>SJYO01016970.1:14426766-15026766 GCA_006410555.1 Capra ibex
AGTCTCGGGGCTAGACCGTCTCAAGGACCGCGCTCCGACGAGACGGCCCCCGATCGGAACGGGTCTGAACGGAACGAAAATCCGACGGAGAGGTCCTTCCTCGTCCGTCGTCCTCGGACCCTCAGCGGTGACCGCGGAAAGAACGGAGTCGAGGTTAGGACGGAACGGAAACGTGAATCCAGGGTCAGGAGGAATTCCTCTCGAATCCCCGACCACCCAACGTGTGACGGTTCCCGAGGTCGTCACTCTTAAGACAGTCTCCCTTCCCTTCCCGTTGACGTCCCGAGGAGGTCGCCAACGAACCGGCGGGTCTAAGTCGCGGTGTGCCTCTCGTGGTCCGAGGGTCCCGGGGACCGACCCCAAAAGTCGGGGCGTGTGTGCCTCCGACTAAGGAACCCACGGGTCTTTCACATACTGTCTGCATCCAAGGGATCGTGAGAGGAGGGGTCGTCTCTGTACACGTCCACAAACCCCGGACTAGGACGNGGCGGGCGGGCGGGGGCCGGGTACCCGCGGGGCGGAGTCCCCCGGACTGGGGGCGGCGGTCCAGGCGGGCGGCGCGATACCGCCGGGCGCGCAGGGGGCGGCGTGGACGCCGGCTGCTCGGCCCCCCGGGGCCGCCTGGGGGCGCGTCCTTCTTCAGAGCGAGCCCGCGCAGGCCGGAGGCGGCGCGGAAGTCGACCGACGCCCCGTTCGCCGCGTTCTTCTTCCGCCGCCCCCGGCTCCCGCGGCTCGGCCGGCGGGGGGCCCGGTTCTTCCGCCTGCTGTTCCGGTCCTTCCGGTTCCCATTCCCGGCTCCATTCCGCCGGCCCGTGGACCCCTCAGCGCCCCGCCGCGGGCCCCACGCCGGGCTCACCGAGGCAACCCCCAGGTGCCGCACAGCCCTCTCACGACTGAAGGATCCGCAACCACGACCCCCTCGCTTCTCGGCCCTGAGCCAGGCTCGTGGGGCTGAGACTCGGTGGGGCGGGGGTCTACAGGGTCTGAGTTGGGTCGGGGCGAGATCCCCGTCCCCCTGGGGGCTGACCCCGTCCCCAGGGGGCCGAATCTGTCCTTCACGACCGGCGGGCCGAGAACCCTGCCACTCCGTCAGGGGGGGGGAGGAGGTCCGAGTGGGTCCAAGACGGGAGACGACGACTCAGTCCCCCAGTCTCTGAACTGAGACCGAACCCCGGTTACCCTCTCCGTTCACCGGAACGTACAGACCACCCCCAAGGAGACCCAGACCTTTCAGTTGACGTGAGTCTTCCACACAGTCGACACCTCCACCTAGACCCAACGGTCGGGGTGTGACCTGGGTCGTGTCTCGTCTGTACGAAATGCAATAATCGTCATAGTCGAAAAGGATGGATCGAGGGGGAATGGTGAGTGGACCCGGTTCGGCGTTTGTAGGTGGAGGACCCCACCACTCGAGGTCTTAAACTCGGTTGTCGGGGAGGGTGGTGAGGAAGGGGGTCGGGTTGCAACAAGGACACAACCTTCACACGAACGTCTCCCCCCTTTGACTCCGGGTTCAATTACCTCTCCGACATGGACACTGTCGCCACCCATGGACTTTATGATGTCGATTAAGAGACGGACATCCGAGGGAGACCGGACCACCAACCCGTCGGACTCCCGTCCGCACCGACTGGACCGGGTACGGATGGCCCAGTGAAAGGAAAACCGGTGAATGAACCAAGAGGGGAGTAGAAGGGGAGACAAACACAGAGGACTAACTCCCCCTCCCGTACTTAGAGACGGTCTCCCACCCCGAGGGAACCCCGACGGTAGGATCCTTCAGATGGAAAGGACGACCGTTACGATCACGGTCTCCACTCCTTTACCGCCACACACATCCGGGTAGGGTAAGGCGGCACAAATGGGAGGGTCACAGGAAATTGGTGGAGGAGACCTCCTCTTAATCTTTCTTGTGAAGGACCCCAGTCCTTCTCCCACTTTTCGGAGAACACACTAACGTAGGCCGGACTAGAAGGAAAACCTTTACCCGGGACGTAGGGACGTTGGGTCGGTGTTTACCTCCAACCCACGACCCCGACTCCAGTGACCCGGTCCGGGACTCCCTTCCAAACGTTCCCCCTACAAAGGTTCCCGTCGAGGGTGCTATGTACTTTGCACAGGGTCCCGACAAGGTGGTCCTAAGTCGGACTTCAGTAGGGCTAGAGTAAGTGTCTCTGGACCCCGTCTTGACCTGTTCTACCCAACACCAGGGTCAAAGTCCCAATCTCTTACTTCCGATTACCACACCGGGTCCGGTCACCTGGGAAGAGAGGACCCTCTGGTCGGACCCCGCCCCCACCCCACCACCACCACTTCCCCCTCTGTCCTTTTGACTGAGACATCCAGGGACGAGACTGTCGGACAAATCTCCAGTGACCCAGTCACCGTCTGGAGGGGACCGGAATACAAACCATAACCCATCGTGACCCGAAAGACCCGTCGTCCAGCCGGACTAAACCCGGGTGCACGTACCCGGTTTGGAGGGACGGGGACCGACAACAAAGGGGTCCAGACCCCCACCGGGGTCCATACAGACCTCCTTCAGGACAAGGGAAAACGAGGTTGGAGGATAATAAGGTTAACAAAGAAACAGTGGACGGACCGGTTTGAAGAAAAGACAAATAATTCTCTTTATTTAGGCTAGAGAGATTAGAGGTGACCGTGGTGACCAGTCCTTCCCCTTCGGGTTTCTTCCGAATTGAGAAAGACCCCTTTTACAAATCTTACTTCTAAACCCCTCTCCCCGTGTGTGTGTTTTAAGGATCCTCCAGTCCCCGGAAACGATACCTCCAGTAAGAGAGGGGTGAGGGTCCACGACTTGGTTTCTGGGTTTCTATCTACGTCCAGAACCGAAGGGACTAGACTCAGGGGATGATATTTGCCCTTTTGACTCGAACCATATCAAAGACTCGGACATGGAAGGGACGAGGGGAGTGACGGGACGGTGTGTGAATCTTTCCTTTTTCTCCTTCAGACTGTAAATAAATAATAAGACTTACACGGTCTTCGGGGCATAGGTATTAGAGTAAATATGGGTAAACGTCTACTTTTTTGACTCAGAGTCCTTGTCACTCACTAACTAAATGGGTGGACCCTAAAATTGAGTTCAAGACTAAGGTCTTGACCAGGACGAAAGAATTACATGGGTTTCTCTGGTCCCCCATTCCAAATTTCTAGAGTAGGTTGGGTAAGATGTCTACCCTTCTCCGGGTCTCTTTTCACTCCGTTGAACCATCTCATCCTTCCCATAGTCTCCGTTCGCTCGACTCCTCTCAAGTGTAAGACCGGGTCGTCAATCGTTCGAACCACTGTGGTCCGTCCGTCGAAGGGACACCAGAGGAATGGTAATGAGAGAAACCTTGTCTCCCCTGGGAGAGTGACCCCATAGGCAGGTCCATCTGGGTGTAGGAACTATCCAGACACTCGAAAGGTTCTAAGAGTGTTTTCTCCTACACTTTTAATGTACGTTCCCTTCAGTGGTAACTTTACATTCCCCAGCGACAATGACACAAACACTCAAATAAGTGGACTCAACATTCCTGGGTCAGACCTTCCTTACTCGAGACTCCAACTATCCTGTTGAGACCGGGCTCGGCACTAGACGACGACAGAGCCCGGTACATTGTGGTAGTCCAATCATTGGGGAGGTTCGGAGTCAAAGGAATAGACATTTTGTCTCTACTGTTTAGGACCGAAATGTCCCCACAAAGTTTCTAGTTTAGTCTATTGTCTGTACATTCACGGAACACTTGGCACCTCGCACCACGTCTACCGTCCTTCAACGACAACACTACGACTCCTGAACTCATAACCGACTCAAATAAGAATAAGCATAAACCTTTTGTTAAGTAACGAATGTGTCTTCCACCTCAGAATGGAAGCAAGTTACCTCCTACGTCCGTGTCTTTTGTATTTTTTTTGTTTTGTTCGTCCTTAGGTATAAAAAGTCTTTATAGTGGACCTGAGATCTGTTCATACACCCCTCCTTCACAAAGACCCTGTCTCCGGGCCTGACCTCGGGCCCTCTATTAGCCCCCTCCGAAGGACCTCCTCCACTCGTCCCACACCTTCCTTCCGTCCCACAACCGATTAAACTTCCCTTTGTACTTCGGACGATACACGATCTGGGACCGGTTCGTAAAAGTACTTACAAAAGGGACAACAGGAGTTGTTGGACCCTTCATCAAATATCCACTCTTTTATCCGAGTCTCCCATTTTCATTCAACCAGTTCCAGTAAGCCGAAGTAAGTAAACTTTTTCTGTACACGAGTCAGTGAGTCAGTACAGGTTGAGAAACGTGTTGGGATACCTGACATCGGACGAACAGAAAGACAGATACCCTGAGAGGTCCGTTCTTATGACCTCACCCAATGGTAAAGGAGGAGGTCCCACTTTCTCTGTATAAGGAATGGTATATCACAGTCTGTGACCAGACGACGACGACGATTCAGCGACCAGCACAGGCTAAGACACGTTGGGGTATCTGCCGTCGGGTGGTCCGAGGGGACAGGGACCCTAAGAGGTCCGTTCTTGTGACCTCACCCAACGGTAAAGGAAGAGATTATGTATTTTCACTTTTCACTTTTCAGTCCCATTCCGTTTATGAACCCTGTTCTGTCCGTACCAACAGTGAACGTACCTTCACTACTTGTGTCGTACCGTTACTGTCAACCGGAGGGTTCCGGAGTGACGCGTGTGCTCTATTATACCAACCTTCACAAAGACTGAGACCACCCCTCATTGACATCTCGAACCCTGGTGGAAACCCCTTTCTACATACGGTCGGGAGGACTTCCAAAGAGAGTCCGTCCCCCGTCACCGATCCCCGCCCCCATGACTATCACTCTTAAATCCTCCATGAGACGGTCTCTGTAATGAAACGGTTGTTTCCAGGCAGATCAGTTCCGATACCAAAAAGGTCACCAGTACATACCTACACTCTTAACCTGACACTTCTTTCGACTCGCGGCTTCTTAACTACGAAAACTTGACACCACAACCTCTTCTGAGAACTCTCAGGGAACCGGACGCTCCTCTACGTTGGTCAGGTAGGATTTCCTCTAGTCGGCACCCACAAGAAACCTTCCTTACTACGATTTCGACTTTGAGGTTATGAAACCGGTGGAGTACGCTTCTAAACTGAGTGACCTTTTCTGAGACTACGACCCTCCCTAACCCCCGTCCTCCTCTTCCCCTGCTGTCTCCTACTCTACCGACCTACCGTAGTGGCTGAGCTACCTGCACTTAGACTCACTTGTGGCCCTCTACCACTATCTGTCCCTCCGGACCGCACGACGCCAAGTACCCCAGCCTTTCTCAGCCTGTGATGACTCGGTGACTTGACTTGACTTGACGGTCCAAGTCGGCTAAACTGGGGTACTTGAAACCGGGAGTAAGTACCGTTTGGTAGGAACCGTACCCCAATATCTCTCTAAGGACTCACACTCAAGACGAAACGGTTCAGGACGGGGTGAGAACCGTTTCTGTGAGAGAATTATTTCTACCCCAAATTACCGAAGGTGACAATCACCGGGAAAGAGTAAGATTTTAAGACACTCAAACTCTTACCCGACCTCCTCGTTCGACCTTCCCTCCGACCCCCAACCTCGACACAATTCCCTTCCTCTCGGATGGAGACCAGTCAGCCCACTAACACTGTAGTCCTGGGTCACCGGACCTACAGTATCCTTACACCCACTCCTCTTACGTCCCACTTACCACGGCTCAGAAGGACGACTCCTTCCCCGGACACACCAAGATTTCGTTTGACTCCTGGGTTTCGGTGAAGCCAATCACCAGTAAACGGAGAGACTCCAGACGCACTATAGACAAACGGACAGCTATTTGTGTAAAGTACGTCAAGGTGCAAACCACGGTAACGTACGTGACTAGGAGTGGCTCCTACACAAGGGAGGGGAAAAGGTAGGTCTTGAGGATAAGTAGGAGTTCTGGACCAGGTCACAGTAGACGAGACACTATGAGGGCCCCTTTAGTGACGGGGTGTGAGATGTCGTCCCACGAGTTCACTAAACCTTGACCTGTCCTACACGAAAAGACCGTGGAAGAAACACCCCTCCCCGTAGAGTCGTAGGAATCGGACCCCGGACCTGATTACAGTATACCCGACCCTACACAGACACCCCCTCACCGAAGGGGTCTCCTCAGACTCAGACGGAGGAGGTCTCGGGAGACTTCCCTACTCGTAACAAATGGAACCCAGGTCTACCCTCTGCCACGAACGATTAAATAAAGTGTTTATGAAGAATTCAAAAATTATGATCCATGATTCATGGATGATACCCGATCTGAGACAGGACCCCCTTTCTTTCCGTTCCAGGGTCAGGAGTACTTGAAGAGCTAAACTCCCCCAACCATCTGACTCGTTCATTACTTCCCAGTTCTTCACATTCCTTCCCTGTCTCTCTAGGATCCCCCCTTAGTTTCTGCCGAAGGGGTCCATTGTACTTGATATTACCTTCCCACTCCCCTTCGACCCCAACTCCGTAAACGTCTCGACCATAGTCCGTTCCGAGGACGTTCCCCAACCCCGGTCGACCGACAGGCCAAGGTACTCGTGTCCGTAGTGGTCTGTAGTGACAAGACTTGTGGGACTCCCGTCGACCCGACTGAACAGAAAAGGGAGACGGGACGGGTCGTGTCCCGGACCGGGATTTTTCACCGAAGTCCACTATTCACCCACCAGACTATGCCCGGGGGTCTCGTACCCGTAGAGGTCTAGACTCCACGAGTCTCGACTACCGGACTCTACAGTACCCCTCGGGAATACCGTGGATGTCTACCCGTAGACTCCGGGTCTCTCCTTCACCGAACGACTTCCAGTATGGCGGTCAGTCACAACCTCCGTCTTGTCCTCGGGTGTGGACGGTCCGACTGGAGTCGAAGGGGTGAGGAAACAAAACTGAATTCTACCTTTTAGGGCAGCGTCTCTCCCCGGAGATGGCCCCACCCTACTCTCCTCGTCCTTCGCTTCGGTTCTTCCGGAGTAAGTAGGGGAGGGAATCGAGACTGTCGAAGTCCCCGACAAAGTTGACGGAGAGGAGGGAGGAGTGCCTCCGGGGTTTAGGCGTAGGGTGGAGGGGACGGGTGGGGGCACCGTGTCCCGGGTCCAAGAGGACCTTTAGGGGGAGTCCGACCCCCCGGGGGTGGTGGTGAAAGACGGGGACTTCGTCCCGACGGTCGTCTCTAGACGACGAGACCCCGCCGATGTGGGACACCGGTCTTTTTAGAGAATTAGACAACAGACGTCTCCCGTCTCCCCCTCGGAGGGAGGTGGGTGGACGGGGAACCTTTAAGGGGAAAGGGGTTTGGAAGTTTCGACAGAGTCGACGAGGACCAGACAGTGTACGACTTCTCTTGATTACTCTCCTCCGTAACACATAACAACCCCGACGTCACTTACACGACCTCACCCCTTTCGTCCATGTGGGGAGACGGGGTAGGCTTCTGGGGTGGAGGTCGGGGCACCGACTGAACCCCTTCCTTCACCCACCTTCGTCGAAGGAACAGGTGGAGGGGGGTAATGATGTGAGGGGTCCCGAGACCCGAAGTAGGTGACAGGACCCCCGGATGTAATTAGTTCGCCCCAGTGAGTCGTCCCACGAGACACGACCGTACTTCCCTATCTGTCTCTGTCGAGTCGGACGGTTCCCGAGTTTGGGACTTAGAAGACCGTTTCACGTACGAAGGGTCCTCCGACGACCACCCCGGAGAAGATTCAGCCTAGAGGACGGACGGATGTCTGTGGGAGAGGAGGTTCAGGGATCGGTCCACTCCCAGTTCTCTGTGAGTTCGAGACAGAACACCAAGGTCCTCAAGACCAGGTAAACAGAAGGTATAGTGGATGAAGAAGGGTGGTCAGTATGGGATCCGAGAGGGTCCGTGAACCGAGTAACCATCATGAGAAGGAGGGACACGGGTCCTCGTTTCGTGTCGGAAACGTCACCTTCCTATATTCTGACCCTTTTACGGAATCGGAAAAGGCGGACACGGAGAAGTGGAGGTGGTCGTGAATTCCACGGTAGTGGTAGTGGAGACGGTCAAAGACAAGTCGTGCACCCCGTGTGGATGACACACGGTCTGTGCTAGACTCGGACCCCGATGATTCTCCTCACTCTCCTAGTGACAGGAACTCTTTGAACAAAAGACCAACCTGTCCGTCTACGGTTTCCTTTGACAACGGAACTTTGTTCACGACCATACCCACACTAGTCATGACACAGTCATCTCCCCTCGGGGCTCTTGACCCGACGTGTTCCTCCCCCCGTTCCTTCTGTACCTCTTCCTGTGACCGATCGTCCCGGGACCTCTGTCCGTCTCCACCTTCTCCTTCCTCGTACACACTCCGGACCTCCACACGTCACCCCTCGGTGTTCGTCAAGACACAGGACCCCGGGACTCTTACTCTCCCCACACCAGTCTCTACTCCGACTTGACCACCCGCCCTGATCGAGGACGTCCCAGACACTTCCGGTACCGTGGAAGATTTGAGAGACACACGGACAGGAGTGAGGTAAGTACGGTGCCCCAAACCTAAAATGGGAACACAAAAGAGAGACGGGAGAGGGTATGGTGGAAAGGGGAAGTTCCCGAAGTCCAAGGGGTGGACACTTAGTCCCTTGACCCGGTCGTCTAGAGACTCCAGAGTAGATCGAGACTGTGACCCTGGGAGAAGAGACACGTTTCGTTCCTCAGACTACGTGTGTCGCATCATATGTCACACAAGAGTCATTCATAGAAGACCCACCTACTTATTTTATGGTCGGGGGTCCCTAACGTGACAACAGTTGGAGTCAGAGAATCGTTCTCTCCCCGGAGTCCCTCCCACACCTAGTCGAAATTAAGAGGGAAGAACGTCCCGTCCTTGTCCCACAGAATCTCGGTGACCCGTATTCTCCGTTACACCACATCACCTCCCCGAACGGGTCCACCGTCTTTCTCCTCGGTATTTTCCTGCTCTTGACTCCTGACACCTGAGGGTCGGGTCCCCTACGAGAGAAATATGGTCCGGCGGGGAGCAACCTCTCTACCATCTCACTAGTATTTCCTCTCAGTGGCGAGTCATACGTCCCGGGACCCGTCCAGGGACCTGTGTCCCATGAACACTCTTGTACTCTTCACTTACGGAATCCGTTGGACCTTCCGAAAGTCTTCTCCATTTCGAACCGGACCTGAAACTTTTTGTCTGAACATATTCCCCTCCACACTCTCCGGCTGTCTACGTGTCTGTACATAACAAAGTACATACAAATGGGTACACGAGGTAATGAATGTATGGGGGGCGGTACATCTATACCCATGCACACACGTACGATTCAGCGAAGTCAGTACAGGTGGAGAAACACTGGGATACCTGACATGTGGTCCGAGGAGACAGGTACCCTAAGAGGTCCGTTCTTATGACGTAACCTAACGGTACGGGAAGAGGTCCCCTAGAAGGGCTCGGTCCCCAGTCTGGACGTAGAGAATACAGAGGACTTAACCGTTCTACCAAGAAATGGAGATCGTGGTAGACCCTTCGGGTCTATACCCACATAGTTTATCTGTCAACGTGTTAGTATGACTAGGTGTCTTCGTGTACGTTTAAAATTTCAGAATCTCTGTTTGGAAAAGTGAATGTACGTGTCTTCGTCTGACAATGTGTGAGTTCATGTGTTCTTAGTCACTATAAGGTGGTCGAACTCTCAGTCTTAATGTGTCCCTTTATACGTTTTCGTGTTTAGGTTTGTTTACATTTGTCTGAGTTAATATACCTATGTCCGTACGCCAGTGTGAGTCTACTGATGTGTTTCTCCTTGGGTGTACAAGTCCCAATGTCTATGTGTCGATGTGTCGGTGTAAGTTCGTGTGTTTATGTTTACAGGTTCATATACAGGAAGTTCCAGTACGTCTCCGTGTCTATTTCACCTCCCCATCCATCGAACTTCGTCACCTAGGACCAGAGTCAGACCCAAACTCATGACCGAGACATCGAATTACGACAAACTGAAACCTGAGTAGTCAATTGAAGTACCTTGGAGTCAAAAGGGTAGACATTTTACCTCTACTATTCTTCATATGGATGGAATTGTCTTAACTAAACACCTACTTTACTTCATTACGTACTTTCGTCAATAGTGTCACGGACCGTGTATCATTCACGATATATTTTCACAAGACAATAATAAAACTTGTGTCAATGATGTCTTCATATCAGTCTATTTATATAAACGTGCTTGTTCGTCTCTGTTCTCTATGCGTCTGTGCACTGTGAGTGCCCCATCACCAACTAACAGGGATCGTCGCCGTTCCAAGGCTTGGGGCGGATAGACCTCGGGCCCGGGGAACAAGAGAACCAAGGTGACGTTAGGAGTCTCCGTCAGGGACCGAACCCTCTCGCTCGCTGGGCGGCCGGGGTGGACCTGTCCGGACCGGCAAGGGTCTCGTTGACCCGCCCCGCCGAGTCGTCCAGAGGGTCCAGGAGCCTCTCCACCTCGGACTGCCTCGACGCGGTCCGGGGCGGGGAGGGGCCAGTAACCGGCGTCTCGGACCCCCGCACCGGCTCGGCCCCGACCCCCGCGGACGCCACCGGCGGGCGCGAAGAGAGACGGAGGGAGGACACCGACGCCCGGGCCGCCGGCCCGACCAACCCGACGCGATCCCAAGGGCGCGGCCGAGGGCGCGGGTGGTACCCGTTGAGTGTGGTGTTCTCCTTCCGGGGGTCGCCGGGGGCCCGGGCGTCGAAGACCGCCAAGCCCGCCAGCCGCTTCGCCGGCCGTCCATCCCCGACCCCCACCCCCGCCCCGTCCGCCCCTCCTCCCAGACGGACGGCGTCAACGGCGGCGGCGACGACGGGAGAGGGCCCCGAACAGCCCACACTCAAACCCCCCCGGCCCTTAGGGGGCGTGTCTGGGGTGGGGAGTGTACGTCTGTCTGTGTACATGCGTGCTTATGAGCGCCCGCCCGTGTGCATGTACAAGTGTTAGATGTGCCAGTGTATGTGTTGTGGGTGACTCTGCATGCCTGTACGTCTGTGTTTTAGTGTATGTCCAAGTGTGGGTGTGGTAGCACCCTGGGTGTCTAGAACTCACCCTGTGGATGGATACATATACCGAATATGTCGGTGTGTTTGTGGTGGTGTGCGTGTCTAAGTCCGTGTTAGTAAGTACCTCCATCTCAACGGGTTGCAGAAGCCGTGTGTATACATGTGTGTCCAAGTTTTGACGTGTTGGTAGGTCTGGGATTTCGTGAATATGTGTGTGTCTGTGTAAGTGCGTGCGTGTAAACCAGGGGTCCGAAATCGGGGGTGTCCGACTTTCAAACGTCCTCCCTCCCCCTCTGTTTCCACTTCCCCTCTTCGTCCTTTGGTCCTCGACCTCTGAGCCCGGCGGAGGTAGACCGCACTAGCCCTCAGCCTGACCAAGAGACCCAAGGGAGGGGTGGGGGTAGGCGTGGCGGCGACGGAAATAGACAGGGGGTAGGGGAGGGTGGGCGCCAGGGGCACCAGCGACGGCGTAGAGGGGGAAAGTCACGTCGGTGGCTCGACCTTGCGTCGGAAGGGCCGCACGACGCCCTAGGGAGGCGCACAGTGTAAGGTAGGAGGTTCAGCCCCCCTCCCCCGTCTTAACCCTTCCGGAGGTCGAGATCCCGACCCTCGGCCTTAAGGACCAAAGGGGGTCGCCCACACCGCCAAGTCCCATAGGGGCGCAGGGTTCCCCACAACACCTCCTCCCCGACAGCTTTCACGGATCAAGGGAGTGGACCACTTAGGTCTGTACCCCATCCCCGTCCTGTCACTCGGTGAGGGATGGGGTGTTCTATTCCCCAGAGGTTGTCTCAGACACAGACGACCAGAAACCCTTACTCTCTGAGGATCTCTTCTACCGAATCCCTCCGGAGGGACAACACCACCCCCTTATGTGAGTACAGAAGGGTCCAAGGTGTAAGGATCTCCAAGACTTAACTCGGACTACTAGAGTAGGGAGGTCCGTCCCCCGCTGTCTTTCCGGGTTCGGACCCTTAATCCCCCAGACCCAAGAGGTTCACAGAGACCATACCCGAGTTTCTGGAACTCGTTTATCGAAAGTGAAAAGGCCTGCAGGGACCGAGGATCTCCTCCGGACAGACAGTTTAATCCCGCCGCATCGAATCCACTGAAGAACCTTAGGAACGTCAAAGACCGACCAATAAAGTACCACTTTCCATGACTCCAGATCTCTTCCACCTGAATAGGTTCGAGTGACGGACGTCACCAGACTTCTTATTAGTACCAATAATCCTTCTTCCAATCAATTTAAGACCCCAATTTAGAGACTCCAAGGAGTCTTCGACCCAACTACTCTCTGAGGACTTGGAAGGTCCGAGGGACAGGGTCATTAGGACTTTAGACCGGACACGGGTGGACAGAGAGGAGAGCCTTAGACGAGACTCACCCACCCCGACCCTGACCCCTAGAAGTAGACGGAAGTCTACCGGTGAGATTAGACTACCAAAGGACTCTTGGTTGACACCCAGGTCTGAACACTGGTAAACACCACTCTCTCTCTCAAATTCTCCCGACACAAACGTCAGAAGACGGAAGACGGGAATTCCTTCTACGGACCCCGAAGATCGTCGGGAACACAAGAAAGTCAAGGACGATGTTGAGTTCCCAGTTGGTCCGAAACTTCCACAAGGATTTTTGGGTCTTTCGCTACAGTTTCGTTGTGTTTTCATTCACACCCCCGATCCCTTATAAGATCCGATATAATTTTCCGAAAACCCAACCCCAGACAAAATCTTTTGACCCCTCGACCATAATTTCTTCAATTGACAACCCTGAAGAGACCGTCGGGTCACCAATTCTGAGACGCTAAGGTGACGTCCCCGAATCCAAGTTGAGGACCAGTCCCTTGATTCTAGGGTGTACGGGTATACTTTACCTTTTTTTTTTTTCTTTTTTCAATTGACATGACAATTGACAACTAATCTACTCTCTGGGACCGGTTCCTACGTAAGGTCGACACCCATACCAGTGCTTGTTTCCGAAACTGTAACTCATACCTCCAACCTTTCTTTGTATCAACTCCGAAGAAGGAACACGGACCCTCCCCTTTTTCACTTACATTTGAAGTTAGAAATTAAAATGAAGACGACTCCTAAGACTCCGAAGGGACCGGAGCCGGAGACGACTGTGTCCGGATCCATACCCTGACTCCGAACTCATGAATGAGGAACCTAACCAGACACTTTCCTACCCCCTTTCTTACGGTCCGTTTGTCTCTCCCGACGTCAGATGTCCGGCGTCCCTCGGTCACTTCCACAAACTCGTTCCCTCCTCGGATACTTTCACCACACAATCCTCCTACCGTCCACGGCGTCCTGTCCCACGCCCCACCCCACCACTCTCATCTCTGAGTATCTTGTCAGACCTCCGACAACGTCATTAGGTCCCCTCTCCACCACTTCACTCCCGACCCCGTCCCACTCCTGACACCCTCACCTTTTCCTCACCGGTGACGTCTCTGTGACCCTCCTCTACCGTCTTCACTACCCTGGACCCTAATTAGTCTACAACTCGACATACCCGGTCTCTCCCGACACTTCCGAGACACGGACTCCGACGCACTGACCCCCTACCATCGTCTCTATTACGTCTCTATTTTTTCTTTTTTCACTTCAGTGAATCAGTACAGGTTGAGAAACCCTGGGGTACCTGACATCGGATGGTCCAAGGAGGTAGGTACCCTAAAAGGTCCGTTCTTATGACCTCACCCAACGGTAAAGGAAGAGGTCCCCTAGAAGGACTGGGTCCCTAGTTTGGACCCAGGGGCAGTAACATCCGTCTTCGAAATGACAGACTCGGTGGTCCCTTCAGGATACGTCTCTATTTGGAATACGATTTGGGAAATGTAGTTAATTAAGTACACAGGAGGTCGACAAAATGTTCGGTCTTCGATAACAAGAGGGACAAAATGTCTACTCTTTCGACCTCGAGTCTCTTCAATTCAGTGAACAGGTTCCGATGAGTCGTTCCTCCAACGACTTACCCCTAAGTGTGGGTTTGGACAGTCTAAGGTTTCTGACGTGAGAATTAATAAAATCCATATCTACCTAAAGGAGGATCCTACCTCCCCGGACGTCCAGGAGACTACTTCTTTCGGACTCCGGGACCCTCTGACCCTGAGACACCCCTCGTTTCCACCTCCTTTGTGATACCTCCTTCCCGTCCCCAACTCCTGATTCGTAACTTGGGAGGTTCCCGAGCCGCTCCCTCGACCACCCGTCACCCTTCCCTTTGACTCAAACTTCCTTCCCAGCCGGGACACAACGTTTACAGGAACTTTGTATCTCTTCCTACTCCTACCTACCCCTCTCCGGAGGAGTAACGACCTTTCTGTAACCTTGGGCGATCCTAATACACTGGAACCAAGAGTCCTTAGGTTGAGTTAAGAGGGTCGGGGTCCGGTCGACCCGTCAATCAGGACCCTTCAAACCCCGTGACCACCTCCTACACTTGACCCTCGAGCTCGTCATGGGGGTCGTGGGACGGGCGAAGGACAGGGGTGTACGTAATACGACAGTCCAAATATGTGTGTCGGGGGGAGGACCATCCCAAAAAAAAAGGGTGAAACGTCTACTTCTTTGACTCCCTGTCCTGGTTCAGTAACCACCTCAGTCTGAGGGGGACGGAGACCTGGACCTCGGGGTCCCGGTGTCGACCCTCTTCCCCACGAGGACAATGGAGGGGACGGGGGAAGGGAGATGTAGAGAGTATAAACTGATCCCACCCTGTTGAACACTAGTTGACATTCAGACCTGAACGAACAACCTCGGGACCCGAAGGTCTATTTCCCGACCCGGTTGGGAGAGACCAGACTCCCTAGACTCTATTCGACTTGGGGGAGCGACGGGGTCCGGGACTGGGTTTTACTCCCTGGTGATGGGAGAAAGATCCCCGTCTCAGTATGTACGGTTCCCGAGAAATCTTGAACAGAGGGGTCGGGAGGGTGAAGTATCTCTGACTCCGGGTCTTCTTCCGTCACGGACCAAGTCCTAGTCTGACGTCACCTCCTCGTTACTCTCGAGTCCGGATCCTGGAGACTGAGGGTCCCGTCACCCTATAGACCACACCCTAGGCTTGAGGGAAAGAAGGGTTTGCCCCAATCCCGATGGTCTACCCCGATCCAGCGACTCCTCGACTATCCTTCGACTACAATTCACAGGGAATAGTCTCAAATAGAATTTTTACCAAGAATTACGGTGAACTCTAAACTTCTCGCGAGACGTTCACCTACCCTCTCCTCCGGAGACCACCGTACCCTTCTCGTCGCCGGTCAGACTCGACCGGAGTGTAGGACTGAGACGGCAATAATCGACACACTGGAACCTGTCCAGTGATTGGGATCCCCTCACGAAAACATACTGCTCCCCGTAAATCACTCTGGTACACACAGAGTCAGTAGTGAGTCAGTCACGATCGAATAAATGACAACATTCATTTTTCCGGGGTGCCCCGAAGAACCCACCGAGTCATCCATTTCTTAGGTGGACGTCACGTCCTCTGGGTCCTCTGCACCCAAGCTAGGAACCCAGCCCTTCTAAGGGACCTCTTCCGGTACCGATAGGTGAGGTCATAAGAACGAACCTCTTAAGGTGCCTGTCTCCTCGGACCGTCCGACGTCAGAAACCCCAACGTTTCTCAGCCTGTACTGACTCGCTGACACGCGTGTGTGTGTGGGTGTGTGTGTGTGTGGGTGTGTGTGTGTGTGGGTGGGTGTGTGTGTGTGTGGACCTCTCCGTCTCCGAGGGAGTCTACTATTGTGAAACGGAAATGTGAACCAACACACCGAAATTGAAAGGGTCCGTGAGATACTCACCCCTAATCAGGGTGGAACGTCTATGGGACTTTCCGACTAAGACAAGTTCCGGACCTTAGGTCTGAAAGACTGAGGGCCGGAAAAAGAGAGGACCGAAGTACCACTGACGGAGAGACCGTAGATATTTTACTCCTATTAGTACGGAACTTCCTTGTTTCCTTTCCCAAACCCTTTCAGTCTTAGCGTGGGACCGGCTTTCTCTAATAATACAGTAACAGTCGTTGTCTACGACTGGGCCTTTGAGTAATACTGTAAATGATTATAATACCATCGATTAAGGAGGGACACAATTACAGACAAGGGGGTCCGCGGACACCCTACCCTAGGAGGAGAGGGACAGGGACCGTGAGGGACGGGGGTTATAAATGGAATCTTGGTCGGACAGTCGAGACGGGTCCGACCCCGCCTCGAAGCGTGACTCTTTTCCTTCCCCCTAAGGGTAACACATCTTCACCCCATGTCTCAAGAGGATGAAACCGGGTACTCACTCCGATGATGGGGGAAGGGGGAGAGGCTGGAGAATTGAAGGACTCTGAATCCCACTGATTCCGTAAACCTCACTCTGGGCCCAAGACCCGAGTCGGTGAAGGACCAACCCACTGGAACTCGTTCAGTGAAAGGGCGTTCAGTGAAAGGGTGTCCGGAGGAACGTGAGTAAACATTCTCCCCTCGAGTGTGGAAGGAAAGTTCAAAGAACAAGAAGTTCAAGAAGCTCTGTCATCTTCTCTTTCACACAGCTCTTGACATTTCGCGGAGGTGGACTCTCAATGTAAATGAAGGGAAACAGAACGGAGCGGAGATTCTCTTATTTTAGATGGGCACGAAACCTACGACGAGGATATCCTTCCGGCACCAGGGGAGACCCGGAACCCACCGGGTGGTCATGTCGACACCTCCCCGACTCTACGTCCCCGGAGGTTTGTGGGACCTAGGACCCAGAACCGAGGTCTCGTTCCGGTGGACCCGTCGACACGGGAGGGGGAAGTAAGGAGAGGGGACTCAGTCCGGCCGGACCGACACCCACGCGGGGTCGGGGGCGGGGAACGAGACCTTGCCCCGTCCAACTCCGGAGTGGGGCACCTCGTACAACGGTTCTGTCACACATGCGAACGCGTGTCCACGTGCACCGGAACCTCTCCGCCCCCGAGGGACGGGGTAAGGAGGAACAAGGGTCCGAGTCCTCCCGGGGTCTCGGTGCCTATGTACATGGACAGAAGCACATGTTCGTCGGTGGATCGTCCCGGGACGTACTTAGACATGTCACCACGAGTGCACCGAATTCCTCCGTACCCACACGAAACACCTACACAAACACTCCCCAGGCGGACACTCCCACCGGGGTCACCCTGTAAAACCTCCACGCTCGACGTGTGGAGACGACCACCTGTCATAGACGTCCACACAAAGGACCACACGGGACGTAGAACCCTCCACACGGACCCTAGTTCCACAGAAGAGTCTAGGTCCTTCGGAGGAGGGGGTCCGTCCATCCACCTCCGTCACGCCACGCGGAGTCAGGCCGACGTGGAGACTTGAGACGGTCCCGTCCTCCAGGACCTTGTACCTGAGGTTCACACCGGAAACGGTTCCAGGAAGGCAGGAGACCCGGAGTCAAAGAACCGCTCCACGTACGAGAGGTGGATTCTGAGTCGAACGACTCGGAGAGGGGTCTCCTCGATGTCCACACAACTGGACACGGACTTCACCGAGTCTCACCGAAACCGGGACCGGTTCGGTGTCAACCAACCTCCGTCACACAACGACCCCCTTGGTCTACAATAGTTCACACTCTCGGAACCTAGTCTGACCCCTTAAACGTCGACACCGGGACTGGCGTCCGACGTCCGGACCCTGGAACTACGAGGGGGGCGGGGACCGAATCGTCTCGAGTCGGGTATCAAAGGGACCAACCCCTTACGACTCGTACTGAACCAGGACGTCCCAACTTCCGAGGTCAGACCCCCGGTCGGTCTCGAACCCGTCAGAGGACCGAGAGACTCGGAGTGTCCAGTCAATGGTCCTCTCATGCAAACTCGTGGATGGAGTTTCCTGACAACAGTCTAGACTCTCCCGTCTCTGACGGAAGACGGTCGCAGACCGTACCACGGACCGTACTTAATTAGTGGGATGTTCACAGTGAGCTGACGAGAAAAGACAAACTCATCCTGAATATTCTCCCCACCTACCCAGACCGGATTCTCCCTCCCTTCTCCCCTGCTACACCGGTTCTTTGGAGGGTAGACACCCCCACTGGAAGCGAAGTCTCCCTGCTAGTCCAAACATCGACCGTGTCGTCCGTCTTGTACCGAAAACCTAAGTTCACCAGAACTCACGGTTACGACGGGACAGTAAATGGTCGAAATAATATTACGAAGGGGAGAGACCACAGGTAATAGGAGTAGACATTTTACCTCTATTTGCACGGACGAAGAACCCTTAAGGGACCACCAGGTCACCAATCCTAAGACCCGAAAGTGACGACCCCGGGTTCAAGTTGAGGACCAGTCCCTTACTTCTAGGACGTTCGATACGTCACGGCGGTTTTCCCTTTTTTTCGGATCAAGAATTTTCACAACAAATCTAACGTCACTAGACACCTATATATGATACATCGGGGTGTCTTAAAACAAGAGACCTCTCACTTCCGAGTCGACAGACCCACTCACCAGGAATTCTTCACCGCGTCGTTCACTTCCTGGTCGTCTTCCCAGAACACCGTACCCTCGGTGACACCTAAGCATCTAGAGATCCCTGAGTCTCTCTCTTTCCACGACACTCTCTCCCCATAGGAGTCCACTCAAACCCTCTGACGTGAAATACCAAGTGTCTAGAAGAGAAGGTGTCAGAGTCGATGAGAAAAAAAAACCGACTTGGCGGACCGTACCGTGAGTCCTAGAATCAAGGGATTCGTCCTTAACTTGGAGACGGGGAACGTCACCTTCGTGTCTCAGAATTGGTGACCTGGAGGTCCCTTCAGGGAGTCGATCGATGACAAAGACCTCAGCGGTCCCCGTTAGAGAAAATTGTGACAGTCATGAGTCGAATTGGAAGTCATGACTGGAGAACCCCAAGAAACTTATTTTAGGTCTGACGGTCGCGGTTGCCCCGGGAGGGACTGGACCGAAGACGGGGAAGAGTGGACGAAAGAGAGGGAACGAGTGACATAAGGTCGGTGTGACCGGAGACGAGACAAGACCCTTTGGGTGGGGTGGTGAGGACGGAGTTCCGACATCCGAACGACAACGGAGAAAGATCTTCAAAGACACGGGTCGTGAACCGGACCGGCCGAGGAAGAGTAAGAAATCCAGAACGAAGGTTACCGAAAGGAAACTACGGGGGAGTTCAATGCGTGAAGGACAGTGTCGAGGAGTCGGAAGTGATAGACTTTAATAAGACAATCAAGTGGAGTAAGTACATAAGTAGTTTTTAAATAACTTGAGTAACATACACGGTCTGTGATCCCTATATGACCACTTGTTCCATTTTTAAGAAGTAATCGATATTGGGGATCATGATCAAATTATTTATAAACGACTAATTTGTTTACAGAGTGTTTCTCATCAATAACCGGAACAAAGGTATTCCCCAGTAATGAACATACACTACCCCGACCTAAACTTGGACCTGGGCTCAAGGGACGTTCACGGAAGGACGGGGGTGAGAATAACGGGAGTAGATACTCGACAAAGAACCGATTAAGACAAGAAGAACGGACCACTAGGTCGTCTCAGTGACTCAGTTGTCTCACTCCGGTCACCCTTCCTAGGACCCGTCCTCCTCGTTCTTCAGACACACCTTCCGGACGGAGACAGCACACCGGAACGTCTCAAGTGTTACGAAGGAAGACCCCAACGACTACAGTACAGTGGGTTCACCCTTCTGTCAGGAAACCTTTTGGACCCCGACTTGTGTGTGTACTCCCCGACAACCGTGGACGGTGACACTACCCACAGAGGGACCGAAGGGTCGTACACAGGACCCGACCGGGGGTGAGGAGGTCTTGGAGACGGTCACCGAAACGATAGGGGTGTCCGTCAGGACTCGGAGACGAACCGGCGACGGACGAGACTCTAGGAAAGGGTCCCTTCGTGGGAGTGGTCGGTCCTGAACCCCGACCCGTAGTACGGTTCAGATCAGATCACCGAGAAGGGGGAGGGCTGACCGTCAACCCTGGGAACGGAATCGAGACCGAGGACTGACAAATCTTTTTCTGAACCCTTCACCCCGTTCCCCCTCCCGTAACCTACCGGGGACCTCAACTGATAGAAACTGGGAGGATCAGTAGGGGAGATGTTCTCGCCCCATAAGTCTCTGAGACCCGGAGTCAAAGGGACAGCCTCGGACCCTCCCAAGGACAGGGTCGGGGCGTGAGCCCCCGCCACAGCCACCACCCGCCCTAGTCACCGCTTCCACCCTCCTCCTGGACCCCTCGTCGGGGAGGGGGAGGAGACCGACCTCGGCCGCGAGACGTCGACCCGAGACCGTCTGACCAGGGGAGTCGCGACCCAAGACCGCTTCTTCCGCAACGACCCGCAAGACCTCTCCAGTCGCATCCCCCGCCGGGGTCACCGCGGACGTCAGTACCACCACAAGGACCCGGCGGTGGAGGGCCGCGAGGAGCCCGAGAAATTCTTCTTCCCACTCACCCACACCGACCCCCCGAATCTACTCCCTAGGGGCTGTGGGGGTAAACGGTCTGGGAAGACATCCTACCCCCTAGCTCCGGCCCCTTCCAGTACCCTACCCCCGACCCCCGACCATTACTCCGGTCTGACGGGACAGTCGGCGCTACGGAAACAGGTGACGAGAAGGCGACGGAAACAGACGAGAGACGAACAAGGCTCCCGCCGAGATCCACAGAGACTGGAACTTCGGACATCGGGAGGCCGTCCTAACGGAAGGAGGTCCCCACGAGTATGAAATGACCCATGTAGGGTCATGAAGTCAAGGTTCTCCATCCCGTGGGGGAGGGTCCACCCGAGTCCACACACCCTCCTACCGTCCACCCCTCGTCTCATCTCTCCTTTCATCATTGGGACCTTCAACCCCTCGTCCAGTCCCTTTAGGACAAACTTCCGGACCCCCAAACAAAACTCCCCTCCCCGGAGAGGGGTGAAGATCCTATACCCGAAAGTCCGGACCTAATTCTATATCCCCGGTCTCGAATAATCTGAAAACCCCCCCACGGTTTCCCGGGGGTTTACACCCATACTAAGTCCTCCGGGGAGACCCTTGGACATCAAATCAGAACCGAGACTGACGTCAAACGACCCACTGGAATCCGTTCTGGAAAGGAGAACCCCGGACGAATACCTGAACATTGAGTCCTCTAATCCCTCTCCTAGCGACTCTCTGCGGGGGTCGAGACTGGAACACCCAAAGGACTCCTAAGGAACCCGTCCTCGAGTCGACAACTCCTAACCCGACTCCTCCCTCCTTCCCTGTCCAGTCCACAGACTTGACTTCTGGGACTAGAACCCCGCACCGGGAAATTTCCCGAACAAAACAAGGACAACGAGGTGTTCCACGACGGTTCCAGTACACTGGGTGTGGTTCGAAAACGAATTCAACACCCAAGGTAAATTTCCCCTCGACCCCGACGTGTGACGACTGTGTCGGGGGATAAGGGTCCTAATTCACTGGTCGAGGAGGTACCCGTTCCGGACATTGTTCTAGGAAACATTACCTAGGTACCGAGCAACCGTAGTCCCGGACCCGGAGCTCCTCTCCCCCTATGGACCCTGACCAGGGGTTCTCTCCGACCTCAACGAAGTAGACCCTCACCTCCCCGACCCTAGGTAGAAGAGGGGAGGGGACGGATAGGAAGGTGATTCCCTGTCGACGTACCCACTCACCCCCTGGGTCCTCCGGTATAGGAACCAAATCGGGTGTGGGGTCCTGAAGACCCTTAGGTCAATACTGGACAATCTCGGGTGGGGAAGGATCACAGGGCACACAGAAAAAGAACCTGGACCCGGTTCCTCCACATGTTTTTTCCACCAAACACAAAGACATTTCAGCTCAAGTCTTAGACCTCTGTTCTCTTTACATAAACGAGACCGGATACACATGTGACCTCACAGAATGTACCCCGAGACTCACTGTCAACACCCATATATACCCATGACAAACGCATCTAAGTCTTACCCCTGACACCCTCAGCACACATATGGACCCCCGACCCACACGACACCACACCCGTGTGTCTACACCAATATGAACCTACGATAAACAAACACATGTGTGATTTACTTCGGACACCCACAACACACGTATATATTATCCGTATATACGGGGATATACCCCGGGAAACACAGAACACCCATGAGTCTATATACATGTGAACCTATGTCGAACTCATATATAGCACAACCGGTTTTTCAAGTAAACCCCTCAAAAGATATTCTACAATACCTTTTTGGTCTTGCTTGAAAAATCGGTTGGGTTAAGAACCCCCGACGCACATACCTCATATATGGACCCCCGACACCCAACACTCGTGTCTGATCCTCTTCAGACATGACCCGTCCGTGGGACGCGTGGGACCCCCGACACCCACAGGAACGACGTCACACATGTAGGCGTCCTGGGTCTACGGAAACCCGGAGTGAAAGGAAGGAGGAAGTAGGGTGGTCCGAGACGGTTCCGACTCTCGCTGTTTGCTGACTCACATCCCGGGCCGGTCCCCGGTCCCAGACATCACCTACTGGTGGTCCTGTTACAGAAGAAGGGGTCACCCGCTGGCGGAGTGGACCTTCTCAATGTGTGCGTCCGGGTCCTTCCCGAGGCAAGGGAGGTCGTGGTTCCATTGACGGAGGGAGGCGCAGATCGACTACGAAAGTCGAGTGTGAGTCCCCGGACCGAGTCGTACGGAGAGACTACAGAAAGTCTTTTTGTCTTTGACTTGTTCCCACGGACCCTGGTACCTCTGTGGGTCTCGAATGTCCACGCGGGGCGGGGGTCGAGTCAGGATTGAGACAAGGAGGGAGGGACGAACTGAACTGGAGACGGTTCATACAGAAACTTGGAAAGACCTAGACAAAGGAAAGACATAACACTTTTGATCTGATCAACGGGTGACTCCCGACCAGGTCCCATCGAGACCACCTACGGACGAGTCACGATCCACTGTGACCCTGTCCAATCCTCCCCACTTAGACTCAGTCTTCAAGTTTTCCCCCTCGGACGTCTCCGTTCGCAGTCGGGGTGAGTGCGGAGACCCGACTAGGAGGAAGAGGGTTGTCAGAAGGGCGTGACCCGGTCTACTACTATCGTAGAGGAAGACGTCGGTCTGGTGCAGGATGTGCCGACTCTCGAGGTGTCGTCTCCTGCGCGAGAGGTAGGCGAGACTCTACTAGGTCGCGTTTCCACAGACGAATGGTCGGTCCCTAAGAACCCGTTCCCTCCCCCTCACCACCCGTGGGTCGTGGACGTCGAAAGGGAAAAGGAGGATTAGATCACAAAGGGTTCTGTGACACTGAGTCACTTAAGTCCTTTGTATCATGGGATACAGGAGAACCTCTCAGCACTACTTACAATTGACTTTTCGTCCCATCAAGTCTCAACTCTTTGGACCCAAACTCGGAACACAACTATGTCGACACACTAGAACCCGGTTGGGAAATGGAGAGACACAAAGACAAACTACAAGATATTTTTTCTCCTGTTCTTATGAATGGAATACCCTTGTTTTCGGTTCACAAATCTTGTGTATTATTCACAAGTGATTTACCTTTAATAGGAATAACTGGATCATCTTGGAACGTCTTCTCGTAGATCGAAATTGGGTCAAAACGGGTACGGATGAACTGCCACCTTTAGAAAAAAGTGTCTCGAGAACAATTATCAGACATTTTCAGCACGAACGGCCTTACACGGGGTTCCGGACGAGATTGTCAAAGAGAGGGGACCTGACCAGGGGTCCGAGGTGGAAGGCCGGGGTGCTGAGCAAAGGGTTTGGTAGACCTTTCAGCCCCGCGGCCGCCGCCCTCGCCGCCTCGTGCCACGACCCTGATGGCGTCGTGCACGTTTTCCTTGAGCCACTCGTGGGGTAACTCCTCCGACACCAACCCTCGGGACCGGGTGGGGAGGCGACTGAGGGCGGGTGTAGAGGTGACTGAGGGTGCAGGAGGAACCAGGAAGGTCCGGACGCCTTACTTGCACTCGGTGGTCCATGCGGAGCCGGAGGCCCAGGTGCCCTGCGATATGCGTAAGGGTGTCACCTACCGGCAGGCCGTCCGGGCCGGCGTCCCGGCCCCCGGTCCCACAGGGACGTCCGCGACCTCCGTCTCCGACTTCGGCCCCGACTCCGGTACAACGTCGCGGTATAGCTGGCGTAGATGGCGCTACTGTACGAGAAGCCGGCCAGGTGCCCCCGCGCCGGGGGCGGCGATTGGGCCGGGTACAGGGAGCGTCACGGGCCTGACTGCCCTCCCCGGCCCGGAGGTCTTGGGGACTCGGGCCGGTACAGGTAGAGCGGGGTCCGGTGGATGAACAGCTTCGACTAGGGTGTGCGGCACGACGGCGGGTGGCACCTGCACCACCGGGACCCGGCGACGTCGAACGCGTGGGACTCGGCGACGTCGGACGAGAGTCGGTCGGGCCGGAGACAGGCGAGAGACCCGGCAAAGAGGAGCCAGAGGTCGGGCTCTGGGGCGTCGGCGGTGGGAAGGAGGAGGTCGCTATGGACCTCGGTAAGAGTCAGGAGGCTCTGGTAGCACAGACTACCGAGGTGGGAGAGGAGATTCCCACCGAGACTCCCGGCCGGTCTCCCGAGGCACCGGTTGTCATCGCACCGCGGGGGAGGCGTCCCCCCGTCGCCCGCCCCGAGAGGGTCGCCCCCGTCGTGGCGGCTTCGGAGCCTGTGACAGTCGTAAGCCTCGCCCTCGGTCAACAGACCGTCCTCGCACAGGGATGCATTCGACTTCGCCGGGGGCGGCGGAGGGGCGGCCTGGGTGAGCGAGGTAGTCGCGTCGAGCCGTCAGGGACTACCCGGGAACCCCGACGGAGGGTTCGGGCTCGCCTTCGTCGTCGACGTCGGCGGGGCCGGCGGGTGGTGACCTCCCAGACTTCCCTACCGCCGGGGCGGGACAGGTGGGTCGAGCCGTCCGCCGACCCACAGACCGAACAGAGGCCCACCGAGGGCCGCGGGGGGTGCGAGGGGCCTTGCCTGTGAGAGGGGGAGGTCACCTATGAGCTCGGTTTCACCATGGGGATGGGAGGGGGGGTTCCCAGATCGTCCCCGAGGACGAAGGGGGCCGTCCCGGGTCGGGGGGTTTGGTCTTGCGCACTGAAGGGAAGCTAGAGGGCCCCGGAGGCAGAGGAGGAGCGAGTGCAGAGACACAAGGAGAAGGAGACTAGGTCGTGGGAGTCTGGCGAGACCAGGAGTGTACAGCTGACGGGACCCGCTGTCCAAACAGTATGGAGGAGTGGGGTTCCACCGACGGGGGAAGAGGGGTGGAGGGAGATTCGGGTTCTCAGGTTTGGTTCGACGGGAACGGGGACGACATCAGGGCCCCGGGCAGAGATGGTGAGGACGGTCAAGACTCAGGGGTGGGTGAGGGGTCTGTAGGGACTGGGGTGGAGTCCGTACACGACGGAGGTTTCTGGTCAGTGGGGGAGGCAGGGGTGGCGGTAGTATAGTGGGTGGGGGTGGGGGGTGATTCTTCGGTCTCCACCAACTCCCCCGGGACAAACGGGACCTCTGGCGACTCCTCGGGAAGCTTCTAGGGTTGACCGGGGGAGGGGGTGGAGGATGGGGTCTCCTCGTCCTGGACAGGTACCGGCTGAAGGGTGGTGGGCTCCTTCGGAAAAAGAGACACCGATCGGGACTCGGACGTCCCGGAAGTGGGGAGGGTCTCCGGAGGAATAGACGACAAAGGAAGGTCTTGGTCGGGAGACCATGGGGTCTGGGAGGAGGTCGGGGCGGTCGGGGTGGACGACGGTCGAGACAGCGTCCCGAGGACCGGTTCCGGGGAGCCTTCCTCGGCCACCCGACGTCGTTCCCACCCCCGGAAGGGGCCCTCCTACGGTCGGGTGGGGACCAGTGTGGGAGTGAGGACGTCTGCCAAGCCGACGCGAGACACCCGGGAGGGTGCCACCGAGGTTTAGGTCGTAGCCCCGGTAGCGGGGGGGTCTTCGGTGAGGCTTCCCGGGAAAGTCCCTCCCGATCGGGACGTAGACGCCGTAGGAACCCCGAGGTACGCCGACAAGCCGAGTTCCGGAGATTGGACCGACAGTCGTGCCCGGGACACCCACGGGTCGGGTTACCTGGTGGACTCCGTCTCGGTGCTAGGGGACGGAGATGCCGGTCGAAGTAGAAGAGGTTCCCGTGATTCTTCGACGTCGACCTCGCCGGACACAGGGGTCTCTGGGTCCGACTGGAGGTCGCCTTGGACCATCGACTTGATTCCTCGTAGAGTCTCGTTGCCGGTGGGGTTCGGGGTTTCTTCGGTGGATTCCGAGGGGGCGGACACCGAGCGTTCGGAAGACCCCCGCAAGGGGAAGGGTGGAGGGGGTCGAAAGGAGCCCGACTCGAGGAATGACGCGGAGGGTGGTTGCCCGAGGGGGTACGACTCCTGTCCTGATTCCTCCTCGACCGTCTCTTACCTTCACAGGACGTCGACCACCCGGGGCTCCTCGTCTTCGACCCGGGCGGGTGATGTCCATGTCACCCGACCCTCCCCACCCCACACCTTAGGTCGTGACCAGTACCCTGTGTCCATAGCTTTAAGACGGGAATCCCTGAACGAGAACCTAGAACTTCCAAAAAGACCACAGCCCCACAGACCCCTCCCACTGGACAGTGGAGGCTACTCGAGGTAACTTCCTCAAACCATACTCCCAGAGACCTCAGTCTGGATGACTCAAACTTAAGGTCGAGACGGTAAAATAGGTGGGTAGGACCGGAGCTCAAGGAGTGACACTTCACACTCCTGACTATGAAATATCTCCGTCTCCCTCGTAAACATTTTACAACTCAGGGCACGACAACCGCACCAGTCATTTCGTTCCCCCACTCCTACACGGGACCCGAGAATCACCGGTCTTGGTTTGAGTCCCCGGGAACCGACTCACAGGAAAGAAACGGGAGACGTCTGGGTATCTTTCTCGACCAGACTGGTGGTCTGTGGAGCGACCGTGACGACTGGGTAGGGTCCTTATGTAAGAGTCCCTGGACTCGCCGAGGCTCCTACTCTCCTATGCCGTCTGTGAATTGGATTACCCCCCTTGCGGACGTCGGAATTGGAGGTGCCGGAAGCCATAAATACGTTCGGACACACCTAGGAAAGGAGGTTCAGTGGGTCGAGAGTACGGAAAAGGACTTACCTGAGTGGAGACCGTCGACGACGAAGTCAGAACCGGAATCGGAGTAGAACCTCCTCCATCGACCACCCTCACCTACAGACGCGGGGGACGACCGGAGTTCCGGTGTCTCTACCCCCTGGTGTCGTGGAGTGAAAAAGAAAAAAAAGTATAGGTTTAGTACGTGTACGACATCAGGTCTTAGTTTCGTGAAAACTTTTCACCGACGTACAGGTAGGGGGTCCCGGGCACTTCGGTGTAAGGTTCCCGGACAAATGTACCGTCGTCGTAGTCAGGGGTCGTCGGTCGGGTACCGACCTTGATTGGACAGGGGTGGGAGACTAGGTCAAACGAGGAAAAGAATCAAGAACCTCCATCCGTTCAACATAAGGGTGTCCGAAGAGGTCCGACCTCCGTCCTAACCCCGACACCGTAAGGTTTCGTGTTTTCCACGTCACCCCCGATCGGGGGGACACGGAGTTGAATGGTGGTTGGTCGAAGGACGGAAGATCAAGGCGGTCCACGAAGTACGTCCCCTGTCCTTCAACCCTCAGACAGTTCCAGGTTTACCCACCACCTCTGGTGGTCTCCCCTCCAAGTGTCCGAGTGAGACGGGAGGCTCTTGTCTCGTCCCTCAGTACAGTACCCAGTGAACCGGGGTAAAGTGAACTAGTCCAACCCCACCCGCTCGTACTGAGAAGTCTCCGTCCTCGGGTGTCCGACACCGTCTCAACCCAGGGAAAGTCGAATCCTTCATGACTCCTGCACCTAGTTTCCCACCCCGACCCCGACCGTCCCTTCTCGAAGAAGCCCGTCACCGGATCCTGGAACGGGACACCTAAAGTAGGACTGGATAAGAGACGAGACGCGTACAGGAAAGACGTCGACGGACAATCACGTCCACCAAGATGACCCCCTCCCACGACTGTGACTCACTGTCCTACCCTTCGGTTCCCACGTAAGACAAGGTCTGAAAAGGGATCAGTTTCGCCCCCGTGAACGACGAGGATCCCCACCCGACCCACCAAGGGGGGACATCTACAGTCAGAGACGATGACTAGAGAGGTCCTTAGAATGACTAGAAAGGTACAAGTTGGTCGCGGTGGATACGACCATTCGAGCAAAGGAGACTCCAAGGTGCCCCCACTGGGATGACGAAGGAGGACGTCACACCGACAGTGGTCCCAACGGGGAAGACATAACTAGAAGAAAGAAGTTGTGACTGAGTCCGAACTCGACCTGTTCCTTGGAAAAATCGACGAAGAGGAGGTGGGTCCTCTGTCCAACTGGGAGAGGGTTTTGTTCTCGACCCTTGTGCCCCCTACATCAACCTCTCGGGTCCAAGGAGACCGGGAGAGATGGTAGAAGAGACGTCGATATTTGGTCACGAGAACGGACGGACGACACAACACGGACGGGTCATTCTACCCCTTCTGTTCAGCCATTTGGTCGAGACGAGTCTCGAGGACTAGTTGGAGGACCCTTACTCCCTGATCCTGGTCCGGTCTCGAAGGTACTGTAGTTCGGATCCGTCGCCGGTCTCTCGACGACCTTCACCCTCCCTCGGGTGGAAGAGAGAGGGAGGGGAGAAACAATGAGGAATAGAAGTCAATCAGGAGACTCGAACAAAGGGGTGACCCACCCTGTCTCAACTTTCCTCTTCCCTCCTAGAGGGCTCTCCGTTAGGAAGAAACAGGAGACCCCATTTACTTGAACTGGATCACGTGTACCTCTGGTTTTCGGAGACTAAAAATTAAAGGTATTTTTACAATCTCTCTCTTCATATATATATATATATAAAGAAATTTAAAAACTCAGAAACTATACAGATATGTTAGACAAGGAAGACGGGACTTCGGCCTCACTCTGTGTACCTTTTTGACACACCTAAAGTAAGCTTCCACAATTAATTTACTAATTTTGAACCAACACCGACCACGAAGAATTACCCCTCCCAGTCCCACCACCAGACGTGGGATGTAAATCTTTCCTTTTACAAGACCTGGGGTTTCACTCGGAAAAGACGAGTTGTGTCGATATCCCTTTCAGTTCCATAGACGCCAGGTCGGGTCAGGTAGGTACGGGGGTTATGTCCAAGTTTTCAGGTTCTATGTACGTCGGGATCCGTCCCACTCCTCGGGTCTTCGACGATATGACACAAGAGACGGCTCGACCGGGTCGAGTGTCTGTCCAGGGTAGGTCCGTGGGAACAAGTTTATAAAATAAACTTAAATACTGTCGCTGTAAATCACCAAGACTCTACCGAATACCTCTTCATGGGGTGGGAGGGGCTTCTTTTTTGGTCAGACACGGTAGGTTGTGGTGTGTCGACCAACTCCCTCATAGGGGTAGATCGTACTAGTTTCCTGTAAGGTCCTCGGGACCCCGTCCAGGATGGGGGGTCGCGGTTCGGAGTCTCAACCGTACGACCCCCTTTCGACGGTCGGTGAACCATCTGGTGATCCAAGAGACAAAAGGGAAGGGAGGGGAAAAGTTTAGGGTGTCAAAGGACAACCCCTCTCCGACATTAATCGGACCAAGTCCGTGGTCTAGGGTCGGTCTCTGTACCGACGGCACTGTTGAGATCCTTTTGACCTTTGGTTATAAGAAGGTTAACCTTCCCAATACCGTATCTGAAAAAGACTCAATGTAATGTAACTTCGGTCTAAACAGTCCAGTCGACGGTTCCCTTCTTCCATCCCGACCTGAGGGGAAGTGAGGGGTCCAGTCGGAGAGGGACGTCGGTCTGTCCCACGAGGACCTAGGATCCCTCCGACTCGACGGGGAGTGGGTCAGACACGGACTTTCTCAGGACTTACAGGACGAAGTCACAGGACCCTCTACCTATTCGTCCACTGCCTGCCTCGTTTAATTCCTCTCTCGTCTACTGATTCCTACTACTCTTTTCCCTCCTTCTGCGGTCCAACCGATCGACTACAAGGGGGGAAAGTCGCTAAATGTCCTCTACCTGGGGTCGAACCAGTACTTCAACCAAACGAAGGTGACACGTTACGTGAGCAGTCTTTAAAATTTCAGTCGGACCCGTTCTTTTTATTGTTTTTTTTCACTAATATCACTACCACCGTCCTGACGTTCTTTTGTCTGAGAATATGATGATCATTACATTCCACTGAGTTGAAGAGATTCTCTCGTCAAACACTGTTGAAAGTAGAGGATAGTAAACGGATTCCATTCAAGTGAAATCCTTAAATCAAATTCTTTTATTAGTACTTATTCATGTTTCTTGACCATATTACGTAGCTGACATCGTAAGATTTACTTTTAGACTCTTGTTGGAGTTACAGGTTTATTCCAAAACCTTTACTAGTAATACTATGATATGACATATATATACTAAGAGTGAGGAGTCATAAATTTTCTACCCATTTAAAAACTTCGTATTTCAATTTTTTTTTTCTTATTTGTATATCATGCTGAGTTTGATGGTTATATTTGTGTAATAGTGATGTGTATTTTTCAGGTCTTCCTTTGGTTAGTGATTCCTGTAAAAAGTCTTGGTCTTCCATCGTCTTAATATCTACAATCAAAACAAGGGGGATGTAAAATCTGTAAAGATGTTACTTTTGAATAAAATATCGGTCTTTTTTTATTCAACTGAGTTTTTTCGTCGGACCCTTTGATCCTTTCCTCCCTCACCTATTTCGGTCCACAGTGAACGTCCTCGTGTCTCTCCATCTTTGGTGAGATTTTCGGGAGGTCTTTGTGAACAGACAACTCCTTTGCTTCATAATTGATCTATTTCGGTGTACACGTCACTGAATCGACGCGTTCCTCTCACTTAGAGACGACGAAATACGTCACTACATCGGGGTCGTGGATCTTGTCACGGTCTGCATGTACAATCCCTGAGTTATCCACGACTTACTTACTTACTTAAGACCCGTCCACTATGTTCAGTCACGAGACTCTTAGTCACGAGAGTGTGGTCCGACCCGTCCTTCCTGAGGTCCTCCCGAGACTAGGACCGAGAAAGTGAAGACCACTGGGACACACCGGCACGGTCTATTTGACCCCTAGTAGAGGGTAGTGTCTACTTCTAGATTACTCCTTTGTAGACGTCACGGAGTGTGCGACGGAGATTGTCGGACAGTCACGAGTCACGGACACTTCCGGGCACCCGAGAGTCCGTGGAGTAAAGTCTCCCGACCTTACTTCCTTCTCTCCCCGAATCTACGTCCTTCCGGGTCGACCCCTTTCCCGTCCACACCTTAGTCATTGTCGTTAAACGTCTGTCAGGCCCGTCGGGGCCTTTCTCCCTTTTTCACGTCGAACAATGGACGTTAAAGAGTTTCTGAAAGAAGAACCCGAAGTCGAGAAGCAGACCAACCGGGAAGAGTATCGGGAAGTGTTTGTGAGCGAGTGGTCCTCGTCTCGGACGTCCTCCCAGATCTCCGAGTTGGAACGCCAGATGGGGAAGAGACCTTCCTGTGTGTCCTGTTACTCTGTCACTCCGGTACCTACCGGAGGTCGGCGGCACCTCCGGTTTCGTGACCCCGGAAATGAAGTCCCCGAGATTATCCTAAATCCCATGGGAGTTACGGTCTCGGGGTCCTCGAGGAGTGACGACCTGGTGTAGAGACCTGTAATGGTCGTGACCCAGTTGGTCCCGAGTTGACTTTAGGACACAGTCCTCTCTAAGGTTTTAAACCCGAAAATTCCCTATACTGCATTATCGGTTACTTGACCCAAACTTAGGACCGAAGTGGGTAATGATCATCTCTCTAAACTCGTACGTGTATCGAGACTTAGAAGTTAAAGATAAAATTATGTCAATTGAAGTCCATTTCACGAAATAGGTGCCAAGAACATGTTATTCATTAAGGAGGTACGTAGTAGAAAACCCCGCATAAGAGCCCCGGAGGTGGACCATACACCTTCCCGTCGTACACCCGGTGGGAGGAGAAGGACCGGAGGGTTGCGGGAGATTGGGGACCAAGAGTGAGTGTTTCTTCGCGTGTCCTCGTACGGAACCCTGAGTTGAGGAGAGTAGAAAACCCCAAAGTCTAACGTGTCGTGGTGGTGGTCGGACAGGACGTCAAGGAGGAACCCGTGTTTGACGTGGTCCGGCGAGTGGTGTCAGGCACCGAGTCGAAGGGGGTGTAGTTAGAAGAGGTGTATGTCCGACAGACGTAGACCCACGACGGTGTTCTCTACAGTTCAGAACCTCTCATAGGGTCACCTTGTCTAGTACCCCGGACCACTCAGGAGACCGAGATCTTTTCCCGTAGGTAAGAGATGTCCCCGGGGTTCTCCTTGGGAGATCTCGATTGAGAGGTCCAGAGTCTATCGTCTGTACTCTTTCCCGGGGCTTCTCCGTCTAAACTCATTGTACTCCGATTAATACACGTAATCTCCACTTTCCTCAGAGATTGTCTCTAATTTTACCGGACCTCACGGACCCACTGGTAGGAATACCGGTTTACACACGACCTAGTTTGGGTCAGGACCCCCCCTGACCTTCTACCCCCTACCGATGACCGAAGTGGTAGACTTTGTTCTCGTAATCGTCGAGAAAGTTCCATCAAAACCACCAACCAGATTTACCACTTTTCGTTTATATATGACCCTCTTTTTTTATGGGTCTGGTGACCAGGATCCTGTAACCGATGTTTCGAAAGACGGAGACTCTTTCTCCTTCAGGAAGAAAGAGGGAAGTGGTAAAAGAGCCCACCCCTGTCCCTTCCTGTTTCACCGACTAGTTACTATTCCGGACATTGATCAAGTCTGTTCGACCCTCTATGGTCCACTCAGGTAGTCTGACCTACACTATTTGTTCAAGGAAGACTGATTGTAGGCGAGACATGAGACTCAAGGACCGACACAAACCAACGTATTCCAAGTCTCTACCGGTCCCCTTTTCGGACTACGGAGTTTGATCTACGAATCCACGACTGAACGTCATACTGGATTCCCGACAACGAAAAGGAGGGTCCGGTCCAAAGGAGGTCTACCTTCGTCTGTTTGGACTGGGGACAGACGGAGAGGTCCTACACCACCTTTTACTCATGGAACAGGTGTGATTACTGAAAGGGGTGTGCCTATAGGTCGGCCCTACCCTACTGGAGGAGACCAAGACTTAAGAACCGTCCCGGAAACTGTCGACCGAGACTCCTACTCTTCTTGGGTTCCAAGTCTCGAGAGGAGGCAGGGTGCTGTCCAGTCGACGACTACGGGAGTTTGCTCCTGTGTTTGTCCTGAATCACGTCTTAGGGGTCTTAGGTGGGTGACTTAACCTTGTCTCCGTCGGCGACGACTCTTCATGGTCTAAAGTGGAGAGGGGTGGAGTCCATAACCCGACCTCCCCTCTCCACCCCAACCACATCGAAACGGCGGTAAGTGTGCAAGGTATACATTCATGACTCGGATAAGACCCTCCGGGGGTGTTTCTGCTAGTTACAATTGTAGAGTCGAAGCACCGATGTACCGACCAACTGATTCTCGGTCAATCCTTTTGCATCGCCCTTGACCTGCTTAGATCTCTAGTCGAAGGGATTCCTCGACACGTCCGGGACAGACTCGTCGATGCAGTCGGAGTCTCAGATTGCGTTGGACAGAGGGATTGACTTCTGCACCCAAAGCACTTTCCTGGCCTCGCACACGGAGTGTCGTCGTGACGGTCGTCCCATAGGCGAAGTCCACCGAGTCGCCACTTGGGTGACGGTTACGTCCGCTGCACCCAAGCTAGGGACTCAGCCTACTAGGGGACCTCCTCCTTTGTGGTAGGGGGAGGTCCTAAGAACGGACCCTTTAGGGTACCTGTCTCCTCAGACCACCCCGAGGTCAGGTACCACAGCGTTTTCTCAGTCAGTACTGAATCGCTGATTTTGTTCTCGTTTTAACGAAGTACCATGGCTGGTTTGGTTTAAGTTCTACTGACCTCAAAAGGTAAGGTCGTCAGTTACCCCGTACTGTAAGAACGTAAAGTCTGGGAGGACCGAAGAACCCTGTTTGCGAGAAGACTCCATGACTGTCCGAGAGATGTACAACGAGTACGAGAGAGTACAGTCGTCGGGGGTGTGTGGGGGGAAGGGCCCGGGGAAGGGTCGACCGGAATGAGACGAAACTCCCTAGACCCATCCGTCGCGACCTGTCAAAGAAGTCTCGTCCCCATAATTTGAAGAGGGCCTACCCTAGGTCGTTGAACAAGTCCCGTTGAAGTTGTCTTAAGAAATCCAGAGGTCCCACATGTTGGACGTTCTTACGTTCCGGCCCACTCTCCCCGTGTCCTGTGGACCTAGATGATTCTTTTTACACGCCTATCTTACGTGCCGCAAAAGGGTCGTCAGAATAAGCTTGGAATCTTGTTGGAACACTTCGACCGTCTCGTCTCTTCCCCTGTGTCCAAGTTTTCCAATAGATCAAACAGTCTCTGGGTCCAGAAGACTGTGACTTAAGGTATGATTGAACTCTCAAACATCTCCGATTTACAAAGACTAATCAGTTTAAAGTGACACACACGATTCAGCGAGTCAATACAGGCTAAGAAACGTTGGGGTACCTGACATCGGGCGGTCCGAGGAGACAGGTACCCTAAGAGATCCATTCTTATGACGTCACCCAAAAACAGGGGAAGAGGTCCCCTAGAAGGACTGGGTCCCTGACTTGAGTTCAGAGAACTCAGAGGACGTAACCGTCCACCCAAGAAATGGTGATCGCGGTGGACCCTACTGAGTTTAAGGAGGTAAATGCGAGACTCATCACCGTATTTCGTCCATAATAAATATACGTGTCTTTGTAAGTGTGCCCTTGGGTCCCCGATGTCTGTCGGACTCCCCCTCTACTCACTCGTTCTTCCTTCTTGTTTCCGAGACCTCAATCGAGTGGACTCCACTCTCAGGGTCGATCGACCCACTGGAGTTTGGTCCGTGAATTGGAGAGACTCGAAACCTAAGAAGTGAATTTTTTTTTTTTTACTTTTATTGTTATAAACATAGAAGGTCGCAGCCTTACTCCTAATTTAATGAATTGTACCCACTTTTACTACGCATCATGATCATGTACCATCCTCGAGTCATTAAGGTAAAAAGGAAGAGCACAGGGTCCTGATCTTGGAAATGTAGGATTTAGACCGGGCTTTCCTAGAAGAGTCCATAAGACTATCTACAGGGAATCCATACTTGTGTACATTACTTTGTGACGGATACAAAACAAACGCTACGATGAGGAAGTAAAAGAACCCTTACCACAAAAACAACAACAGCCGGTGTGGTACATCGTACACCCTAGATCAAGGGACTGTTCCCCAACTTGGACCAAGATCTTGGTTCAGGATTGGTGACCTGGTGGTCCCTTGAGGAAAGAAAAATTGTTTTCTATCCGAAATCTGGACGTGACAGGTCATGCCACCGGTGTTCGGGCTACATCTATAAATTTAGATTCAATCTTAAGTCAAGGAGACAACAGGACCAGTGTACACCGGTCACCGTTGACACAGCCACGTCTACTCTTGCTCAGATGGTAGTGTCCGTCACGACGACCAATACAGCAGTCCGAGAAAGAAGTCTTTGTAAAGAAGATCAGGAAGAAGCACCTTATTTCACTTTCACAACTAGTGAGTCAGTACAGACTGAGACACTGGGGCACCTGACGTCGGGCAGTCCGAGGAGACAGGTACCCCGAGAGGTCCGTTCTTATGACGTTACACATCGGTAAGGGAAGAGGTCCCCTAGAAGGGCTGGGTCCCTAACTTGGACCCAGAGGACGAAACATCCGTCTAAGAAATGGTAGACTCGGTGGTCCCTTCGGAAGAATAGTCAGGGTGTTTCCTGACGAGTACTCCAACTTCTCAACTCACACCCAAGGCACCGGACGGAGTCCGACGTCTGTCTCCCAAAGTCTCGTTGTCAACGGTTTATAGGTTTTTTACCCGGACTTCCTTGGAGTCTTGAGTCTCCAGTGATTCAGAAAAGAAGGTAACCTACGAGTTTGAGAGTATACTGTAACGGAGGTCACCAGGAGACCGGAGACGGACTTGTGGGGTCACTACCCCTTACTTTCCAGTCCGTTCTGTCGGGACAGGTAGTGGTGTGTTGACTCCAGTGATGTTTCAAGAAGTTCGAATTCGTTCGGAGGGACGTCAGACGTAGACGTCAGGACCAAGTCGGGAGACAACGGTGTCCTTCTTTGGAGTGGGGATTGAGTCCTCTCAGGAACCCAAACTCCTATCCACTTGTGTATGAACGTAGGGTCAAGTTGTACGGGTCAAGAAAGTCGAACACGAAATACTGGACCAAACGTTGGACAAGGGATAGTACCGTAGGAAGGAGAGGGGTAGTTATGTGAGGTCTAACAGTTTACTTGTAATGGTTTAAATAAAAACACTCCAAATGAACTGTTTTTTGGAGTGTTTTTCAGGTTGTGTTGGTTTTACCGGTCACCGTTGACACAATCACGTCTATTCGTGTACATAGAATGGTTTCCATGAGTCTTGCAGCCTCTTGACTTACTAGTTGAGGGGCCAGACCTGAGATGTAAAGACTGCTACTCCGATTCTGGAGTACTTGTAAAGCCTGTCGGGACAGCATGACGACTAAGTCGGGTGCAAGTCTCGGTCCATTCTGGGGGTAGAGTAGGTGATATACCAGTAATGAGGAAAGGAAATAGTAGACCGGGACAGAAGGAGAGAGTGTCACCGGGGGAGCGGAACGCCTGAGGTCAGTCTAAGATTTGGTGAACACTCAGGGATCTATGGTGCGACGAAGGAGAATGGTACAGAGTGTGTTATTAAGGGAGTACCCAAAGGACTTCTTGGGGATTACTCACTTGTCACACACTTGCAATAAGGGAGGTGTTTCGAAAGGGTCTGTCGGTCAATCAGTGAAGGAGGGCAAGATAAAGACCTGGTACATATGTACCATGTCATTCGTCATTTACTGTAAATAAATGTACAGTAGGAGAGGATACCTGATATCCTCGAAGTGCTTCTAAATTAGGAGAAGCATTACAGTCGGGGATCGTACCACGGTTTGTATTCCCGTAGATCATCCAGAAAACAGTTTAACAGCTTTACTTATCATCAGAGAGAAGACAAGAAAATATCAACACAGAGAAAAGACTTGGAACTAAACCATGGACTTTACGAAGTAGAACAACCCAAACCAGGAAGTAAGGTCCAATTCAGGAAACCTCTCACTAATTCTGTGGTTGTATGATCGAAAGACGGTAAACGATTAGATGAGGTGCTTGGTAGACTTAGGAGTAGACTCGGTAATTGTTTCATATGTCGGAACTCTAGTAGTACTGTCTCGGGATACCGTCTCTCTTTGAACCACTCTGGTGTGCCTCTCCAAACAGTCTTACTCAAGTCACCCCTAATAGGAGGAGACCATAATGGAGTAGTCGTTTCAGGAAAAGGTCCAGGTTCATTCGACACATTCAAAACAAAGGTGGGGTAAAAAGTAGAGCTTCCTAGTGTTTGAGACATTCTTTTTCCTAGGTACGGTTGTTTGAGTGTCTGTTACCGCTCAGTCGTAGGGAACCGGGTTTGCACATAAACATCAAAGACGTTACATAAAATTTGAACTAGCATGTCATAAAATAACAAAAAATTTAACCTAGTCACCGTCACAACATGTGGGTCGATCGTAGGTTCGAGTCCCCTTTGTTGACACAGAATGTATAGAAAACATAAAGAGATGAGGGGTACGGACGGTGGAAGTAAAGATGGTGAGTACGGGTGGGACTGTGGGGTGAATCTTCCATGAGACCAGTGTTTGTGGGTCTGTAGAGTTACTATAGGGGTGAAGTTAGTGTGTAATTGCATACTCTTTAGTCTCGTCTCTTAGTCTCTTCGGTCAGAGACCTCCTTCTGATACTCTTCGGTGTCCCTACTGGGTCGGATTTGAGACTCTTCTTTTGTCCCTCATAGAATGGTCTGAACTCCCCTTTCTCCTGTACAGACTACTTCCGGTCTTGCGGCAACAAGAGGTGTAAGGGACCGAGTGTCTTCCGGAAGAAGTCAAAAAAGAAATGTAGGAGAAAGGCTAGTTCGTCTAGTTAGAACCTGAGGATCTTCGGTCCCTCCTCTCCTCCTGGAGAACACCAACTTTTACTCTTATACGAGTTGAGTAGACATAAAATTAAAAAACCTGTTTCTACATTTGTAATTTACTGAAATTATTATCGTCTTAATTAACCTCAGTTCCTGGTGAGTGATATGATGTATTTTTGTAAAATTAAAAAGAGACAAGAAGGGTCCGGAACAAACATCGTATGCCTTAGCAACGTTTAAATATAGATCTCTTATTTACATGAACCCTGATATAGTGTTCATGAAGACGAACCGATGGATCAGAAGTGAACATCTAAAATACAACATAATATAAGGATTAAAAATCACTATTATATTAAATAAATCGTCAAAGATTTGACAGTCTAAACAAGAGTAGAAATGTTTAATATATGTTACGATGTTGCTTGGAGAAACGTCTCCAGGAGAACGGAAGAGATCCTAATGAAGGAATTCGATGGTTTGTGACGACCCGGGGTTTGACAAAAGGCTGTCCGTATGTGGTTCACTGTGACGGTAGGAGGTACACACTCCTCTGCAAAGGGTCGTTAGTGGTTGTGGTCCATAATAAATCTCGGAAACAGAAAATATCCCGTTGTCCGAAACAAAGAATAAAACCTCACTCACTCGAGTACGAGTAAACACAGGTCACCAATGGTTCGAGTCAGTTGTGTCCTGACCTACACTTAGTGGACCCCACGAATTTTATTGTATTTGATGACCCGGGGTGGGTTTCGATTATTTAGTTTTAAAGAACCCCAGGTGGGTCCATAAACGTAAAAATTTTCGAGAGGTACACCAAGACTACGTCAGTGCAAAACCTTGACTACGACCACGATAAAGATCCTACTTCTGTACCATTTGCACTGGTTTATCCTATTAGATCTTTAGTCTGAATTTCTTGATCTACTTACAGGTTTTTACTGAAGTTAAACTTAGTTGATCATCCGACAGTTTCTTTTATTCTAAGGACTCAACGAGGGGTCTTGGTGAAATAGTCACGCGGGTTGTGTCCCCCACGACCTAAGTTAGGGACCAGTCCCTTGATCTAGGGTGTACGACGTTGACTCTCAAGCGTTCGACATTGTTTCTAGTTTCTAGGGCACACGACTTTTGTTCTGGACCGTGACGGTTTATTTATTTATAATTTTTTTTTTTCTTAGAGATTCCTGTCCCGGAATGAGATGTGTATGAGAGAGAGAAAATATTTTCAAGGGATCCACTAAGATTTCTAGTCGGTACAAACACTTGGGTCTTCGGTTTGAAGGTGTAGAAACCCAAGATGGTTAAGAAGATGAGACACGGGAATCACTAGTCTTGTTTTCACATGGAAGGGGTTCGTCCTGAAATTTTACAATTCTGTGGTATAAATAGTTTTAGTAGTATAATTTATGGTGACATTCTTAGTTTCACGATTGACCACAGTTGTTCCTGGATGACGTATCGTGTCCGTTGAGAAGGGTTATAAGACATTATTCAATGCACCCTTTTTTTTAGACTTTTTCTTACCTATATATATATTGATTTAGTGAAACGATATATGGACGTTGTGTTGTGACACTTAGTTAATATGAGATTTTATTCAATTTTTGATTTATTTATTTTTTATACAATGAACCACTTTACGTTGACATCGGAAGAGTAATTATTCCGACTTGAAACAGTATTAACATACCGACTTCTTTGATGAAAACGAACATAAAGAATAATCATCGTCATTTTGAATTTTAATATTGACCTAGGGTAGTCCTGACGAAGTTATGAGTTCTTGGTGACCTTAATTGACCTATTGAATTCTAAAGAATATCGAATTTATAAACACGTAAAATCAATCGGTACAATGAAAAGAAAGATCAGGAGTTAAAAAAGGAGAAAACGATTTCTAAAGAGTTGAGTTCAGTCTCGAACATTGGATGGAGAAGACTTCTCGAGTAAAACGACGGTCAATTAGGACCTTGGTATCCTAAGTAGTCTACCTAAGCAAAACTCATTGGTTCACGTCCTTCCATGATTTTTCAATCTCTCTTTGTGTGTTTTCGTCTACAATCATATTTAAGGAGGGGTCACGAGGTTAGAGTAGATTGGACCGGACAGTGAATTGTCAAACTATATACGGAAGGTTAGAAAAAAAGATGACTTATATATTGAAAACTTACCAATAGTATTATGCTTGTTTCGAAAAAAGGGGATAACAGATAATCATAATGTAGTACTTGGATAACCTGAATGAGATGGGTGGTATTTGTTGAGATAATCTATCGTTGGTCACATCCCAATGTCTAGTCCACTCATCCCTCCGTTCCACTGGGGTATGGGTGGGACCGAAAGAGAAACTCCCGTAAAAACAAAAGTTTGACTCACGACTCTTTTTCTCTCGTTCGTCTCTCTTCGTCAGAACTGATTCGTCTCCTCTGTCTCCTACATTCCTCCGATGCCTAAACCTTCCCCAAGGTCTCACTTCTCCGGGAGGTTTTTAGGGTTTCACGAGGTTACGAAAGAAAATTTTTTTTAAATAAATAAAAACTGACATCACCCAGAAACAACGACGTCCGTCCGGAAGAGATCAACGTTGTTCACCCCCGAGGAAAAACAACGCTACGTTCCCCAAGAGTGACGCCACCGAAGAGAACGACACCTCGTGTTCGAGACCCAAGTGCCCGAAGTCGTCAACGTCACGTACCCGAGTCCCCAACACCGAGTGTCTGAATCAACGAGGTGCCGTACACCCTGGAAGGGTCTGGTCCCTAGTTTGGTCACAGGGAACACAATGTTCTGTCTAAGAATTGGTGACCTGGTGGTCCCTTCGGGGAGGTAACGAAGGAATTAACTTAGTGTTGACACGGTCTTAAGTCTCTCTGTATCCCTTCGGGTCGTCTCTTGTCCGAGACCCTCCAACCTCTGAACTCGTTTAAAATCCCCGACGTGTCACGACCCCTCCGTCTTCAACTTCAAATCCAAGTTAGTTTCGTGTCTCCCGAAACACTTATGGGACTCCAAAGTAAAGTCAAACTCTGGGGTCTTTCCGGTGTAGGATTCTATTCCAAATGGAGTGTCCTCATTCCATCTGGATAAGATGTTTCGGATTTTAGGTGGGAACTGTCCTAGTTTCACTACTCAGTCATTAAATTATCGGATGTCTTTTGTGTCGTGACTCTCGTCGGTGTCGTATAAATACCACAGGGACTATGTTATTTTCATGTTCTTTGCCCTTCGTCTTATTTTCACTGACTGTCTGTTCTCCTTTGTCCGTTATTTTGGTCTGTGTCTTTGTTAGGTCTATGATCTTGTTCGTCTAGTCCTACAGTCTTATTGACATTAACCGCATAATTTTCTTTATTTCCTTTTCTACTTACTTTACCTATTTTCTACCTCTTTATATTTTTTCTTGACCGTAGATAATTTTTTTTTTGTGTTTGTTTACTTCAAGATTTTACCGTGTCATGTTATCACCTACCTAAGTTGTTTTCTGTCCTAATTACTTGTACTTCTTTTCAGTTGTCCATTATAAGTTGATTTTGTGTCTCCTTGTTTTTTCCCCTATGTTCAAGTCTCAATCTAGAGACCTACCTTTTGGTTACAGGGCGTACGGGGCCCCGTATTGATGACTCGGGTGGATGGTGTCGTTTCTAGGTGTACAAATTTGACTCTGGGTCACACGCACACACGTACGAATCAGTGACGTCAGTACAAGTTGAGAAAGGTTGGGATACCTGACATCGAACGGTCCGAGGCGGGAGTCAGGTACCCTAAGAGGTCCGTTCTCATGACTTCACCCGACGGTACGGGAGGAGGTCCCTTTGAAGGACTGGGTCCCTGACTTGGACGTAGAAGACATAATGTCCGTCTAAGAAATGACGACTCGGTGGTCCCTCCGGGTGTTCTGGGTTATGTCGGTTTATTTATTTATAAGAAATTTTTGGATGGTTTGTTGTTTTTTTTTCTGTCAATTTTTCTTTTTTCTACAAGAGTCTATTTTTCTTTCGACATTCTTGAGGAATGCCTGTAGACGTAACGTCTGTGTTTTGGGTTTCCTTCGAAGTCCGACTTCCTTTGACTAGAACCTACCTTCGTGTTTTGACTTTCTTCCTTAGTTGTCATAGTCTTTCCCACCACCACCAACAAATCAGCGATTCAGTACAGACTGAAAGTTCTGGGGTTCCTGACATCGGGTAGCACGCGGAGACAAGTACCCTGAAGGGTCCGTTCTTGTGACTTCTCCCAACGGTAAAGGAAGAGGTCCCCTAGAAGGACTGGGTCCCTAGTTCGGTCACAGAGGACGTAACCGTCCACCCAAGAAATGGACCGATTCGGTGGTCCCTTCGGGTAGTGCTTCCCATTCGCCACCATTTATATGTACTTTTAACTGACGAATCTTTTGGTAATATTTGTCCAGAAACCCTAAATTTTATATGCATTTTGATTTTATATACTGTTGGCGTGTTTCCCGTCCTCCCGTAATTTATTCCATTTTGACAACATCCAAGAACGTAACAACCCTTCACCATTTTTGTAGATTGACAATACTTAATGTTTCTGTACGTTAGAGATCCTGTCCCGACCCGTTTTGAAAAGACATTTTCCAGTCTATCATTTATAAAATCCGAACGACCCACTATATATCAGAGATAACGCATAGAAAAAAGTAAAAAAAAAATGTTGGGATTCTTTTTTATGTTTTTGGTAAGAATTTCGAAGATTCAGTATGTTTTTGTCCGGTAGTCGACATAGAGACAATCTTAATATTTTCCAAGTTAATTTTTCATTCGGTTGATATGAAATATTTTATATATAATTTTTATGTATATATAATTCTTTTTTTATTTCAGTTCCTCTTCTTTTTTTATAAGAATCTCTTTTATATATAAACATATGTGTGTGTGTGTGTAGATAAAAAATGTACCGACTGAAGATTGTCATACGATTAAATAAAACACACACACATATATATACGTACGACGACGACGACGACGACGACGCAGTGAAGTCAACAAAGGCTGAGAAACACTGAGGTACCGGACATCGGGCGGTCCGAGTAGACAGATACCCTAAGAGGTCCGTTCTTCTGACCTCACCCGAAGGTACGGAAGAAGGTCCCCTGAGAGAGAGAAAGAGAGAGAGAGAGAGATATATATATAATATATATATATGTATATATATTAAATAAATGTTCCTATTCTGAAGAACAACAAAGATACGATTCACGGAACGTATGAATGTACATGATCAATGATATTGTGACGAAACAAAACATAAAACGATGTTAATTTTGGGGAAAAAGAAGAAATTTTTTTTAAATTCTCTATTTTACCTTATCTTTTATGGAGTTATTATCATTTTTGGAATGTAACATTTGTAAAGGGGTAAATAATTTATATAGATTTTTGGTAATTTTTTACAATATATCCCTGAAGGAACCACCAGGTCGCCGACTCTGTCATGTGAGGGTTAAGTCCTCTGAGTCCAAGTTAGGGATCAGTCCCTTGATCTGGGGTGTACGACATCGATTCTGGGTCGCGTCAGTTTATTCATTTAATAAAAATTTTTACAATATAATATAGGGTGACCTCCTAAATAGAATTACATAAATTGATTAGGGAACGGTGACTTATGATTAAATAAAGATTCAACACGAGATTTAACACCACACTCGTGAGTCATCACAGGCTGAGAAAGGTTGGAGTACCTGACATCGGGTGGTTCGAGGAGACATGTACCTTAACAGGTCCGTTCTTATGACCTCACCCGAAATTTAACTATTGTACTATTTATGAAGGTATGTCTCGAGTTCAACGTGAAAATAAAAAAATTAATTTTTTAAAATCTTAAAAAAACGTACTAGAGTCAAGGGGTTGGTCCCTAATTTGGACCCGGGGTCGTCACTTTCACGGTTTAGGATTGGTGGTCCCTTGAGGGTTCGATATGTAAGGGGGGGAGAGGGATGAGGTTGGTTCAACGTGAAATTTTTAATAAAGGACTCCTGGGTAAACACATTAATAATAATCCTGTTTCACATCTTTGTAAAGTCTCCGTAGTTTAGTGGGTAGTCCTTAAATGTAAAAGTGACCGTCATAAAAGACATGAGAGAACGGTTGTACTCCAAAACTCTTCGAAAGTTTTTATGGTTGGTGAAGAGTTTTCGGGAAAAGTTGAATAAGTTCAATAAAGGGTCTTTTCTTGATAATCCCCAAACACGACTAAAGGAGAAGATTTGGGGCAATTTGGAGTAACGTCTCTCCTCACCAAATACATTCTAAGTCTCTTTATACCTGGTTTACGAGACCCTTTCTTGTTATCAAGATAGACCACCACGGAAAGGGACCTTTGCTCGATAATCCGTTCTTCGTTTTTTTTTTTTTTTTTCCCCCCCCCCCCCCCCCNCCCCCCCCACCCACACCACTTATTTGCTTCTTCTTTTAGGTTGTCCGGACTCCCGTCGAAGAACCACCGTCGTTCTTATGTCCGAAAAATCAGTCTATCTGGACTTACGATCAAGGACGAGTCAGTGATTGACACACTATGACCTGTCGAAAAAATAAGAGACACGAGTCAGAAGAATAGACGTTTTATTCCTCTTATTATGGATGGCATGGTATACTAACGCCCCTGACCGTGTAGGTTCTTTGAGATTACACCTGAAGAGACCACAAGGTCTCCAATTCTTAAACGGAAGGTTACGCCGTCCACCCAAACTAGGGATTAACCCTTTGGTTCTAGGGTGTACGACGTCCCGTTTATTTGGACACTCTACGTTGGTGACTCGGATGTACGGTGTTGGTCTCTCGGGTGCACGAGACCTCGGACGTGTGACGTTGCTTCTAGGGTGTTCGATGTCGACTCTGGGCTGGGTCTATTTTTGTATTTTGTTTTATTTCTCTTTGTTTCTTTCTTTGAGATTACATATGGAGACGCTGAGTTTTCTTTTTTCTGTTATTTCTCCTGTGATTGGAAGAGGCGTTTCCACTTTTAGAAAGAGACTAGTTGCGGAGGTTTGACCCGTAGGTGAAAGTTCATAAGAAGTAGGTTCCGGACAACCTTCTTTGTGCGCTCGTACTTGAGGATGACATAAAGAAGATGTACCCAGATTCTTTAGTCTTTGAAAACTTTTGGTAATCTTAAAAGTCTTTCATTTGGTCCGTCGTTTATTCGTCGTGAGTCAGAAGGACGACCGAAGTTCTCGACCTGTGTGTAAACGACTCACGGACGACACTTGAGGTGAGGTACACCTATGGTGTCCCATTTTTTTATTCTTCTCAGAGACGAGAGGCCTTCGAGTGCTAGGACATCCCTTCCCTTCCTTTCCTTTTTCTGTTTTGATATATTTTCTGCGAATGAGAAACCTTCCTTTCAATACCGGTTGGATCTATCGTATAACTTTTAGTCTCTGTAATGAAACGGTTGTTTCCAGGCAGATCAGTTCCGATACCAAAAATGTCACCAGTACATACCTACACTCTCAACCTGACACTTCTTTCGACTCGTTTTTAACTACGAAAACTTGACACCACATGAACTTTTCTCATGACTCTCTGGGAACCTGACGTTCCTCTAGGTTGGTCAGGTAAGATTTCCGCTAGTCGGCACCCACAAGAAACCTTCCTTACTACGATTTCGACTTTGAGGTTATGAAACTGGTGGAGTACACTTCTTGACTGAGTGACCTTTTCTGACTACGACCCTCCCTAACCCCCGTCCTTCTTTTCCCCTGTTGTCTCCTACTCTACCGACCTACCATAGTGGCTGAGCTACCTGGACTCAGACTCACATGAGACCCTCAACCACTACCTGTCCCTCCGGACCTCACGACACTAAGTACCCCAGCGTTTCTCAGCCTGTGCTGACTCGTTGACTTGACTTGACTATGAGTGTAGTTTCCATGGGTTAATTACTCCGTCGGACGCTGTTCACAGTTTATTGACCGTAATTCTTCGTTCACGACACTTTCGCGTCTTTTTTCCCCGTTCTGACTTAATCATTTATTTGTCAATGATAGTGAATAATGTACGGTCCGGATCACGGTTGGGACACCTACACTCAGTGTGACTCTGGGTATAAGACGGAGGTACTTCAGTTAATTGATCGACCCCCCTTTCTGTGTATTTGTCCAGTAAAGTTATGTCGTACGGTTCCCGATTGAATGTACAAGTAAATTCCTTGTACAATTGTGTTTCTTTACAAATAGAGATAGACAAGTCGGATCACCACCACTTCCGAAGGATCTTAGTCTGACACCCGACTCTAACAAAGACTTCTTGTATATCTACAAAATGTGGTTCCTCTCCTTTGTCTTACACTTTCCGTGTCCCCACACTTTATAAATCCCTTTGATACTGATTCAGTCAGACTTTTTCGTATTTGAGGTTCCGTACACCCTTCACCACTCACTACTCCAATCTTTTCAACCAGTCCTGTGACTTACAGTACACTCCGATGGATCGTAGTAGGACCGGTGACTTTCTAAAATTCCTCTCTTCTTCGTGTTAAGGACATGATGTCCTTTAGTGTGGTCACTCTGCCGTCTTACGTCTCGACACCGGACTCCCGACCTCTGTTTCTTGTCGATCTTTCGACGACACTCTCAGGTCCATTCTTTATGGTTGCTTGCTTCAACCACTCCCCCGAAGGGAACACCGAGTCGACTATTTCTTAGACGGACGTTGCGTCCTCTGGACCCAAACTAGGGACCCAACCCTTCTAGGGGACCTCTTCCCTTTCCGATAGATGAAGTCATAAGACGGGACCTCTTAGGTACCCGACATATCAGGTGTCTCAGCGTTTCTCAGTCTGTGCTGCCTGACTGAAAGTGAAAGTTCAACCACCCCTACGTCTCGTTCTTACTTAAGTCCTCTAAAAATTCTTCATCCTAATTATTTTAAATCAAAGACTAACCTACACCCCCCTTCTCCTCCCTCTTCTTCTCTTTCCATTCGTTTGTTCTGCGTCTTGTCGTGTCAGATTATCTTGAAAACCACTCCCACTTATACAAGGTGTGGACACGACAGGTTGTCCAATCGGAGATCGGTGTACACCGAACATTCGTTGGATTTTACATCGGTCATCTCGACCTTTTGATCTTAAAATTAATGAAGTCATCGGTGTATACTGATACTGTTCTCCGGTGGCATTGCCTGTCATGTCTAGTTCTCAAGGACTTGTTCTCTTCTGAACTAAAAGAAAAGAAAGTTCAGATTTTTTTTTAATAAATAAAATTTTTAAAATTGCATAAAGTAATTTCAAATCAACTAAATGTTACAAATAATCAAAGACTGTATGTCGTTTCACTAAGTCAAAATGCATATATATGTATATAAGAAAGAGTCTAAGAAAAGGTAATATCAAATAATGATCTATAACTTATATCAAGGGACCCGATCTCATCCTGGAACAAATAAAATATGTGACATCAAACATACTGAACTAAAAGAATATAGTTTGTAATCTCTTTATATGTTCCCTCTTCTTTTCAGATAGCTGTAAAAGTAGGGTGGAAGGACTCGATTATTGGTCATAGTTATCGAACCAAACTCAAAAAGGTACAAAAGAGGTACGAGTATGTTTTTACGTGTGTGTACTTTATACTACACAAACAAAACGAATTACCCTTTGTTCTAGTACGGATTTTAAATAAAAGTGAGTAGTGAGACTTTAATTACAAGAAGTTAATTCCCTAGCACTGATGACATTTCTTCGATACACTCTACTCTTCGCAAAATTTCCTGTCTCTCCATCCCCTTTTTCAGTCTCACCAGGTCTTCAGACCCCCTCCCCAACACCCCCCTTCCTTCCGGAGGCCGTTCCACTTCGTTGTCGGTCCCGTAACCAGATTGACCCCGACTCTCTCTCCAAACACTGATCATCGATCCTAGTCTCGTCTTTTCCAGTATCCACTGAGGTAGGGAGGGTATGGACGTCGGGGCCCATGTCGTCCGGTGAGTCGTCTCCCACGAGGTGAACGAAGTGGTGGAGCCGAGGTCGAAAGAACCGTAGCACGACACACTGGTGCCTTCTCTCCGCCATCTGTAGGTCGCACATGAGAGACTCTCCTCTGTTCTCCTCTGTCGAGCTTCTGCCCCGGGTCCAGAGTTACGTTGGGACTTTCACACAACAATTAAGTGAGAGGACTAGAATTCTGTAAGTCTTTCTTAGTCAAGTCAAGTCAGCGAGTCAACACAGACTGAGAAACGCTGGGGCACCTGACGTCGTGCGGTCCGAAGGGACAGGAAGTTGTTGAGGGCCTCGAACGAGTTTGAGTTCAGGTAGCGCAGCCACTACGGTAGGCTGGTAGAGACGGACGATCAAAGATTTACATTCGTCAGGTAGGAGAGGACTTATATACTGAATTAAAAACATAAAAAGGAAAAATTTTTACCTAAATTCAATTAGAAATTAGAAAGAGAAACGAATTGAGGATTTTGTCCCGAAGAGGCGGTATGGGGAGATGAAAGAAGAAGTCCTACGGATAATTTATTTGCGGTCTTAAAGAGTCAGATAGCAGTACAGAAAAAAAAAATTTGAATTTATGTACATTCCTTATTACTTGTTATAATACTGATCTGACGGGTAGTGAGTCAAATTCTTTTCCCTGGATCCCTTAAGGAACCACCAGGTCACCAATTCTGAGGTGTGAAGGTCCAATTCTGAGGTGTTGGTCCAAGATAGGGACCAACTCCTTGAATCTAGGGTGTACATATCGGCTTTTTTTTTTCTGAATTAATGAAGAGTCCGAGGACACGTGAGGAGGTGTTAGGAAGAAGAAGGAAGAGGTCTCATTGGTAATCGGACGTGAAAACATAAAGACAGGACAAAATATCATACAAACCTAGAGATTTGTGACACGATATTTATAAGAATGTAAACATAGGACCATGTATACACGTTCAAGGACATATATACGAATCCTCATCTTAAAGACACACTGTTCCCTAAACGTAGAACTTGAAGTCAAGTTCTATTACAGTTTGATAAAAGGTTTCACCGAAAATTAGTTAAAATAATGAATTATTTCAAAACGGTAAGTTTATAATAAATAAATATAATTTTTTAATGAATAAAGACCAACGTGACCTAGAAACAACGGCGAACACCCGAAAGGGATCACCTCGCCCCCGACGAGTGACGTCACTAAAAAGAACAACGTCGAACGCCCGAGATCCCACGAACCCAAAGTCATGAACACCGAGTTCCCGGGATCTCACACGTCCGAGTCATCAGTACCACGTATCCGAATCTGCGGGGCTCCGTACACCTTAGAAGGACCTGGTCCCTAGTTCGAGTACAGGAGACGTAACCGTCGATCTGTGAATTGATGACCTCATGTTCGCTTCGGGTTAAAAACTGTTGACCAAAACGTCAAAAACTGTATATTATGAGGAAACGGTGAATATATACAATATTTATAGAAGAGGATCATCCACCGAACAGAAAAATAGAATGAAAACTACATCACCTCCAAAACTAACATCATTTCCACTTAGGTAGTTAGAAAAGGACACTAAACACAAAAACCATAGAGAATAAATTAAGAGGGATTGGGTGTTAGTATCCTGTCAGAATGAGAGAAAATTTACAAAATATCAAACCGGAATTGTCGATTTAGAAATTAGGTGAACCTTACTTCCCTAGTAAAAGAGGGGGTTATACCTATCGATTTTTAGAGACGTAGTAAAAAAAGAATTTTTCAAATAAGAACGAGACGACTGGACATGAAGGTCGAGACAGTGTATAGTTCAAAGGTATAAACACTCCTAGATAAAGACTTGTGAGAAAGTCAACAAATACAAATAAGACAAGGTCAACAAATAGGATAGAGGTACGATATATTTACTGTTTCCTGAACCGTAGATCTTTTGTGTTCCTTGAAATATTTTTTTTCACTTTTTTTTTACCCGGTTCTGTGAACGTATCTGTGGACTGTCTGTCTTTTCCTTTATGTTTACCGTTTGTTTTTGAACTTTTATTAAAAAAAGTTATGTATAAAAGTCTATAAAGCGGGAATGTGAACTTACCACCAAACACATCCATGTCTAAAAATCCTACCTTTAAGGAAAGGAAGTCTTAAAATTACCGAGACAAAGTAGGGGAAAATCAAAAGTCACAAGGAAACCTCTTCACATCTTGGTAATACTAACGACAATAAAACATACACTGAAAACAGAGAAACCTTTAGACGTATATGAAAAAACAAGGGTCACGGAATTTTAAAGTTTTATGCCGTGAAGTCACATCCAAATAAAAGGAAGTAACATAGTCCGTGAGTTACTCGGGAAAGTCAGACCTTTAAGTACAGAAAATTAACAGGAATGTACCAAAGTAGTTGCTGAAGGAAGGGAGACTGAACCAAAAAGCAAATTTATAACACGGAGAACCGAGATCAAAACGGAAAGGGAAAAAAGGGTGACACCAGACACTCCGGTGCTTGTGATGTTAAGTTCATGTATGTTAAGTTCCTCGAAGGAGTTCCATGCACATCAGAAGTCACAAGGAGAATAGTAGAAAATATCTAAAATTCTGTAAATAAATTTGTAAATCGTGGAGACTTTGGATCTACTGATAATTTTTAATTCCGTGTAATGTAATTAGTCGTCGTAAATTTTATGTAGAATCTAATTGACTTATATTTGGAGAAACATGAGGGTGAAAGTGAACCAAGGCCCGGTGACTCATAAGAACTGGTGACTCATAAGAGCTGACTCGACTTGTGCACACAAGCAACGAGTCGATACAGAGAGACTCTGTGGTACCTGACTGATTTATGGTCTCAACCCCGAAGAGTCCACCGCGATCACCATTTCTTGGACGGACGATTTCGTCCTCTGGGTCCAAGCTAGGGACCCAACCCTTCTAGGGGACCTCTTCCTTTTACCGTTGGACGACGTCTTAAGAACGGACCTCTTAGGGTGCCTCCATCCTCGGACCGTCCGATGTCAGGTACCCCAACTTTTGTCAGCTTGTGCTGACTTCACTGAAACGTGTGTGTGTACATACGTGCAGAGAACAATGGTCTAATTTGATACTAATTTTTTTTTCTTATGGCCCATCGGTAAGGGAAAAGGTCCCCTAGAGGGGTTGGGTCCCTAACTTAGGCCCAGAGGACAGAACGTCCGTCTAAAAAAATAACAGACTCGGTGCTCCCTTCGGGTATAAACTCGTTAATCTTCGGAATTCTTTATAGAATAGGTCGTAATTTTTTTTGTGAAAAGTCGTCCTTCCAACTAGTCTCATGGATCAGACAGTCTAACGACCTTTGTTTTCAAGAATAGATATTGAATTCGTACGAATTTCGAAAAAACAAGTAGAGACTCGACGTAAGATCCACTTAAAAGATCATGTCCGTCTGGAGTAAAATGACATGAAGTGAAATAACACGGAGTCTATGCCATAAACAATTTTTAACTTCCCAAAGGAGACACCGTTGGCAAGACACGTACTTCGTTCAGATAACCACGGTAAAAAGGTTGTCACAAACAAGGAAAGTACAGACACAACGTAAAACCAATTGAGAACGTTATAAAGTTTGAAGAAGTAATAACAGTATGCACTAGAAAGTACAATGTCCGTATAGAATCCCTATGACACCCAAGTCAAGGTCTACTGTTCCTTTACTTATAACGTTATTTCAGTCAGTATGTTTCAAAACCAAGGGATCACGTATAACTTTTCGTCTCTGTAATGAAACGGTTGTTTCCAGGCAGATCAGTTCCGATACCAAAAAGGTCACCAGTACATACCTACGCTCTCAACCTGGCACTTCTTTCGACTCGTGACTTCTTAACTACGAAAACTTGACACCACAACCTCTTCTGAGAACTCTCAGGGAACCTGACGTTCCTCTAGGTTGGTCAGGTAAGATTTCCTCTAGTCGGGACCCACAAGAAACCTTCCTTACTACTACTTATTTCGACTTTGAGGTTACGAAACCGGTGGAGTACGTTTCTCGACTGAGTAACCTTTTCTGAGACTACGACCCTCCCTAACCCCCGTCCTCCTTTTCCCCTGTTGTCTCCTTCTCTACCGACCTACCGTAGTGGCTGAGCTACCTGATTCAAACTCACTTGAGACCCTCAACCATTACCTGTCCCTCCGGACCGCACGACACTAAGGACCCCAGTGTTTCTCAGCCTGTACTGACTCACTGACTTGACTTGACTTGACTCACGTATAAGTTCAATATAAATATGATACGACTGCCTCCTCGGATCATCCGACGTCAGGTACCCCAACGGTTCTCAGCCTGTGCTGACTCACTGAAGTGAAAGTGCAAAGTAAAAGTACGTAACCTCTTCTGTTACCGTTGGGTGAGGTCACAAGAACGGACCTCTTAGGGTCCCTGCCCCCTCGGACCACCCGACGGCAAATACCCCAGCGTGTCTCAGCCAGCCTGTGCTGCCTTCGCTGAGTCGTCGTCGTCGTAAGATAATTCACACGTTATCGTAATACGGATTTTTGAGATGTATGGACTTTTTATTTTACATGTACGGAATCATTTATGTACGATTTTTTACGATTGGTAGTAGACTCGGAAGTAGTTTGATATTATAAAAAGGCTATCATTGTCGTTATCCCCAAAACGATTGAAGTTTGAAGTACTCCAAATTCTCTTTTCTTCGGTATTGTAATTTCACGTTCCACTTCTTCGTCCACGACTATGTCTTCGACGTCGTTCAGTAGATCTTCTGGATCTATTCTTTTAATTATTTCCACGGAGGTAGTTTGTTGTCCGAAAGTCGTATTTGTTTTGTGGAATATAACCTTCTTGTACGGTAGATCCTGAAAATATCGATCTCTTTTCAGTCACGGTCTGACGTTTCGAAGTTCCTGTTCGACTGACAGAACAATCCCCCCTATGTCGATCGTTGAAATGCAACTTCGATCACGAGTAAGTAGTAAAGTTTTTAGGTTCCGGGAATTCTTAATACAATTTAGATAAGACAGACACGAGATATTTACCTTGTTGTTTTGGACCTACTTTCGTGTAGACAAATGTTGTACCAAATGACTTATAAAATTCGGGTGTGGTAGGAATACCGTCTTTCACTTCTGCTTGACTTCTCGAAGAACTACTTCCACTTTCTCCTCTCACTTTTTCGACCGAATTTTGAGTTGTAAGTTTTTTTGGTTCCAGTACCGTAGGCCAGGGTGGTAAAGTACCGTTTACCCCTCTATTACTGCCTGAAATAAAAGAACCCGAGGTTTTAGTGACGTCTACCACTGACGTCGGTACTTTAATTTTCTGCGAACGAGGAACCTTCTTTTCGATACCGTTTGGATCCGTCGTATAATTTTTCGTGCCTGCAATAAAACATCTGTTTCCAGACATGCCAGTTTCGGTACCAAAAAGGTTATCAGTACATACCTACACTCTCGACCTGGTATTTCTTCCGACCCGAGACTTCTTAACTCCGAAAACTTGACACCACAACCTCTTCTGAGCTCTCAGGGAACCTGACGTTCCTCTAGTTTGGTCAGTTCGGATTTCCTTTAGTCAGGACTTATGAGTGACCTTCTTGACTACGACTTCGACTTCGAGGTAAGAAACCGGTGGACTACACTTCTTGATGCTCTCTGACTCCGTCCTCCTCATCCCCTGCTGTCTTCTGCTCTATCAACCTACCATCCTACCATAGTGGCTAAGTTACCTGTACTCAAACTCGTTCGAGACCCTCTACCACTTCCTCTCCCTTCGGACCGTACGACGTCAGGCACCCCAGTGTTTCTCACCCTGTGTTTACTTGTTGTTGTTGAGTCTTTTTCTAAGAAAAGTTTTGTAATGACGAGTAACTTTTATGTAGACCAGTAGGTTCTCGAGACTGACTCCACATGGTACTCTAACTGCAATAAAAGTACGGACGATTGTGTTATAGGTAAGACGTCAGACACCGAGTTTGTCATTAAAGTTGTAATTTCAGAGTATTAAAATCTTTACGTTGTTTTAAACAGTAAGTACCCTTCACCCGTTTTATAGTTGTAATGTTCCTAAACCTTCTTTAACGAAGGTTAAAAGTGTCCACCTTCACTTCCCAAGTTTGGAAATCATTTCCTTCATTGACATCAATATACCTTTCTCGTTCTGTTGATCTTAATCTTCACCTCGGGTTTGACGGGTTAGAGTACTATTTTGAATTTACCTGCTCCTCAACGAAGAATACCTACTCGTCTCTTTCACCTAAGAACTCTATCTTTGATAAGGACCACCTCTACGTTACCTCTGACAACTTTTCTGTTGGTTTCTAAATCTTATAATATAGTTGAATCAACTATTTCGTCACCGTCCCAAGCTCTCCTGATTAAGGCTGAAACTTTCTTCAAGATGACACGTATTTTACGATAGTGTTCCGTAGTGTTTAGTGTCTCTTTAACAAACACTTTCTCAATTAACTACACTGTTTGAGGTGACAACAGAATTCTTTAACGGCGTCAGTAGGGTTGGAAACCGTTGGTGATGGGACTAGCCAACGGTCAGTAGTTGTGACTCCTCTCTGGGAGGTGGTCGTTTTTCTAATACTGAGTGGTTCCCGAGTCTACTACCAATCGTAAAAAATTGTTGTGTCATAAAAATTTAATTCCGTGTGTGTGACGAAAAAATCTGTATTACGATAACGTGTGAATTGTATTGAAAATAAATGAATAATAAAAACAGGTGTGAATCAACGTCGTAAGTCTTGAAGGGACTGGTCCCTAGTTTGGGTGCGGGGGACATCACCTTCGTCCCTCATAATGGCGACCTGGTGGTCCCTTCAGGTTGTGTATAAAAGTGTATAAAAATATACGTGATCCTTTAGTTTTATAAGTACGCTGAGTGAAATGACACTGTAAGGGAAATAACTCCACCAGATCTTGGTTTGGACGTTATAGAGACTCCATATGCGAAATAAATTTTGAGAATTCGTTATCTAGACTCAAGTGTAGTACCGGGAATGTGAATGATCGAACGTACTTGAACCCTTTCAGTTTAGACTTAGGTAAAGGAATAGACACTTTATCCTATCTTGTTACGAATGGAAAATTTTTCAACCAGATTCCCAAATTTACATTTTCACTGGAAATATCTCTATGTACCGAATAAACTTTCTCCGTCACCCGTCCCTCCTAATGAATCCTTTGACCTTCGATTTTTTAATCCCGTGTCCCTCAAAGGACCACCAGGTCACCGACTCTGAGGCATTAGGGTTACCTCCCTGGACCCAAGTTAAGGACTAGTCCCTTGACTTAGGCCGTACGGTGTTGATTTCTAGGATGTACGACGTTGATTCTGGACCGTTTCGGATTATTTGTTTATTAAAAATTTTTTAATCTCGTTTTTTACTATACTTACGACTACAATGTTTATACTAAAAAAGAAGTGTAAAGAAAATAATGATAAACGACTCAGACCTTCCTCTTTCCCTCCGACGGTGAAAAGGTATACGACACTCCAGATGATCCGGTTCCTGAAACAACACCACTGAAAATATAAGGGTCGTTTATCATACCATGGATCCGTAAATGATCGGTCATCTAAAAACTATCTACTTAATTTTCCTGTTTCATATATGATAAAAATTACCAAGAATTGTTCCTCTCGGGTTATAGAAGCTTAGGTTTAAATCTCACGGGACTGAGGGGTCCGGACATTGATCGATCTTCGTGGTCTGGGTACTCCTCCCACCTCGTGAATGAACGACTCGACCATTAGTCACGGAAACTACTTGGACTCGAAGAGGTTCCCGTGGGGTTACGAGAGGTCGTAACGGAACTAGTGTAAGAGTATTATCGACCAAGCTTCAAGATCTTCAAGGGTGCCTCGGAAGTACAATAGGTCCATACGCACGTCCAGGCGTTTGTCTTAACAATGGACCTGTCTTTTCTATTTCCCCAGTGGTTTTACACTTAAACAAGTTCATGGAGGTTTGTTCGCTCATTCAGAGAGAAAACCGACAACGAGTTCCCGTTGACGAGCCAAATATAATCAAGAATGGAGTGTAGGACGAAAGTCCTTCAGACGCTAGAATCTGTACCCGTGTTTCATTCGGTGTACACCGAACGGACATCAACGACAGGGGGTCATTTGAAATTCAAGGGCAAGGAAGTCATAGAGGAAGTCGAAGAGAAGGGGCTCTTGGAGGACATCACCTTCGTCTTCCCGACGAAATTACCGTCACAGGGTGGAGTGAGTTGGTTATTGGAGTCCAAACGTCTAATATGGGGCGATTACCGTCTTCCGTTTCTCCTTGATTTCTTGGAGAACTACTTCCACTTTCTTCTCACTTTTGCGACCGAATTTTGAGTTGTAAGTTTTTTGCTTCTAGTACCGTAGGCCCGGGTGACGACGCCGACCCTGATTCAGCGAAATCAGTAGGCCAGGGTGATGAAGTACCGCTTATCTACCCCTTTTTTACCTTTGTCACTGTCTGAAACAAAGGAACCCGAGGTTTTAGTGACGTCACTGACGTCGGTACTTTAATTTTCTACGAGGAACCTTCTTTTCGATACTGTTTGGATCTGACGCATGATTTTTCGTCTCTGTAGTGAAGCGACTGTATCAGTTTCGATACCGAAAAGGTCGTCAGTATACGTTTGTACTCTCAGTCTGGTATTCCTTCCGACTCATGGCTTCTTAACTCCGAAAGTTTGACACCACGATTTCTGAGAAGTCTCAGGGAATATGTCGTTACTCTAGGTCAGTTAGGATTTCCTTTAGTTAGGACTCATAAGTAACCTTCCTGACTATGACTTTGAGGTTAGGAAACGGTGGACTAAGCTTCTCGGTTAAGGACCTTTTCTGGGACTACGACCCTTTCTAACTCCCGTCCTCCTCTTCTCCCGCTGTCTTCTCCTCTGTCGACCTACCGTAGTGACTGAGTTGCCTGTACTGAAACTCGTTTGAGACCCTCTATCACTTCTGTCCCTTCGGACCGTACGACGTCAGGTACCCCAGGGTTTCTCAGTCTGTGCTGACTCATTGACTGGTGATGGTGGACGAGTAGGAAATAGGACACTGTTCCTTTTGTTTCCACATAAAGTGACTCTCAGGTCTGAGTCTCGGTCGTCCCTCCAGATCGGTCCGAGAGTCACAACTCACTCTTGGTTTCCTTCGACCACGAGAACGATCATGGTGAGACCACATTACTGTCACTGAAATCCCTTTGCCTCTGACAGGGATTGGGATAGAAGGGAGGTTAATGGAAGTCGAGTACGAGGAAGGAAAGTATCGGTCAAAGAAGTTTCCACAGAGAAGACGAAAGGTAAGGAATGGAGGGTAAGGTCAGACTTAAGGTGTGTCGTAGTGTGTTGACTTTTACGAGAACGATTCTAGTATCTACCGGAGGTTCAACGACTTAACTTAGTTATGAAAAATCAGGAGTGAAGTACCTTTAGAGAAACCCAAAGGAGATAAAATGAGTCTCAAAAGGAGGATGAAGAGACCGAAGACAGGAAGTCTAAAGAAACGTCGATAAACAGAAGGATTAATAAATTTATAATCGTTAGGAGTCCCGGATAGAGAAAGATGAAATGTAAGAGGCATTGACTAGGAGAAGTCGACGAAGTTAATGATGGATACTCGACACGACACACGACACGAATCAACGAGTCACAGGCTGAGAAACACTGGGGTACCTGACATCGGGTGGTTCGAGGAGACAAGTACCCCTAAGAGGTCCGTTCTTATGACCTCACCTAACGGTACGGGAGGAGGTCCCCTTAGCAGGGTTGAGTCCCTGACTTGGGTCCAGAGGGACGACGACGATTCAGTGAAGTCAGTACAGGCTGAGACACGCTGGGGTGTCTGCCGTCGGGTGGTCCGAGGGGGCAGGGACCCTAAGAGGTCCGTTCTCATGACCTCACCCAACGGTAGCGGAAGAGGGTCCAGAGGGATCATTGATGGTTTAGAGGACGAGTGTGGATATATCTTGTACATGAACAATAGTTGGGTCAATTAAGTTAGTGCACAAGTTTTAATTTGAGTACGAAAGTGGAAAGAGGAAGTGAAGGGTCCGTAGAAAAAGTAAATGTCAAAGTGGGGACCACGTCATTTGCCATGACTCAACGCTTTCAATGAGACTTTGTCGAGAATTCAGGAGGATGAAGAAAGGTGGAAATGTGTTGGTTGTTTCAGAACCGGTAGTAATCTAGTGTGGTTCTATTGACATTATCGAATTGTCCAGAGGGTTTAGATGGGCAAAAGAAGTTAGGTGTGGCGTTTTCCTTCGGTCTCTCCAGAAGTCTTGTTTTAAGCTAATTGAGTAATCGGTAAATTTATCAAATAAATTATTAAAGGAAACGGGATTCTGTTATAATCTTTTTAGGATTATCCGATCATTTTCAGCGAGTCAGCACATGCTGAGAAACGCTGAGGTACCTGACATAAGAGGTCCGGTCTTATGACCTCACCAATCGGAAAGGGAAGAGGTCCCCTATAAGGGTTGGGTCCCTAACTTGGGTCCAGAGGGTGTGACGTCCGTCTAAGAAGTGGACGACTCGGTGTCCCCTTCGGGTTATCCGATCATATGACACTGTTCTCTAAAATCACAAAGAAGTCCACTACCAAACCCTTTTGATAACCTTCGGTACTTTCTGTTTTTAACAAAACGACCAAACTTAAAGATAATCGTCCTGAACAATTTTAGTATACAAGGTTCGATCAACCTCCGACTAGGACGTAGGAAGTTCGGGGACTGATACACCTGTGAACCTCAAAAATGATGAGTTCCTTTCCAGTATAGTGAATTAGAAATTTTGGACTCATTTAGTTACGATGATCGAAACACACAACAAAGAGGGATTGGAGAGGAATACCTCTCTCCGACCCTTTGTTTCTTAGACCGATTCCGCTTCGTACGTTCTTAGAGACCAATTCTACTTCACCCACTCTTACCCTGAAGAGACCAAGTCACCAATTCTGAGGCACGAAGGTGACGTTCCCTGTGCCCAAGTTATAGACCAACCTTTTTTAGGGTATACGACACACCACACCTGTTTTCTTTTCTAGTTCAATACTCAATTTTACTGAGTTTCCAGGTAGTTGACCGTTTGTCTCTTTATTTTACATCATATAAGTATATTTTCATTATAATCAGCGAGTTAACACAGGTTGAGAAACACTGGGGTACCTGACATCGAACGGTCCGTGGAGACAGGTACCTTAAGAAGTCCGTTCTTATGACCTCATCCAACGGTAAGGGAAGAGGTCCCCTAGAAAGACTAGGTCCTTAGGTTGTATATTACCCTATAATAAGTCGACATTATTCCTTGTCTCAAGGCCATTCACATTGTTGTACCTACCTTGTACTTTTGTAATTCGAATCACTTTCTTCAATCTGTATTTTCAGGTGTATAACACTAAGGTAAATATACTTTACGGATCTTATCTGTTTAATTTCTGTCTTTCCTCTAATCACCAAGGGATCCAGACCCCTCTTCGCTTCTTACTTGTCACTAATCATTACTCATGTCCGATAAAAACTACTTCTTTTACGAGACCTTAATTTATTACTACCATTGACTTGTGGTACACTGATGTAGTTTTGGGTGACTGGGTGTGTGAATTTTTCCCACCTAAAATACCATGTACTTAACATAGAATATTTTTCTCTTTCCGTTCGATGAAGGAAGTCTTATTTGGGGTGACAGTTTGTAACGGTTGTTGTGGGAGTACTGGACCAGGAACGGACGAGGAGGATTTATTTGATCATTCTACATGGTATACAGTCTAGCACTAGTCCAGATACCTCTTTTTTATTTTCTCCGACTCATTCCCTACTCCGTCAAAACCACCGTCCCCAAACAATAAATTTATTTCCGGTGTCTACTACACTGTTGTCTTCGGACTCTCTCAGCTCTCTTACTCGTTACATTGATAAAAGATTCACGAACTAGACGTGAAACGAAGGAGATGAGGTCGGTTAAATCGGAAGAGAGTCTTGGTGTCTCAAGAAAGAGGGGAGACCGAGAACTGGACCCAAGGAAGATGGGCTACGTAAAAATTGAGGGTAATAGGACCAATTGAAAATGATGACGTCAAAGACCTTGGTCGTTTTGTATCGACTTCACTTCTCCACTAGGCATAGGGAGTCCCGTCAAATCTCCAATAAAGAGTTGGAAGGGACTTGTGAGAGGCGTCGGAAGGAGGATTGAAGGAAAGTTATTTCTAGAGGCGCATTTCGTGGAAAGTCATGATCAAAGCTGAATTTACAGTCCTAGGACCCAGGAACGTTTGCAGACTAAAGGAGGTCTGTACGAGACCTTCCCATCCCAGGACTGCATGGGGGGTCGTGGAATCGTGGCGCTGGCCGTGTATTATCCTACCCACCCCACCTAAGTTTCGGACCGAGTTGTGTTCATTACCGTGTGTGCTCCACTCTAATGACACTAAAGACATCATTACCTAACTGACTGCCTGGCCGTCGTTCCTGACGTTAGAGAGAGTCTCGACGGAGCCGCGCCTTAGGGCCCAGGGTATGTGAATACTGGGGCATTCTCCACGATTCCTAGTGAACCTGGAGGATGGGAGTCAAGGGTTGGCGCGTGAAAGTTGGAGCTCCGGGCTGGACGTCCAAGGCCCACTATTCCAAATCGAAGAGAAGTCCCGAGTCTCTTAGGGGGTACCAAGACAGCGACGACAGAGGTCGCCAATCGGGCCGTGGGCCCGGGGAAAGAGCCAGCGACGGCGGCGGCGGCGGCGGCGCACGGCCTTTGACAGTGCGCCCAGGTCCAATCCAACGTAGTCGACTTGAGCAGCGAGCCGAACTAGGCGGACGTGGGAAGAGGAGGATGGTCGTCGGTCCTTGTCGGTTCACAGCTCGCCCAGCTACTCTGCTTTTCCCCACCTCGGGCATCCACCCCCATCCGCCACACCCCCGCCTCAAAGCCGCGGACGCGGCCCGCGTTGGGAGACTTTCCGCCCCGCCAAAGGACGGTTAGTAACAGACAAACGGGAGGGGGACCGCGACCAGGCCGTCGGAGCCCCACCCCCTCCAGCTCCTCCCCCGCTATTCTACCGCGTCCCCCGCCTCACTCCGCGTCAGCAAGCGGATCCGAAACCGGGCCGAAGGCCTCCACTTGTCGACTCCCTCCTCGCCTCCAGCCGCTCGGAGCCGACCCTGCCCCTCCCCCCGCGGACAACGAAGAATTCTCCCGGCGCGTGAGGCAGGCGGGGCAACTCCCCAACTCCGGGAGTGGGACGACCCTCTTCCCGAGCAAAAGCAAAGACTCCACTACCGCCGCCCTCCCCCCTCACAGACACGGGGGAGGGGGGTAAGTGCAGCCGCCCGCTATCTACGGGGAGTGGGACGGGTCCGTATCCCACGGCAGACCAATGGGCTCTCCCCGCTTGCTGCAGGCAAAAGACAAGGGCCACCCCCACCCCTGACCTCCACCGCCACCCCCAACGGAGACGGGGGACGGGGTTCCGCCCCTCCCACAACGATCCGTTTTTTAGCGACAGAAAGGCCGGCGCGGAACGTCCGACCATCCGTCGCCACTCTCCGACCGAGCGGGGTCCCCTCTCGCCTCCACACCCTGCCCGTCGGTAGGCGTCCCAGTCCCGCATGGCACGGCGAGACGACTCCCCGACGAAACCGAGGACGACCCCCTTCTTACCCCTCGTTCGGGCCTCGACGAGGGCGGAAGGCGCCTCTCCGCCCTTGAGAACCAGAAACCCCTCCTCCCTTCACGCTTCCGGGACGGGCGTCCCGTCACGTCATGCCGCCGATATCTCGAAGACTCCCTCTCGACCCCCGCCGGTTCGGGATACGATGTAACCCGCTTGACGCTAGTTCGTGAGCTCCTAGCCTCCACGGTGGTCAAGGAAGGTCCCGTCCTCTCGCCCGTGAACCGTGGCGGCCCACCCGGGCCCTCTCCTTCACTAACTTAATGGGTAGACGACGGGGTTGGACTAAAGGTCAAACTACCTAAACAATCTCCGAAGTTCGAAATCGTAGGACAGATTTAGTAAATTTTTTGTAAAAGAAAAATTTTTCTTTGGACAACGGAGCCGACTCATCATAAACCAAAGACACCCTCCTTTCAGGACCGTGGGAATAGATTCACTCGGCAATGGATTTCGTCTCTAAACGTCGGGCTCAACAAAAAGAAAGGACGTCACAGATGTCAATGGAGTTTCCCTCAACGTCTTAAGAATGTCTATTAACGTCAAGTCAAATTAAACCGAATTTGAAATACGGGCAAAGTACCTCACTATTTCCGATGGCTCACAGAAATTACGACATACAGAATGTGCATAACGTGTATCGTTTCCAACCTTTAGTTTCGAGTTTCTAGTTACCCAGAAAACCTTTATTAGGAACGGGAACCGGTTTGGACAGTCTAGGTCGAACCATTACCAGAACCAAAATCTCGGAACTTTCTCCCCATACTCCAACACAAACCGCAACGTCAAAATCACCCGACTTATTCCGAAACACAAAATTCCGTTACCCAAAAGAATCCATGCTATTTTTATCTTTCCCTCGACCAAAGACTCCAACGTTGGTCCAATCTCTTGTCTCGCTCCCCCACCATTCGACTTCACACTTCTTCCCCCACCTGTCTACCCTCTCTGTACCTTCCTGTCTTATCCCAGTGTCTCTTAATTCTCTATTTACCCTCTACCCTTTATATAAAAAGAAAATTTTTATGCTAAAAGTATAAAATAATTTTGTAAAAAAAAAACCACCATCGTACACCCTAGAATTCAAAGGATTGGACCCAAACTTGGGGCTCGGGGGACGAAACCGTCGTACCTCTGAATTGGTGACCTAACGACTCCTTCAGGGTCCTAGAAGTATAAATTCTAATACTGTTTCGTTCACGGTCCTTTCCGTCCACTACCATCTTACCGTCTGTCCGTTTATGATTCCGACAGAAACACCTTGAAGTGAAATAATAGAAAATGTAACACGGACATCATACGATTCACGAAAACATAAGTATTAGAGTAAATATTAAGAATGTTGCTGGAATACTCTATCCATGATACTACCAGGGACAAAATGAACTCCCCTGTAAACCTTGAAGTTTTACATTAGTGACAAAGGGGTGACCGAAGAATTAAAACTTTACCAAAATAATAATTTATAAAGTTCGTATATTTTCAATGTCAATGTGGTATACTGTATTATTACTTATGATAATTTGGGGGTGAGTCGAAATAACAAAATCCAGAAAAGGACAATCACTAAAAATTTCTTTATTTTGTAATGTTTTTCTTAACTTCGATGAGTGCCGGGGAATGGTAAGGAGAAGGGAGGAATGGTGGTCTCCATTAGTGAGAGAACTTTACCGTACAAAAATACTAAAATATTATATAGGTACAAACATAGGTATGTGTCAAATAACAAAGAAATCGTTTGACGTTCTTTTTTTTTCTACCCTTAGACATCTAATTTTATGTTCTAAATAGTCGGTCGAAATTACATACCTGGAATGAACCTATGACAAAAAAAGAAAATTATACTGTAAAATTTTTATCGACCTTTATACTTGACCTATAAAATACTATTCCTTAAAAACAATAAATGTCTACTTTACTACACTACGGACCCTAAACGAAGTTTTATTAGACCATTTCCCCTTTCACCTACCCCGTCCTAATCGTTACCCAACTATCAGCAACCCCGACCCGCTACCCATACACCCATAAGTAATAATGCAACAAAAACGTATACAAAAGTTAATAATATTTTTTTAAATTACATTATTTTAACATTTCTCTTACTAAACACGTTCAATTTATATACAAATACCATAACAAAACGTACGATTCTTGTACGTTTAAATCTCGTTTCAATCTGGTTAACCTCGTAGGACACTCCTTTCGAGTCTTCTCGACCGAGACACGGAGACCTACAGTACACCGTTTCCTTAACTACGAAAGTCACCGATACCCCTGACAACCAGGACACACACGTATCATTTCAATCGTTCATTACTAAAAAAAAAAAAGGTAACTCCAAACTGGTGTAAGTGTCCAGTAAAGATGTAAGAAGATAAGGTGAACCCTTTAGTTCGCCTCGGACACGTATTATGTCACCGAATTTAATAAAAACGGTTCCCTGGTTTTCGGGAGAAACTACAGACGTAGGAAGTATCATGTAATCTCTCACATGGCTTACATCTTCTAACGGCAAACGACTGACTGAGACCCGTTCAGATAGTGTTCCTATCATCTTTTTCGTTCTTTTTTGTAACGGAAACTTTAATCTGAACCCAAACCTAGGAACAAGATCGTATAATCGAGACATATGAGCCATGTAATTTACGGAGACTTGAAATCAAAGGGTTCTCACTTTTACATAACTGAAGAAGTAAACCAATTCGTTCACGAACCTGATCTGGGAAACAAAAAACACAAAAAAACCGACATAGCGTGTTATACATCCTAGGGTACGAGGGACGTCACCTTCGCGTCTTAGGAATTGGATTGACCTGATGGACCCTTAAGGGTACTGATCTGAAAACCTTCCTCATCCTCTCACCACCATCACTGAGTCTCGAAGAGTCTTTTACCGATGAATTGGGGTCACAGACAGTACGAACCCGAACTGTTCGTGTTTGAAATAATTCATTTCCTTTGTAAAAAGTTTTCATTTGGAAAAAAGATAACGACGGATTTTTGAAATGAGATATTGGGTCAGTGCCCCGTCTCTTTAATGAAAAAGGAAGTCTCTGTGGACGAAGTCACGAATCTCAAACACAAGTCAGTGAGTCAACACAGGTTGACAAACACCGAGGTACCGGACATCGAGCGGTCCGAGGAGACAATTACTCTAAAGGGTCAGTTCTTATGACCTCACCCAACGGTAAAGGATGAGGTCCCCTAAAAGGACTGAGTCCCTAGGTTGGTCGTAGAGAGAGAACGTAGAGGACGTATCCGTCCGTCTAAGAAATGGGGATCGCGGTGGACCCTTCGGACCACGGATCTTGAGAAAGTACTAACGATTTTTTAACCATTTTATTCTATTTTCCAGTATCGTTAAGAATTCAAACTGATATTGTCAAATCAAAGAAACTGTTCTGGACACAATATGTCAATGTACTCAATCTCAACATTTTACATAGAGCGTCACACATCAAATATCATATCCACGAATTATCAAAAAGGGAAAAACAGGGTAAATAGAGTAAAGATTCTACTCGTTCCGAAAAAAAAAAAAAATTAAAAAGGGACAAAATAACTCTATATTAAACGTACATTGTGACATAATCAAACCCCGAAGGGACCACCTAGTCAGCCATTTATTAGACGGACATTACGTCCTCTGGGTCCAAACTAGGGACCCAACCCTTCTAGGGGACCTCTTCCTCTACCGTTGGGTGGGGTCATAAGAACGGACCTCTTAGGGTACCTGTCTCCTCGGACCACCCGATGTTAGGTACCCCAACGTTTCTCAGCCTGTACTGACTCACTGATTGTAACATAACCAAATTCCAAATGTTGTACTGAACTGTATACGGATATTACGTTCTACTAACGTTGTCACTCAAATCAATTGTATGTAATGAAGTCCACCAAGACATCACGAAATAACGGGTATGGTAAAACACAAAAGAGTGTAACTACGCATTGAACTGACAACAGAGATAACCTTCTAATATGTAAAGAACTCCCACCTTAGGTATAGAAATAAAGATTCTTTAGTATATCTCTGTATGATAGATCGAGTCAGTACACACAACTATCATCAAGTCTTTTACAAAAGACTTTCTTACGTACTTGGTCTTGATTTTAAATCTCTCCCTTCACCCCACCCCTTCTTAAATGTCAATTTTCCGATATTCTTATAAGGTTTAAAAGATAGTGAAAACGGTAGATCTTTTATTACTCTTTAGTCCAGGTAGTAATCGATGAATTCTGGATTAAAAATTAATGTGTTCATATATATTTATAAATCATTTTATCACTTCAGAGGGGAACAGGGAGAGAGCTACGGGGACGTCCAATAATTAGTAGTTAAAACACAACACAAAAAGATCTGGACAAGAAACACAAATACGTATATAACTTTTACTCCAAAAACATACATACCAGTACTGATGTTGAAAACCTAGAACCACTTTAGAATCTGTAGTCAAGAGATAGGGAAGGTATAAAAAATTTACTCCTTTGTTCAGCTTTGTTCAGGGACCAATTTACCAAACGGGTTTAATAGTGTTGATCAATCACTGTCTTGGTCCCGACATCGGATCCAGAAATCTGAGAGTTCTGGTACAAGTAGGATGATCTTATTTACTATAAGAATTCTTTCATATTTAACAACCCTCCTTCTTTTGATCAAGGAATTCAACGTATTAAAAAGGAGATTTCTAAAAAGAAACTACAAGAACTGAGTCTTAGGTTGAAACACCATAAAATTTTTTATGGTTCTAGCTTTAATTATCTACCTCACGGAATTTCGTATTACGTCAACTGAAACATTAATCGTCTCAACTTTCACTACTCTTCTAGGAGATTAAAAGAAACACGGACGTCCTTCCACCCTCAGTTAGTAAAACTGTTCAGAGGGCTTTCCTTGTCGATCGTCCTCGACTTGGGAAAAAGGTAAACCAGAGCACCGTTTCCGTCCCTAGTGTGGTTGTCGAGGTGTGTCATACTTTCTGTTAATAAAAAGAAGAACATACGTAGTTCAACAAAGAAAAATTTAAAGTTTTCATTATACACACACAAAAGATTTTTCATATGTGACACTTTTAAGTTTGTAAAATATATACACATAAACAAAACAACATACAAAATCTATAATAAGGTCACTATCATGTATGTCTAGGTGAAGTAACAAAAATTTATTAACATTTCATAAGGTATTCTACTTACGTGGTACTAAAATCACTTGTCAAGACCACTACCTGTAGATTCAACAAAGGTTATAAACCTACAAGACTTATTACGACGAAACTTGTAGAAACATTGACATAGACACACGGAAACATGTCCATAGAGACGTTCCATTTAAAGGTCTTCACTTTAACGACTCAGTCTACGATACCGGTTTAATGAGAGGTGTTTTATAACATGACTGAATGTGAGAGTGACTATCATACACTCTTAGGAACAAAGAGTGTAAGAGTGGTTTTATCTAATAACACAGTAAAATTAAAAACGGTGAAACTATCTTTTGTTTTTTTTGAGTAACAAAACTATGGATAAAGGTACTAAGACCATTTCAATTTATAGAATTTTGAAAGAGCACAATGTTTAGTATCACGTTTCTTAAACTTTATGATTCTGTGGTATTGAGAGATTTCGTCTAACCTCAACTATTTTCCTATAAAGGACAAGAGTCACTTTGACGGAGAATAAAGAGGTCTATACTACACGAGTGATCACGGGAGACTTGTCAGAAGACCATGGAGAGAGAACGGATTTCTGTTACGAGGAAAAAGAACCTCAAGGAACCTACTCCTACTTAACCTACTGAGGAACGACCTCGATAGACTACCTCTTCTACTACCGGTAAAGTCAAAGTGTCTCCTTGTCTAAGTCCTTGAGAACTTCCTACTACTGGATAGTTTACTCGTGAAAGGAACCCCTCCTCCCAACGGATCACTACTGTCGTCCTTACAACTCTTCCCTCTCTTTCCCTCAGTTTAAGGTGAACTGTAAGGGGTTCTCTTTCTAAGTGGCATGTTGTACCCTGGTCTTCGACTCTGGGGACTGTGTAAGTTTGATGGAGTTGATTGATATAGTCAACCAGTACCTGGTTGAGGATGCTTTGGCAACTTGTCTGCGAAACGTGATCTTTTCTTAGAATATTTTCAATGTCAACGTGGTAAACTAGGTTGTCAAACACTACATGAACTATTCCTGTTCTGAATACACAGGTTTCAATGTAGGTCTTAATGACTTTTTGGGAGGAGGGAACCCCTTCTTTACTCTCTTCTACTAGAATCGGGTTTACTCTCGTGTGAAACGTGTCTTAGACTTCCCTAGTCGGGGTTATTGAGACGGATACTACCCGGGGGTGAGGGAAGAAGTTTGTTATTAAAAGTTGTATGACAAAGACTATTTTTATACAGGCTGTCATTCTTTGGATGCGGACATAAGAGAGTCTAGAACCTGGTAAGTCTCTGAGGATTATGTCCCAGTAGGGTCTCTTTACCTAGTATATTTAGTTCAAAACTTTACTTCAATGGTCATAGGTCAAGTAGTTCGTTCCATTCATACAAAAAGTTCCACTTCTCTCCTTACTTTGATATATTGTCTCGAAACATAAGTCTATTTAACCCCAAACTTCGGATTGATCGTGACACAGGGACCCGTTTAATAAATCGAAGAGACAAAGGAGTGTTAAAGAATAGATATTTAACCTCATTCATCATGAAATATTATATAACTTTTAATTAATTTATTATATAAGTATCATTGAATATATTTTAATTGGTGAATAACTTATTCTACTACTAAAATGATAAAATGAAAAAAACAACTCTAATGATAGTAATAGAGTAAATTTCGTGGACACAATCATGGATCATGTCATTTCAAGTGTTCATACGAACACATTGGAAATCAAGTTCTTATAAAGGTATTCATTATAAAAGTCAATAAAAGAATATTGATTCCGGTAGAAAGGAAGAAGTAAGGAAGACGAGACTTTTTTCGTCCTACAAGAACTGTTCCTAAGACCCTTCGATTTCCAGGTACTTTTTTCTGATCCGTTTCAGTAAGGACAAGACGTTCGGTTTTGCTCCATTCCTATATCACTTTATCAGACCAAAGAGAACCAAGATAAGTTAACGAAAGAAGGAGAGGACTCAAAGAGGAATCACACCCTTTTTTCGGGACGCGCTGCTCATTCGTATGAACTTCAAGACCCTGATGGTTATTGACACACTAGAACCCGTTCAGTTTACTGGAGTCAAAGAAACAGTTATTTTACTCCGATTACTACGGAAGAGACGACGGAGTATCCCAATAAAAATTCTTCTTTTTTGTGAAATCACTTTCGTGACAAATTTACATTCTAAAGAAAAGGATACACACCCCTTCGGACCAGTGTCCGTATCCTTCAATCTTATTAAAATTGTTTTTACAATTCTATATAGATACATCTTTCAGTAAATTTGTAAAGAGGGTTGAACCCATATAGACAGGAACCACTTTTTTAAAATGTTTCCAACGTCTAAACCCAATGGAAAAGTCAGACAAGAGAACAACGGTCCTCTACCGTCATAGAGATGTACCCGGAAAAGTTAATCGTTTAGATAAAAAAATCCAACACAGTATACACGAAGGAATGTCACTCTAAAAAAATTTTTAAACTAATGTCTATAATTTAAAAAAGTCATCATGTTATTCCGATTTCAGGAAACTGATATTGGAGGATTAGGGTCAAAAGACCAAAAAAAGAGAAACAAAACAAACCCAATGAAGTTCCTCGAAACACTTAACGTATGTTACTTTTAATATGGTTCCATGTATTCAGTCCGACGAACCCCGTCATTATTTAAGTGCTAGAGTAGGTGTCTGTGAGTCATGTCACATTAGTCGTACTCGTTTCTAACGGTCTAGATCGACTAAGAAAAACCAGAAATAGAATGAGCTAAAAACACACCGAGATACTTCAATCAATAAAGGAATGATTGGAACTTAAAGAGTTTTACGAAAGAGAGAGACCTCATCCATCAGAAGTGAAACGATATGAAACAATTGTCCTCCAACATAGAAAAAAGGAGTCGAGACTTAAACTAACGTCGAAACGTAATACACTGATTGTGACAGAAAAGAGTAACGTAGAATCACAAAACTCTCAATCAACAAGATTAGGTAGCGAAGGAACCACCGAGTCTACCATTTCTTAATTGTACGTTACGTCTCCGGACCCAAACTAGGGACCAAACCCTTCTAGGGAACCTCCGCCCGTACCGTTGGGTGAGATCATAAGAACGGAGTTCTTAGGGGTACCTGTTTCCTTGGACCCGATGTCAGGTACCGCAACGTTTCTCAGCCTGTGTTGGCTCGTTGATTCGCGTGTGTTAGGTAGTTGTCATATACTGAAGAGACATGTTTCGTGATATGAGTGCCAAGATTGGCTAACAAAAAGGAGGACCAAACGAAACAATTTCCTGATTACAAGGTTGTAAAAGTGGCAGTCTGGATCTTTTCGTCTTCGTTTCAATAGAGTCCTTACAGTAACGAGTATATCTTCTGGGTCACCTAAGTTTGGTTCCATTGTACCATTGGTTTCTTACCGGATATTTTTTATACTACTCTGAAAAAATAAGGTCACACTATATCGAATTTGACCCTCTAGCAGAACTTAAAAATATTCAACCACTCTTTCCATTAAAGGAATTTCCAAAAGTGAAATTCCCTAACGGATTGGTCTATTAGGAGTTTGAACAAACCGATTGATCATAATCTCTCCGTAGGTTCTGCTGAGTATGGTCATATACTTTTCTCAGAGGGGGTACCAACTCCAGATATTGGTCTGTAAAAAGCAGACCCTAAAAAAAACGAAGCCTAAAAAAACCAGACTTTTTATCATCTTTACTGTTGGTCCGTGACGAATCATTAGTAACAAAAAAACAAAAAAAAATTTAAAAATAGGGACAACGGAAGTCGGAAATTTTCATTTTTCATCCATAAAACCTATGGTAGAACGTAGAACCGTAGACTTATTTTCGAGAACCTTGCCAACTGATGGTAAGTCTTAGAAGTCAGACTCAAAAAGGATCAGCCAATTTTCGACAACGTTTGGTTTTACCGATCTAAGAAAGAGATCTGGAGTCCTCTGATACCAAGTACAAAAACAAGTAGGATTTGATAATGAACAACCCTTCTGAGGATTTCCCTTCGAACATTTAATATGACTTCAATACCTCCAATCTTTTATGACTACTTTCTTTACGAAGAGTCTTTCTAGTCAAGTATAGTAGAATCGAAGAAAGAGATAAGTAAGTCGTGTCAAAAGAGTCCATGAAAGTCATCACGAGTCAAACTTCCATTCCCTAACTTTTACATTTCTCATTCCACCCAGAACCTGAGACCTTTAACTATCAGGTCTCTTTCTTTTTATTGATAGGACGTTATAACCAATCACAAGATTATATTGATACTTACTTCACCTCATCCTTGTCCCTTCCTCAAACACAAACCCTTTCTTCCTACAGGATTCGTCGGAGGTGTGTCTTCTATTAAATCAAGTCAATGAGATTCTAGATAACATTTAGTCATCCCTCCTAAAATCTTCCTAAAAACCGGTTTCTAGGTTCCTCTTGAGAGGAAAGAAACTGTTTAGAACTTAATGCACCATCAAAAAAGAAAAAACAAAATATTCCGATACTCGATTTCCAACTCTTGAGACTCTATAGTCGGTCTTCTTAAAAATGAGGTCCAAGAAAATACAAAAAGGAGTCTAAAGTAATTCGTTAATTCATGTATATATGACTAATGAACCGGGAGATGAACATTCTAGGGAAAGAACTTGATTTTCCTACACACTTTGATCTCTGTAGGGGTGGGGGTGGGGACGACAGTAATTTCCCCGTCTAATTTTCATCAAGTAGATATAAGTTGGAGACACCTTCTCCGAACTAGCAACGAGGGGAGAGATTCCACTGACTGAAAGAAAATATAGAATCCATCAACTGTTACTAGTATAGGTCAGTGTAAAAGGAAAGAGTAAACCCCGTAAATTTTTCTTTTAAAGTACCCTTCTCGTCACTCATTGACGAGTATAATAACATAGAAAAGGTTAGAGAAGGAGTAAGTTGTTAGGGAGAAGGTAAAATAGTGTTGTTAGACGACCCCAGATCGGGGTCGTCCTAGGTCCCCATGGGAGTCCCCTCTGGCGTAGTCGCTCTCTCTAAATCTCTCTCTTTCTTTATTACAACGTCTATTCTTTTATCTCCTCTCTTTCTCCAACTATAAGGAACCAAATACGTCTTTCGGTTATTTCGGGGTCGTGCCCTGAACGAGACAAGTGCATCTGGTGTCCGCGGATGCACGTCTCGTGGAATAACTCTCCCAGAATCTTGGGGCCCGTCCTTTCACTTGAGTTCTCTCGGAGACGCGAGGTTCCCTAGCCGGACTTTTTATTTCCCTCTCTCTCTTTCTTTCTTACTGTGCCCCACTGGTTCGAAACCACTCGCTCCGGATATTGACATAAAAGTTTTCCTCGAAAATATGGAACTGAACATGTATCTCCCTTTACTTTCTACGTCAGTACGTCTCAGTCGGGTTTGTAATGTAGACAAAACAGAAATAGCTTTAGTCCTAAAAAAAACGTATGGAAAGGGTATTTGTTACAACACATGTAATAGAAGACCGGAACCTCCGGACACCTGTAAAATACTGGGAGAAACCTATTTCCGACGAGTTGGTCTTTTGAATAAAAGGGAACTTTACAAAAAAGAAATATTAAAATTAGACACAGTCGGAGTCTTTCATAATTTGTCTCAATGTAAAAGTGCCTCGTTTCCACGTCACTCAATGTTGTTTCTTTCTTGGTGAATCGAGTTTCCAGACTACGCCAATTAAGGTTCCGATGACGAACAAAAAGAATGTAAGGTTGATACAATTGATTACGTGAGGGTCCACGTGTTACCTATTCCCTATACCCTTGAACCGTCGTTCGTAACCGAGTTGTTACTTTAGGATGTGGTCGTGATGAGATTATCAAAAATTGAGAAGCTTTCCGAGATATAAAAATCTTACAAAATCCGAAGGGCACGAAGAGTGTCAACCTTCCGACACTTGTTAGTGTTCACATCGACGTTCTCGGACCTATTTGGACGGTTCGTTCCATCTTACGGTTGTCTCCCCCAAACTTAACTTCATAAGGAAAGTACGGTTTCTCTGAATAGTTGATCTCGGGATTCAACTAAAAAAGGGTCTCTTTCCACCAACCCCTATCGGGGGACAATTACAGTCTTCTCAACCACTTTCCGTGTTTTATCATTCTGTCTGTCTAAGGCCGAAACCCCATCTACGAGCTCGTCCAGGTCCCCCAGGGAACTCAGGACTAGACGGAACGAGTAGTCCAGAGAAGGTGTACTGGAACAGTACTCACCCTAGAGGACACGACCGAGGACCGTTGTTAGATATAGGGTATTCCTTGTTGATCTTATTGATTCTCTTTTCAGTCAACGAAATTACCAACCCTCTTTTTTCAGACCAGATCTCAATTGTAGACCGAAGTATGGGATCGTGGTGACGAATGACTGAAACACTGGAACTCGGTCATTTTTGAGTCAAAAGAGTAAATATTCTACTTCTATTGTCACTTCGAATTAACTGTACTTTTAATATACACATTCATAATATTATGTATATTGTCATGTAACGGTATCGTTCAAATAACTTATCATAATAATCGTTCTTTAACACAGGAAAGTATGACTTCAAAAATATCCATTTTATTACACTGCAGTCCATGAACAAATATTTAACTTTTTGTTTTGTTATATTTTTTGAGTTAGACTTTTTAATCTCTTTTGTTGAAATGTTTTTACAACTATTTACTTCGAGTTACTGACTCACTGACTTCCACTCCCACGAATAATATACGACAAGAGATGAAAACACATATAAACTTTAAAAGGTATTATTTTCCAAACAAAAAAAGAATTCACGTAGAAAATCCCTTAAAGAAAAAACTGTAGAATTCTTAAAGGCTGTAATGGTCGATGAGATTTTGGAAGTATCCGGAGGTCACAAAAGAAGACGGAAGATCTTTGGGTCACACTATGATTTAAGACACAGTGAAAGGTGTAGAGTTTTTAAATTTCTAAAATATATAGTATAACGTCCCCCCTATACCCGTATAAGAAAGAGAGGAAAGAAATATATACTTAAAGACTCGTCGACCTTCGTTTCTCTTCCTCGTCTCGTGGAGGATAGGAAAAACTTTACAAATCACGACGAATGGAACCTTCTCAAATTGAGACGTCCGAGGAATAATCTGTGTCTCTTTATTATCCCCCGTCTAAGTCTTAATCAAGGATAGTCAAGTTAAACTTGGGAGACGTAATCCAATTTAGTAGAAAAAGTCAAACAGTCATTAAACATATAATGATTATGTCTTATATTATTAATTTAGTAGGAAGTTGAGGTAATAATATTATATACATATTAGAGAAAAATCAAATCGTGGTGCACCCAGCAATTATCGTAAATGTTTCTTTATGGATGGTGAAGGAAAGACAGTAGGGATGATTGTCTATTCAAATATAACCTAATATTTAAGAATCTCAACCTTTCATGGTAATTCTAGAAGAGGAATTAAAGGATGGTACATTTAGATACGGTATATAGAAACGGTTTTCTAATAATTCGGAAAAGAATCGTAGATTATCACGTCTTGAACAATGGCGTACTTCGTCCGGCAAATAACGAACCTTTTAAGAAAAAATAAATTACACTATATGTTACAACACAATCAAAGTCCACATATCGTTTCACTAAATCAATATATACATGTATATAAGTAAGAAAAAGTCTAAGAAAAGTCTTTTAAAATTAACAATCTTTGAATCAGGAATGTAACTGGTTGAACACGAAGGAATATTAAAGGTGACCATCAAGGAACAAGACGGGAGATCCTAGTGTTTTTTTATTGATGAGAGAAGGTAAATGAATTACATAAATTCCTGGAAAGGTATAATTCATAGAGTTTCCCAAAAATTACTAATTTTCTTGGTAGATTAAATAATAAGGTAGAACTATTTAATCCAATACAGGTAAAAGTAATCATTACGACGTCACTTGTAAGACCAAGTATTTACAAATACATGTTGAGAATAAAGATATCCTACTTACGGATCTTCACCTTAACGACCCATTTCATATATTTGTAAAAATTTTGAAAACAATTTACAATGGTTTAACAGGACGGGGTTTTTGATCATAATTAAAAACGGTGGTTAAATTATTCATTTAAAATTGTAAAACAAAATTATCACTCCAATTTGTGAAAGTGCACCAAAAACCATTAAATATAAATTAGTATTAAGGAATTTTAATAGATTATAGATCAGACATAAGGCAGGTCAAAAGGGTTTTTACACAATATTTCACAAGTTCGTCCTAGGTTAGTTCCTAGTACACAAACCAATAGCAAAGGAATCAGAGGGCATTAGATCCAGTGAACAAAACATCTAACAGGGAGGAAGACTTAACACAGACTAACAAAGGAACACCACCACAAATTGAACAAGGAGGTAGTTGACATAAAGGACATTTGACCTTCAACCCGGATCTCCTCCCTAATCTAAGTCTAATTCGTAAATTCTATTCGACCTTATTAAGTATCTATGGTAACACATATGTAGGACATAGTTCATTCCTCCGTGGTACATTACTGTCTAACCAGGTGATTATCTCTACGATTCAAACTAGTGAAACAATTTACAAGTGACGATGTAGAAAGGTAAACTTCCATGTAAAAGGGGAAACATTAATCATTTAATAGAACCCCACTACGAAACCATGGTAAACTTTTAGGAACGTGTTGACAACAAGTAGATTACCAAACTTGTAAGTAACCACTAGAGACAGACTTAATTGATGATGTGTCTCAACACATCCTTTACAAACAAAAGATTTATATAGTAAAAAAGATCTTAATGATCAACAATTAAGAACATACTTCCTAAATTACAAAAAAACCATAGTGATAATACCAAAAAAATTTTTTTAGTCATAGAAGATTAGTCAATATCAGTACTGGGAAAAACAACGAATTAAACAAGGCCAAAATTGATTACTCTTTAGGAAATTCACCCGAGGATGCAGAAGACTGTACTGGGACATTCAGAAAAAAAATTTAACACTAAAATTTTTTCATTGTATTCTCATCCTGTACTGAATCACTGACTTGTTGTTGGTCACGAACGATAAAAGACAAAAGACCACCATCGAAAGGATTACTAAGGATTTAGTCATAAGTAATAAACATAATGTTGATTCATTTATGACATATGACGTTTCGGTTCACCATATCTTGATACCAAAGTAAAAAGAAAGAACTTAAATAAATAAAAAGACCTCAACAATTAATGGAGTGAAAAATTTTTAATGTTTACTTAAATAGAAATCAAAAAAATGTTCACGTTGACTATAAGAATAATCATAAGGGGGAAGAAGGGGAATCTCTTCCTTTACCGTTAGGTGAGGTCATGAGAACAGACCTCTTAAGGTACCTGTCTCCTCGGACCGCCTGATGTCACGTGTCCCAGCATTTCTCAATCTGTGTTGACTCACTGACAGCAAGTGTGAATGAGTGAAGAAGGGGACGTTTACGAGTCTATACGGGTTATTAATAGTTAAGGAAAAATTAATAAAAGACCTCTGAAAGAAGGAACTCGGAAGACAAGAAGACGAGACTAGACATGACGAACAAGAGATCCGGACGACGTCTCGACAGTAGAATCATAAAAGGAAATGACGGAAAAACCCAATTTAGGATAAAAGATTTAAGGTAAAGAAAGAGAAAGAACTAGAAACAGAATCACTTCGTGTAGAAGACTCTTAAAGAAAAAAGAAAAAACTCTTAAAGATTCATTCCCGTATAGCCTTTATTTAAACACCCCGAGGAAGTATAGACTTTTACAGAAACAGGAGTATAAACTAACTACCAAACTATCTCTTAAGATTTAACTTTTCAGTAAAAACGAATCTTTAAACTTCCGTATGTAGGTCACAACGACAATTCTTTAGACCAAAGCCAAATTAAAAATTTTTTATAAGTAAATAAACAAAAACAGATGTGATCCAGAATCAAAATGGAACGTCCTAGAAAGCAACACCCGCACCCGAAGAGAGATCAACACCGGACGTCCGAGATCTCGAACCCCCGAGTCATTGGGACCCGTACACCCTAGAATCAAGGATTTGGTCCCTAGCTTGGGAGTAGGGGACGTAAAGGTTGGTGACCTGGTGGTCCCTTCAGGGAGTCAAATTAAAAAAAAAGAAACATACACTGGACAAAAAAGAGAGACTTTTTAAAATCTCAGAAAAGATAGGTGACATAGACTATTAAATATGAGTAATAACTCTATAGAACCACGTCAAAAAAAAAATTTGTAAAAAAAAATTTCATAAATAAATAAATAAACCGACACAGTCTAGAATCAACACCGTACGTCCTAGAAACAACACCGAACACCCTGGAAACATCAACGTCGTACATCCTAAGAAATCAACCCCGTACCCTTAAGAATCAACATCGTACACCCTAGACCAAGGGACTGGTCCTAGCTTGGGGTCCGGAGGACTTAACCCTCGTACCTCAGAATCAGGTGACCTGGTGGTCCCTTCAGGGACATCGATAAAAAGAAGAAAGACTAACAAAGAAGAGACATATTAGACAAGAGATTCTTTAAAGATTATCAATCTATAACTTGAAGGTCCTTGACTAGAAGACACAGAGAATAGAAAAGAAAGGAAAAAGATGCACAGAGAAAAAGGTAATTATAAAAGACCCTATAAAAGATAAGAACATAACTGAAGAAATAAAAATGTAAGTGTAAACACTAAAGGTTATTAAGAAAGGAGAAACTCGGAAAAAGGAATCTTATAAGAATAAAATACTTAATTAAAGAATAAATAGAGGTCTATAAAAAAGAGAAAACTCAATATTACCTCCTTTATGTTATTTGACATGTTTAAATTTATGTTAAGTAATTTAAAACTGTATACATTTGTGGGACTTTGATTGACGTTGGTTTTATTTTGATGACATTATGGGGTTTTAAAGAAACACGGGGAAACATTAAGAAGGGAAAGACAGAAAAGAACAAGGGAGGTGAGGGGTCCGGTAGTGACCAAACGACAGTAAAATACGTGAAGAAACTCGTACCGAAGAAAGAATTTTACATTAATAAAACTTTAAGTAGTATAAGAACCATCAAATGAGGAAAAATAACGACTCATCATAAGAGACTTATCGAGATGGTGTCAAACACATAGGTAGGTAAGTAGACAACTACCCGTAAACCTAACAAAGGTCAAAACCCGGTAAATTATTTCGACAATACTTGAAAGTACATGTCTAGAAACATACCTATACGACAGTTACTATACAAATTGAACAACTCTTGAATGGTTTGATAAAAGGTCTCGTCAACATGGTGAAGTATATGGATGACATACTTAAGGTCAACGATGGTAGAAATGGTTCTAAATAAGTAACGATCATATACCTTTAAGTTAACTAAAAACATATGACTAGAATATAAGATGTTGGAACGATTTAACTAAATAATCAAAACCATGGATAAAACATGTAAGATAGTCGAAGATGTATACGTCAGTACAGTAATCGTTTATTTATGTAAAAATGAACAAGTAAAGGTTAAACCTACGGTAAAATAAATAAAAAGAACCTGAATAATACGACCGATCTTGGAGGTCATGTCACGACTTATGTTCATTATGTTCATTAAACGACGACGAGAATTCTCCTTTTGCAAATCATAAAGTGGTAATTGATAATGAAATCGAAATACAAAGAAAAACTTATGGGAAATAGTTGAACTCTTACAAGGGAGTATAAATTCTAGACAACTCTCGAGAATAATCTTTACCCGTAACCCAAAATAATTTATGAAAGAGACGTAGATAACTCTATTAGTATGTCACAATCTCTTAATATAAGAAACTAAAAGGTAATAATTTGGTTAGTACGTAAGGACCAGAATACGTAAGACATGAACCAGAATTTCATAATAGAAAGATTATTATCGTAACCCAACTAAACGATTTTAAAACAGTACTTAAAACAATACTCAGATAGAAGTGTTCCCTACACCAGAAGTGAAAGGAACATTAGAGAAACACACCAGAACCATCGTCTCATTACAACCACATTGTCTTACTTAACTCTTAAGAGACCTTCTTAAACATATCTTTTTGACCATAGGGAAAACCCCACTTGAACCCATTGAAAGTTCCTTAAATAAAGTACATTCAACAATTTAAGTAACCGAGTGTCAATTATTATAAGGGAATATTCGGAAAATATATAATAGATCACTATAGAAGGGGTAAAAATTATAACTAGTAAACACGAAAGACAGAAGATTAGTCAGACCAAATTTTGAAATATTTGTCATAATAAGAGAAAAAAAAAAAAAAGAAAAAATTTTTGTCGGAAAATAACTAAAAAAAAGTTAAAAAAACAAAATGATTAAGACTATAAATAACGAAGGAAAAAAGACTAATGAAACTCAAAGCAAACGAAAAGAAAAAGATCAAAAGAAATCTACCAACGATTCTAGTAACTAAAGTCTGGAAAGTAAAGATCAAATCACTTTCTACAATCCCCGTTCTCCTCTATTTGAGTTCGGTTAGACCATACAAATAGACCTTTATTTGGAATGGAAAAAGAAAAAAATTTAGTTGAAGTAACATCATACAAAGTTACGTTATTTTACGTGGGTAAAATTCACATGTGAAACCACTCAAAACTGTCAAATACATGAACACTCTAGTAGTATCGTTAGTGTTAACTATTTTGTAAGGGTAGTGGGATTTTTAAAGGGAACACGAGGTAGGGTCAGTCAGACAGGGACGGGGTTGAGGTCGAAACCCTTTCGTGACTAAACAAAACCAGTGACATCTAATCCAAACAGAAAAGATCCTAAAGTATATTTACCTTAGTACGTTATACACGAAAATACAAACCAAAAAATGAACTTTATCAAAAAAATTTCGTTGTTGTTTACTGAGGTATAACAACAGATATAGTTATCAAAAGACGAAAAAGTGACGACTTAAAAAGGAACATATTTATATGGTGTCAAATCAGTAAACAAGTATCTGTAAAGACAAAGATAAAAAAAAAAAAAACAGAACAAGTACTCCTTATAACCAGAAATTAAAAAGAACATACATAACAGGAGAAGACCAAATTTCGTAGATACTTGTATGTATATACCCTAAAAACACAATTGTACAAGTAAAGAGATTCCATTTATTAATCATCTTAATCTCAGTAAATTATAGACAGAAAAAAATTGAGATATTCTTTGAAGGTTTGACAAAAGGTTTCACTAATATGATAAAATTACGAAAACATTCCGTTTCAGAATCCGAAAAACAACACTAACAAAACAAAAATTTATACTCATAGATCAAGACTATAATTTTTCTAATATAAAAGGTACCCAAATAAAGACTTAACAGACAAGACAAGGTAACCATGTACTCAGAAAAGAATACAGTCATAATGATATTGAAATGTCATTCCGAATTTTAACAAAACAGGAAACCTAAAGGTATTAATTTTTTTTAGTCAAAATCGTACAGTTAAACAATTTTTTCTTTTTTTGGAAAACCCATAAAGTAACCTTAATACAACGTAGACATCTCGTCAAACCGCTTTCAATTATAATATTACTAAAACTCCGAACGTTAAGTACTACTCCTAGTACCTACTCCTATATAGAGGTAAATAAAGACACAAATTAAAGAATCGTCAAAAAAGACGTCCAGAACATGTATGAAACAATTTAATTAAGTATTCGTAAATACGAAAAATACTATAACATTCGCTATTTTAAAATTAAAGATCGACCAGTAACGATCGTATATGTCTGATATATATATATATATATATATATAATCATAAATAAATGAAATAAACCGAAAAGACCCTCTTCCCCTACTGTCTCCTACTCTACCAACACAACCAAAAAAATATTAACTAAAAAATACAACTTGAATTGTAGGATGTTGGTACGATTTAAAAAGACCATTGAAGACCATTGAAAAATTATCTGAGGAATCTGATACGATTGTACTGGAATAGACGTTTATTCCTGTCAAATGAGGAAGGAAAGACTAGACATTCGAAAAATAAAGAACGAACTATCGTGGAAATGGTATGTAATCTTGTAATAATCCTGGAAATCCTGGAGATCATGTAATCCATACTATGTATCTATGTCGAAATAGTATCTACGAGAAATAGTCCATTCCCTCAAGGGAAAAATAATCATCAAACCACGTTTAAAAATAGTACTTATTCACTTGAAACAGCTTACTTAAAATAAACTCAGTACCACAAAGAAGAAAAAAAGACATTACACCACATAATGTAAATAACTGGAAAAAAACAGACAATCTGGTTGAACGTAAGGACCCTATTAGAGTGATCCAGAACTACTTAATAGAAATCAGTTATACGATAAGAAAGATCCACAAAAAACACAAAAAAAAAAACAGAACAAGTACTCCTTATAACCAGAAATTAAAAAGAACATACATAACAGGAGAAGACCAAGTTCATAGTACCACTACGATCGAAGTATTTTAATCGACCCTTAACAAGAGTCAAAGAGTCAAACAACGTCCTAACCATAACAAAGAAGGAAATATACAAACCATCTTAAATGAGTATTTCGGACCTCAAAAGAAAAACCGTCACAAAGATTGATGTCTACATAATTATCATCTATGTCCCGAAAAGTCTTAAAGAAATAACAGAACTCAGGTAAAATCATTAAACAGAGAATGTTCCTTAAACAGGTAAAATAGATTTAACTAATGAAATAACCGTATTTTAATAAGAATTATAAAGGAATGGTAAAGAAATGACATCCTAGACATCACTACAAGTGACAAAGTAAAGATTATAACCATTAAACAGTAAAAAAAAAGAATTTAGATCAATTTCGAAATAATTAAAATAAAAAAGGGTTTTTCATTCAGAAATCAAAGTATAAAGATATAATAAAAACCGACAAAAGAAAAAAAGTGAAATAATAAAGAAAAGGTAAATGAAACCCAAATTAAACGAGAACAAGACATCGAAAATAACACCTTTGAATCTCGTGACTAAACTCTGGAAAGATTGAGGACATTCGTAAATTTCAGAGTCTAAAGGGAGAATTCACGACGTATCCACGTAGAGTGTTTAAACTACACACAAGTAAAGTAAGTTTCGTCAAATATTAAAGGGAACACTAAAGAACTTCACACAACGAAATAAAGGTTTATAAATCCTTAAAAGTCGACAGAAGGATAATAAAGATCAAATTAAGAGAATGTCAATCACTTATATGAACCACACTAAAGTCAGGAAAATTTATTTGACACCGAATGAAACATCCGGTCGTATACCAGATAGAACCACTTACAAGGTACACATGAACTTTTACATATAAGACTAAAACCATCACAAGATATTTAAAGTTACTCCAAAACCACCAACTATTACCATAAGTTAAGATATAGGAATGTCTAAAAAAATAAATTTTTCTCCACAAGTATAGAGATTGGGATCAACTTCTACAAAAATAAGGAGAAAAGTCAAGACAGTAAAAACGGAGTACATAAAACTTTGACACGTTAAACTACGTATTATACAAATCCTTATAATACAGGAACACTATTTAACTGAGGAAATAGTAATACTTGACAGATATGAGAATCATTATAAAAAACAAAACCTCAGAATAAACACATTATAATTATAACGGTAAACTCGAAAGAAAACTGATCACAAACGTACCATACAAAAAAAGTAGGAAAATGAAAATTGGATCGATATAGAAACACAAATTTTACATACAGAATATCTGTCGGATATCAATCCAGAACGAAAAAAGGGGATCAGAGTGTTAGACAGAAAATTAAGTCCACAATAAAGTCAATATAAATTATTAATAGTCGTACCAACCTAAATTTAGATTTTAAATAGTGAACAAAAGACAGATGGTCAACAAAGAAGAAAGTAGAAAAGGACGAAAAAAACTCATAAAAATTCATAAAAGAGAATAGAGGTACGAACTGAATGATAGATATAGAGAAATAAAAGTCACCACCAAGATCCTATCGTCAAAAGTTTCCAAAACCAGAATCCTGAGTAAACGTCAAAATGTCTAATAAGTATGAGAATTTTTAACTCCCAGGGTTTCACACACAAACACACGTAATATAGATAGAAATACGTTGGTATATTGACCATTTAATAATTTTATAAGTATATAAAATTCCATTGTTTAATTGTATCACAAAAATAATCTTTATTGACATTAAAAGTTTTGTTACGGTTTTAAAACCCTGAAAGGACCACCAGGTCACTGATTCTTCTGAGATACGAGGGTTACGTCTCCCGGACCCAAGTCAGGGACCAGTCCCTTGATTCTAGGGGATACGGTGTTGATTCTGGACCATGTCGGTTTATTTAAGTAATTTATTTATTTTTCTTAAAATTCAGACCGAATTATCTTTTGATGGTCTAAGAGTATACACCAAGACCCAAGATATAGTACAGTACATCGGAGAACTTTTGAGGGGTCATGTGACCGTTCATTGTTCATCATTTTCGTTTATCGTAGAATCACGACAATGCTTTTATCAAAACTAGAACACTTCCGAAACTTCTCATGACTCTTGAGGACCCCTGGTACCCTGTATTAAACTCTTGACAACGAGATGTCTAATGTCATGTCTAGAAATTAGTGAGATGTAAGTTTATCAAATGGTGAATATGACAATACGAAGGGATCACCGAGTCTACCAATTCTTAGACCGACGGTACGTCCTCTGGACTCAAGGTAGGGACCCAGCCCTTTTAGGGGACCTCTTCCTTTACCGTTGAATGATCTCATAAGAACGGACCTCTTAAGGTACTTGTCTCCTCGGACCGTCGGATATCAGTTACCCAGAGTTTCTCGACCTGTTCTGACTTACTGATTGTGAAATTGTATATGACATTCCGGGATTATTATCATGGGAAGGTTTAGAGGTGAAAAAACGATAACTAAAGTATATATGTATATAATATTTGAGAGATTATATAATAACGAAAATGATATTCATCAATAGAAAAAAAAAATTTAAAGAACCGGTACGACGTACTGTATGTCTTAGAAACAAGGGATTGGTCCCTAGTTTGGGTGTGGAAGACGTCCCCTTCGCTCTTCAGAATTGGTAACCTGGAGGTCCTTTCAGGGTTCTGTCAATAGAAAATTTTTACAAAAAATTTACTCTTTTCCTAAAAATATAAATGAGTGTATAAAGGTAAAGGTCACGAGAGCTAAACAAAGGTAGAGTGTAAAAGAAAAAAGGACCACTTGAGGAAAATCAAAGAGTACCACGTCTAGACGACCACTACTTCAGAGAAACGAAAACAAATGAATAAAATACAAACAACCCGGAAGTAAATTTTTTGTCATAAAATTAAAACTTTTTAATATTCAAGGATCTGAGTATCCTTTAAAGTTCCGAGTAGAGTCAACAAAGGGAAGGAAAGTCAAGTCAGCGAGTAAACACAGGGTGAGAAACGTTGGGGTACCTGGCTTCGTGCGATCCGAAGGGACAGGTAGTGGTTGAGGACCTCGAACGAGTTTGAGTCCAGGTAGCTCAACCACTACGGTAGGTTGGTAGAGTAGGAAACAGCAGGGGAAGAGGACGGAAGTTAGAAAGGGTCGTAGACCCAGAAAAGGTTACTCAGGCAAGAAACGTAGTCCACCGGTTTCATAACCGCGAAGTCGTAGTCAGGAAGGTTACTTATAAGTCCTGACTAAAGGAAATTCTGATTTCCTTAGACACTAGAAGGGCTTGTCTAGTGTTAACACTCGTCAGACTTTTGTCAACAAAGTATGTAAAACGGATCAGAGATCAACGAACGTCATCTCTATACGGGTAAGCAATAACTAATCTTCAGAGACGAAACTAAAAACGACTGTGGTATTCGCCGTCACCAATACATTTAAGACAAAGACATAAACGGTCATGACAACTCCTGTAAGTATGTAGTAAGTCATAGGGGATATATTATGTTGTGACGTCCTCACTTAATATATTAAGGATAAAGATAGCAAAAAACGGAACACACGTACCTTTTGGTCAGTTCTAAACATGATTTAGTAGTGTCCCCAAACAAAACAAACAAACGACAAAAAAACTGGTATGAAGTGTCGTACACCCTAGAATCAAGACTCTCGTCCCTGACTTGGGCACAGAGGACGTAACCCTCGTACCTCAGAATTGGTGACCTGACGTTCGCTTTAGGCAATAGTATCAAGGCAACTGGACCTCCACTGTGCAAACGTAAGAACGAAAGACCAATTAGAAAAAAAAAAAAAGAAGAAAAAAGACAAAACTAAGATGGTGTACTGAACACCCTACACCTTAGAATTAATTGGATGGTCCCTAACTTGAGTCCCGGGAGTCGGCACTCTCGAGTCTCAGGATTGGTAACCTGACGGTCCCTTAATGGATGAGGATAAATTAATTAGAGAAACATTTTCTCAGGCAACCTGTCGTTCTTCTAGTTGGTCAGTTAGGATTTCCTTTAGTTAGGACTTATAAGTAATCTTCCTACGACTTCGGCTTCGAGGTTATGAAACCGGTGTACTACGCTTCTTGACTAAGTAACCTTTTCTAGGACTACGACCCTTTCTAACTTCCGCCCTCCCCTTTCCCTGTTGTCTCCTACTCTACCAACCTACCATAGTGGTTGAGTTACCTGTACTTAAACTTGTTCGAGACCCTCAACCACTACCTGTCCCTTCGGACCGTATAACGTCCGGTACCCCAGTGTTTCTCAGTCTGTGCTGACTCCCTTACTTGACTTTTCGTCATCGGATATTGACACATCGTCAAAAAAAAGAAAGGAAAGAAAAAGTAAGGGAGGGGACATGATCCACAAAAAAATAATGTAATTTATCTCTGTAACACTAACGGAAATTCATTGACTTAAATTCCTAAATATCCTTTCCTACTTCTAATCTCCGAGTTGTTACATCGAGACAGAGTATGATTTTTTCTTAGTCGGTGTCTCGGTCCGGGGAAGTTTTTGTCCACGGAAAACAAAGGATATATTATCCAAAAGGGACGACTCAATGACTAAGACTAGGAAGATTAGACAGAGGTATTGATCACGAAGACGACGAGAAATGATCGATAGAGTTCACAGGTAGGACAGCATCTCGGGACGGACACACACGACAAGAGAGAGAATAATAATAAATTCGAGAACAAGTGTAAGGTTCCCTCTCATAGACTAACTAAGTGAATTACTAGACGACCACGATCCGGTCGAGAATCTAGTAATCGGTCGTCTCTCTCAGAAACAAGAACCAGGGTACCATATTTAATACCACTATACATTCTGGACAGTCTTCCCGGTAACCGTATCGTTCGTAAGTTGTAATAGTAAGGAGGGGAATATTGTTAACTAAATGAAAATTGGATAATTCCTATCAATGATCTGACCTAAAAGGGGTTTTAGTCAGTCGACGTATAAATATCTAATTCCAAAGTCACTTGACAAGTAGGGTACAAACTTTACAACTCCAAAAAAGGAGGATTAAAGTAAGAATCTACTTAAAGTAAGAATCGGTGTTTTGTTTCCTGTCAGAAGTGGTGGAAGATCGGTGTTGAATTTTATTTTGGTACCAGGACTAACAACCAGGTCCTTTCGGGTAGACAATTTTTGATACTTCTCTTCTCTTTTCATTTCACAAAGGTAAGAACAATCGTAGAGATTTAAACATCCTTCTTCTCTAACTTCGACACTCGACTTTATTCCAAAAACCTAATTATCGAGGTATACCTAAACTTAGGACCGAAAGGGTAAATGAGCTACTATCAACTCATGGTCCGAAGGGGTGACCGAGTCGTCCTTTCTTAGGTGGACGTTGTGTCCTCGACCTCCTCTACATCCAAGTCAGGGACCCAACCCTTCTAGAAGACCTCATCCTTTACCGTTGTGTGAGGTCATAAGAACGGACCTCTTAGGGTACCTGTCTCCTCGGACCGTCCGATGTCAGATATCCCAACGTTTCTCAGTCCGTGTTTACTTCGCTGAATCGTACGTGTGTGTCTACTCATAGAAAAGATTCAAAGTCAAATAAATACATGTTTTACCTCTAATACATTAAACGGAGTACATCCACAACCCTAATTTACTATCTTATATACATTTCGGAACTTTAATTTTCTACTAACGAGGAACCTTCTTTTCGATACTGTTTGGTTCTGTCATATAATTTTTCGTATCTGTAATGAAACGGTTGCCTCCAGACATATCAGTTTCGACACCAAAAAGGTACATACCTACACTCTCAAAGTGGTATTTCTTCCGACTCACGGCTTCTTAACTACGAAAACTTGGCACCACAACCTCTTCTGAGAACTCTCAGGAAACCTGACGTTCCTCTACTTTCGTCAGTTAGGATTTCCTTTAGTCAGGACTTATAAGTAACCTTCCTGACTACGACTTCGAGGTTATTAAACCGGTGGACTAAACTTCTTGACTGAGCAATCCTTTCCGGGACTACGACCCTTTCTAACTTCCTTCCTCTTCTCCTACTGTCTCCTATTCGACCAACCTACTATAGTGGTTGAGCTACCTGTACTCAAACTCGTTCGATACTATCTAGTACTTCCTGTCCCTTAGAACCGTACGACATCAGGTACCCCAACGCTTCTCAGTCTGTGCTGACTCACTGACTTGTTGTCGTTGTTACGTTTCGTCAATCGGCTCACGAACCACTACGAAACAGTCTTTGTTTCCATAGAACTTTAAGAATGTTTGGACTAAAGGAGTGGTTTCTTGTAACTTTACAAGAAAAACACCCCCCATCTTCTTCCCCCGACGATTACTACACTTTCATACTATTTCCTTTCCGTTAAACTTATCTCTTGAAACTAAAATCGAATTGTTTAGTTTAACCGGTTCCTAAAAGATTAGTTTTCGATGGAGAGAGAATTTCCCTTTGAGTAAAGACTAAACATAAAGGAAGAGTTCTTCACTCTAATTATACAAAATAAAGGTATAATTACTCTAACTTGTAGAAAAACAATACAATCCTCTGGGACTATAACCCTCTCTGACTCCCGTACTCCTCTTCCTCTACCAACCTACCGTAGTAGATGAGTACCTACTCAAACTCGTTTGAGACCCTATCACTTCCTGTCCCTTCGGACCACACGACGTCAAGTGCCCCAGTGTTTCGTAACCTGTACTAAATCGTTGACTTGTTGTTGGAACTAATGACATAATGTAAGCACTTAATGGATGAGTATAGGAACTAGAGAAAACAAACAAAGTACTCCTCTGACTAGAAATATCTTATTCCTGTCATTTGGGAACGTTTATGTAAAGTCCATATGAAAAATAGAACAGTCAATGGAAGAAAAAGGGAACCAACACGAAAAAATTTGACGTATCTTTAAAAATTACATTACTTAGACTTTAAAAAGAACTTTTCATAGTAGAGAAATATCAATCTCTTACTCTGACTCATAATATTTTATTCAGTATCAAATATACATCTGACTACGTATATTATCCGTAAAAAGTTACATTTATCCACTAACTGATAGAAACCTTCTCAGAAACGTTTGATTGTCAGGACTCCGACATTGTATTATTATTATCGATGGTGAATGACGTGTGACGGACACACGGTCCTTCATACGATCTAGAAAATACATGATATAGAGATTATAAGTTAAAGTTCGTTTTATAATGATGACAGGTGTAAAGTATCCATTCACTTTACTAAACGGGTCCCAGTGGCTCGATCAATCACCGACCTAACCTTAAAATTGAGTTCATACGCATTGAGGTCTCATATATGAAAAAGATGTCTTAACCCGAAAAACTCCGAAGTTTATTTAATTTAACCAACATTTTCAACTCATTTATAGAAAGTAGTCTTGAACTTTTCTAGACATCGGATCAACCTGTCGAGAACCAAAGACTCTCGTCTCATCCTTTCCATTACTCTTTATGCGTTTGGTCGATCTTCTTTCCAGAGGTGACAGATCCTGTCACCAAGAGTTTCACACTATAGGTCTGGTCGTTGTCGCGTAGTGAACCCGGAAACAATCTTTTCGTTTAAGAGGACAGTGTGAGGTTTGGATGTCTTCGATCCGGGTCGTTGGACGAAATATAAACGTCGACTAAAACTACGTACAATTTTAAACTCTCGGTGACCAGATCCCCTTAATAAAATAAGAGAGATTGGTATTTAAAACGAAAACACTCGAAGTCAGATTCAGAGTCGGGAATTTACGTTTTATTCATAATAGTTTCACTGTTTTCGTATCTTGGATTGTCCTCGGTCAAAACTCAGGTCAAATTATTAGTAAATTCCGTCCAAGTGGAGGGACTCGGTGTCAAAGGGTAGAGATTTTACTACAATTATTTTAGATAGAGGTAAGTTCTATAAAAAAGTTTTAATCATCCTATTATATATTTCATGGATCCTGTAACGGACCTAGGATCTACAAACTCTTTAACGGAGGTCACTAAAAAGAACAATTCGTCTTTCGGGGGTGGGTGGAAGATAAGAGTTGAAGAGAACAAAGAACTTACAAAGTGACAGACACAGAGACCCGGAAATATAATCGATAAAGATAACCGATGAGGATGGAGGGTGGGGAAATGGAGTAATTGGAGATATGTAGGAAATCTAGGGACGAATATTAAATGAAGGGGACCTGCCCTGAAAAAGTTTGGGGGTAAGAGCTGAGAAACACAAGTATATCGTAGTGCATAAGGAGGACTGTGATGTGAACGGTGTCGAAACCTTAACGGACAGAGGACATATTTATAGTAACCCATCCAGGTCACAGAGCAGACATGGTATAAGATCCCGGGTCATTTCTAAGAGTGTGTACTATCCTCGATTATTTACAGCTTACTTACTTACCACCGACAGTAATAACGACGACGAAGTAGAAGTATAGTAGGTTCTCGTTCCAAGGAAAGACCGAACAAAAACACGAACACTATTAGTATTTATCAAATTCTTGGTCACGGATAAAAAAGAAAAGGACTTTCGTGTATAAAACTGGATCCGACTGTACCATCAAGTGACTCGACGAAGGATTGGTGAGTAGAGAGACACAGGGTCCATGGAACCCCCTCGACACACGGAACTACCTAGTTCAAGTAGTGTACGTGTTGGTCTTTACCGTCGTAGGAAGTCTGGAGTGGTCCGCCATTCACCCATAAATCTTCTTCGTTCTTTTCCCATCTTAAAACGACGTCCTCTTAACACCATCCCGAAACCCCGATATTAACAAATTGATGTCTCCATCTTTTCTTCACTATCTCTTATTACCTTATTCTTAACCTGATGTTAAGTCCTTTGCCCAAAACTAGGATCGAAACGTGAAGTCGATGTACTAATACTAGTTTAATGAAGTAAAGAGACCAGGGGAGTTGTCATTTTATCCTATAACCTGATTAACTGGAGTTTCCCGGAAAGATCAGAACTTTAGAAGACTAAAGAACTACGTAACAACAAAATGTTAAGACAAGTCAATGAACTAGGTTAATGAGTCTTTGGAACCTCAGTGGACATTCAGGAATGAGGTATCAGTCACGTAGTCGTCTAGGATATTCGAGAATACATATTATAATAGGTCTTGAACTGGTAAAGAGTCAGTAAAAGTGAACCTAACAACGTTCAGGGGATTTACTAGAAGGATGAAGACGGGAACGGACACATGACAAGAGTTGACCTCGTCGGATTCTCTAACAGTCGGTATTCGTATTCAGTCTAAGAGAAACGAGTCTTAAAAGGTCACCGAAGGGTAGAGGTACGAGGGGACCCTCACGGATATACGTACCAGATTGGACCGAACCAATCGAGTAGTCGCAGGAGAGGAGATGACAAGTGGAACGAGTTGAGACGAGACCAGTGTGACCGAAGGGACGATAAAAAGTCCATCTAGTCTACACGAGGGTGTAGTCCCGGAAATGTGAGTCGTAAAGGAGATATCATTGGTTTTACTATCGTCAAGAACTTGTCGTCACAACACATTATCAATAATTTAAGATGTCAGTCTACACTTAAGTTTAGATCCGAGAAGAGGAATGAGATGATATACTGGAACCCCTTCAATAAAATAGACTCCGAGTCAAAGGATTTGGACATGTTCCTCAAATTTAATCTCATTGAAACGACCATCCTAACAGTAATCCTAATTTACTCCACTGTACAAATTTCTTAAGCCGTTCATAAATAAACGTATATCCCGATCTATTTACGGTTGACGACGATTTTAATGAAAGTTGAAACCGAGAAGGTGTATTAATGGATACCTCTATGGATTTTTATGTCTACAGGTCCCGAACTGAGTTCCCTGAGATTCAATAATTCAGATTTCCACCTCTCTCCCCGGTTCTTAGACATAGAACTTTTTCTTTTTTTATTTTTCGAAGGGTCCACAAATAATCCTTGTCGGCTCAACTCTTACCCTACTCTAATTGAGTCTCCCAGGACGAGGTCAGGGGTCGGGTCATGTTCTGATTTCCTCCGAGAGTCAGAAGCTCAGACAAGTCAGAGAATCGAATGTCACACCACGAGTACACTACGGAATGGAAGAGACCCTTAAAATCAGATTAAAATTGACGACACAGGACTCGTTGGAACTCGAGACAGTCTGTCACTCCAGGACAACCTCCATGTCTAGACTACGTTCGTTACTTTATATTTAGGACAGAACTTACAAAGGTCTCCTTCCTTTACCAAAAAAAGGTGAATTTGTAATGATATGCGATGTGTGACCAAAAAGAATCTTGTAAGTACATACACCTGGTATAATGGTATTATGAATGTACCCTTAATCCACCGAAACCTTTAACCTCCCTTTACGAATGTCTTACTGAAAGTATAGTCCTTTTATTATGTTTTAAAGATTTTAACACTCTTAGTTTTATATTTTACTTACAGGTTAAAAGATTTTATTGTTATAAGAAATTTATCAATAGAACCGGAAAAAAACACATATTTATCGGTAAGGTCGACTTTGGGAGTAGACAGGAGAAAAATAAAAGGGGGAGAGGACTATCTTTGATGCGGGCCAAGGCTGTCTTTAGAGACGTTTCTATGTCAGACTGGGTCACCCAACTGGCCTTATTCGCTTCGGTGGTAGCCAAGGTCGCAGATGGTCTAAAGGGTATGCCAGGTAAACAGAGGAGGGTAGTCGTCACTTCCCGGGATAGGTCCCAGGACAGGTCTCGTCGTAGAGAAGAAGACGACAAGGTACGAAACATCTAAATCTTAAAATAAAAAGTGTTATAAAAATAAATTTCTTAAACAGTGGAAAACCTTTACGTATAACGACTGAACTTTAAAAAACATATTCCAGGAAGTAAAAACACACACATACGTAAATTCGTCACAACTCAACTGTATCAAAATTAAAAAATTAAATTTAATTTCTACCGACGGAGGACTTTCGGTCGTAATTCAGTCTTGTAGGGTCGAGTTCGTTTCTCGGTGGAGAGACGTCTCCACTTCAGATGAAGACCACGGGTTTTCTTTAGTAAGAAATTAGAGAACTTCCTTCTCTAAGATATAGTCCGACGTTTGGTCAAAATTAATAACAACTACTGAATATTTACCTATGTTCAGTGAAAATTGTTGGGAAGAATGAAAAAAATAAACTTAGAGACTTATGAACAGTCATAAAATTTCAACCATTAGGTCCTGTAGACTTCGTCAACTTTCCTGTTTAATTTTCACATTTAGAAGAAAAGAAAAACATGGATGATCGACGGAAATAAAAAAACCGAAAAAAAAAAAAGGTAGGAAGTAATTTAAATAAAATGTGTCATCACAAAGATTCAGAATGTATCGAATTGAGAATTGTCTTCTGACCACTGATTGTTGGAGACAACTAAACACCAGAACACTGACTAACGGAAGAGACAGAAAGAAGTTCCTAAAAGGAAGGAAGGAACAAAGGGGTCACTAGAATCCCGAGATGACCATATAAGGACATAGGACAACCTGTATCTCTACGGAGAATTCTCGTCGGAGTAACGTGAGAAATGACTTCTCGACGGGTGGGTCTCAGAACTGAGATCCTGTCCGGTCTTCAGTCACGATAACTCTCCACAGTCAACCAGAAGTCAGAGTAGACGACTTGGGTGGAAACTCATACTCAACCGTTCAATCAATCACTCGGAGGTAGGATACCTTCTCTGAAACCTCTTCGACAAGAAACAGAGGTAATAATTAATTATTCTCCACGGAAAACTAGGTCTACAATGGTGGAGGAGTGAACCAGTCTCCTACATGTCAAAATGTTTTGATGATTTCACCTAAATTTTATCAAAACTACTTCGACCACGTGTTTCGTAATGGACTAGAATTCCTAATCATGAAATTCGGTTCAACTACTCGAAACACGTCGATGGAATTACCTACAAAAACCTCAAACAATAAGAGAAATGTCTGTCGAGATCTGTAGAGAACCCTCTAAAACGTCAGACCGCAAACACGAAAACAAGTGAGAGATACTTCCAACATGGATCAACGATATCGTGCCGGACACTATGACCCGAGCGACGGACAGTCCAAAACAACGAGGTAGTCGGGGTAGAAACAGACGTTCATTGGATTGTATTTATAGGATGAGACGAAATCTTTGACTGAACCCTCTTTGAACCAGTAACAATGGTCATTTAAATCTACCTACAGGGACTCACAAATGGTAAAGATAGGTCAGTTCCTCAGAGAAAAGGAACCTTTAAACCAACTCTTAGACCCCGGTTTTACGTTTCCTCTTCAAGACAAGTTTCCGTTCTCAGTTTTAGACAATGAAGTCAACCGTAAATGTCGCAGTCAATGAAGAGGTTCAAACGCATTTAGTCGAACTACCTCACCCTGTCTGTTTGTAGGCTGAAACTTTGATATCGTATCAATCTTGATTCATAACGACCTTATAGATCGACAGAGCAAGGGGCGGCTAGTGGTTCCTCATTTCCCTACCGGCAAACGAACCCGTCTTCAGACCTCAGAGTACGCGAACGGAGGGACCACGTCCTTCCAAATTCTGACTGTACAGTGCCCTCGTAGCGGAAACGGTTTAGATTACTCACTGCCCAATAGAACTTTTACACTGTTAGTGTAAAGGAGAAACGAGTTTATTAAGACAAAAAGGTTTCGAAATCGTCGAATTAATTTAGACAACCTGACCCCCTCCTCTCTTGACAAGGGATCGCCAATTGTACCATAAGAAATTCTTCTTTTTGTTTCGGTTTCTTTTGAGTAATAGTCCGTACAAGCGGAATTTCTACCATCACCCATCTTAGACCTCAAATTTAAACAAAAATTTACGATACATAGAGTATAAACCATAACCGGAGAATTCAGATTAAAAGCACATCTTAAGAACGGTATAACAAAATAAACTCATTCCCGAGACACGTAACTTGACGGATGGTTCGAAAGAAGTAGACACGACTGTAAGAGTGGTGTCCCCAGAATTGTTACGTCTCATCTGAACACGACAAATGTATCAAATAAACATTGATTTTCTCGGACTTTATTGGACATCAAAACGTAGATTAAGCTGGGGTTAAATGAAACCAACAACAGTCTAGTTAATACTTTGACTTCAAACCACGGAGGACACATAGTACAAAAAGGGGAACATCGTCAACACAAATTACAGTAATTTTTCTTTATTTTCAAGAACAGTCACCGAATACATGATACCGGAAGACAACGCCGGAGATCTCCTCCGAAGGAAGGAAGAGATACATCCATCCAACCACCCCACACCCTCCCCCGCCGTCAATCATCTTGCACCGTAACCCCTCCGCTCCCACACACGAGGGTTAAGAAGACTTCCATTTAATGTCACAACTCTTTCCGCAAGATCGTCAATTCTTTACAACTCTAACTAACCCTAAACGTCGATGTATATCACGTGCAGTCCTCGGACTGTGTCTCTCTCGGACTTTATAGGGACACGACGACAAAAACGACTCACCCCCCTCCCGAGCCGGGGTAGTGTGTCGGCAACGGCACCTAGGGAAGGACACCGACCTGTCGACGGGTGACACCGAGAGACGGGAGTCACGGTCGCGACTGACTCCTTCTTCGGTTCGATAGACCCCGTCAGAAGGAAACTTTCCCTACACTCTTTGGTCTTGACTATCAACAAGAATTGAGTCGGAGAGGTCTTTAGCGAGGATCTTGGACTCCACTTCCAGTCTATTGACACCCATCTACACCCTCTGTCGCAAAGAACGAATCTAGGAAAAACACTTGGACTCCGCTTCCAGTCATCTACACCCTCTGTATAGCAAAGAACGAATCTAGGGAAAACACTTGGACTTCGTTTCCAGTCTATTCACCCCACCTACACCCTCTATGTCGTAAAGAACGAATCCAGGGAAAACACTTGGACTCGAAGAATCCGAGAGGAGTCCTCGTTCCTACTTTCCCTTCCGCCATTCTCGGACAGCGGACGTAAATGGCCACGAAAGTGACAGAGTCAAACACGACTCCTTTATTCCTCGTTGTACAAACCTGTCCCAGAGACAGGACGGTACTACATTCAAAACAGACTATACATAAGATATCACGTCCGTTTTCCGAGTTATAATTAAACGATTTATGAGTCGATAAACTATCAGAACAGACTTGGGTTCCCAGAGAACTGAGCGAATATATGTGTATGGGTAAAACAGGAACGTCCGTATCCACAAGGAAACAGGTCATTGGCGAATAAAGGAAAAATTGTCACACAATGACATCCGTAGTTTCCAAAGTCTCTGGTCCGCCCCAAGAGGCTCGACCACTACAGGGAATGGGAGTCAAACGAAATACAACACCTCTTCACTCCTCCTCCTCTTCACCTGGAACAGATTTCGAGTAAAGGATTGCTCGGAGAACACTCGAACATGTCCTTCTTTTTTAGGGTTGGTAGATTTTGATCTTTCGTCTCAAAGGGACGAAAAGAATCATGACAGGACGAAAAGATTCTCTTCCGTTAATAAGGATTCGACTAAGATCCCATACGGACGAAACATCCGGTCTTGTGGACAGTCCTTTTTTTACAGGTGAACAGTGTCCTTCATAGTCGACCGATTGTCACCTTAAGGAATTGATTTTCGAGGGCGGAACAGCTAGGAGGGGTGGACAGGAGTGGGACACTGTTGACCTTGTACGGTGTCTACCTTTTAGACTGGGAGGTTCGTGGACAACCCTTCGTCACCTTACAGTAGAAAACCTGTTAGAAATTTCGGTAGATCAGGACTTTACGACTTAGTAATTCCTTAATAACCATATGTTTCTAGAAGTTTATTGTTCCAAAACCCGTATACATGGGTACCTCGAACCCCCACTCCCAACAGGACGAATGTCTTCGTAAAACAAGAACCTCCGGTGAAAAATTTTCGTTTTAGGTTTTAGACAGTTTATCTAAATTTCTCCTATTCTTTCATCTCCAGAATTTGTAGTGTACTGACCTCTCCACTCTATGATGTATAAAGACATTTCCTGACTTGATCTGTAGAAATTTCACCTAGACTCGCCTCGACAACGAGTCAACGATTCAGTACAGGCTGAAAAACGTTGGGGTGTCTGACGTCGTGTGGTCCAAGGAGACAGGAGGTGATAGGGGTCTCAATCGAGTTTAAGTACAGGAAACTCAACCACTACGACAGGTTGGTAGATTAGGAGACGACGGGGGAAGAGGAAAACGCAATTTAGAAAGGGTCGTAGTCCCAGAAAAGGTCTCCTCCGGGTGTGACTTTTCGACCCCAACTCCCCTGACCTGACCTCTTTCCTTTCTGAGGACGGGGTACCTTTAAGTGGTCAGGAGGAAGGAGAGGAGTCTGGGACCCCAGGGGAGGGACAAGAGTCTCCCTTCGCGAAACCGAGGGTGAGATCACCCCCACTCCAGACCCTTAGGAGACAAGAATGGGAAGACAAAGACTGTCTCCTCTGGTCCTGGGGGAGTCTCTTCATTGACCGGACTTCCAGAGCCGGAGTCAGGTCGCCAGGAGGGTGTCCGGACACCAGAACGTCCCGTCCCCAGGGCCAGAGTCCGTTGAACGGACCCGGGAAGGGTTCGACACCCCTTAGACATCTCGGTTCACTCCCGACTTCTTTCCTCTATCGACTTCTTTCTTTCCAGTGTCGCCAGCTCAGGTGGTGCGTTGAGGTCAATTGACTTCTGGTCGAGTTAACAACCCCTTGAACCCTCAAATCCCTCTACTAATGTCCCTTACCTTAAATCATTCCTCACACCAAACGCGGTGAGGGGAGTTCGGGATTCTACTACACGACCGTGACTGTTCCACTTCTGGCGTTCACCGTGAGGGTCCTGCGGTGCCTATCGACAGATATGACCTACGGTTGGACCTCTAAGAGGTAGGAGACCACGACCTGTCCGAGTCTCCCGGACCCTTCATGGAGAGACTCCAGACCGAACCTCAAGACACACGATTAGTTAAAAGGTCAAAGAATGGGTCTGAGGGTTCTGGATGAAGGGAGACGAGAGTTTTGGAAGGTCTTATCGGATGAGATTCAGGGTGAGTGGACTACAAAAGATTCGAGGAGGGGCGAGATCTGTCTTTACAAGTTCCACGGGGGTAAATGACCAGACGAGTAACCGATTACCGTAGTAATGAGATGGAAGGTCGGACGACACCCTAGTCTTACTACAAGGAAATTGTCGGAATTGTCGTACGACACTTAAGACTCGACGTCGTCGGTCGTCGAGGACGTCAAGAAGGACTGAAGGGGGAGTACGACCCTCTTCGCCCCGACACACGTAAGGAAACCGGTCCCTTTCGTGGTTGGGGTAGGTCTCCCCTTTTGGGAAACAAAATTTTTGACTCGAGGTCGGACGTATGGATACACTACTCCGTCGGGTTGGAGCCAACCCCACCTCCCCCCTCCTCCCCGAGTCAGTATCCTATCTCGTCGATAAAAGAGGAGGATGTGCACGTGGGGGTAGACAAGCTCTAAAGGGAAGGTTGAGGTCGAACCGACCGTCCGAACAGGGATTTCTTCGACGTCCGGTTTTGCCTCTCTCTTGACGGAGGGAGGAGGTGTGTAGGACTGAACGACGGTTGACGGTCTTTTTCTCCCGTTGTAAACCCGTAAATGGTCTTCTGTTCCTACACGGAAAAGTAAACAGAAAAATAAAATGTAAATTTTTCACCAATAACGAGATTGACCTAGTCTCCATTCCTGGAGACGGGATTCCTCGGAACCGGAACGTCGGGGTAAGTCGTCCCTACCTTCAGTGTTCTGTTACTCACCTCGGAGTACGGGAGGGTACTCCTTCGGGAATCACAACGGCTGTAGACGGAAAATGGGACACAGAGGAGGGAGGGACACGAGGTGTGAGCCCGTTTCGTCTCACCGCCGACGGGGTCGGTACTCTCGAGAACATCTGGCCTTCCTTCCCCGCCAGTCCCCATTACCGAAAGTCGAGAGACCGAACCCCCGGTAACGAGAATAGCAAGTCAAGTTGTCCATACGTGACCCGCGGATACCACACGGTCCGAACACGGTCCGCGCCAGAGGGTATGCGAGCAGGAGTCAGTGGCTACCTTCTACGTCTCCAGGCAGAGAAGGGTGCGTCCGTGAGGTGTCGGCATTGAACAGTCAGGGTCCCTTCCGAGACGGGAGGGAATCGTTCGTGGTAAACACAAAATTTGGTCTTTCTCCGTCACCTCCCTCCCTGGGCAGTGGAGTGTGGTGAGTCCGAGATCCCTTCCTGTACTCCTGAGGCCCCTCGAAAGCGTCTTGGGACCTACTCTACCGTTCTATACCTCTGGGGTCTCCGACCCTGACGACTGACAGGTACCACTTACCGAACCCGGACGGAAGGTCGTCTTAGGTTGGGTCTCCCCCACTACTCGTCGGGGGTCCCATAAGGTACACCTGCATAGAAAAGTCAACACGTTCGGTCGTGACAACGTTGAGGTTCTCTAAAAAAAAGATTTCTTTGCCTCGGGCATGGAAGTTTCCAAAGAAAGGGTAAGACAGAAGAAGTCTGGGGTCTGACTACTAGAATGTCAGTTTTTGTTCCCAGTTTCTTCCATCTCCTATGTCCGGTGTTCAGCCCCTTAGGGAGACGGGAGACCTCATTTCGGGAAGTTAACACCAAAGGTTTTCTCTGTCTTGTCTTTTGTAGAATGTGTGAGTGTTCCAACACGTAGCGTGGTGTTTGTTCAGGAACTACCGACCTAGGTCGCTTCCGAACTACCGTCGGTCCTGAGACGGGCCGTCCGTCGGGGTGTCGAAGGGACTTTCTGTGTCGAAGACAGTCAGGTCCACGCACAGTCGAGGGTCCTCGAAACACGTAAAAGAGTCTCTCCTCCGGTCAGGTCCTCTCCACTTCTCCGTCTTTCTTCCGACACAGAGTACGTCGAAACGGAAAAGGTCTTACCCCGGTCCGGAAAATCAAACCACCGAACAAAATAAAAAACGTCTTAACCCCAGACATCAAATCGGAAGCAGTGTTCTGGTCCTACCCTCATGTCTCCCTCTGACGTTGATCGCCCCGGAGGGACAGAGGTCGGAGCCGTCAGGGGAGAGAGGGACTCGGGTGCCTGGGTCCCTGGTCGTCTCTTCTTTTTAGTTTAGGAAGAAGGACGTCTGTCCGTCAGTGTGAAGCTACTACAAGTGACTCCCGAACAAACCTTTGACCCTCCCTTCTTTACTCTCTTCGCCGGTCCCGACTTAACTTATCTCAAGAACGTTCCAAACCTTTGTCCCTCTTCTACGGTCTTCCTTCCCTCGTCGTCCCGACGTCGGATTTTCGGTCCGAGAACAGAGTCCACCTTCTGTCGTCCTCGGGGCGGACCCACGGACCAGAGAGACAGAAGAGTGCGGGTCGGAGGCCGGAGCGACTCGACTTACCGGTCCTGCCCCAGGACCCGGGGTCGTCTCGGCGGGGCGGCCGGCCAGGAGAGCGGAGGACGTCTAGACGGAGAACTCGTGTCAGAGTCGGTGACTGTAACGACTCCACGAAGACCTCTACCCCCGATTATTCTCCGAAGTCCTTTCGCAGTCTATCTTCGGCTCTCTCTCCTGTCCTTCGGTCTCCCACATTCCTCTGCCTCTCCCCTCCTTTATACCTCTCCTGGTCTACAAACAACCTGTTGGTAGCAGTCTTGGTACTCTAAGAGAGGGTAAGAGATGCAGAAGGAAGACTCGACGGGTCTCGTTCGTGACTTTCCAAAACAAAAGTATAGACAAAATGTCCTCTCCTTTACTTCCATGTTTCTCAAGTATTTCGTGGACGGGTTCCAGTGTGTCGTCTCGTCCTCGCCTTCCTCGGGTCTTGGGGCTGAGAACAGTAGGGTGCAGTTGGTCCTTGAGACGGGGGGGGTAAACGACGTGAGACCAATTTGGGGAGGACCGGGGACCGTGGGACGTTTTCCTCTCCCAGGTTTTAGTTAGACGTCGCACGGGACACAGTGTGTCCGTCGCCGGTTTTAGACAGGGTGCCGTCGGTGCGGTCCGGGGCTCGACTGGGGAGCCATCGGGTCCCTGATGGTCCCTCGGTCGGGGTCCCAAGGCTAGAGTGGGAGTGGAACGATGCCTCTTCGGGGGGCGGAACCACGAGACCACACGACCAAAGACTACGTGAGAACCAAAAAAGGAACAACAACAATCCAAGCAACAGGAACTACTACAGTATGACCGCCGTCTTCTCCCGCTACTGCGGACGTCCCTGTTCCCCCTCCTCAGTCTCGGGTCTCGGGACCAGGGGTGGGGAGACGAAGTAAGGGCGATCTGGGCCGACTCGAGGACGCCCAGATCCGAGGTCCACCGGAGAATGGGCGAGACTACGTCCTCCGACGGAGACCGAGGGTACAGGTGGACAGACATTGGGACTTTGGGGAAGTGGAGTGGCCGGAAGGGTGTTGTGGGAAGACTGGGACAGAGGAGGGAAGGGAAAAGATCTAGAGTCTCCCGAAGGAAAAGGAAATCTCGTTTCTCGTTGCTCTCGTAGGTAGATCGTGCACGGTCCCGGACTGTCAGGTGGAGCGACTTGGGAGTGTCGAGAGTCCCCCGTGGTCAATAATCGGAGGGGTCCAATGGTTCCTCCTTGACTCCGTCTCGAGTCTATTGAGTGAGTGGCAGTGTCCCACGTCGACCCCACACGTGAGGTCCCGGACATGAGAGGATTTACAAATTGTGACAATTTGATTATATATATATATAAAAACTTTCCGGTAATCACATTATAATTGCGTTGGTGGAGGTTGAGGGTATCTCCGGAAGGGGCAAAAGTGGAGCCATGAACTGACTGTCACGAAAACGAAAAAAAGAAACCGGTACGACGTACCGAACGCCCTAGAATCAAGGGACTGGTCCCTGACTTGGGTCCAGTGTCATCACTTTCGGGTCTTAGGATTGGTAATCCGGTGGTCCCTTGAGAAATTATCTCTCGATGAAGAACTAGACAAAATATCTAATAGACAACTACAGGGGAGGTACCCTCTGTTTCGGGTTGTTCGGGGAGTTGAAGGAAGGGGTAGTAAGATCGTCTTAATGTGGTGTTAAACCCCAATTAAGTGATAAAATATAACAAAGTTAATACACTTATGATAGACACGGTTCAGATTATCGTACGGTGTATTCGTTTCGAGGGGAAAACATGTTAGGAAACAAAAAGGAAAGAGAAAGTTCGCAGACGAAAGGAAACGCAGATATCTTGTATAAAAAGGTATACGGAGTTGTTGGTACCTATGGGAGAGTTGGTACCTACAATTATATTGAAACTGTACCATAAATTAAGGAAGTTTTTCTGAAGTCAGGTGAACTGTCGGAGTGGTAGGAAGGGAGGAGTGAGAGATGGAAGAGAGATCCCAGTGTCGACGTGACTCGGTCTGATTCGGATTAAGTAAAGAATGTGTGTGATACGGGTCTTGTGGGAAGGAAAAAACCGACGAACCCCTTGAGGATGAGTAGGAAGTTTTGTGTTAGGGGTAAATGGGGGAGAGACCCAAAAAGAACTAAAGATGAGGTTCGGGGTCTTACTTCGGGGACAGGAGACGAGGGTACGTACCACGAGACTGTCGTGAGTAGTGCAGCTTAATATCAATTTATACCCGGACCGTAGAGGGTCCGACTCTAGGAGTGTTCGTGGACCGAGAAGAATTAGGGTCGACATCGTGAAGGGAGACCTTACCTCATCGACAAGTCATTTAAGACCAACCCAACTCCTGTCTCTGGTATCAGAGATAGGAGTCCCTCGAGTGTCTGTTCACCCTTTTCTCCCTCCCTCCTCGGGTTGATTGAATTGATCCTTCTCGATGTAAGTCTCTCCTCGTGTGTCACACGGGACCCTCGTGCCTCCGTCCTCTTTGTAAGATTACGTGCCTAACCCTCCGAAGTACGTCCGCCAGAGTCTCGACACAGATCTGTCTACTCACCCTATTCTCCCACCGGGTTGGGACTCGACGAGCCTGTCTCTCCGACGACGTCGGCACCGACGAAACTCCCCCCCCGTCCCGTTCGAGAGTGTCTTAGGATAACGTAACCGGTTTTACAAGCAAACCCCAAAAAATATGCTGCAGTAGCTTTTTTTGGTTTACTTGGAAAACCGGTTGGGGTGGGTCCGTCGATGACTTAACGAAAAAAAAAAAAACCACTCCCCACTCAATGTCTTTCCTAGTCTAGACCGGGTGGTCTCGTCTTGAATCCAAGGATTTAGGAGGAGAGAGTGACAGAAATTCGGGGAGCAGGAAGTAAAAGTACTCTTTTCCTAGACCAGTCCCAAGGGGTAAAGGGCGGGGGGTGGTCCACTTCATTTCCCCTCGAGTCCGGCTGAGTGGCCGGGTGTACTTGTCCTGGTGCTGCTACTAGTCGTGGAGCGGGCAGGCGTCGACAACCGAGGAGGGGTAGAGGAAGTACCAGTGGAGTAGACATACCTCTCTCTGTGATCCAGACCCCGAGGGACAGGGAGGTTGTCGGTGGGTAGATCCCGGTTCGGGGTTATAGTTCACGATAAAGAGTCAAGTCAACGAGCCAGCACAGGCTGAGAAACGCTGGGGTACCTGACGTCGTGCGGTCCGGAGGGACAGGTAGTGGTTGAGGGGTCTCAAATGAGTTTGAGTACGGTAACTCAGCCACTACGGTAGGTTGGTGGAGTAGGAGACAACAGGGGAGAGGAGGACGGAAGTTCGAGAGGGTCGTAGTCCCAAATAAAGATGAACACGGGGCTTTCTCTAAACTCTTGTATGACTACCGAGGAATCCCCCGTCATTGACCTGAATTTCGACGTTCAAACACAGGGTAACAAACCCCCTGGTCTCTCCTGGAGGGAGAGAGTCCCCCGACGGACTGATCCACCGTCCCAGGACCCCTCCCTACCCCCCGACCAAAACACGACAGACAGTCGGTGTGTGGTGGGGTCGGGCCTGGTGGGGAGGGGTGTGGGGCAGGGCACGACTGCCACCGGGCCCGGACGGAAACAAGAAGCTCCGGTAGAAGAGTCGGAGTGCACCGCAGAACTTCTCGTGCCCGAGCGACCGGCCTGAGACTGGGACCTACCTATACCGGACGTGTACGTGCTACATGAGGCACAGGAGGAGGTCCAGGGTCTCGCGCGTGCTCGCCCACCACCACAAGTGGAGGACCTACTTCGCGTCGTAGGCGTGTAGGAAGAAGACGGTTCTGGTTTCGGCTCCGGGCCCAAAGTCACGGGTCCGGGGGTACGGTGTAGACGGGTGGAGAGGTCGTCACTACTCCGGAGTGGGACCGATGGCCCGATTTCGGGGGTGTCGGTGTTAGACTGAGTTCGTAGGGTAGTGGAGACGTCCATCCATAGGTGGAGAGGTAAAATGACCCGTCTTCTATCCGAGTCTCTCCAAAGTCTTCGACGGGTTCCTGTATATAGAACTCTCTTGACCACCACCACCACTAAAACAAATCAGTGATTTAGTACGGGCCGAGAAACACTGGGGTACCTGACACCGGGCGGTCCGAGGAGACAGGTACCCTAAAGGGTCTATTCTTATGATCTCACCCAACGGTAAAGGAAGAGGTCCCCAAGAGGGCTGGGTCCCTACCTTGGGCGCAACGGACGTGACCGTCCGCCTAACAAATGGTGAACCGGTACTCCCTTTGGGTTCTTTTGACCACACAATCAACGAGTCAGCACAGGCTGGAAACGCTGGGGTACCTGACCTTCGTCCAGGATTTGACTGCAGACAAATACTAGTTTTAGGACGGGGATTAAGGGTCCAAGGTTGGTATCCAAAGGGAAGACCCCGGAGGAAAGGGTCGGGGGACACGTCGAAAGACGGGCAGAGAGAACGAGGAACAAGGAGACAGAAAGACGAAGGGAGGGGAGGGTGGGTAGTGAACATGGACCTATACAAGAAGGGAGGGTCCCTGGGAACTCCCAATGGACGACTCTCTACCGTTTAGGCTACTGTTGGAGCAGGAGGTTCTGTAGGGTCGAATGGTGGCGTCTCAACCGGAACTCCACGGACTGCCACTGCAAGTGACCCCGGCTCCCCGACAGACCCCCACCCCTCCGTGGACTCAGACTCGTGGAGACTACACTCCGCGTCTAGGTGACAGAGTATTCGTACTTTCCCCTTGGACTCCACCGATACGTCACTGTCCTTCTTTAGGTCCGGAGGTCACCCTGACCGAGGGTCCCTACCAGAGTCAAAGAATCCCCAACTTCTCGGTTCGGACTCTTCGGGGTCCGAGGAACCTAGGTCCCGTCCCCGGGCACGACTGGTGTTGACCGGGGTGACCTCAGGTTGATTTTAACTACTCGGACCCGGTCCCGGTCCCGAGTACCTCCCAGTCACCCTCCACCCCTCACCCCACCTCCTGTCCGTGCCTCCTCTGTATCCACCGGCCCCAACATCCTCGACTTCCACTCAGACCACTTTCGCCAGTCTTCCGGAGGGTCAGGTCCCAAGAACGATGTTTTACCGTGACAGTTCACTCACTGGAACTCCCTTCCTCTTTCTGGGTCTCCAGCTCTTCTCAGATCGACCCGCTCAGGACCCTACCCTGACTCCGAACTCTCTCCTTCGGGGTCCTAACACCTCCCGGTCCGTCCTCTTCGGACCCCTTCCCGGAAGAGGTCTGGGACGGTTGGGGTCCTCCGTCCACCCCTCCGTCGTCTCCTTCTACCCCAGTGACTCTCGTCCCGGGGATGTCGTCTCAGTTCCCTTGTCCCATTCCGGAAGACCTTCACCCCTGTCTTGTTTCCCCTAGTCTCCTCTACTCTCACTCCCCCTACCACTCCCAATCTCTTCGTTCCTGGAGGGTTCTCTCCCCGTCGTCTCAGTGACTTCGAAGACACAGGGGGTCCCCGTCCGCGACTTTCCCCTTCTTCTGGATTCGGATCTCGGCGGGGGGAGCGGAGTATCCGGACCCCGGACCCCTGTGTTTCGGTCTACACCTCAGGTTTTCTCTGTCTCTATGTGTCTGTCTCCGTCGTCGGTGACGTGGGCTCTTCTCCGTTCCCCCCTGCTCCCTGTCTGCGTCCTGTCTTCGTCCTTCTGTCGTGACCCGGTCCCTCTCCCCGGTCCTTGCCTCTGATCGTTCCGCCGTCGTCGGTCTTCCCTGACCGTGTCCCGTAGTCCTCTCCGTCTCACGGTCCCTCCGGTCCGGGGTCCCCCGTCGGCCGGAGGTCCGAGCCCCAGGTGGTGTGTGGGGGGGTACGCCACGGGAACCCACGGTTAGGAGAGGGGGTGTCCTGGGTCCGGTGGGACTGGACGTCTCAACCGGACGTTCCGAAACCCCTGTCCCTCTCTCCGGACTCCACGCCCCTGACACAGGAGTCGACGAGGGACCCGGTCTTTTTCCTCGGTCCCGAGGACTTCCTTTCCGGATCCCAGTCCCGTTGTCTCCTCCCCCGACCCCTAGGGTTCTGGGATCTAGGGTCCCGGTCCCCCCCGCCCTCCCCCAAACTCTCGACCTCCACCCCAGCCCCCAGTTCATCCGTCCTTTCCCCGACCTCCACACCGTTTCCCCGTAGTCACTCGCCCGGTCTCTGCCCCAGGGGTCCCTCGGGCCTTCCCTGGCCTCCTGCGGGTGGGCACGGGGGCGGGCCCCGGGGGAATGGGCGGACGTGGTCGCGCTCCGTCTGCGTCGGGTCGGTGTCCGCCTCGCGCCGCGCCCCGCCGGGCCCCACGTACCGCCGCCGAGGCCGGCCGGCCGGGCCCCGCCGCGTCCCCCTGCGCCGAGGCCGCGGGCCGCCGGCGAGCGCGACCGCGAGGCCGGGCGCCGGGCGGGCCGGGCCGGCGGGGCGCGGCGGGGCGCGGCGGACGTACAGCCGAGGAGCCTGTCGCTGAGGGCGTGCCGCCGCCGCCGCCGCTGGCGCAGGTGCAGCCCGCGGGCCGCCCCGCCCCGCGGGGGCGACGCCCCTCTCCGCGCCCCCGCCCCACTCCCGGCCTCCCGCGGGGGGTCGGCGGGGGTGGGGCTCCCGGGCGCTGGGCCGGACGTCTGACGCGGGCGACCGCGAGGGTCTGAGAGCGGACACGGGCTCGGCCCGAGAGCCGCGGGGCGGCACGACTCACTCGGGACCGGAGCGTCGCGGACACGGGCGGCGCGCGTCGGGACTGGGCCGGCGGTGGCGACGGGAAACGGCCCCCGCCCCCTCCCCCCTCTTTCCTTCCCGCTCACGGTGCTCTGAGAGGAGACGCGGGGGAGCGGACCCCCCAGGGGTGGGAGAGACGGGGACGGGGTCTTGTTCGTCCGAAATGTCTGACCCCGTCCTCCCTCGTCGCCTCTCGTTAGGGTCATCCCTACCCCCACTGAGGTATCACACGAGTCATCCGCGATCCCACGAGTCACAAATGGGACCCCGACCCTTCTCTCTCCCACTCCCGGTCCCGGACTCTGGGGTCCGGTCAGGAAGGGGAAGAACGCGGAGACAAAAAGAGAGGTGTCACTCGTACGGGCTCCACGGTCTACGTGCGCCCCCGGACGGTGGGGCAGTCCCGGGCGAGACGATAGGGGTAAAACGTGTCCTCCTCGGTCGTCGAACCTGAACGGGTTCCTAGGTGTCGTCTCCGTCCTACCCTTGTGTCCGGGTAGACTGAGGGGTAGGACACGGACTGACCTGACAGAGGGACGAACCCTAGGGACTCTAGCATCTTGAACGGACACGGTCGAAGAAGGGTCACTCTCTTGTTAGACCTTGTTAGAGAAGAGTTCTCGTCCCTACTCCCTCCTCAACAAGGTCGTCGGGGGGATGGGGACGGGAAGTCCGGGGACAACTTAGATCACTTCCTCGATTACTGAGATATTTCACGTCGGTGTCAAGTCTTTCCCGAACTCATGGGGAGGCAGTAGCGGGACCCCTGTAGGTATACGGATGGTGACAGGGACGGAGCCGGGTGTGTAGGAACCAGAGTAGGTGAGAAGACTAGAACCTCACCGTCTCTTTGCGGGAGTGCGACGTGGGTGGTGGGAGAGGGATTATTACTCTCGTAGAGACCTCGTGGTCTGAGGACGCCTTCGGGGGGTGGGGGGTGGGACACAGTGAGAAGTGCGACTCACGGTCAGTCTCTTTGTTCCAACTCGTCGCTTGTCTGGTCCCGGAATCCCGGGGACTGTCCCTCCCTGGTGGGAAGAGAGAGTTATTCGGGGGAGGAGGTAACAAACTTTAGGGTGGTACTCCCCCGTAGGTAAACCCAGAATTTTCGGAAGACCAGAGTCTTCGGGGACCTTCTGGATTAAGAAAAACGTTTCCCCTGTGGAACGTTTCAATAGGGTGTTGTGTAAGTCCTAGGGGGGACGGACACAGAGAGACTTGGACTCCAAGTCTCTCCTCTTCTCGACCCACGTCTAAGTGTCTCGTTCAGTCTCGTCGTTATCTCGGGCGTAGAGGATTACGGGTGGGGAGCTGAGGGACATGACCGGGGTTCAGAGATAAACCAGTGGAACCTTCCCGGTTCTACCCTCCCTCGAGTTCCCAAGACCGACTCGTGATCGGGGGAGTCATGGGGGTCCGGACGAGACGAACCGACCGACTGTGGGGGCGGGGGGACAAAGGAGTTGGTGCATGGAATAGGACCCCACTCGGAGTCGACTCTAGAGGTGGACAAACCCTATCCTCGGCCCTTGGTCTCGCGAAGCGGGAAGGAGAGGAAAGGGAGAAGAGAGAGGAAAAAGGGAGAGAGAGGGAAGAAGAAAGAGAAAGAAAGAGGGACCGTCGACGAAAGTCGGGTTGGGGCGGGTCGGGGCGGGGTGGTCGACGTCGAACCGGGGAATCCCTGGGAGGAGTTGGGTGGTCCGTCCTTTTCTGTTGGGCCCCGGACGTCCTCGTTGACCTCAGAGGAGTCCGGAGTAGCGTCCTCGGTCGTCCTTCCTCTCCCCAGTCAATCTCCAGTGTCTCAGGTGTGGACAGGGACGACCCCTGTTCTCCTCCCTCCCTGTCCCAGGACAAGCCAGGCCTCAGGTCAGGTCGCTTCCCCTTTTCCCTCGGAGTCGCGGTGGACGACGGGAGCAGCCCATATTGGGGTCCATCTACATTCCGTAACCCTCACCCCTCTACCGACACAAACTCCTAAACTCTGCTGGCCCTTCGCACCGACCTCCTACCCGGCCCGTGCTTTCTGTCCTAAACTTCTTAACACCGACGCCCGTACGACGGAAGCTCCCAAGGTACTACACACCCCACGACCCCGTAATGAAGTCAAGACCCCTTTCAGGACTACGGACTTCGCACCGTTGGTCACCTTCGACCCAGACCCCACCCTTCTCGACCCTCGTAAATCTCCGGGGGACCCACTAGAACCCTCTCTCGACAGTCCCGGTCATGGAAATACACGTGGTAGATATGTGCTAGAGAATCGTGTCCCGATTCTCGTCATCTGTTAGTTATTCCCACACAACGTACATTTTTGAACAAGAAGATTATAAATAAATAACTCTGAATACAGGGTCCGAGACACGTTGTAAGACCTTTATGTCGTCACCTTCTTACTCACGTACTTACCCCTACACCCACCCTCCCCCTCTCCGCACATGGAGACAGGGGGTTTTGACGTGTCTAGAGGTAAACCTCCTCCTGAGATGTCTTTGGAGGACCCCCCGACTGTAGTGAATGTGTAACCGCGTGGACCACTCCAGTATTCGCGAACCTAGAAGGGCTCACAGGTCTCAAGAGGTCACAGGGTCACGGATTGGGTCCGACGTCCATTCGTAAATCCTACCCTTCAGAGGAGAAACGGTGGATCTTACCAGTATCGGGACAGATTCCACGGAGTACTTATGTGTGGCAGGTTTACTGTCCTTCTTAATCCTCTTCCTGTCCTCTAACGAAACTCCCATTAGTTCGTGAATGGGTTCTTGAACCGAAAAACAGGTACAATAAATAAATAAAACCAAGGACTCAAAATAAGTTCTTGGATACGTTTTATAAGGTCTATTGACTCAAACCTCCCAAAATTTTAACGCAGATAAATAAATGCCGACACGACCCAGAAACACCGGTGCGCCCGAAAAGAGATCAACACCACGCACCCCCGCTGAGAGGTCAACGGTGCACCCGAAGAGTAACAACGTACCCGACGAAAACCTCGTGCCCGAGGGCCACGCACCCGAAGTCATCAACGAGGCTCCGTACACTCTGGAAGACCCTGGTCCCCAACTTGAGTATGGGGGACGTAACCTTCGACCTAAGAAATGGTGACTCGGTGGTTCTTTCGGGGAGGGGGGTTCTATTGACTCAAAGGTAGGAGGAGAAGGAGAAGAAGTAGAACTAATTAGACCTTCATCACGTTAATCATTGAAAGAAACGACAATCGTTGAGGTGCGTTGGTTAGTACGTCTAATAAGAAGAAGTTTATAAAAAACCACTCTATAAAGTTTATGGAAAATCTTTTTCCGTGGTGCCTTCAACGTCATTAGCACGAAAGCGAAGAAAGCTAACAGCGACGGTGAAGGGGTTCGAAGGGTCGAAAAGGTAAGTGAAACAGAGACCTTCTTTGACGAGTTTTGACCGTCGTAGGTACTCAGGTAGAAGAGTCTTACCCATGTCAGTTCTCCTTTGAAGTCCTGGACGAAGAAAGAAAGAACGGGTGGAAGTGGTGTTCGAAAAAGTGTCCGTGGTACCACCGACGTCTCCGTCTTTCCGACAGGTACAATAAAACTCAGAATCTGACTACTCACAATAATCGACGATAAGGTCTAGTCCTTTGACTCCGAGTCTCTCCACACTCCTGAGTGAGACCCAACGTGTCGGTCATTTAATACCTCGGTACCGAGTTTAAGTCACTACACCGAAGGTCAAGTCCCGAACTAGACCAGACGGATATAGGAAGGAAGTCGAGACCCACGAGGAGTTCCCAGGACCCGGGTCCAGGGTGGTCACTTATATGTAAAAGTAAGGGATCTCCCGAACTCCTCCGACCAACGAGTGTCTCCGTCAACGATTCGGGTCCGGGTTCTGGTATGGCCCTTTCCCTGGGTGGTGACTGGGTTGTCAAAGATACACGGCCACGTAATGTATGTGAGATCTTCGAAGAGGACTCAGGAGTGGTGAGACTCTGCGACCCTTACAATATGAGTAGATGCCTATATCTTTGACTCAGAATTTCTCTCCTCCATCGAACGGTGCCCAGTATGTCGACCCTCTGTTACCAGACCGGGCAGATTAGTGGGTTTCACGGGTAGCGTCGTTACTGCTCCGGTTGGGTCAAATTACAAAGAACTTACAGACACATGGTCCGGTCGGACCCCGACCCACGGTTTCTGTAGTGCTACTTGGTCTAACCAGGTTCAAGAACTCCTTGAGGAATTTCTCTGTCTGTGAGAATTTTCTGTTTCTCGTCTGACGGAAGACCTGGTTCTCCTTGGTGTCTATATATCCTCGGTCCTCTCTCATAATTGCATTTTCCTACCCTAAGGGACCACCAGGTCACCAATCCTAAGTCACGAAGGTAGTGTTCTCTATACCCAAGATAGGAGCCAACCATTTGATTCTAGGGTGTTCGGAGTGTCGTTTCGGTTTTTGTTTGTTTTGAATTTTCCTTTCGTCCCTCCCGTAAAATTAATCATGACTGTCAGTCCACCCTTAATCAGTTTACTCCCCTTTCTCCGTCTCCCCTTTTTCCTTCGTGACCGGGACTCCGGACCCTCTGTATCGCAGGCAGGCACACCTCCCCTTTATGCCTCCGTCTCATCCCACCGTCCCTCCCCAGTGATATTCGGGACCCGACACTGTCTCCCTCGTCCCTTTTATCCTAACCACACTTTCTGACGAGACTCGAACGTTCTCTTCAGTCCCGACCCCTCCCGAAAGACGTAAGTTGTTTGTATATAACACGTGGACAATTCACGGTCCAGGGCACGATCTAGGATTTCTGTGTCGACACTTCCCCTACTGTTACAGGGACGGGGGTACTTGGAGACAAGGTTACCCTCTCTGTCCGTTATTTGTTCACTCTATTACTGAACTCTAAGGGAATCTGAGAGTCGTTCCTCTAGTTTGGTCAGTTAGGAATTCTTTTAGTTGGGACTTATAAGTGACCTTCCTGACTATGACTTCGACTTCGAGATTATGAAACTGGTGGACTACACTTCTTGACTGAGTTACCTTTTCTGGGACTACGACCCTTTCTAACTCCCGTCCTCTTCCCCTACTGTCTCCTACTCTACCAACTTACTGTAGTGGTTGAGTTACCAGTACTCACACTCGTTCGAGGTCCTCAACTACTACCTGTCCCTTCGGACCGCACGACGTCAGGTACCCCAACGTTTCTCAACCTGTGCTGAACCGCTGACTTGTTGTTATGATCACTGATTCACTTTGCGGAAGTCTCTGAGTGTGTCGACATCGTTTTTACCCCCACGTACTAAATCCCACGTTTTCACCCACCCCCTTCCAATGTCTCACACCAGACTCTGACACTGTAGACTTGATTCTTCCTTTTTCGTCCGTCCGTGTTGTCTGTAATGTCCAAACCGTGGTAGTCTTTTGAATGTCTTCGGTCACTCTGACCCCGAAGTACTCCTCCTTCCTTCTCTACTTCCACCGATCTTGGTCATCGTGTCCCTGGTCCCCATACCTTATCTCGAATCTAAATAGGACGGACGTCACCTTTCGAAGATTTTCTTTACACTACACTAGACTGACTGTAAAAATTTCACAATGAAAGAGCACACTGTCTGCCCAGGAGCGGGACGACTTGTAAGTCCAGAGACGGACTGTCTGCCACACTCCCGGTTTGGTGGCACCCTGCCACTAAAAATTTAGCAGACCATCGTGAAACGGAATCTAAACCTACTCCGGTACATCACCAACCTGAAGGGGCTACCGAGTCGCCCATGTCTTAGGGGGACGTTACATCCTCTGTGTCCTCTGCGCTCAAACTAGGGACTCAGTCCTTCTCGGGGACCTCCTCCCGTACCGTTAGGTGAGGTGGTACTAACGGACCCTTTAGGGTGCCTATCTCCTCGGACCGTCTGTTGTCAGGTTTTCAAGCATTTCTCAGTCTGTATTGACTCACTGATTCGCGCACGTGTCTGTGTGTGTGTGTGTGTGTGTGTGTGTGTGTGTATGTAATCACCTATGCCGTCGTTCGAAACTACAACCTCGAGACTCAGAAGTAGGACCGACCCGGGGACCGATTGAGACATTGAAACTCCCCCATAAATTGGACTCGGACAGGAAATTTTACCCTCTCACCACGAAGGGAGACCCAGGGACGTACTTCTTCCGTACTCCGTACAGCTGTCGTCCGTATCGTCTCGAACAGAGACCAACCCAACATTTAGGATCTTCCGTCCTGGTTCTGACACAAGGAGTGCCAGTGCGACCCTGCCTCGTCTTCAAGTTACAAACGTAGACTTTGGTAGAAGGAACCCCCGGGGGTCCTCGAAATGGAATTAATGGTAACGACCAGGTCGACACCCAGAACGAGAACCGAGGCCTCTCCATCCAGGGTCCCGAAGGTGGTTAGTGGGTGAGGACCCTCAAGAAGTATTCGGGGTGAATGACGCAAATTTCAACACACTGGTCGAGTGGGTGCATCCTTTACTAGGACTTCAGGTGGTAGTATGTCAGTCAGTGACTGGACACTCCTTCGTCCCTTCGACAACGTCAGCGGTTCGGTAGGAATACCCAGAACCTACCCAGAACCGCTCCCTGTTCCTCTCCTCGACTACCTCCTAAACCCCTGTGAGGAACATCCTCTTCGACTACCTACTCTAGACTACTCACTCCTCCTCTACCTCTCCCTTGCCCCGTCCCCCGTCGAACAGTTTCAGACCTAAGATTCGACTTTGTAGACCGACCGACAACGACCCGGTCAATGAGACGGAGAGACTCAGAGTTTACGGAGGAGAACTTTTCTTTCCATTATAGGTGGGGCGTCTTACCACCTTCTCTATCACCCGCCGCCCCTCTTCTCCTCTTTCTCTATTTCTTCTCCCTTCTGCCCCCTCCTCCTCCCTGTTCCCCCCTTTCCCTCCTCAACCTCTTCAGACTCACTTCCGGGAGCTTAACCCATTTTCTCTGGAGGAGAAAATTTTTCTAAAGAAGTCAAGAAGTCTCAGGTGTTTCCTTGGCTGAGGGTAGACTGTCACGAGTCTCTCCAACTCTTAGAACGGGTCTCTGTGTGTCGATCAGTCATAGTAGAAGCACGGAGTTTAATGGAGTTTAAGACCTAGGGTCTAAACGGAGACCTCTGTCTAAGAGTCGAATGTTCGGTGTCAGTGACTCTAGGGACTCCTGATCACCCCGACCTCCGAGGTAAAATCCCCAAGATCTACACCGTCCCCCACCCTTCGTTTCCGACGCCCTCCTTTCGAGGAAGGGGTAGTCCCTCCCCACCCTCCTGCTCTCGGGCTCTTATTCTGTCGAGAATCCGAGCTTGGAATCGAGTCGGGGGGTTGACCGACCCACTGGAATCCGTAGTGGTAGATTTCGCTCCTAGATCCAAGTTCCTGGGTGAGTAGAGGGTGTAGAGTCAGAGGGAGTCGGACCCTTTTTTTTTTTCGCTGAGACGTCTTCATCCCGTACCGGTCGTCTCCCACGGTCGGTCCCGGAGTCACTTCGGTCACAACCGGGTCTTGTCCTTATCAAGACCCCTGGGTCTCGGGGTCGACCCTTCCGGCGGGACGGAGGACGAAACACGGAGACGGGAACACGGTTCTCCGGTCGAGTGTCTGAGGTCGGTTCGTCTTGGACTTAGAACGACAACATGGAGAGACTCCTTGGAGTCAAAGGAGGAGACATTTACCCGGATTATTATCACGGACGGAGTGTCCTAAGTCACTACTAGTTGGTGTATGCCCGACTTATATGTCCTCGACGATAAAAATAATTGTCACCACCGTCAGAATAACATAGAATTTCACTGACTGTGTTTCCCATAGGTCAGTAACCACGATACTACTATCACTGTTACTCTTACTACGACAGGGACTTAAAGGATTGGTCCCTCGTAGGCCACGGATAGTTGGACCCTACGGAGGTCACTGCCCCTCGAGTGAGGGAGGGGTCGTCAGGCAAGAGTGCCAGTGTAGTAGCAAACCGACTTTCGACGGAGGACCTTCTGTCGGGTGGAGGGTCGAGGGATAGTCCTACTGGGTCGACCGAATCGGAGACCGGAGTTCGGGGGAACAAAGGAGTTCAAGACGGACTGTCCGGGTTCTCCAACCCCTTGGTCCTGCGACCGGCGACCTAAGAACGGAGGAGTCCTTCCCGTCCCTCGGCTGTTCACTTGGGTCCACCGAAACGGTCGTCCTCTAAGGGTCACCCAGAACGAGACCGACAAGTCCCAAGGAAAAGATGACTGACCCTCTTTAGTCATCTTCCGTTCAGGAACGTCAGGAAACCCGGAGGGAAGTGAGGTACCGACCTCCGACCTTACCCCTAAGTCTCGACATTCAAGTCCTTCGGACCGTAGGGTCCACCCTCCGGAGGCGAGGCCAGGGTGGACGACGGTCCGTGGGGTAGACACAAACACCCAGGGTCACACTCACGAGAACCCAGACCGTGGTTCCCTAGACCACCACTCTCGTCCTCGGTGTATCAGGACCCGATTTAGGACCGATGGCACACTGGCGTCCGTTTAGCAAGATAACGAGACTCGGACAAAAGAATGGTCCGTGGAGAGTCTCACCACCACACCCCTCGTATCCTCTACAATGTACACTTTTCCTTTTACGTCATGACCCGTGTATCATTTGTCACATTCACGCACTTTCAGCGAGTCAGTACGGACTGAGAAACGTCGGGGCACCTGACATCGGACGGTCCGAGGCGACAGGTACCTTAAGAGGTCCGTTCTAATGACCTCACCCACCGGTAAAGGACTAGGTTCCCTAGAAGGGTTTTATAGTAATGTTTCACCTTTAGGAAGTAAAGAGGTTCAGGGAGGGACTCGGACTCACCTAGTCCCACCGTAGTACAGACCGTCCACCACAAGATTGGGTGAAGAACCGATCGCCCGTGTAACATGCACATTGAATTACACGTCCCCCACCCCCGGACGTGTATGCACTCGACCCGCACGTACGTATACGTTCCTACACGTACCCATACGCACGCACATGTAGTCCGAGAGATAGGGTCCCCGAGGGTCCCGTGTACGCATGGACACGCATGGGCACGTCATGGGGACGTGACTAAGCCCTCCGGGGAGACACTCGACAATGGTACCTTTGTTTCTCCGTTAGGGGTCGGAGCCCTTCTCGGATTCTATGGTCTTTACTCTCGACTGGGACAGAAGGGTCTTTCTGTCTCGGTCTCGTCCTACGGGAGCCCTAAACCGTTGGAGTCGGAGGCCCACAACCAACCGAAGACCCTGAGACGTAAGAAAACTTAGGAGATCTTCGAGAGTGAAGAGGTGTCGTAAGGTCAGGAGGTGTCGTAGGGTCGGAAGACCTTTCTCGAGTCCTTTGTCGACTCAGGGAAGAACCTATACCGAGATGGGGACACGGGGCCGAGTCCGTCCCTTGCACCAGAGAAACAAAGGACAAGGTATTTTATCCTTATTAATGTGCACGGTCGTCTTCGGAACTCGACCCTACAATGGAAAAGAGAACGACCCCCGGGACCCGAAATTTCGACATACTCACATGTGACGTCTCGGGACCTACGGCGTCTCGTCGGAGGAAGTACATGTACTGGGAGGGTCCCAGAGCACCCGAGGAGGGTCGTTGAGACCCTACCTTCGACAAGGGTCTTCACCTTGACCCCGAGGTCCTTCTGTGGTGACCGGTGCCCACCCCAGTCCAGACGACAGGGGTACAGGGGGTCTTCCTCTCAGTGTGACCGGTACTCATGACGCACGTCGAAAGTCGAACCCGTTGGGGGACCCCGTCTCGACCCGACGGTCTTCCGAAGACATTCCGTCCAGGGTCACCTTCTTGGTAGAAAAATTTTAGAACTGAGATTAAAACTGAGTTTAGAGTTCACAAGATGGACGTCCAAAATTATGTAGGTCCGTCTTAACGAAGACTTCAGTGTTCACCTGTGAGTCGGAGGACGGGAAGCAAGGTGAAAGTTCTCACTGGTAAGGTAAACGACACTTGGGTCCTTGTTAAAAGTCTATCAGTCTCTACCTGGCCCTCCCCGTTTAGACGGTCTTTACTTTTACGGACTCTTTCTAGACTCACGAATAGACAGTCCTTTCGACAGCGTCTTCCCCAAGGAACCCCTTCCCTGTTTTCCTACGCGGACCGTTCCACTGAAGCCCATTCCGTGGCAGGGAGGAACCGTCTCAGCCTTCGGGAAGGTCGATTCTCCACGAATGTGGTCGTCTCCCTAATAATACGTCCGTTCCCAACCAACCCCGGACTGGGGTTCCAGTGACGAAGTGGAGATTGGGGTGGAGATTGATCCAATTTGAGTGTACGTCCATACCCCCAGTCCCTCGGGGAAAAGGGGACGGAACCGAGATCTAGGGAAGAGATCCACAATCCCTCTAGGACTGACAGACCATCTCCTCCTCGATCGACCACTCCTCGATATCTTCCTTCCACCTCTTCTTCTCGGTTCGTCTCCAGAACCGGACTTTACAGGTGGATGAGACCATCCGCCACCCTTCGGTACCTTTCCATAATTTGTCTCTCCTTCCCCTAATCTAAATCTCTTTGACTTCCGTTCTTGACATTCTCTCGGTCCCGGTTAGACTACTCCCACTCCCCGTCTCCTCCACCGTTCCTCTCTCCTCCTGTCCGGACTCTCTACAGGGATCACCTGTCAGACTGAACCCTTCCTTAGTCCACACCCTCAATTCTCGTCCTTTCTCAGGGCCACACCACTATCTCCCCCTGAGTCCGGGCCCCGTCCGACCCCACCCTCCACTACTTGACCTATGACCAACCGAACTCAGACTCCATACAGATACCCAAAGACCCTCGTTCAGGTTTTTCGTCGACCTTTACGTCCAAAATGTTTTTTCCTCGGTCTCCCAGTCTCCTCAACAAAAACAAGTTGAATAGTTCCGACCCTTCCCCGGTGAAACTCTAGACTCGGATCCAGATAACGGGAGGAAGTATCAATCCCATACAGGGAAGTATCACTTCCGGGTCGTCTCTGTATCGGGAAGGGAGAGGGACCCCCAGGACCTAAGACCCGAACCATCTCTTTAGTCAGAATAGGTGCTCCTCGGAGTCGAAGTCTCCGGCCGTCGGAGTCCCCGAGACGGACGACGAGACCCCTCCCTGACAGATGTTGGTCGGGGTCGGAAGAACTAGTAGGTAGTCGTCCCTCCGGGATAATCGTCGGACCTCCGGCGGACACACGTCCGAGTCGCGGGACTTGAAATGTCCGAGGCAGAGTTAGGAGTATCCGGGGAAGGTCCCTTCCCGATTATAATAACAAAGGTAGAATGTCTACTTCTTTGGGTAGTCTGGGCACCGCCTAAGTGCACTACATACCGTTTTGGGTGTTATAACATTTCATTAATAGGAGGTTAATTTTATTTATTTAATTAATTTTTTTTAGACGGTCTCCACTTCCCGGAACGGGGGGAGGTGGCACCCCCACCCACCACCCTATTCAAAACCGGGACGAGGTACCCTTGACTCGGGGCGGACATTTCACTCTCGGAGGACGGGGTGGTGTTAGGGGATGCGGGTGACGACTGAAGTCCGGACGCAACGTCCTGAAGGGGTAGTGGGGGTGGGAGGGACGAAAGACAAGGAGAGTCGGGTCGAACGGGTCGAGAGACCCTTGTCGGTCCGGGTGGGGGAGGGGGAGGGCCCGACACGAGGACCGTCGAGACGGTGGGACCCGAGACCAGGCCCCCACCAGGGGCCGTCACTCCGCCCGTCCGTCTTCGACCCTAGTCTACCCGACTCTACGTTCCATAGGCCTCTGGTGGGCGGTGGGGGGTCCGAGGGTGGAACTCCAGGTGGCACGGGGTCTGACCCCACCCGTCCCGGGAAACCTTTCCCCACCGAACTCCAAAATTAGTGAAATAGTTACAAACAAACACATTAAGTCGGGAACTCTACGAAAAGGGAGGTAGACAGGGGTGGTAGACGAGGGTAGTCCTAAAAGGTTTGGTAAACCCTGGGTTCTCCTCTCCCACCCCCGACACGGAGACTCCCCCCGATCCCTCCCCGAGGGATGTGGACGGAGTGACTCTCCAAGGTCTTTCCCTGGACCCGGGGGCTTAGTGCACCTTGATCCAAGTTTGAGACCGAAACAGTGAAAGAACGACAAAATGGAGTCCGCCCACTGAAGTGAACAGGATCGGAGTCAGAAGTGTAGACATTTTACCGTCAGTGTAATGACTGAGGAGTCGTAATTAAACCTAGTTACAGTCGGCGAGTCAGTACAGGTTGAGAGACACTCGGGTACCTGACAATCGGGTGGTCCGAGAAGACGGGTACCTTAAGAGGTCTGTTCCTATGACCTCACCCATCGGTAAGGGAAGAGGTCCCCTAGAAGGACTGGGTCCCTGACTTGGCGGCAGAGGACGTACCGTCCGTCTAAGAAATGGTAGGCTCGGTGGTCCCTTTGGGTACACCTAGTTTCCTCCATACGTTTCGTGAGACGTATGTCATCCACGAGAGAGAAGTGAGTAGGGAGTGAATTAACAAAGTTACTGAGGGAGGACGTAACAGACGAGAGGACCTACGGAGTCAGACCCTATCTTCCCCCGACTCATAGTAGTCGTTCCTGTGGGGAGTGGAGATGGGGACGGTTTCCGGAAGCACCTTGGGAAGGTTAGGTGTCCCAAAGTCCCAACGACCTCGGAGTAGACACAATTCGAGTACAGGTCTTAGTGGGTGAGGGTTGGGGGTCCCCGGTCACTCCGTTATTCACTTCCGCCAGAGCAAACATGAGACCAATCCCAAAAACTACCCTCTACAGTTCCATGCGTCCAGTGAAGTGGAAAGACGAGTGTTTCCCCTTCTCTGAACGAGGTCTCGTAGGCTTCACTCCCTGGGTCCGGAAGACTGTCGAAGGGGAGACGGGCGGAAAAGGTCTGATATAGAACCCCGTGATCCAGGACCCGGTCACCGGAACCATCTGTCACACCCCTTGGGGTTCAGAAGGGAAACCGAGTCTCCAGAGGGTCATGAAGAATCCTGGGGTCCTCCCCTCTCCACCGATTACCCTTCGTTAGTCGTCTCGGATTATCTCGGGTTGAGACGGGAGAGGGGGATGGTAGGTGGGATGAGTAAACTCCATGACCTTTCAGTCTCCCTACACCCCATGGGCTACACTCCTTTTCTGTCGGGGTAGATAAGTCCTCAGTCCGACGTCTGACCTCCAGGACTCCCGTCCCGCAGTCTCAGTGGACGTGTCTGTTCTTTTTGTCACCCACCCCCTTCATCCGAGGGTTCTCCGACTTGGTTTTTCAGTCGGGTGTCCTCCACTTCGACCCCACCCCCTCACCCTCCTTCGTCTCACCGTCCCGTCGGTGACCACTCCCTTTTGACTCTGGGGTGACCTCTCCTCCTAGGTCTAGACCGACCCTTCTAAGAGTCCCAATTCCGTCCCCTCTCCCCTTTCTCCTCCTTTCTCTCCTCCTCGGTTTCCGTCCAAGGAGAGGGTCGGGTTTCGTCTCGGTCCTAAGGTCTGGCCGACCCCTCTCCCCACCCTCGAACAGTGAGTTCCTAGGACTCACCGTTCGGAGAGGGGTGGGGGTCCAGGCGACCGTCCTCCGTAGACCCTTGGTGGGTGCGTACAGACCGTGGAGGTGTCCCCAGGGTTGTGGTCTCGGTTCCGCGTGTCTCCTCCTCGACTACAAGACTTCCCGGGTCGACGGGGGTTGGGGGTATCGGACCGAGGGGTCGAGGAGGTCAACTCTCCAACTCTGAGACAAGTAAGTAGGAGGTCGTCTTCTCTGGTTCCGATCTGAACCTGCTGGGCTCTCCGAACCAGACTCGGGGCCCCTTGGTCTTCCCAGGGTCGACGACGGTGCCTCCAGTCTACTGTTTACTGCAGTCGAGTGGAAGTTTCATCCAGGTCTTTCGTCTGGGTAGAGACGGTGGGACCAGTAGAAAGTGGAACGTTCCCGGACGACTAGGGTGGGACCGGGGGTGAGGAGTTTCAGTCAACTCCTGTCTTACGGACTCATTCGAGTCTGGGAGGGTCAGACGAGTTTTGGGGTTCGAGGAGTAGAGTGGATTTCAGGAACGTGGTGGTGATTGGGTTGGAGGTGTGTGACTAGGGTTGAAAGGGGTTTTGTAAATAGATTATGTGATATCTTAACTGAACATATAATATAGGTACGGAATGGCAGGTGAGGACACTAGGGTGACGGATCTTGTCACGACCCGTACCTTGATTACGAACTATTTATAACCACGTTACTTACCTACTCCCGTGTACCCAAGTTCAGGTTCGGGTGAGTAAGCGACAGTCTGTGACCTTTTATAGTAAATTGGAGACACTGGAGTCAAAAGAGTAGACACTTCACCCTGTTATTCCTAGTAGTGGGGAAGTGACCTTTATGACTTTTTCGTTTTAAACTCGAGTTCTACAACCTAACAACGGGTCCGACCCCCTTCCTCCTACGTCGGTGGCAAAACCGTCCTCTTCGAAACTATCCCCAGTCACTGAGACCTTTCCCCGAAAGGACAGAAGTCCGTCCCCCGGATGTGTGGAGTCTTAAGGGGTCCGACCTCTACGAGGGATCGGAAGTGAATAACATTAGGTCACGTCCGTGACCGACCCCTCCCTCGTTCTCCTAAAGAACTAATCTCAGCCCCCCCTTTACCCTTCCCGTTAAATCTAGCTACAATCCTCCACCCTAAGTAAGACTTACCCCAGGACCCGTCCTCTAGCCCACACCGTCTGTCCTTTACCGTCTCCACTCCATCCCCCGCACAGACGAGGGCGGAGGGGTGAGGTGGGGGGCTGGGTCTGGAGTTTCTGACCTCCTCACCCGCGACGGGGAAGAGACTTCTCGAGGCAATCAAGGCCTCAACTCCTAATCCCCGTCCCTCTCATGGATTGCTTGGCGGGTCCTAGGCTTAAGGCAGGAGCCTCCCTGCGGTCCATCCCTGGGCCCTCCGTTCCCCGCCCCGACAGCCCCGAACAAGAGTCGAATTCTTTCTCCAGAGACCCGTGACTGGTGGGCGGGGTGAGGGGTCAAGGGGCGTTAGGGGTGGGATAAGTCCGATGGACTCAGGTCTACGACTCTACCTCTGGAGAACAGAAGCAGGGGGCCGGCCCACGAAGGAGCTCTTCCGCGGGGGAAGGGAGAGGGGGCGTCCCGCCCCCGCCTCGGATTTGGTTACGACGGACGCGAGAGTCCCGACCTCCCTTTCCCCTCCTTGCCCCTGGGGGGGTCCCCTCCCCGGGCCCCGCTCGCGACGCCCCGCAGAGGGAGCGTCCGGGCGGGGGGCGGGGGGCGGGCGGGGAGGCCGGCGGAGACGGCGGCGCGCGGCGTCGTCGCGGCGGAAGGGACGCGTCAGCCACAGAGGCGCAGCGACCCACTCACCCCCGGCGAGCCGGCCCCGATCTCCCACGCTCCTCCCCCGTAGGGCCTCCGCCCCCGGGTGCAGGACCTGAGGGGTTAGGACGGCGAGGACCTGGAGGGTCCTTAAAAGGGAGGCCCCTGGGTCCCTCACCCCGACGGGGTCCCTTTGTGCGCCGCGAGAGGTCCCAGGACTGGTGGCTCACCGGTCGGATCCTCGCCGCAAAGCCGGCGGAGCCCTGCGGGGGAGATCCTCCCTGGTGCGCGGGCCGCGAGAGGGTCTCGACTTTCCTAACTCCACTCCCGGTCCCGCTCTTGACCCCTCTCCAAACCTCTCCCAGAGGCTCCGCCCAAAGAATCTGAGTCGAATCCAGGAAGGGTAAAACCCCTGGCCCCAGAAGCGGCTCTGGCGTCTTGGAAGACGGTGGGAGCAAAGGTTCAGAAGGTTGACCCTCCCCCCGTTGAGACTCCCACCGTCCCTCCTCCCCCGTGACCTTCTGGAAAGGACGGGTCGCGTAGAGAGACGGGGGCGGGTCCACTGGGTCAAGGAACCTGGAACTCCTCCCCTGGTTCCCTGTGTGAGCCGGCGGGACCGGGGGCCGTAAAGGAGTCACAGGAGGGTGTGTGAACAAGTCACCCAGGTGTCGGACCCCGTTCTTTCCAACTAAATCTTTTCTCCCGGTGGTTGAATGTCTTTGTACGCACACTGTGTGACGACTCCTGTGTGTATCCAGGAGGTTTACCGGTGTGTCCGTGTAGGAGGAGTGTGACACTACCACGTGTGGATCAGTGTACATGTATATACGTGACCGTGTCTATACTTGACTTTGTACGTCCGTCTGTTTACGTTACGTCTTCGGTCCCTGTCTGTACGTACGCACTCGTGTGCGTGAGTGTGTGCGAGTATGTATTCACGTGTACGTGCGTGTTCCTTAGGGGGAGGGGGGACGAGATAGAGTGTCGGGGTCCGACGTCCCCCCCCCCCCCCCCCCACTACTCTAAGTGGACGTATGTGGGGATGTAGGGACGGGTCTTGACGGACCGACGGAGGAGAGGTTATGGAAGGGGAATCGGGAGGTGTCAGATTGGAGAACGTGACTCCCTCGGAAAGACTTGATCTACTTTCCAATTTACAACCCCCTACCAACTGACCGATCCCCAGAGGGACCTTCTCCCCTGGAAGTGTCCAGACTCTTCCCAACGTCGAGGGAGAGGACCGTGGACCGTGGGACCCATTTCCTTCTTTCTACCGTTCCCACAGACTCCCAGGGTGCACGTCGACCGGTACACTCCCAACAGCCGTACCCTCGACCGAATACTACGTAAGTACTCTGTACACCCCAGCACCCGACCACACAGAACTACGTGTCCCATACCCTCAACACACACACACCACGACACAGTCATGCATACTCGACACCTCGTCTCCCTTACAAAGACACACACCTCCGTACCACTGGGACCCACACACACGCGACTCACGACCGTACACTCACCGTCCCCTTAGACACACCTAAACCACTCGACAAACCGTATTATCTGTAGTCATACATAAGTAAACAAATAACAACCGTAGACCTATGGACATTTAGAGAAAATAAACAAATTGTGAATCCATCGTGAATATACACGTCCGTAGATTCAAGAAGTATACATAATTGATTAAATTAGGAGTGTTGTTATTACTCCATCCATGATAATGGGGGTGAAGTGTCTGTTCCGTGTCAAATTCCTTGAACGAGTTCCAGTGTATCCACCATTCTTCGTCTCGACCTTAAGATTGGGTGCACCAGGCCGAGACCTCGAGTCCGATTATGGATAGAACAAGACGGAGAACAGTTCGTGTGTACACACCCTCCCTCTGGTCCAGTCACAAACCCAACGTCCACATAAAATACACTCGTCCACATACACTACGGCATGCCCCCGTCACCCGTCCTCCCTCCTTCTGGTCTCCCGGAAAAACGTGGACCGACCGTTGAGACCCTCAATCGTCACACAGAGGTACCGACACACTGGACTTGGTCCAGTGGAGTGAAGGAACTCGGATGGAAAAGTAGACATTTTACCCGATTAGCGATCCGAAGTGAAACACTCCCACTTCACCACATGAGGACCCTTCCGAACCATCGACCGTGACTCTTCCCGAAGTCATTTCCACTCGGGGAAGAGAAGGAGAGAGAGGCCCAGACAAGGGACGCCTTCATCCAGACCCCTTTACCACACCCCGACTGTCTCACCGTCCCACGAACCGTCCGACACGTTAGAACCCGGTCGAGGAGACAGAGAGTGGCCCAGTTTCCTCTCGGACCCCACCGAGCCCCAAAAGAACCTCACAACAGTTTCCCGGTCCTCCCGGACTGACGAGGAGAAACAGGAAAATGGGGGGACCCCCTGGGTCCACCCTGAACCGAGCCACCGATACCCGTTCGTTTTGTCGTTCGACGCCGGTCTCTACGACGTCCTGGACGCCCTCTTGTGTCTCAAGAGGCTCGACCTCGACGTCCTCACCATGTTCCCGAAGGAGTTCCTGACGGGGTGCCCGTAGGAGTTGCACCTGCTCAAGTTCTTCTAGATACGGTTGAAGAAGGGGATGCCACTGCGGAGGTTCAAGCGCCTCGTACAGAAGGCGTGGAAGCTGTGGTTGTCGCTGCCGTGGTAGCTGAAGGCCCTCAAGTAGTAGCGCGACTCGCACTGGAGCGCCCCGGCGGACCTCGTCTTCGAGTACACCCGGAAGTCGTACATACTGAACCTGCCGTTGCCGATGTAGTCGGCGCTCCTCTACGACCTCTAGCACGTCCACCCAGGGACCTGGGGAGTCTTACGGTCCGCGTCCAGGGTCGTCGAACGTGGGCGCTCGGGAGAAATGGGAGGGCTGTCAGGAACACCCATCCGCTCACCGTCCACGAGAAGAATATCGGATAAAAAATTTCAAAAATTATCCTTCATTAAAGGCTAAATTTCTTTTCAACCCTTTTAAAATGGGAAATAGGTTGAAGTGGTTACTTGTAAAATAGTGTAAATAGTGTGTGTAAAATAGTGTAAATAGTGTGTGTATTACGAAATAGTAATACACACACACACACATACTCTCTCTCTCTCTCTACAAGACAACAAGATTTGTACCGGGAGATGGGGACTTATGTAGTCCTATCTAAAGGATTCTTGTTCCTGTAAGAGAATGTATTGGGTATTATACTAATAGTTTCAGTCCTACAAATTGTATCTTTGTTACAATAATAGATTGAATGTCTGGTGTAACTTAAGACGGTCGATAGAGTTATTACAAGAAATATCGTAAAAAAAGGAGACGGGGTTCTAGTGTGTAACGTAAATCAGTAGGATAGAGAAATCCGGTGAAATTAGACATTCTCAAGGAGTCGGAAGGAAACAGAAAATTCTGAACTGTAAAGACGTCTCATGTCCGGTTAACACAAAGTAACTAGGGTTGAATGAGTCCTCCTTTGCCTACGAGTCTCTCCATTTCTGTAAACGAACTCTAGTGTGTCTGACACTTACCCGGTGGACCGAGCCAGCGGATGTAAGGTAGACCTATGGGTCGGTAGAAGGTTGATTAACTAACTCTCGGGTGATTCTCAGATCATGACTCACTTTAGGAATATGAGTATTCGAGTCATGTAGAAATGTTGTTGGGGTACTCCGAGTCTCTCCACTTCACCGAACGGATTGTAGTGTGTCGTATATTCACCTCAGTCCAAGTTTAACCGGTTGTGAGTCTCGACGGAGAAATTTACCCCTACCGATCCGTATAGAGTGTCCCGCTGAATTCCTGGACAATCCTTACAGGATCCTCTTCCGTTACCGTGGGGTGAGGTCATGAGAACGGATCTTTTAGGGTACCTGCCTCCTCGGACCATCCGACGTCAGGTACCCCAACGATTCTCAGCGTGTTGACTCGCTGAAGTGAAAGTGAAAAGTAAAAGTACGTAACCTCCTCCTTTACCGTTGGGTGAGGTCACAAGAACGGACCTCTTAGGGTCCCTGTCTCCTCGGACCACCCAACGGTAGAGACTCCAGTGTGTCTCAGCCTGTGCTGACTACACTGAATCGTCGTCGTCGTCGTCGTCGTCGTCCTTACAGGATAGAATCATGTTTAAATTCATATCGTACAATCGAAATACAGTTTTTAGAAGATCTCACGGGTAGGGGAGTCCTGCAACTCCAGGTAGTCTCTAGACCAAGATAAAATGGATCAGTTAAGGAACAAGTGAAATACTCGGAGACAAAGAAGTGGACATTTCACTCCCACAATTGGGGATGAGGGTTCCGATAACACCCATATTTCGTTCCACCCTTGCGATCGTCTCCCGGGCCGTCTATAGACCGAGAGTCATTTGTAATCATTAACAGTCAACCACAAAAGAGAAGACGTGTGAGAGGTGAGGTCGGCCTTACCGGAAAGGCTGTAGGAGTCTTACGTGATGAAATATGTCCGAGAACAAGGAAAAGGAAGACAGAGAGACTTAGGGAAGGGAAGACCAGGGAGTCGTGACGACTGACGGGGGGAGGGTTGAGCAGGTCGGAGATAACCTGAGAACTGAAACCGAAGACCCAGACGAGAGAGGTCGATCTTATCCTACCCGATGGAACCCTACACCACAGAAGGGATACAGATAATGATCCCTTTTCGGAATTACTAACATTCATTGAGGGGACCCGGTCCGTTATTGAGAGATCGACTACTTGTTACCCCTCAAGAGCCCCAGGACCACCTTCCCGACCCCATCGGTCCCACTGCCTGTTAGAGAGTCCCTGACCCATCGTCGAGTTATGGTTGGTTCGGTGTACTTACAGGTACAAGCCGGTGTCTCACACCAACGTGACCACATGTGACCATTTACAGTCGGAACGACCTTCGAGGTTCGGGTCCCGTAACCAGTTCGGTCGTGGTAAGAGACCTGTAGGAGTCCTAGGGTAGGTCTGACCGGAGACGATAAATCTGTCTGGGACCAAAGAAAATGTCGTCGGGTCCCCGGGGTCTGTCGGTCACGTCTGTCTTGAGACGTTTGGGATCACTGACTAATTAATGTCCAACCGAGGTCACTTTGTTACTCACTCGTCATTAAGGTCTGTTAATTAATCCTTCGGGTCCTCTTCCGGTCAGTGTCCCCTCGTCAGTGAGAGATTCAATGAGTGAGTCAGGAAGAGTCCTGGGTCGGGACTCGGTCCACCACCCGTATGATCTCCCCTTCTCTGGAACGGAGTCAGAGAACCTCGAGGGCAAGACGACCCTCTCTGTTGACACGTCCGGTGTGACTGGTCGAGTCACTGTCCCCATGCTTCCACTGTATACTCTCAGGTCCCCTCACTTCCCGTCCCTTCTAGACTCCTACGCCACCTACTCATTACTAATATCATATTCGACGACAAATGACTGGTGAATGACATCGGTTGATATATATAATAGAGTAAATTATGAGACCTGCCATGTTTACTCCCTCTATACTAATGAGGGACAAAATGTCTACTCCTTTGACTCCAATATATGAACAGGTTCCGATGTCTCGTTCACTAATCACCTTGGTTCTACGATAAGGACCAGTTGGAATGAAGTCTGTGGGACAAACCTCCCCAACAATCGTGAGCTTTTGGTAGATAGGTTACTGATTCTCCCTCTCCCAAGATTAGACCAGAGACGGCAGTCAAAGGAAAGACTCGGAGGTAAAGAACAGACCTTTTACCCCTAGAGTCATGGACGAAAAGTCCCGATACCGTTCCCACTCTTATTACATACATTTTCATGGAACGTGTGTCGCCCACAGACATATACCATCGATCATAATAACAAGGTCCGTCTCCGATATTTTGGACTTTCCACCTCCCCATAAACCTATACCGTTTTAGTAGATGATCCCCTTCGGCCTACCACCTCTCGTCCCTGGTCTCACACTTCACGGAACTTACGGTTCCCTGATTACAAACCTGAACCATTGTCCCGTCACCCTCCACGGTCACAGAAAATTTGTCCCCTCAGGGACGGTCTACGGTCCGTGGGACGATTTAAGTCGTCCAGACCCATGAAACAAGAATAGACATACGACACCCGTTCCTCGTTTCCGTATTTTAATGAAGACCTCTCCCCAGGGGTTACCTCCACCATCCCGTCGTATACCCGGGACTGGGTCGGACGTAGTCTCTTCCGGAGGGATTCTTTCGTGGTACATTCGACTCGGGGTTCCTCCTCACCCTCCGTCGTCTTCCTCGCACCCCGTCGGAGGTCTTCCTCGACCCACGTGGCGTCCGGACCTCCCTCCGGACACATAGTGCCCTTGCTCCCCCGCCGGGACCCGACCCCTGCACCGTCACCTCTAGACACAAACCTTTCTCGAGAGTCTCCACCGGGACCCTTGTCTGGGCTCTCTCCGGCCTTCTCTGGTGTCGCCTCCGGTTTCGACCTAGACTTCGATCCCTTCAAATACCAGACCCTCTTCTTCCTTCCGAAGAGCCTCCTCCACAGTCATCGTTGTTCGACCGTCTGACTCCGCTGGTTAGACCCAGGGACTCGAGGCCCTGACGCCCTGGGTCGGGTGTCCGGTTCAGGGTGCTCGAGACACATGTAAATCGCGTTTTGGAGGGGAAGGTCAGCGGAGGCATCGAGGACGTGGACCGCCGACGCCAGGAGGCGGGTCGGTGTCGGGTCCGCCAGGGGCGGGGCTGACTACTAGGCACGCAAATAAACGTATTGTACGGGGCGGGGGACACCTGGATCAACGAAGGGCGGGAGGTCGGGAATCCCGCCGGGACGCGGGGGACGGCCGGTGTCACCGCAGCGTCAGGTTACGGTGGGTGAGGACGGGTCGCGAGGGACAGCTGGTAGCTCCCGACCGGTGAGCCTCACGGCCAAAGACTCTTCGCCGAGAAGATTGGACCACGAATTGACCCTTGGAAGCCGCAGACCGTGTTTGAGGAATCAACCCTCAGGGCCTGGGAAGCGGTAGACCCGGGGCTACAGGAGGTTGTAGAGAGGACTGAGGGACGAAAGTCGGTCGGGGTCACGGGTGAGTCTCGAAGGGAGACGCTCCGGAGACACGTACTTTTAAGGAGACGGTCGTTAAGCAAAGGGTGGCTTGCGAGGTCTCCTTGAACCAGTCCCTGGCTGGCGAGGTTCTCGGGGGAGAAGGCCCTTCGGAAGGGCCTGTGAGGAAGGTCTTGAGGGGTCGAGGGGTGTGGAGGCGGCCGGGGAGAAGCAGAGTGAAGCAAGCCTCGCCACTAGCAGTCGCGTGGATGCCCGCAAAAACCTGTATCAACCCCCACCTCCCGAGTTCGTCCGAGGGGAGTGCGAGACGGAAGGGGTGGGCGGGGGGTCCGGTAAATGTTCTACCAAAGCAGGCATTACTTCTACGGCCTCCTGCTCAGCTGGGGCCTTTTCTCCTGGCTCTTTTAGAAGGCGGTTTACCTGTGTTTGTTGCTGCCACTCCTCCGTCCCCGCCCGCGCCGCCTGTGGTGAGGGGGAAGGATACGGCGTCGAGACGAGCCGGTGGGAATCGACGACAACGGAAGAGGGGGGTAGTAAAGGGGGGAGGAGCGGGGCGTCCGTTCGACAGGGACCTCCTCAAGTAGGCGCCCCGGTTTTCGCTGGGCAGGTAGCACGCAGACGACGTCACGCTGGGGTCGTCGCGGAGGGTCAAGACTCGCTCTCCTCGGTCCAAAGGGGAGGGACGGAAGTGACTGGGAGAGGGCCGAGAGTCGAAGGAGCGGGTACACAGATAGGTCCGACCCCCCGTCTACCGGTGGGGGTCCCAGACGTGAGAATCACCCCCTTCGGATATCCCTTACCTTGGACGACAGGGGGGTTCCGGGTTCGGTCGTTCACCAATCGTGGGAGTGGGGTGGCGGGGTGGGGTAGGTAGGTTCTCCGTTAATAGTCGGAATGCGTTACTAACTCTGTTCCCAAGACCGGACCAGACGGGGAGTCTCAGTCGGGAGGGAATGGATCTATACGCCTGAATTCGGTGAGAGGGGAGGGGACATCGGGGGTGGGGGGTCGGTACTCCGGTCTGAAGGGAGGGGATTGGTACCCCGTTCGAGGGGGTGGAGGTGGGGGTGGGAACATCTAGAGTCGGAACCACCTCGACCCTTAGTGTGGGTCCATTCCTCGAACAGAAAAATAAACCTCCCCTCTCCTAAGGTCTCCGGATCTCCGAACTCCTCTTTGGTTGAAACTCGGTAGGAAGGACCGTCCTCCCGGAATTGGGACGGACGAGGACGGGAACGACCGGACCTCCGGGTCCACGTTCTCCCTTTGGAGGGCAAAGGTCGGGAGGTCGACACTCCGGGTCCTAGGGTGCGGACGCAAAACCGTAACACTACTTGTGTTTGGGTGCCTGGGGAGAAACATAGGGAGTCTATGTGTGCGTCTGGGTGTCTGTCTGTCCGTCTGTGTTGACCTCGCGGGGGGGGGGGTGGAGTTTCGCAGGACATACCTTTTCTTCTTGTCTGGGGGGGACCGGCATGGGAGGGGGCGACGTACGCGGGTGTACCTCGTAGAGACAAGAAAAATTACTGAAGTCTTATTTCAGAGGAAAGTCACGTCGCCCGACCCACCGGTCTCCTCTCCCCACTTTTGGAGGGGGTCCAGGACCTCACCGGTAACTCGGGAGAACCGACCGAGGTCCTTATGACCGGACTAGTGTCACACCTGAACCAACGTCCCGGGGTCACCGATGCCCCGGACCTACTCCGTAGTCGACAGTCTCCCAGTACCCGGGCCTCGATCGCGCCGAACCGTCCAGTTCCAGGAGGTGCCCGAGACCTGAGAGGACGTAGACACCTCTGTGGTCTCCGACGGTCCGGGTGACCCTGTAGGTTCTTCACCCTCCTCCCCTCCGGACCCTCCTAGAAACCCCACTTTCCTATGGTAATGAGAGATGATACGTTCTCACTCCGGTATACGGACGTCACGGGGGTCAAGGTCAGGTCTATGGAGAGGAGGACGAGTTCTGAGTAGGACCCCGAGTCCTCTCGGTTCACAGTCGACACACTGAATGGACCCTCTCGACTCAAGAGGCTCGGAGACACAAGAGGGAAAACAGGACCCCCTCTTCTGACAACGGGGTCAAAAGTTCCATCCCCGGGAAATGTCTCACCACCCCCGTCTAGTCGGACTCGGGGGTCGTCCCCGAGGGTTCCCTATACCCCCCTAAAAATCCCGAACTCCCCTCGCGACCCATCGTACGGAATGGTGCGCTACCGACGAAAAGGGGTTGGTCCCGGAGTCAAGGTCGTGGACCACCCGCTCGACCCGCGACGCCTGTCGTTTGTGTGAGAGACGGTGTGTCTTGTCATTGCTCTACGGGGTCTCTGTGTCCGACCTCGAGACGCTCCCCCCCCCCTCCCCGTCTCTACCAGTGGACCCCAACCCCTCACTTCCCGCCCTGAGGTTCCTGGGAAGGGTGGAGACTACTCCGGGACCAATGGGGGAAGGGAAGGGGGTCGGGTCCGGATTCGTGAATGCATTTACGCACATCCCAGCTTCCCTGTCAGTCCACGGTCACGGTCCGCAAGCCCCGGGGGTTTTCACGTCCGTCGGTCGTCACGGGCCGGGACCCACCGTTTCCAGTGCCGCTAGCTTCGGTTCTCCGGCTCTCGTGTCCAGTCTCTCTCTTCCCGTGTCCGGTGTGAGTTCGATTTGTGACAGGTCGCGATCTACCTCTTCTGGTGACCAGTCACCTGTAGTCCGGACCGGGGGACCCGTCGAGATCGGGGGCACCCCAATGCGGGAAGTTCGTCCGGTCTGGGAATCTCCCTCGACGACAGGGTCGGGGGCGTCTGGGTAGGGTCCTCCGTGGTGCATGGTCCCCCTACGACCCCTCCATCGCACTCTCGTGTTACTGACGTTACGGACTCCACTACTGGACACCCCCTCTGAGTCCAGTCGAGACGAGGGAGAGCAGAGACCCCCTCTTACCCGTCCCCCCGGCCGGCGAGAGGTTATTTCTCAGGTAGTAGCGGGTGAGGTCGGGAAGTTTGGGAATGGGGGACGAATCGAAACTAGAGTGAAGTAGACAAGTCCCCGCGACAGAGAAGTACGAGGTCGGGGCTTCACTGCGAAGATTTTGTGTCAGTGAGGGACGGATGTTGGAAGGGACTGAGGGGTGACGGATGTCGATACAAAGAGTTTGGAGGTATAGGGTTCCCAGCATCTCGGTACAGTGGTCTATGTGTACTGTACAGAGGGACCTCACCTTTTCCAAAACCTTCTTTGATTCATTGAGCTGACCGTTCCTTGATTTTTTTGTTGTGGTGACAATGAAATTTTATCTGATCCTGTGCAATACCTCATCTTAAGGTTTAGGGATCCTCATGAGACTTGCGAGGGTCCGAGAGTCACTGGACCGGGACAGGGTAGTCAAAGAGTTGAGGTGGGACCCGGTCCGAGAAGGGAGTAGTGGGACCTACACCTGTGGGTGCGTCCCGGACCGGAACTACGGTCGATGTGTCGCGGAAGAGTCCTTGCGGGAAGGCCGCGGAGAAGTGGACGAACCCAAGAAGGAGGACGTCCGGAAGGATTTGTCGGGACCAGGGTTATCCGTCCCGCCGAGGTGATAATTCGGGTGGTCGACGGAAGACCTAGAAAACCCAAGGTGAGTCCGTCTGAGGGAGGAAGTCAGGGGAGTGAGATAGTCCGGTCCCGACCTGGGCGTACTCCGGCGAATCTGAGACCTCCCGGGTCATTACGGATATTAAACGACACGTCTGTGTTCATTCACGGGGTCTGAGACCCGCTTGATTCGGACGAGTCGTCTTACTCGAGTAAACTGCCAGTCTTACTGTGACTGAAACCGCAGCCAGTGTAACAAAGTGTTGATCCCACCGAAGAAACATAGTCGTCCTCCAACTCACTTAGGGACTCAGAGTCAAAGGAGTAGACATTTTAACTCCTATTCTCGTCGGGACAGAACGTCCCTCGACACCCCTAATGAACTCCTTTATTCTCGTGTCGACTTCACCAGGTGGGGTCTCGGGTAGAGACCACCTGGAAGTTGGGACCCGAGTGACGGAAGGAGTGTTCCGACCAGTCTCTTTGTTTTATGTTGTTGTTGTGATGCGAATCCACGTGTCGGATCGAGATAGGGCGACTGTCTCCGAGGAGATGAACGACCCCGGAGACTAGGAGCGAATAGGTTCCGAACCCCGGTCGTTCGACAGACTCGAAGTGAAACGTCCCCTCCCTCGTCCGAATCTCCCTCTTTCTTCAGGGCGTCGGTCCTCCACCGTCCCTACCTTGAGTCTGTGACTACACTCGTACAAGGGGTTTCCGACGACTGTCGACCCTTTCCCAAAACACTTGAACTCTTATGGTCTGGGGAAGTAAGAATACAAGTAGTTGGTCCATGACTGTAGGCCAGTATTGGTACCAAAGATAAATAACTCGTGCATAATATCAGGCCCCGAAGGGACTACCGATACGGACGTCTTAGACGTCAAGGCCTCTGGACCCAAGTCAGGGACCCAACCCTTCTAGGGGACCTCTTCCCTTACCGTTGGGTGAGGTCATACGAACGGACCTCTTAGAGTACCTGTCTCCTGGACAGTCCGATGTTAGACGTCCCAGTGTTTCTCAGCCTGTGATGACTGCTCTGATTGTGAAAGTAAAAGCGAAGTAATACTTCCTCACCATCGATAAGAGAAGAAGTCCCATAAAAGGGTTAGGTCCCTAGCTTGAGTCCAGAGGACGTAACGTCCGTCTAAGAAATGACAGACTCGGTGGTCCCTTCGGGTAAAATACTATCAGGTCCGGATTACGATTTCGAGGACGGTTTAACCGAAAAAGTCACAGAGGTCTCCTCTGGCATAGGTAAGGGTGGAGGTGTGGAACGTAGACGGTAGGAGATATGAACTTTACGGTAGGGTCAAAGGAAAGGATGGACGACCGGGGTCGTCCGAAGGACAGGCACAATACCAGTGGCATCGCATAGTAGAAACTTAAGGATAAGTAGGTAGTTCTGGGTGGAGTCCCCGGAGGTGGAGACACTTATGAGGGTTCGACTCGACTACGAGGAAGGAAGACAGGTTGTCACGGAACTGATAAAGGGATGACGTTAATGGTAGGGGTAAAATATCTACTCCTTCGACTCCGTTTCTCTCGAACTCACTGACCAGACCAACCATCACCACCTTATCCTCACTCACGAGTCCCGAGAGACGGACGGATGGGGTCCAACACCCACCCCTGAGTAGTTTCTGGGACGGTCGGGGGAGGACGGTCAGTAGGAGGGTCGGACCGGTATGGTGCTACCGTCTTCACTGTCTCTCCTACAGCTGGTGCGTCATGACGTCTCGGTGTCGCAGCAACCCCCGTCGATGCATCGCGTCGTGCCACGGCACCTCCTCTCGCCGACGCTACTTCGAGTGCACCGGGTCGTGCTGGTCGTGGTCGGGGCAGAAGTAGTCATGGAAGGCCTTCAGTGGGTGCGAGTCCGGTGGACCCTCCCTGTCGGTGTAGTCCCGGTACCCACCCTGAGTAAGGCGACCCGTCTCCTCCTTTGACTCCGGGACCGTCCTCACTACCCGTAATCCAAGATTTAGATAAAGACCTACTAAGCCCCGGTCATCGAACAGAAGACACTCAGAGTCAAAGGAATAGTCCCTTCCCCCAAGTGTAATGAAAGTACCCTCAGGAACCTAGAGATTCCAACCTTTTCGTATGTCCACCATGAATTATTATTCCTCATTATCAGAAACAATCACAAGTCCCAGTACTCACCGTGTCAGTCCTAAACTTGGGTCCAGAGATCGAGATCTGGATATTAGGAGATTCGAAACATAGGGGACTAAAAAAAGTAGGTATATAAACAATGTAGTCACAAGTGACTCACGGACAAGGTACGGTCCGGGACTCCGTGGTATCTATCGAACTACCAGGGACCAGATTTGCGGTCCCTCGGGGGTCAAGTGACCCGTCCCTAGTCCATGATACGTCCTGAGTCAAACTACCTATCCTGGACCGTGTGTCATCCCTGAGTCGAGTGAGTTCGAAGACTCAGAGGTAAAGGGGTAGACGTCTTACCCTTCTTATTGGGAACAAAGGGTCACCCCTTTCTCCCAGGGGTACTCTTCTATCTGTCCTTTCCTCCCGTATGGGACCCACGTCCCCGTGACCCGTCCCTGTGTCGTTCTACCCCTCCGACCCCAGTTTTCTTGTAGTGTACGTTTAGGATACTCACAGGTGTCCACCGACGAGTCGAGGGTAGACGTGTGGAGGGTCCTGGTTCCTCAGGAGGAGGGCCGACAAGGTCTATCGACCTTACACGGGACACCATGGACCGAGACGTATACTACCGGGGACCTGGGTGGTCGGGGAAGTGAGATCGGTCGAGTCGTTCTGGCTTTCTGACCGGACCCGGGATCTTGATTTGTTCGGGGAGAAGAAGGAAATCGACGAGGAACACCTCGGAGACTCAGGGAAAGGTCTGGAGCTACAGGGGTAGCCACCGTCTTTCCTCCTAACCTAGTACAAAGTATATACCCCCAAAACGTCGTTCTTTCTTTCTTTGTTCCTTCCCTCACACCCATCCTTCCTTCCTTAGGGATTTCACCTACAAGAACCCCCGGGATACGGTTCTCCTTCGGGGGTCCCTCGTCCCTCCCGACCTCGATGAGTCGGTGTCGGGGAGAAGTACTGGGGGGTGGTCGGAGAGAGGAAAGACCCGGGGTCAAAGAAAGAGGTCTCCATCTTACCCTTCCCCAACCGGATCGTCCAAAGACTCTGCGGACGTCCTGCGAGACTTTGATATGGTCTAGATCCTCTTCGTCTCCCGTCTTCTGCCCGTCCTGTCGATGGCGTCCTGACCTACCGCAGTACTTCTAATTCACGACCAGTTTGTCCTTCCCCGTACCGTCGGAACAGGGTCCTCGGACTGGGTGAAGTGGGCCAGGTGGGTGGAGGGATCGGTGGGTCTGTGTGGTTTACCCGAGTACTCGTTGTCCTAGGGTGCTGGTTCTGAACCAGTTTAGCCTCCATCTCACGGTCGTACCCCGACACGAACCTCGTGACCTGTCAGAGCCCCGTCAGGACGAGTCCTTCCAGGATCCTCCCCCACGATGGGAGTGGTGAAATGTCTACTCCTTTGACTTCGACCTTTCAAGAGAGCCAATCTCTCATCCCTAAGGGGTCTAGACAGGACACGGGCGCTCGTCGTAGTGACACAGGTCCGTCACTCTCCTTCACTGAGCAGACAGAGTGAGGAGACAGACCTAGGTCCCTCGTCTCCCATCCCTTTGGCCTCGGGAAACGCTCCGATTCCCTCGGTTCCCGTCCGTCGGAGTCCGAGTCTTGAGGGACCCGAGACCTATGGGGAGGGAGGCGAGACCGAAGACCCCTCGCCCGCGACGAAAGGAGGGTAGATCCCCCAGGGAGGAGGCGTTCTTTCCTTTCACGTTCGCCCGTTCCACGCCGAGGTGGAGCCCTTCTATGGTTCTCGGGCGGAGAGCGGTCGAGTCACGCTCCTTTGACTCCGGGTCTCGTCTTTCACTGGGCGTCTCTTCCACCGGACCTGGCGCCCCTAAGGCCCGCGGGTGATGTCACGAGGCGGGGACGCCCTCCTGAACCAACGCCCCAGCCCGGAGGGCCCGGCAGGGGGCTGGGGATGGGGATGGGGATGGGGGTGGGGGCCGCGAGTGGGTCCGCGTCTGTGTAGAACCGAGGCCGCGGCGCAGATGCGCCGCCGAAGTCGCCCCGAGGTAGGGCCCGGCGTCGGCGGCGCGCGGGACGTCTCGGCCGCGGCGCGGGTGAAGGGCGGCCCTCGGGGCTCGAGGGCCGCGGGCCGGCCGGAGGGAAGGGCAGTGGGGGGCCCGCTGGGCCGGGGCCCTCTCGGGTCCGCCGAGTAAATGTAGGACCCGGCCAGGCTGGCCGACCTGCCGGGAAGGTTCCGGGCGGGACGACTAAGTGTCGCGACCGGGGTGGGTGGACGCGGCCGGAGCCCACGGCCGGTCGCGGGCCGGTGGCTGAGGAGACCGGGTGGAGCAAGATCCCTACGGGTAAAATGTCCACCTTTGACTCCGGATCTCCTCAACGCTAGCAGGTCCGGTCCCCCACTCTACCCCCGGACCACGCACCAACAGGACTGCCCACCCGTATACCTGTCCTTTCGGGGACCCACTTCCGACCCTTAGGTGAAGAAAGTTATCCCACCCCTTTCCGGTGTCACTCACTACTTTCTCTCGATGGATCTCTTAGCCCCTGGCTGGACGACGCACTGGTGTCCATTTGGTGTAAAGGACGACGGGGCCGGATCCTAGGGAGACACGGGGTGTGACTTGTTCGGTGAAATGAACACCCCACACCAACCTCTTCCAGAGATAGGAAAGGAGAGTCTTTTAGGCCCTATTATTAAGAACAGGGGATTTCAGCACTTTCACTTCACTTTCAGCGAGTCAGTACAGGCTAAGAAACACTGGACCACCTCACGTCGGCCGGTCCGAGGAGACAGGTACCGCAAAAGGTCCGTTCTCATGACCTCACCCATCGGTAAGGAAAGAGGTCCCTAAGTAGGGATGGGTCCCTAGTTTGCGCCCAGAGGACGTGACGTCCGTCTAAGAAATGGTACCCTCGGTGGTCCTTTCGGGGCTCGACACTTCATGTTTTTTCCCCACTCTTTCGTGAAACGTTTGGGAGGTCTCACACAAATGTCTGTTTCACGTCTCGGTCGGCCTCGTGTATTATCGTCGACATGAGAAGGGCCGACGACCAACGAGACGGAGAGGTACATCGTCGTACTGGGCTCAGGAGGAAACAAAGTAGGAGTTGTACATCTTTACCTGAGTTCGTTCTCACAGGTCCCCTTCACCACCTCATCTCCCAGAGACAGGAGTATAAGAGATTACACCGCCCCGACACCGACGGACGGACACGGGAGCCGGGAGCCCGTCCGGAGACCCTCCGTGAAAATACCAGAGGTCCGTCACAGTCAAGTCAGACGTGGGGCGTGGGGTGACGAGTCACCGGAACTCCCGTCCTCGACCGAACTACGTAGATTGTGGTCGATAGGAGACTACGGACACGGAACACACGCCTCGTGTGTTAAATGTCTACTGGTTCAGGTAGAGGGCCCCCGACGGGACCTCTCACGCACACCAGTGACGTTTCGGTTACAGTCTAGAGTGAACACACGTACATACACCGAAGGGAGAGGCACAGTCCGTCAGGGGAACTACGACTCGGGTAAACCCCGTCAGACCTTACTCCGACCCCTGGGTCTGCAAAATTTACAATAACGAATGTTTGGTTATTTTCTCTCAAGAGAGAAAGATTGGAATCTTGTTATGACTCTCAATTCATAATAATGAGGTAAAATGTCTCTCTTGTAACTCCGGATCTTTCCATTTCACCGAAAAGTTTATCGTGTGTCACCCATAGTTACCATCTTGACTCTGAACTTAGGTCTGGATACATTGAGACTTCCGACGAAGACTCACTCCACCCCTTGCTCTCCCGTATCAGAGGTCCCTCACCCGGAGGAGAGACCCTGGAGACTCCTCCCTTGGTGGGTGGAAAACGAGGAGACTGGGTCAAAGGACCGATACCGGGTCGGAATCGGCGGACTTCAATAGTGGTGAAGAGAAGGAATAACGGTTCACCGGTTTCAGGTAAGTAGACTCAACGGGTTACAGGGAACGGACACGGGGTGGGAAGACGTGTGACCGGATCCAAAGACCCCAAGACCCTTCTTCGGATCTGATCTCTTGATCGGGGGACACGAGGTGGTTGAGTAATACTGTGAGACCCTCGAGTGACAAGAAGAGGTTCGGAGCCAAAAGGATAGACAGTTTACCTCTATCACTATCGGAAGAGTCTAAAGACTCCCTATTTTACTGAACTCTCTATACTGTCACCCAACTTTGGATCTTTATGTTTATCTTTAAGAGAGAGAAGGATCTCGCAAATTGTTGGTCCACTGGATCAAGTGAGTTTAGCCTGAGACCCAGGAGGGGTATCCCGACGAGTCGACCCTTCCCCGAGTCCGAAGGTCAGGGACTCACTCAGGAGAAGTAGAATCGTTCCGACAAGGGAGGGACTAATAATCTTGTCAAGGCGGACATTCATCTTGCTAGTGTGTGTGGGATGGTATACGTCAAAACACACACATATGTGTGTGTGTGTGTGTGTGGTTTTTCGGTTCACTAGTTCGAACAGATTCTCTTCCTCCACCAACTTCCCCTGAATTCGTACAAATGTTACTGGTTCGGAAGCACCACACTTACTCCCTAAACAATAAGAAACATAAAAAAAGGTCGAAAATGGAAAGACAAGGAGAATAAATACATCAGTAAATAAAAATCTGGTAGGGCTCAAGTACACCCTAGAATTAAGGGTTGGTCCCTAGTTTGTAGTCGGCGGGGGGTGAGGCGGGAGGGGTGTGACCTACACACCTCAGGATTGGTGACCTCTAAAAAATTTTTCGAATAACATCTTTTGAATCTCCTTTTTGTCCTTTCATATTTCTTTGTTAACCTCGATGAGTAGTGGGAGAGACGGGAGTGTCTATTGGTACCAAGTGTAAAACCTCCTACAAAAGGATTCACGGATACAGTAAAAAGACGAGGAGACGCTGAGGACGGTGGACCGAGATGAGACGGTGGGGAAGAGTAGCGGAACCAGACAACGGGAGTCACAGTGGATGAAGACAGACAGTTCCTGAACCCAAAGTTCTAGATCCAGACCGTTAGTAAGGAGTACAGGACGAGTAGGTGTACTTCCTGGGAGACTATGGGAGAGAACTGGAAGTAGCACTGGGGTCAGTAAGAGAGGCCCAAGTCCAAAACTCCCCAGGGAAAACTTTAGGGTCGGAGCTCGTAGGGTGTTTTCGGAGAGAACGTCGTTTAGACAGAAAACTAACGGTACCGGAGCATGAGACTGGAGCGTCTCCGGTGACCGGGTAAGACGAAAGAAGACAAGTCAATTGGGGGAGGACCGGAGAAGTGTGGTTTGAATGTAGTGTTCCAACGTGTAGATTTCCGGTCGAGTCGACAGGTCCACTCTTTACTCTTCATATCCTCTGAAAACCTGGTCCTACCACCGACACTTCTACCTCTCTTCTCCCCTCTTAATTCTAAATACTAAGCCTACGTACAATTTTAAACTTTTCGTGACAAGACTTAGGTGAGCGGAATAAGGAAGAGAGTCAGCGAGGAGGTCGAGGTGTCCCTGGTGTGAAGTAGAGAGTAGGAGAAGTAAAGACGGTTCAGAAAGGGTAGTCGGTTATTTGTGTGGGTTCAGAGAAGATAGGATTTTTTTTGTGTGCAAGGGAACCGAGGGAAATGTAAAGATCAATGACGAAAAATTGAAAGAGAGGGAAGGAGAGGTTCGAAGACCTTACTTAATAGTAGAAGAGCTGAGGGTAGAGGAGGAGTCAGGTGTCGACACGCTAACCCGGGAGGTGACCTTCTCGGGAGTAGATCCAGTGGTCACTGACGGCTGGTGTGACTTGGGTTACTTTGTAAAGTCAAGGATCGAACGACAATAGTCAGTGAGAGAGGTATGCGAACAATGCGTGGAGGAAGGACCTAAAGGAGGATTGAGATCGATAAGGAAGAGTCAGAGTAAAACCTGAAAAACAGTAGTCGAGTCGAGAATTTACGACCACAAGAAAACATCGGAAAGACGAAGGGAATACCCAGGGGAACCAATAAAGTACACCAGAGTCCCGAGCGAGGGGAAAATAGACTACCAAGAGGGTCTGATCTCTCGAGGGAACTCCTAGTCTGAATTTATAGGTCCCTAAAATGGAGAGACGGACCCACAGGTCAGTGGAGTACGACTTGTACATGGTTGAGAGGGGGGTGTGACGAAGAACACAAAAGGTAAAGTCATCCACCGTAGTGTTACATGCGTTCGGTTTTTGGACCCTCAGTAAGAGACGCGGAAGAAGAGAAAGATATACTCAGTTAACAGTTGGGACAGCTAGGTGTAGTATCTACAAAGACTTTGATCACGAAGGAGGAACAGAGACGGTGACGAGAGGGACAGGTACGTGGTAAAGAGGGGGGACTGACCCAAAAGTGTGATGACTCATTAGAAGGATTTCATATTTAGTCTAGTATAGTGAGAAGAAAAAAAAAATCCTAAACCTTTCTAGGTCAGACAAAAAGAAAAAGAACCATCTAAAATGAATAAATACAATAAAAACCGACACGACCCAGAAACAACGACAACCCGAAAAAAAGAGATCAACATCGTTCGCCCCCCCGGTGAGAGGTCATCTCCACCCGCCCGAAGAGTAACGTCACCGAAGAGGACAAAGTTTCGTACCCGAGATCGAACGTGCCCGAAGTCATCAACGTCGTGCACCCGAGTCACTAACGTCGAGGGTCCGAGATCTCGTGGCCGAGTCACCAACACCGTGTGTCCCGAATCAACGACGAGCCGTACACCCTAGGAGGGACTGGTCCCTAGCTTGGGCACAGAGGACGCACCCGTCCGTCTAAGAAATGATGACTCGATGGTCCCTTCGAACTAGTACAGTGACAAGACGAGTTTTAGTCATTGTATTTTCTTTAATTAATTCTGTTTATTTACCTTTCTGAAGGGCGTAAGTACCTAACATTCGGAATGATAATAATCCTATCGTTAAGAGAGGTTTGACTAGATGTCTAAGTAACGTTAGAGAGAGTTTTAGTTTCAACGGCGAAAAAAAAAAAAAAAACGTCTTTAACTTATCGACTAGGATTGTAAGTATACCTTTACGTCCTCAGATCTTATCCGGTTTTATAGAACCTTTTCTTTGTTTAACCTCCTTAGTGTATAAAGTTAAAGTTTAAAATGATAATATATTTCGATCTCATTAGTTGTGTTATATCACAACCGTATTCTGTATTATTAAGTTACCTTATCTTAACCCTCTGGTTTTTATTTCTACGATTTTTATTTTGTCTTTATTTTTATGTGTAACAACCGATTAAAAATTGTTCCCACGGTTCTACTAAGTTCCATCTGTTTTTACACAAAAGTTGTTTATTTCGACCCTGTTGACACTTAGGTACATGTTCATTTTAACCTGAGAATGGAATATGGTGGACGTTTTCAATTGAGTTTTACTCAGTTTCTGGATTTCTAGTCACGATTTCGTTGTATTGAGAATCTTCTTTTGTCCGTATTCAGAAACACTGGAACCTAATTCTTACCAAAGAATCTATACTGTGGTTTTCGTGTTTCTTCTCTATCTATTCAAACTGAAGTAGTTTTAAATTTTGAAGACATGAAGTTTCCTGTAATAGTTCTTTCGGTTGGGTGACTGACTCTCCTTTATAAACGGTTCGTATTCCCAGATCATAGGTCACATGATAATTGTATGTTTTCTTGATAATTGTTGAGTTGTCATTTTTGTCCGTTGGTTTTACATCCGTTCTTTAAGTCTCTCTGCAAAGAGATTACTTCCAAACACACACATATACACGAATCACAGTTGAGAAACACTGGAGTACTCCTCGAGCGGTCCGAGGAGACAGGTACCCTAAGAGGTCCGTTCTTATGTCCTCACCCAACGGTAAAGGAGGAGGTCCCTTAGAAGGACTGGGTCCCTAACTTGGACACATAGGACGTAAACGTCCGTCTAAGAAATGGTGACTCGGTAGACTCTTCGGACTTATCTTCCATGTATCTACCGGTTGTTCGTATACTTCTATGAGTAGTAGTAACCAGTCATCTTCTTAAGTCTATTTTAGATATTATTCTATTAACTCCAGCACCTCTGTAACCTTGGAAGTCCATGACGACCACCCTTACATTTTACCAGGTCCATAAAACGCTTTGGATGCATGCATGAGTTCTCTGTATTTCTGTATATAAGTGTGTTTTTTTAACATGAACTTACAAGTCTCGTCGAAAAGAGTATTAATATCGTGATGTAGATCTTATCCTTGGGTGTGAGAGACGGAAGAAGGGGTAATAGTATTTACTTCAGAAGAACGAGGAAAGAAAAAATTTTTATAAAATAAATAAATAAAATAAAAACCTACTCGACTCAGAAACAACGATGTGAACTCGAAAGAGATCAACGTCTCTCGACCCCGATGAGAGATCAACGTCTCCGGAACGCGACGCACCCGGAGAGTAACGCCACCGAAGAGAACGACACCTCGTGTCCGCCCGAAGTCATCGACCCCGAGTCCGCCAATCAACGGGGTACCGTACACCTTAGAAGGGTCTGCTCCCTAGCTTGGGTCCAGGGGACGTAACCGTCTACCGAAGAAGTGACGACCCGGTAATCCCTTCTGGTGAAAACGAGGAAAGGTTCTGACTTGAGAGAGGAATAGTTACCTAGTGCGGTTAGTTACGGGTTTGACAACACAAAGAGGGAGAATTTTGTTATGTTCCGTTTTGGAAGGACCTGAGATGGACGGGAGGTCAATGGTGAGTAAAAAGGTGAGGGAAGGATGAAAAAGTTTAGAGTAGTGAGAAGTTGGGCAAGTAAGAGACACCCGACCATTGTAGTCGTGAGATGACTTAGACGAGGACGACACCTGTACGTACGAAAGGTACAGCGGTTTAGGTCGTCAGTGAAAGGACAAGAATAGAATCTACAGAGTCATTATCCATTGGTTCCAGTAGTGATGTAGAACGAATTTTGTGTGAAGACACTGAGACGTGGGAAGTCTGAGAGGAGGATGACGACATCGATAAGAAGCAGAGAAAGCAAATATATACTAAAATAAATAAATAATTAAACCCCGACACAACCCAAAAACAACGACGTTCCCGTAAAGAGATCAGTGTCACCCACCCGCGTCACGTGGCTGAAGAATATCACCACCGAAGAGAACAACGCCTCAAGCCCGAGGTCCCATACGACCGAAGTCATTAACACTGAGTGACCGAGACCTCACATCCGAGCTGTCAAAACCGCGTCCCGGAGTCAACGGGGTACCACACTAGGAGGGACTGGTTCCTAGTTTGGGCACAGAGGACTCAACCGTCCGTCTAAGAAATGGTGACTTGGTGGTCCCTTCGGGACCAGAAAATCAACTAAAGGGAGAGGACCTAAACCTGGAGATTCAGATCAAAAGTTAAGGGGTAAGATTCCAGTTCGGGAACTGGAGCAGTAAAAGTAAGTGGTACGATTGAGATTCTGAACAGAAAGTCGTGAGACTGTGGGAAGAGGATAGAAAGGTCGAAACAACAACAACAAGTCAACGCTTCAGTGCAGACTGAGAAACACTAGGGTCCCTGACGTCGTACGGTTCAAGGAGACTGGAGATAATAGAAGGTCTCAAACAAGTTTAAGTGCAGGTAACTCAACCACTACGATAGACAGGTAGAGTAAGATACCGGGGAAGAAAGCGGAAATTAGAAAAGTTCGTAATCCTAGAAAAGGGCACTCAACCGAGAAGTGTAGTCCACCAGTCTCATAACCTCGAAGTCGAAGTCGTAGTCAGGAGGTCCCTTATAAGTCTCAACTAAAGGAAATCCTAATTGACCAAACTACAGGAACGACAGGTTCCCTGAGAGTTCTCAGAAGAGATCGTGGTGTCCAACTTTTATAGTTAAGAAGCCGTGAGTCGGAAGAAACACCAGGTTGGGAGTGTACAAATGTACTAATGACCTTTTTGGTATCGAAACTGATATGTCTGGAAACGACCGTTTCACTAATGAGACGAAAAATTATACGACAGATCCAAACATATCGAAAGAAAGGTTCCTCGTTCGTAGAAAATTAAAGTACCGACGTCAGTGACAGACTTCAGTGTACCGGTGCGGGACACCGTGTACCTAGAATCAAGTGGTTGATCCCTAGTTTGGACACGTGGAACGTAACCTTAGTGGTTCAGGATTGGTGACCTGACGGTCTCTTCAAGGAGAGAAAAAGAAAGTTCCACGGTTTCATCTAACAGAGTCCTAGAAACGATGATGAGACAGGAGTTTAGAAGTCCCTCCAAAAGAGACAGAGTGGTAGATTTAGTTACGACAGATCATCTTTGAAAACGGTAGTACCGTTCCGAGGTATAGACATGACAGGTTATACCACCGGCGACCCAAAGGGACAACCGAGTCGGCATTTCTTAGGGACCCAGTTCTTCTAAGGGACCTTCTCTTTTACCGTCAGGTGAGGTTATACCACCGGTGATTGGTGTGTACCGATAGTTTGTGAATTTTACACCGATAACACTGACTCTTTGACTTAATAAATTAAATGAATTAATTTTTAAATTTAAATTTGTTCGTACCCCCAAACACCTATGGTATAAATTGGTACTTCCATTTAATGGGGGTTCAGAGAAAGACAATTTGATAGGTTAAAAGAAAAGAAAAAAGGAAATTAAAATTACCCTTTATTAACTATATATATTGATATACTCCGAATTCCTGATGTCTCAAAGTGAAAGAGGTTCCGTGAAAAGAGATCCACTTTATTGGAATAATTAAATAACTAAATAAAAGACGAGAAAGATACTCTTACACAGGGATACTCTCGTCTCCGGAACCCATAGAGTATATTTTGAGTGGTGGGTTTTGAGTCCCGGACCCCTGAAGGGACCACCATGTCGTCTATTCTTAGGAGGACAGGTGTCACCCCCCTCTTCTCTCACCCCGTTTACTTCTTTCGTCGTAGCTGTATTTATGTGAGAGTACACATTTTATCCATCGACCACTGTTCAACGACTTATTGTGTTCCTCGGGTCGGACCACAAGACACTAATGGATCTACCCACCCTCCGAGTTCTCCGTCCACTATATATATATTAATACCGATTAAACGTAACCACATACCGTCTTTGGTTGTGTTGCAACATTCCGTTAAAGGAGAGTTAAATTTTATTTAATTTTTTTTCTTTCCTTGGGAGGAAAGGTTACGTCCCTTGTGACCAAGTTAGGGATCAGGCCCTTCTAGGGTACGCGACCCCACGTTGATTCGGTGTCACGGGTCGATGATTCTAGGCAGGTGGGACCTCGGACACGAGACGTTGTTTTCTTTCTTTGGTGACGTTACTCTCCGGGTGTGTGCCGTTACTTCTCATCAGGGTGAGAAACGTTGATCTCCTTCAGACATATATTGTTGTTTCTGGGGCGTATCGGTTTTTAGTTTTGTTTGTTTGTTGTTGTTGTTTCTTGAGTTCTGGACCTAACCACAGTCCCTTTACATGTACGCACCAAACAACAAAAAGTCAGGAGCCAGTGCAGACTGAGAAACGTTGGGGCACCTGACGTTGCGATCCGAAGGGACAGGAAGTGATAGAAGGACTCAAACGAGTTTGAGTAAAACTCAGTCACTACGGTAGGTTGGCAGAGTAGGAGACGGTGGGAGAAAAGAAGGACGGGAGTTAGAAAGTGTCGTAGCCCCAGAAAAGGTTACTTACTCGAGAAGTGTAGTACACCGGTTACATAACCTCGAAGTCGAAGTCGTAGTCATGAAGACTACTTATAAGTCCCAACTAAAGGAAATTCTACCTGACCAACCTAGAGGTACGTCAGGTTCCCTGAGTTCTCAGAAGAAGTCATGGTGTCAGACATGCACTGATGACCTTTTTGGTATCGAAACTGATCTACCTGGAAACAACCGTTTCACTACAGAGACAAAAAATTATACGACAGTACTATGTATAAACAATTGACTACTTATTTCGTAATTCTGACACCAAGAGGTTCGTACCGGACGCTTGGAGACTCCTAGGAGTCCTGGAATAATACCCCAGACACTTCAGTTTTTATAAAAATATTATTAAAATTCTACAATAAAACACCAAAACTACCACCTTTTCGTTACCGTCCAGTTTATTGACCGGCGAATCGTGATTTGTTCCGTCCCGAAGTCCGGTGGGACATCAGTAACATAGGGTTTGACCGTACGTGTGTGTCGTTGTCTTCATTTATATGGTCTAAGTGAATTCTTACTGAACTACTTCGTCATTTTTAATAATCGAAATAATTGAGAGGTGGGAACTCATATAAAGAAAATTTATAAAACTGTCTTACCTTTCTTAAGACGACAGACGGATTCATGGTACCAACAGAGGTCCTTTTCGTGAACACGTTAACAAACTCAACGTTCGACTTGATCGACGAAAAAAAAGTACTCATGGTAAAGATGAACTCTCTTCCTAACTTTCTGTATGATACCAATACGTTTATATCAAAAAACGTCTGTAAAAGAGATTTTACTTCCTTCTCTCGACAGTTAAGTTCTCCTTTTTTAACTGTTATAAACGACAGTTTCTTCTTTAAACTCGAAAACTCACTTTTAATCTAAAAACCTTTTAAACATAGGTGACGACACTCGAATCGTCGAAGGGTTATGAATTTCTGAAAGTCACCACTGTGATTGCATATACTATAAAAGTACAACATTTTGTTTTACACAGTTGTAAACCTTCTAGACACATTGAATCACTTGGTTATGAAACGTTCACTGATTGTACACTACCATGTTTTAGTACATGTTCATTTCCTACTTAAGTTTCACGTTCTATCTGGAAAAAAAGGGGGGTAAAAGGTTAAATAAATTTTAAAAAACCGACACGACCCAGAAGAAACACCTCCCACCCGAAAGAGATCAACACCACTCGACCCCCCGACGACGAGAAACCCACACCACGTACCTGAAGAACGACGGCACTGTAGAGTTCGACACCTTGTACCCGGGATCTCACATGTCCGAAGTCATGGACACCACGTACCCGAATCGACAAGGGACCGTAATCCCTAGAAGGGTCTGGTCCCTGACTTGGGAACAGGGGACGTAACCGACTTCTTAAGAATTGGTGGTCCGGTGGTCCCTTCAGGGTCTGGTTACATGAAATTACATTACTTTTGGACTGGTTATTACCAAAGTCTAAGGTGTACCTTTGATTTAAAATGTTTTGACAGTAAACAGCTCAAATCCATATCTTAGTTCCTCCTTTTCGGTGTTCATAGACTTATAGGAAAATTATATGAGGAGAAAAAAAGGTCAATATATGGACACACTCCGACTTAAAATAAAGTAAAAAATTACAAGTATCGTCGAAATAAACTTTTTGAGGTTTGACTTTTGGGTTTACACGAGTCAGCGAGTCAGCACAGGTTGAGAAACGTCAGGGTACCTGACATTGGGTGGTCCGAGGAGACAGGTACCTTAAAAGGTCCGTTGTTATGACCGCACCCAACGGTAAAAAAATGAGTTCCCTTAGAAGGACTGCGTCCTCAACTTGGGTGTAGAGAACGTAGAGGACGTAACCGTCCGTCTAAGAAATGGTGACACAATGGACTCTTCGAGTCTATCGGAGGTTGTTTGTTTATCTGTTCGTTTGTTCCAACTTATAAAAATATATGAAGTTGGTTTTGTTGCGTCGAGTTCTATAACTTATTTCTTCGTCCGTACCCTTAAGATTGACGGAAAATAACTCAGTCTATAATTTCTCTAAACGTTTTTACAGTTTGTTACAGTAAGTAAAGTGAGTAGAAAAACTAAACGTTTTACATTAATGAAAAGTAACTTTTCCCATAATAAAAACAATTGTAACTCCCCAAATAATAAAAGTCCATTTATTAAACGCCGCCGCCGCCACCGCCCGACCGCATGATTCGCGTCGGCTCTCGATGGGGTGCAGACTCCAGTCCCCGTCGCCGGATCTCACGGTCCGACGCTGTCGAATCCTTGCCGGTCCTCCTCGGTGGGGCGCACGCTCCAGCCCCCGCCGTGGGCTCCGGTTCCGGTACGGGCTCCGGTCCCGTCGCTGGCCCTCGTCGTTGGGGTGCGGGTTCCGATCCCCGCCGCCGGCCCTCCCCGTTGGGTGCAGCTTCCTCACCACCGACACGGCCGCGTCCTCCCGGATCTCCTCGGTAGGGTGCGACTTCCAGTCCTTCCCGCCGCCCTCCTCTATGGGGAGTAGCTTCCATTCCTCGTCGCCGACACGAAACGACCTCGTCGGCACTTCTCTATGGGGTGCAGGTTCCATTCTCTTTAAGTTCATTCTACCATCCACAACGTTCTCCCGTAGTCTCTAATATGTGTGACTTTGGTATGAGTGTCTTTAGATCAGTTAGATTAGTGTGATCCTGGTGTCGGAACAGATTGAGTTACTTTGATTCGGTACGGACACCCCGTTGGGTTCTGTCCACCCAGTACCACCTCTCCAGACTGTCTAACACCAGGTGACCTGTTCCCTTACCGTTCGGTGAAGTCATAAGAACGGAACTCTTGGGGTACTTGTCATACTTTTCCGTTTTACTATCCTATGACTTTCTCCTTGAGGGATCCAGTCATCCACGGGTTATACGATGACCTCCAGTCACCTCTTTATTGAGGTCTTTGTTGCTTCCCTACCTCGGTTTCGTTTTTGTTATGGGTCGACAGTTACACTGGCCACTATCTTCGTTCCAGGCTACGACATTTCTCGTTATAACGTATCTTTCGACCTTACAGTCCAGGTACTTAGTTCCGTTTAACCTTCACCAGTTTGTCCTCTATCGTTCTCACTTACAGTTGTAAGATCCTTAGTCACTTGATTTTACCTGACCTTACCCACTTAAATTGAGTCTACTGGTAATCTAGATGATGACACCCGTGCTTAGGGAATCTTCTTTACCTCATCGGTAGTACCAGTTGTTTTCTCAGGTTTTACGTCATGAACCTACGTTAGAGTTTTCGTTGTCTTACTAGAGACAAGCAAAGGTTCCGTTTGGTAAGTTATAGTGTCAATAGGTTCAGATACGGGGTCGGTCATTGCGACTTCTTCGACTTCAACTTGCCAAGATACTTCTGGATGTTCTGGAAAATCTTGATTGTAGGTTTTTTCTACAGGAAAAGTAATATCCCCTGACCTTACGTTTTCATCCTTTAGTTCTTTGTGGACCTCATTGTCCGTTTAAACGGGAACCTTACGTCTTACTTCGTCCCGTTTCTGATTATCTCAGAACGGTTCCTTTACGTGACCAACATCGTTTGTGGGAGAAGGTTGTTGTGTTCTCTTCTGAGATGTGTACCTGTAGTGGTCTACCAGTTGTGGCTTTAGTCTAACTAATATAAGAAACGTCGGTTTCTACCTCTTCGAGATGTGTTTCAGTTGTTTTTGTTCTGGTCCTCGACTGACACCGAGTCTAGTACTTGAGGAATAACGGTTTAAGTCTGACTTTAACTTCTTTCACCCCTTTTGGCGATCTGGTAAGTCCATACTGGATTTAGTTTAGGGATTCTAATATGTCACCTTCACTCTTTATCTAAATTCCCTGATCTAGACTATCTATCTCACGGACTACTTGATGCCTTACTCCAAGTACTGTAACATGTCCTCTGTCCCTAGTTCTGGTAGGGGTACCTTTTCTTTACGTTTTTTCGTTTTACCGACAGACCCCTCCGGAATGTATATCGACACTTTTCTTCTCTTCGCTTTTCGTTTCGTCTTTTCCTTTCTATATTCGTAGACTTACGTCTCAAGGTTTCTTATCGTTCTTCTCTATTCTTTCAGAAGAAGTCGTTAGTTACGTTTCTTTATCTCCTTTTCTTGTCTTACCCTTTCTGATCTCTAGAGAAGTTCTTTTAATCTCTATGGTTCCCTTGTAAAGTACGTTTCTACCCGAGCTATTTCCTGTCTTTACCATACCTGGAGTGTCTTCGTCTTCTATAATTCTTCTCCACCGTTCTTATGTGTCTTCTTAACATGTTTTTTCTAGAAGTGCTGGGTCTATTAGTGCTACCACACTAGTGAGTGGATCTTGGTTTGTAGGACCTTACACTTCAGTTCACCCGGAATCTTCGTAGTGATGCTTGTTTCGATCACCTCCACTACCTTAAGGTCAACTCGATAAAGTTTAGGACTTTCCACTCCGACACTTTCACGACGTGAGTTATACGTTCGTTTAAACCTTTGGAGTCGTCACCGGTGTCCTGACCATTTCCAGTCAAAAGTAAGGTTAAGGTTTCTTTCCGTTACGGTTTCTTACGAGTTTGATGGTGTGTTAACGTGAGTAGAGTGTACGATCATTTCATTACGAACGTTCGGTCCGAAGTCATTATACACTTGGCACTTGAAGGACTACAAGTTCGACCGAAATCTTTTCCGTCTCCTTAGTCTCTAGTTTAACGGTTGTAGGCGACCTAGTACCTTTTTCGTTCTCTCAAGGTCCTTTTGTAGATAAAGACGAAATAACTGATGCGGTTTAGGAAACTGACACACCTAGTGTTATTTGTCACCTTTTAAGAAGATCTCTTCCCTTATGGTCTGGTGGACTGGACGGAGAACTCTTTAGACATACGTCCGGTCCTTCGTTGTCAATCTTGACCTGTACCTTGTCTGACCAAGGTTTATCCTTTTCCTCATACAGTTCCGACATATAACAGTGGGACGAATAAATTGAATATACGTCTCATATAGTTCTCTTTCCGACCTGACCTTCTTTGTGTTCGACCTTAGTTCTAACGACCCTCTTTATAATTATTGGAGTCTATACGTCTACTGTGGTGGGAATACCGTCTTTCACTTCTCCTTGATTTTTCGGAGAACTACGTTCACTTTCTCCTCTCACTTTTTCAACCGAATTTCGAGTTGTAAGTCTTTTGCTTCTAGTACCGTAGTCCAGGGTAGTGAGGACCCTTTATCTACCCCTTTGTCACCTTTGTCACAGTCTGAAATAAAAACCCCCGAGGTTTTAGTGACGGCTACCACTAACGTCAGTACTTTAATTTTCTGCGAATGAGGAACCTTCTTTTCAATACTCGTTGGATCTATCGTTTAAGTTTTCGTCTCTGTAATGACCCGGCTGATTCCAGACAGATTAGTTCCGATACCAAAAAGGTCACCAGTACATACGTACACTCTCAACCTGACACTTCTTCCGACTCACGGCTTCTTAACTACGAAAACTTGACACCACAACCTCTTCTGAGAACTCTCAGGGAACCTGACGTTCCTCTAGGTTGGTCAGGTAAGATTTCCTCTAGTTGGGACCCTAAAGAAACCTTCCTTACTACGATTTCGACTTTGAGGTCATGAAACCGGTGGAGTACGCTTCTCAACTGAGTGACCTCTTCTGAAACTACGACCCTCCCTAACCCCCGTCCTCCTCTTCCCCTGTTGACTCCTACTCTAACGACCTAGACGTCACTAAAACCTCGGGGGTTTTATTTCAAACTGTGACAAAGGGGTAGATAAAGGGTACTTGACTACACTGGACTACGGTACTAGAAGCAAAAGACTTACAACTCGAAATTCGGTTGAAAAAGTGAGAGGAGAAAGTGAACGTAGTTCTCCGAAAAATCAAGGAGAAGTGAAAGACGGTATTTCCACCATAGTAGACGTATAGACTCCAATAACTATAAAGAGGACCGTTAGAAGTAAGGTAGAACACGAAGAAGGTCGGGTCGCAAAGAGTACTACATGAGACGTATATCAATTTATTCGTCCCACTGTTATACGTCGGAACTGCATCAGGAAAAGGATAAACCTTGGTCAGACAACGAGGTACAGGTCAAGATTGACAACGAAGGACTAGACGTATATCCAAAGAGTTCTCCGTCCAGTCCACCAGACCATAAGGGAAGAGAAAGTCCTAAAAGGTGTCAAATAACACTAGGCGTGTCAGTTTCCGAAACCGTATCAGTTATTTCGTCTTTATCTACAAAAGGACCTTGAGAGAACGAAAAAGGTACTAGGTCGCCTACAACCGTTAAACTAGAGACCAAGGAGACGGAAAAGATTTCGGTCGAACTTGTAGACCTTCAAGTACCAAGTGCATGGAGACTTCGAACCGAACGTCTTAAAACTCGTAATGAAATGATCGCACACTCTACTCACGTTAACACACCATCAAACTCGTAAGAAACCCTAACCTTACTTTTGACTGGAAAAGACCAGGACACCGGTGACGACTCAAAAGGTTTAAACGACCGTATAACTCACGTCGTGAAAGTGTCGTAGTAGAAAGTCCTAAACTTTATCGAGTTGACCTTAAGGTAGTGGAGGTGTCCGAAACAAACATCAATACGAAAGATTCCGGGTGAACTGAAGTGTAAGGTCCTACAGACCGAGATCCACTCACTAGTGTGGTAGTACTAATAGACCCAGTACTTCGAGAGAAAACATGTCTAGAAGACACATAAGAACGGTGGAGAAGAATTATAGAAGACGAAGACAATACAGATATTGTAAAGACAGGAAATAGCTCGGGCAGAAACGTACTTTACAAGGGAACCATAGAGATTAAAAGAACTTCTCTAGAGATCAGAAAGGGTAAGACAAGAAAAGGAGATAAAGAAACGTAACTAACGACTCCTTCCGAAAGAATAGAGAAGAACGATAAGAAACCTTGAGACGTAAGTCTACGAATATAGAAAGGAAAAGAGGAAACGAAAAGCGAAGAGAAGAAAAGTGTCGATATACATTCCGGAGGGGTCTGTCGGTAAAACGAAGAAACGTAAAGAAAAGGTACCCCTACCAGAACTAGGGACAGAGGACATGTTACAGTGCTTGGAGTAAGGCATCAAGTAGTCCGTGAGATAGATAGTCTAGATCAGGTAAATTAGATAAAGAGTGAAGGTGACATATTAGTATGCCCTAAACTAAATCCAGAATGGACTTACCAGATCGTCAAAAGGGGTGAAAGAAGTTAAACTCAGACTTAAACCGTTATTCCTCAAGTACTAGACTCGGTGTCAGTCGAGGACCAGAACAAAAACAACTGACATATCTCGAAAAGGTAGAAACCGACTTCTTCGACTTCAACTTGCTAAAGATACTTCTGGATGTTCTGGAAAATCTTGATTGCGGGTTTTTTCTACAGGAAAAGTAATATTCCCTGACCTTACGTTTTCATCCTTCAGTTTTTTGTGGAGCTCATTGTCCGTTTAAACCGGAACCTTATACCTTACTTCGTCCCGTTTCTGATTATCTCAAAACACTTCTTTTACGTGACCAGTATCGTTTGTGGAGAAGGTTGTTGTGTTCTCTTCTGAGATGTGTACCGGTAGTGCTCTGTCAGTTGAGGTTTTAGTCTAACTAACATAAGAAACGTTGGTTCTACCTCTTCGAGATATGTCAGTTGTCTTTATTCTGGTCCTCGACTGACACCGAGTCTAGCACTTGAGGAATAACGGTTCCGTTTAACCTTTACCAGTTTGTCCTCTACCGTTCTCACTTACAGCTGCAAGATCCTTAGTCCCTTGATTTACCGGACCTTACCCACTTAAATTGAGGTCTACTGGTAAGCTAGATGATGACACCCGTGCTTAGGGAATCTTCTTTACCTCGTCGGTAGTACCGGTTCTTTTCTCAGACTTTACTTCTTGAACCTACGTTAGAGTTTTTACTGTCTTACTAGAGACAAGTAAAGGTTCCGTTTGGTAAGCTATAATGCCATTAGGTCCGGACACGAGGTTGGTCATTACGACTTCTTCGACTGCAACTTGTCAAGACACTTCTGGATGTTCTGGAAAATCTTGATTGTGGGTTTTGTGAAGATATCTTTTCGTTATTTAGACTAGTCAGAGATTGTGGAACCATGTAACTACTTCCCCATTCCTTCAGTAAAATTTATTTGTTCAAGTAAAACTTGTCTTCTCCTCCCCGTTGCTGTGGATGACCAGACACCACACATAACCCACACCGTTGGACGTCTAATTCTCGTCGGTCTTAGAGGACTGACCCACGAGACGGTACGACTCTCTAGAGAAACCGATTGTATGGACATCTGTGTAGAGTGCTCCTAAAACCCGTAAAGACCATAACAAACCTCGGTTCTGTGACGGAGTCCCTAACTCGTTAATGTCCTAAGGTGCACTGTTACTTTACTTCGGCCTGTGATACAAGGAAGGGGGTTCCCGAGGTAAACGGAAAACAGACACCTTTTTGAAACCGGGTTTTTACTCAAATTATATTGATGTCTTTTTAATTATTTGTATTGGTTTATTTTGGTTAATTAATTTTATTCATTCATGTTTACCCTAAGGGACCACCGATTCGGCCATTTCTTAGACGGGTGTTACGCCCTCTGGACCCAAACTAGGGACCCAACCTTTCTAGGGGACCTCCTCCCGTACCATTGAGTGAGGTCATAAGAACGAACCTCTTAGGGGTACCTGTCTCCTCGGACCGTCCGGTGTCAGGTAACCCAGCGTTTCTCAGCATGTGTTTTTATTTTGATATATGTTAGATTTAAAAAATCTTTTCCTCATTCAAATTAGTCTCTTCACTCTTTTATTTCCTTTTGGTGGTTCCCTCTGGTCTATTATTATCAAATCAGTAATTCGTTCCAGTTCCTGGAAATAAGAAAGAGTTCCTGACATCTATTTTAAGACTCGGTATAGGACACTTGACAGAACATCTATGACTTTGAGGGCGGTCCACCTTCTTCAATTGACGTACTACGGGTCTGACGTCCGTACTGTATTTCGACGGTGTTGCGGCTCTGAACCGTAGTTCTTTTACCTTTGTTTTCTCTCGGACCTTGACTTCTAATCAACATGAATTTTGTTAGTTTTACTGCGACCAGTCTGGTGGTTACTGGTTAAAGTTCTCCTGACAGTCTCGACTGATGACAAAGATGTACATCGGGGAGGGAGGTAGATATTTTCGAAAACGGGGGCTAACAGTCACCCCACCTAAGACGGAAACCTGTCCGTAGACGGGAGGGGGAGGGAGGTAACGACCGAAACGACCCTTTCTGTCGAACTTTATTTTATTATTAGACTTTATTTCATTTGAAAGGAAAGGTGGTGGGAATGGAGAAATAACCGAAGACTTACCACTCGTTAATTTGGGGTGAAAGTCAATATGGTCCTGACCCCAAAGAGAGTGTCTTGATGAGGAAATTTTCTACAAATTCAAAAGACCGATAAACGTAAACTCATTAAGGTACCCAATTAGTGGTTCAGTCTTCTTACTACTCCCCGAAAGGATCACCAGGTCACCGATTGTGTTACGCAAGGGTTACGTCCCCCGGTCCTAAGCTAGGGACCAGTCCGTCGATCTAGAGTGTACGGTATTGATTCTCAAACGTACGGTGTTAATTCTAAGACGTACCGCGATACTGGGTCGTTTGTCTGTTTATTTATTAAAAAATTCTTCTTACTATTTAGTACCGGGGACTTAGATCTTAAACTAGAACCATATGTCCCAGAATCGTTGTCCTGGAGGGTCCGGAGTCGAGTCTCTGAGGTTGAAGTGAAGACGGAACCTCGGTAACACTTGTGGGCCGTACCCCGAACCGTGTCGACCGACGAGGCTAGGGAGCCGACGTAGGGTAACCTTCCGGGAAATGTATCCCTCCGACAGAAAAATCATCCGTCCATCCTTCCCGAACCCTCCCCAACATAAAGGACGGAGGGACAGAAATAAGGGTGAGTGAAATCGAAACTGTACTTATCTACTCGAAAAAGTCAGAACGTTTCGTACACTAGTAGTCTGAGACGTAGTCGAACCTAACGACCGATGTCCGACAGAAAGAGTCGTTTCGACATCCGTGAATTCAAGTCTCCAGTCCGACGGACCTAAGTTCCGTCTCGAGCTCGGGACAGGTCGAAATACTAGAACCCGTTTAAGAAAACGTGGAGTCAAGGAGTTTACATTTTACCCTTTATTGTTACCATGGGTAAAGAAACACAAGAATACTTCTAACTTACTCAATTACAGACACTTCGTGAATCTCGGACCGTGTACTACTTAGGAAGTCTTTACAATCGAAAATAAGAACTAATAAGAAAGACGTCTGAAAATAGAGAAACCGAGTTCCGAACCCTTTTATCGGTTGCGTGTGTTGGAGGACTGTAGAGAAATGGTTCAGGGGACTTGAGGACGGATACAATTTGTGCACCAGACTCTAAGTCCTCGGGAACCGGAACGTCGACGTAATGTTCCTTACGAATGGAGAATCGGAGGACCCTTACCTTTTAGGGTCCAGGGTTGTCAACCTTTTAGACTAGACATGGAGTGGAGTCGAGCCAGTTAAGACACACAGTCCCTGTAGTGATCGTTGTGAGGTGAAGAATATTGTCAGTCTTGAAGTGAACGTTCACTGCTTAGAACTGTCTTCGTCCGAAACCCATCCTCCTTCCTTAAACAACCTAATGTCCTCCGGAGTTCGTACCAATCTAGGACCGTAATGTTGTTACAGTAGATCCCTCAAGAGACGACCAGATCACCAATCCTAAATCGAAAGTGTTGATATCGGGTCCAAGTTAGGGACGGACCCCTTGACTTTAGGACGTTCGGCGTGTCGTGTCAGTTTGTTGTTGTTATTGGTTTTTTTAGGGTCACAGAAGACCACGGAGACAGAGAACAGGAGTGAGGCAAAAAGTCGAGACGGAAGGAGACACGACCACCGTTCTAGTCCGACAGGGACAGGTACTTCACTTTCTAGACACGAATGTTAAAGGGTCTAAACCTTGGAATCGTCGTTCGTAGGAGATAAGGGGACCTTAAGGTCTTTTCGAACCCTAACTGACGGGAAAAAAAAAAAAAAAAAAACTTTTCTTCGTTGTAAAATAAGTATCTCTAACTGACGGAAATTGAAGAAGTCGATCTCCACACAAGGAATCGGAATCATTGTAGGGTCTTACTGTAGTATACACCGGAGTCTCCTGACTTTGACGTGTTGGTCCCTTCCCTCCTTTTCGAACTATAAATGGTCGGTAAATAAGCCACCACCCATAGAGTATAGAAGAGTGCCACTTCTACTAGGGAAAACCCCTTCCTCTGATTTAGGGTACCACCAGAGGTCGAAGGAGGTTCGACTCTCGTCTCCCCGAGGAAGAGAACAGGTACCGGTCGGGGAGACGGACACGGGGACCAGGGTAAGAAGATAGAAGGACTTCTGTCTCGTAGTGGTTTATCGAAGGAGAGACAAAAGTAAACAAATAAAATACCGACGCGACCCGGAAACAGCGACGAGTCCGAAAGAGATCAACACCACTCACCCCCGATGGGAAGTGACGGCACGAGTCCGAAGAGTCACACCGTCGAAGAGAACAACGTCTCTTGTCTGAGATACGTAGACCCGAAGTCACCGACACCACACACCTGGGTGAACGACCCCGAGGGTCCGAGGTCTCGTGCACCCGAGTGACCAACACCGCATCCTTGAACCAGCGGAACGTCGTACACCTTAGAAGGACCTAGCCCCCAGTTTGGGTATAGGGGACGTGACCGTCCACCTAAGGATTGACGACCTGGTGGTCCCTTCAGAAGAAGAGAGACTATAACAGTGAGAGAGACAAAGAGGGGATAAAAGAGGACTCGGAGGTTTGTACGAACTCAGAGAGAATGAAATTTTTTTTTTAAGAGGAGAAGAATCCTTTAGCAACAAATGGTAGAGGTGGAGGAGGGGAAAGTGAGTGTGGAGTTGATTTACGTTAGTCAAAAGAGAACGACGGTAGAAGACTTCAACGAGAAAGATTCCAATGGTTAATGAAGGGGGTTCTGTTTAGGTCAGGAGTCGGTCGGACTGGACAGAGGGTTAGTCGGGACGAGAGGAAGGACTTTAGGAGTGGGGTGAACCAAAAGTAGTAAAAGAAGTGAGGGAAAGGACCAACGAGGAAAGGACGTGAGTGACCAATCCAAAATACTTTTCTCCTCCGGTTAACGGGAAAGTAAGGGTCGATATCAAAGTTCCCGGTAAAAAAAGTAGTCACTAAAGACTAGAGGTCCCGGATCCACAGAGGCATACAGTTGAAGACACGGAACTGTGTCTCGGACTTGTCTCGTCGGTAGGTGTATCTCACCCAAAGGAGTTTCCGGTCACGGACTCCTTACTGTTCCGTCATGGGTCTCGACCTTGAGACAGGGTTCGGTGAGTGTTTCCGTTTACGGGTTTTCATTCTCCTCCTCTTTAAGGGATCACCAGGTCACCAATCCTGAGACTTGAAGGTTAGGACCCACGGGTCCAAGTAAGAGACCAGCCCCTTGATTCTAGGGTGTTTTACACACTGTACCGGAGGGTTTTCTCATTGTCCTCCCCACCAATAGGGTGGGAACGACATAGGACTACTGTCAAGTCGGTGTATCGTGGGCAGAAGAGAGGAACAGTGTGAGGTGAGTACTTCGGGACAAGGAGTACAGACGTACACCCTGTCGGTGCAACTTCACCCTTCTCGTACGATAAACTTTAAGGTCTAAACGCAAACACCGAACGAAGAAAAAGAAAAAAAACTAGTCCGAAGTCAGAGGTCTTTTAGTAGCCGACACCAACCCATGTAAGGACTTGAAGACATCCACGAGTCCACTGAAAGTCCTTACCCTCGATACCATGTCTAAGTCTCTTTCATCCCACAGTCCTCTTCAGTAGAATCCCCTGGGGTTTCGTCCAGGGACCTCTTGTCCTTATACTGTGACCCATACGAGGATCGTGACTTCGGAGAATGTGGTCTACCAGAAAGTGCCCACACACCGGTGGTAGTGTAGGTTCACCAAGTGTCATCGTAGACCGAGTCCGGGTCTAGGGCACACGTTAGTCGACGTCATTCCAACCGTCCGCATCGGAGTGACCTAAATGCACTGGGTGTAGGGTGACTAAAGTACTTCGTTCTAGTCGACTCCAGACGGTCGGGACCCTTTACCGTCTGTCTCCACGTCCGGGAGTCGCAGTTCCAAGAACACAGTAGGAGTAACACAGAGGTAAAGGAAGTCACAAACTGTTTGCTTCCCAAACCTGGTCAACTAGAAGTTTCCACAAAGGTTGAAACTGAAAGGTCCTTACATAATAATAATGTCAAACCGACGTGTAGTCGAGAATGTTTTACTGTACAGTGTAGAGACGAGCTTCCAAAGTTCAACTCACTAAATAATCGGTCTCTCGTCGACGTCCTGTGTCTTTGGATAAAATTCGTCTTTTCCGAAACTATGTCCCTTAGTCTACAAATTTTTTTTATCAACCCTCCCGACCTCCTCACCCGAGATCCTTACTCAGGGTCTTTCTCTGGGGTCTTCTCGACGGCTAGCCACGTTAGTACTTCAACCACCCTGTCCTCCGACGAAGATCTTAAGAATGTAATTTCTTGTGTGGGTCATTTTTCTGTTGGGTGCCTTCCTTTCATAAACGTTTAGTATATAGATAGTTCCCTGAGTATTGGTCTTATATATTTCTTCAGAAATATTTAGTTGTTAAATTTTTTAGGTTTAATTTTTACTCGTTTCCTAAACTTATCTATAAAGAAATTTTTTTGGAAAAATAAATAAATACGAATAGAAACCGACACGACCCAGAAGTGACGAAACACGTCCGAAAGAGATCAACACTACACGTCCGAAGAGTAAAGCCCCCGAAGAGAACAACGTCTCGTATCCAAGACCCACGTGTCCGAAGTCGTCGACGTCGTGTGTCCGAGTCATCAACATCGTTCGTCCGAATCAGTGGGACTCCGTACACCTCAGAAAGACCTAGTCCCCAGTTTGCCACAGGTGACGTAACCGTCCGCCTTAGAATAGGTGACGTGGTGGTCCCTTCAGGACTTATCTATAAAGAAGTTTTTTTCTATATGTTTATCGGTTCCTCATGTACTTTTCTACAGTTGTAATAATCAGTAATCCCTTTACATTTATTTTTAGTGTCACTCCATGGTGAAGTATGGGTCATCCTACCAATACTACTTTTTCTGTTGTTGTTCATAACTGTTCCTACACCTCTTTAACGACATAACGACCACCCATTTTACCATATCGGAGACACCTTTGTCCTACCACCAAGGAGTTTTTTATTTGTATCTAAAGGTAGACTAGGTCGTTCAGGTGAAGACCCCATGTATGGATTTTCTTGGCTCTCGTCCCAACTTGTCTACAGACACATGGGTATAAGTATCGTCGTAATGTGTGTTATCGGTTTTTCACCTTTGTTTGATTTACAGGTAGTTGACCACTTTCCTATCTGTTTTACGCCACATAGGTATGTTATGGAAATGCTATAGGTTACCTCATAGTGAGTCGGTTTTTCTTTACTTCATGACTATCCACGATGTCCACCTACTCGGAACTTTTGGATACGGTTCACTTTCTTCAGTATGTGTTTTTCGGTGGATTACACTAATATACTTTACAGGTCTTATCCGTTTAAGTATCTCTCTCATCAGATCGACAACGGTCGGGACCTTTCTCCCCCTTTTACCCTGACTGCTTATCGTTCGAAGAAACCCCCCACTACCGTTACTAGCCCTTCATCAGTACTATCAACATGTTGAAAGACTTGTGTAAATTTTAGACTCAACGTGTCAAATTTTACCACTTAAAGTCTGGAAGGAACCGTCAGGTCAATTCGGAGACACGAATATGACGTCCCCGGAGCCCAGGGTAGGGACCAGTCCCTTGATTCTAGGGCGTACGACACGTTTTTTTTTTCATTTCACCACTTAAAGTACAATCCACTCATTATAGAGGTAACTCTTTATCCTACCAATTGTTTGTGTGTACCGTGACACCGACGTTGGACTCCTAGTCCCCAGTCTTTCGATGGAGACGACGACGGTGACGACGAAGGGTTGGAGGACTTCGATCACGACCCTGTAATCCTACGAGACATCAATGAGTTCCAACGGTGTTTGTGCTTCGTTGTTGGTGTGTCGACCCTCTACCGGAAGTGGAATGAAAGAGGAGGGTCGAGAATATATTCACCTACGTTAAATATCTGGGATTAAACGTACATTTTACAATTGACGTTCCCTAAGACCCTTCACGTCGTAAATTGAGACACCGAAACCGTCATACTCTTTTTCTAACCTTACGTACGACTGTTGGTTGAGTGGTGTAAATGTGTTTAAGTGGGAAACTGGTAATTCCTCAGATTTGTGGGAAAGGTCTTCCTCTCTAGGTCTTAAGGTAATCAGGACATAGGTCGAGACCCACTATCAGTAAGATCGGGTCAATGTCAGGACGGAGCAGTCAGACATTGGATCCCGAAGGGACCACCAGGTCACCAATTCTCAAACGGAACATTTCGTCCCCTTTCTCCAAGCTAGGGACCAGACCCTTCAAGGGTGTACGACGTCCCGTTACTTCGGGTGCACGGTGTTGATGACTGGGGTACGAGATCTCGGGTACGAAACGTTGTTCTCTTCGGAGACGTTACTCTTCTGGGGCGTGGTGTCACTTCGCATTGGGGACGAGTGACGTTGATCTCTTTCGGACACACATTGTTGTTTCTCGGTCGTGTCGGTCTTTAGTCGAACTTTTTTCGACATTGGATTTCTGATTGATTAGTTCAATGGTTGTGTGAACTACTATGATCCGTTTTGCACCACACTCAACCCCCCTCTCTTTACCCACCTATAGATACTTATTTATTTATACATATATGTATACGGTCTCTTTCCATTTTTACACTTTACGATAATATCAGGAGTGAAGAGATGGAAAGCACTTAAGAAATGTAAGTATTCATAGAAAGAGATGATGAATACTTCAAGGAAAAGGGTGTCAGTCATGGAGTCGACCTACTCCGAGAAGTAGACCAGACCACTGGGTTCAGAAGTAAGGATTCCCTGAATTCGGGAGTGACCTTATCGGAAAATTGGGACTGAGGACTTATGTCGTCATGATCTTCATCGGGACCACCGAGTCAACCATTTTTTTAGACGGACGTTACTTCCTCTGACGAACGTTACGTCCTCTAGTCCCAAGCTAGAGATCCAGTCCTTCTGGAGGACCTCTTCCTTTACTGTTGGGTGAGATGATAAGAACGGATCCTTTAGGGTACCTGTCTCCTCGGACCGTCCGGGGGCAGGTACCCCATTGTTCTCAACCTGTACTGAATCGTTGATTTGGTAGTCTTCATCGGGTCTCCCGGGAAATTTAAGATCTGTATTAGGAAGGACGGGAGTGACTCGTTGTTGTTTGGAGAGAGAGAACTATTAGTCCTAGTTACTGAGGTAGATTGTGTTGACAGGAAAAATCCGATAATCAAGTCACCTACTCCTCGGGTCTGAACGGTTTTGGAATGTCAAGTCACCTGAGTAACAATAATCGGGACCACCTTCATAAAGAGGAGACCCATAATTCTGTAGATTTGATTGTTTCTGGTTTCAGTGTCCCCGTTCTTCGTTGAAAGCGCTTCCCCAATATCCATCTAGTGACGAAGTCTTGTGTATGGAGTAAGATATCCTGTCTTGAAGGGAGTGTTCCAGAACAGGAATTATCACGGTATTTACTCAGAAATCATTCGGTAAATTGACAACACACTCCGGTCGACGAAACCCTACCAGGGTGCCCAGAATCGGGTAACGGAGTGAACTACTCTCCACCACAATACTCCTTATGTACTTCTTTTCTGTAAGTCATTCAAGTACCTATCATTCCTACTACTACTACGATTCGTACCATTATTATTCACGTTTCTTACTGTGATCGATTACATATATCGGGAATGATGTTCGACACGTACGATGCACGATTCAGCGAAGTCAGTTCAGGCTGAGAAACGCTGGGACACCTGGTATCGGGTCATCAACTGAGGAGACAGGTACCCCTAAGAGGTCCGTTCTTATGACCTCACCCGACGGTACGGGAGGAGGCCTTCTAGAAGGGTTGGGCCCTGACTTAGGTACAGAAAAGACAGAAGACGAAACCGTCCACCCAAGAACTGGTAATCACGGTAGACCCTTCGGATGTTCGTTCCGTAACGATAAACGTAAGTAATTAGGAGTATCAGGGTTTACTTCTTCACCTCTATCTTTCTCAATTGTTATACGGGTTCCAGTATTCGATGATGGGACCTCTTCCTTTACCATTGGGTGAGACTATAAGAATGGACCTTTTAGGATACCAGTCCCCCGATGTCTCTCAACCTATGTTGACTCACTAACTTGTACGTACTCGCATTCGATAAATTCATTTACCACCTCAATCTTAAGGCTGGGACCGAGATAGGAGAATTGGTGATACGAACAGTTTCAATTGTTTATTAGTTTAAATCTTATTAACCCCACCCTCCAGAAACCAAACTATTATTAACCATAAAAAAAGTAAATCCTAAAAAAGAAATATAAGCTTCGAACCGTATGTACCTTTGTTAAGTATAGAACTCACAGAAAAGGTCACTCCTGTTTAGGGACTGATGAGACACTACCCTCCCTCGACTAGACTATAATTCACGGGTCGACCAGGGAGGTCTCGAACCTCGTCCCGAGTCAACACTCGGTTGTAGTCGAAGAGTTTTCCTCTTAACGGTTTTTATCGGACCGAACTGAGGTCTTAGACTTTCGGGACACGACAAAAAGAGAATACTTGCAAACGGTGCCATACATATTTCATCGGAGTAAACGGTTCCCTACACGTGTGATGACCCAGACGATCTAGTATTTTTAGTTTGACGAATGTGTCGTGGGATATGGTTGACCGTTGGTAAGAGAAAAAGACCCAGGTGACTTCAATCATGGGGAGTACCCAATGAACCTTTAACCCAGTCACGTCGTATTAGTTTGCACCATATGATGAAGGTTTTAGGTCTTTAGGTGGTTTACGAACCCTAAAAAGAATCACCCTCCGCTACATGTTACGTTGGCAAATAGAAAGTGAAATCTATTTAACACTAGTGGATCCTAAAGGGACCACCAGGTCACCGATTCTTAGACGGAAGATCACACCCCCTACACCCAAACTAGGCTAGGGACCAGACCCCCCTTGCTTCTAGGTCGTACGACACCCCGTTGATTCGGGTAAGCGACGTTGATCTCTACCGTTCCTTCTGGGTCACGTCGCTTTTATTTTTTGTTGTTTGCATTTTTTGGTTGTTTATTTTTGACGGGAGGAGGTCTAAGGACAAGACCTAAGGATTTTTACAGTACCTCCATCTTCACGGGACTTTACAGAGAATAGGGGGTCTTGTGTGCACAAAAGGGTACCGTAAATCTATAGACGATGAAGAACGAATAATCCAGGTTTTTGTGTAGTCGTGTATTGTCTCACTACAAGACCCTTTACACTTTACTAATTTTACGGACGTGTAATCTAAAGACGTCTCGACCTTCCTTTCAATACTGGTCGGATCTCTCGTATAATTTTTCGTCTCTGTAATGAAACGGTTATTTCCAGGCAGATCAGTTCCGATATCAAAAAGGTCACCAGTACATACCTAAACTTTCAACCTGCTATTTCTTTCGACTCGCGGTTTCTTAACTACGAAAACTTGACACCACAACCTCTTCTGAGTTCTCAGGGAACCTGACGTTCCTCTAGGTGGGTCAGGTAGGATTTCCTTTAGAGGACTTATAAGTAACCTTCCTGACTGCAACTTCGACTTTGAGGTGATGAAACCGGGGGACTACGTTTCTCGACTGTGCAAACTTTTCTGGGACTAGGACCCTTTCTAACTTCCGCCTTCCACTTCCCCCGTTGTCTCCTACTCTACCAACCTACCGTAGTGACTGAGTTACCTGTACTCAAACTCATTCGAGGTCCTCAACCACTGCCTGTCCCTTCCGACCACACGACATCAGGTACCACAGGGTTTCTCAACCTGTGTTGACTCGCTGACTTGACTTGACTTGACTTGACCTCTCCACGACGATGGGTCTCCATACCGTCATTCGTCATGACAACTGAAACTGTCCATTTTCATTAGACGAAAAGTGCTAAAGACAAGAAACCCACTCTTTGTAGTATAAGGTCCAGTTCTCGACACACCGAAGTCCACGACCCCGTCCACAACGAAGTTTCACTAATATAGACTTTCTTGTCGATGTTCAGTTCAGAACGTTTATTAAATTTACATCTATTCTATCCCTAGTGGAAACCTTAAAGAGTTCAGAAACTATCATCACCATCATAAATAGTACGGGAGTCCCTATGTGACAACACAAACCGAATACCAAGGCCACCTCCTCTCAAGGTCCCCGAAAGGAAACGAAAAGAAGGGTGTTATTGAACGTGAGATATCCAGTTACACTTCTAAGACGGACCACGGTTTATGTGGGTAATGTTGACACGAATATCCTTGACCCTTTATTGGTCCCACCTATGCACTCTATCTAGGTCCGATTCTAAGGAATATTTAATGTGCTAGGGACACATAATGAAACGATTTCACTTCAGAGAGTCAACACAGGCTGAGAAGCGCTGGGGTACCTGACATCGGATGGTCCGAGGAGGGAGATACCCTAAGAGGTCCGTTCTCATGACCTCACCCAACGGTAAAGGTAGAGGTCCCCTAGAAGGGCTGGGTCCCTAGTTTAGGCCCAGAGGGCGTAAGGTCCGTCTGCGAAATTGGAGACTCGGTGGTCCCTTCGGGATAATGAAACGATCCATACGTTGTTTCCTGATGTTTAACTGACTGAATTCGTTCTCCTTAAATAACAGAGTCTCTAGACCTCTGATCTTCAGGTTCTAGTTCCACAGCTGTCCCAACCAAGGACGGCTCCCGATAATCCTCCTTAGACAAGGTACGGAGAGGCGGTCGAAGACCACCAAACGTCCGTTAGAAACCGCAAACGACCGACCAAGGTGGTGTAGTAGGGATAGAGACGGAAGTAGAAGTGTACCGTAAGGGGACCACACTCACTGAGAAACAGGTTTCAAGGGGAAACCGGGTTAGTATAACCTAATCCCCGGGTGAGATGAGGTCATATTAGAGTAGAATTAATATAGACGACAACGACGACGATTCAGCGAAGTCAGCACAGACTGAGACACACTAGGGTATCTGCCTTCGGATGGTCCGAGGGGGCAAGGACCTGACCTCACCCAACGGTAAAGGAAGAGGTTACGGCCTTTCACTTTTCACTTTCACTTCAGCGAGTCAGCACAGGCTGAGATACACTGGGGTACCTGGCGTCGGGTAGACCGAGGAGCCAGGTACCCTAAAGGGTCCGTTCTCATGACCTCACCCCACGGTAACGGAAAAGGATGTTGTTGGGTCAAAAGTTTATCCCATTGTAAGACTCCAATCTGTTCCGACACCAGGATCACACTAATCTAACTGATCAAAAGATACTAATACCAAAGTCACACAGACGGCAGACTACGGGAGAACGTTGTGGATGGTAGAATGAACCCAAAGAGAATGGAACCTGCATCCCATAGAGAAGTGTCGACGAGGTCGTTTCGCATCGGCGACGAGGAATCGAACCTGCTCCCCATAGAGGAGTGGCACCGGGGAGGACTGCAACTTGCACCTTATCGAAGAGATCCGGAAGGACGTCGGTCCGTGGGTGCGTCGGTGGCGAGGAATCTACACCCCATCGAGGAGAGACGACGAGGACGTGACAGTATCGGCCCGTGAGAACCGGCGGCGGGCTGAAGCCTATGCCCCATTGAGGAGAGCCGACGGTGGGTGGGGACTGGAGTCTGCACCACGGCGGGTAGAACCCACCAGGTGACCTCTTCCCTTACCGTTTGGTGAAGTCATAAGAACGAAACTCTTGGGGTACTTGTGATACTTTTCCGTTTTACTATCCTATGACTTTTTCCTTGAGGGGTCCAGTCATCCACGGGTTATATGATGACCTCTAGTCACCTCTTTTTTGAGGTCTTTCCCTACCTCGGTTTCGTTTTTGTTATGGGTCAACGACTACACTGGCCACTATCTTCGTTCCAGACTACGACATTTCTCGTTATGACGTGTCCTTGGAGCTTACAGTCCGGGTACTTAGTTCCGTTTAACCTTCACCAGTTTGTTCTCTACCGTTCTCACTTGCAGCTGTAAGATCTTCAGTCACTTGATTTTACCTGACCTTACCCACTTAAATTGAGTCTACTGGTAATCTAGATGATGACATCCGTCCTTAGGGAGTCTTCTTTACCTCATCGGTAGTACCAGTTGTCTTCTCAGGTTTTACGTCATGAACCTACGTCAGAGTTTTTACTGTCTTACTAGAGACAAGTAAAGGTTTCGTTTGGTAAGTTATAGTGTCATTAGGTTCAGATACGGGGTCGGTCATTGCGACTTTTTCGACTTCAACTTGCCAAGATACTTCTGGATGTTCTGGAAAATCTTGATTGTGGGGTTTTTCTACAGGAAAAGTAATATCCCCTGACCTTACGTTTTCATCCTTCAGTTCTTTGTGGACCTTATTGTCCGTTTAAACCGGAACCTTACGTCTTACTTCGTCCCGTTTCTGATTATCTCAAAACGGTTCTTTTACGTGACCAGTATCGTTTGTGGAAGAAGGTTGTTGTGTTCTCTTCTGAGATGTGTACCTGTAGTGGTCTACCAGTTGTCACTTTAGTCTAACTAATACAAGAAACGTCGGTTTCTACCTCTTCGAGATACGTCAGTTGTTTTTGTTCTGGTCCTCGACTGACACCGAGTCCAGTACTTGAGGAATAATGGTTTAAGTCTGAGTTTAACTTCTTTCATCCCTTTTGGTGATCTGGTAAGTCCATACTGGAGTTAGTTTAGGGAATACCAATATGTCACCTTCACTCTTTATCTAAATTCCCTGATCTAGACTATCTATCTCACGGATTACTTGATACCTTACTCCAAGCACTGTAACATGTCCTCTGTCCCTAGTTCTGGTAGGGGTACCTTTTCTTTACGTTTTTTCGTTTTACCGACAGACCCCTCGGGAATGTTTATCGACAATTTTCTTCTCTCCACTTTTCGTTTCCTCTTTTCCTTTCTATATTCGTAGACTTACGTCTCAAGGTTTCTTATCGTTCCTCTCTATTCTTTCCGAAGGAGTCGTTAGTTACGTTTCTTTATCTCCTTTTCTTGTCTTACCCTTTCTGATCTCTAGAGAAGTTCTTTTAATCTCTATGGTTCCCTTGTACAGTACGTTTCTACCCGAACTATTTCCTGTCTTTACCATACCTGGATTGTCTTCGTCTTCTATAATTCTTCTCCACCGTTCTTATGTGTCTTCTAGACATGTTTTTTCTAGAAGTGTTGGGTCTATTAGTGCTACCACACTAGTGAGTGGATCTCGGTCTGTAGGACCTTACACTTCAGTTCACCCGGAATCTTTCGTAGTGATGTTTGTTTCGGACACCTCCACTACCTTAAGGTCAACTCGATAAAGTTTAGGACTTTCTACTACGACACTTTCACGACGTGAGTTATACGGTCGTTTAAACCTTTTGAGTCGTCACCGGTGTCCTGGTCTTTTCCAGTCAAAAGTAAGGTTAGGGTTTCTTTCCGTTACGGTTTCTTACGAGTTTGATGGCGTGTTAACGTGAGTAGAGTGTGTGATCATTTCATTACGAGTTTTAAGACGTTCGGTTCGAAGTCGTCATGCACTTGGCACTTGAAGGTCTACAAGTTCGACCGAAATCCTTTCCGTCTCCTTAGTCTCTAGTTTAACGGGTGTAGGCGACCTAGTAGCTTTTTTCGTTCTCTCAAGGTCCTTTTGTAGATAAAGACGAAATAACTGATACGGTTTCGGAAACTGACACGCCTAGTGTTATTTGACACCTTTTAGGACTTTCTCTTCCCTTATGGTCTGGTAGACTGGACGGAGAACTCTTTGGATATACGTCCAGTCCTTCGTTGTCAATCTTGACCTGCACCTTGTTGTCTGACCAAACTTTATCCTTTTCCTCACACAGTTCCGACATATAACAGTGGGACGAATAAATTGATATACGTCTCATGTAGTACCCTTTGCGACCCGACCTTCTTCGTGTTCGACCTTAGTTCTAAAGGCCCTCTTTATAGTTATTGGAGTCTATACGTCTCCTATGGTGGGAATACCGTCCTTCACTTCTCCTTAATTTTTTGGAGAACTACGTTCACTTTCTCCTCTCACTTTTTCAACCGAATTTCGAGTTGTAAGTCTTTTGCTTCTAGTACCGTAGGCCAGGGTAGTGAAGTACCCTTTATATACCCCTTTTCACCTTTGTCACAGTCTGAAATAGAAACCCCCGAGGTTTTAGTGACGTCTACCACTGACGTCCGTACTTTAATTTTCTGTGAATTAGGAACCTTCTTTTCAATACTGGTTGGATCTATCGTATAACTTTTCGTCTCTGTAATGAAACGGTTGTTTCCAAGCAGATCAGTTCCGATATCAAAAAGTTCACCAGTACATACCTAAACTTTCAACCTGACACTTCTTTCGATTCGCGACTTATTAACTACGAAAATTTGACACCACAACCTCTTCTGAGAACTCTCAGGGAACCTGACGTTCCTCTAGGTTGATCAGGTAAGACTTCCTCTAGTCGGGACCCTAAAGAAACCTTCCTTACTACGACTTCGACTTTGAGGTCATGAAACCGGTGGAGTACGCTTCTCAACTGAGTAACCTTTTCTGAGACTACGACCGTCCCTAACCCACGTCCTCCTCTTCCCCTACTGTCTACTACTCTACCGACCTACCGTAGTGACTGAGCTACCTACACTCAGACTCACTTGAGACCCTCAACCACCACCTGTCCCTCCGGACCTCACGACACTACCCCAGTGTCTCTCAGCCTGTGCTGACTCGTTGACTTGACTTGACTTGTAAGACTCCATAACCTCTAATCCTGAGGATGTATACTTAAAAGTTGGGTATCGTGGAGCATTCCTATATATATATATAAACCTACGTGGCATGTTGAACGCCCTAGAATCAAGGGTCTGGTCCCTAATTTGGGCACGGGGACGTCAACCGAATGGAGTATCGAGTCAACCATTTCTTAGGTGAATGTTACGTCCTCTGGGACCAAGCAAGCTAAGGATTCCAGATCAGATGGGTGAGGTTATAAGAACCCGAAGGGAATACCGAATCGACCACTTCTTAGACGAACGTTACGTCCTCTGGACCGAAACTAAGGACCCAACTCTTCTAGGGGACCTCTTCCCTTTCCGATGGGTGAGGTCATAAGACCAGACTTCTTAAGGTACCTGATATGTCAGATACCCCAACGTCTCAACCTGTACCGACTCGTTGAAAGTGAAGTGGACGACACCTTTGAGTCTCAGAATTGGTGACCTTGTGGTCCTTCAGGGTTCGGAGATAAAATTTGATTACCAGGTGTTTCTGAAAAATCAAAGAAACTCTAATCATAACCAAATCCCAAATATCAAAGGTTCATAAAGGATTTCCGAACCCATAAAGGTAAAGGGATTCGTGTCCTGTAACAATTAACTGAATTCTAAGGAAACCCCTTCTGATCTTCTAATTGCCTCTTCCGTTACCGTGGGGTGAGGTCATGAGAACGGACCTTTTAGGGTACCCGTCTCCTCGGACCCTCCGACGTCAGGTACCCCAGCGATTCTCAGCCTGAGCTGACTCACTGAAGTGAAAGTGAAAAGTAAAAGTACGTAACCTCCTCCTTTACCGTTGGGTGAGGTCGCAAGAACGGACCCTTAGGGTCCCTGTCCCCTCGGACTACCCGACGGTAAATACCCCAGTGTGTCCCAGCCTGTGCTGACTTCACTGAATCGTCGTCGTCTTCGTCGTCGTCTAATTGTCAAATCAATACCATTATCACGACCCACGAAGGGAGTCTCGAAACCAGACTCTTAAATCACTCACAGGTACTGGGAGGTAAAACCACTGGTCTGAAAACGAAACACAAGTCGTTTGGTTCATCCCGGAGTCATCCAATATAAAGGAGTGAGGACGAGACAACGGAAACGTGACGAAGAACCGGGGACGACGAGATCCTCGGACAGTAGAGATGACTATAGTTCCTAAGGTAAAGGTACCGTTGTACAGATTCGAAGTAGGGGTCGGATATCCCCTATATGTGATATCGTGACAGTTCCACTCCACAGGGGAATAGATACATGAAAGGAAAACACACACACACACTTTCTTTACAGGAGACTCGTTAAGACCTCCGTGTTAGTCCTCTACTCATCCAAGTGTATACTATTTAGATGTGATTGAGACGATAGAGATACAAAGACGTAAGTAGAAGATTATGATATCATTCTTTAAAAATCATTCACAAGTCAAGTCAAGTGAGTCAGCACAGGCTGAGACACTGGGGTACTTGACGTCGTGAGGTCCGGAAGGACAGATAGTGGTTGGGGGCCTCAGATGGGTTTGGGTACAGGTAGCTCAGCCACTACGGTAGGTTGGTAGAGTAGGAGACAACAGAGGAAGCGGAGGACGGAAGTTAGAAAGGGTCGTAGTCCCAGAAAAGTTTACTCAGTCGAGAATCGTTCACATCTGGGAAGAATTCAGGTCCAAAGTAGGTTGGTTAGTCGATTCTCGATGAGAATCGACGATTACGGTTATATGACTAAGGTCTTCGAGATCTTACGGGTATAATTATTTGAGTTGGTTTACTTTTATTTTAATACAAACAAAGAAGGACCAGATTATGGAAATCTTAGGTCAGGTGTGTACAAGTAAGGGGTCCAAAGATGACTAAGTTTACTCGTTTTAGAATATTAAGACATTGGAAAGGAAGAGATTCCAGTCTAAAACACCAATGGGTGAGGTCATAAGACCGGACCTCTTAAGGTACCTGACATATCAGGTACCCCAGTGTCTCAACTTGTACTGACTCCTTGAAAGTGAAGTAATACGAAGTCTTCGTATAACCCTAGACTAAGATCGGTGTCTAGACTATCGTTATTCCCCGTCGTTATTCGTAAAGGAAAGTTGTGTTGATCGGTTCCAGAGGTTCATTCTGTCGTGGTCGGGATAGTTGTCCCCCTTCTTCCCGACGAAGACGACCATTCTCTTCGCTTCACATCTCAAAACCCCAAGTCTTGTGATCCTAAATAGGTTTAGATGAGTTTACAGGGGTAAAAGTGAAATGAGAAAGGGTTTGTCGTAGGATTAAAAGTGGATTCTCTGGACCATTCGATTCTTAAATTGAATACAACATTAAGTTATCGGGTCTTAGAGAGGAACTAAAAAGTACATGTAGTCGGAACACCGATATTCTGTCGGGACTCGACTTTTAAATTTTCGTGAACTCTGAAAGAAAAAGCAAAAAATTGGGGAGATCGTTTTCGGGGTGGTAAATTCAGAAGTAAAGTGTTACCAGGTAAGACCGTCGGTGAACCAGATAGTTTCAGAAAATAGGTTTTCTGTCAAGTAAATTGTACTGGTGTTCACATTTATTAGAAACGAATGATCAAATGGTAAAAGGTTATTGATCTAAGAGTGAAGGAAGTTTAGGTTGAATCAGTATTGATTCGTTCTTAGGGTAAAAATTCCCGGACAATAGACATTGGTCAAAACCTTGGTTTATGACATAGTCAATCCCAAGACTTTGAAGTCCTTTGTTTTGACAAGGTGGATAAAATTCATCTTCTCTTAAGCTATGTCCATTTAATTCGCGAATGTTTTCTTGACCTTTCGACCCGTTCACCGAGATCCGACCCGTAGGTCCTTTCTGAGGGTCTAACCAGGTGATGCTCTTGACGGTGGAGACGGTGGTGGTCCTTCTCCTCCTTGGTCCTCCGCTCGTGACCGACTGACACTCTTGTATGTAGTGCTTACCAACAAATACCTAGTCCTTCGGGTAACTGTAGGTGTGTCTATGACTACCTATGACCACATGGCGACCTCCCTTTGGATTCAGAAGACATAGAAACGTCCTCGTTATTCCAACGATTTCTACTGGGGACTTAGTGAAGGAGGAAGTTGTAGGAACAAACACGTAGATTGACCGTTTTGTAAGTCTTGGAACCAAAGTTCCTTCACGTTCTGTACGTCAAAATTGAAAAGTTAGAGATCTCATGTTCTTTCATACAATCTTTCACCAGTCTCACTTATTCATGGGTAAATAGTAAAGGTATTTAAAGAAAGTGACCGGGTAGGTTCATCCCGACCACTGGTCTGTACGGGAGAAGGGTCAAAATCGGAAAATTTCAACTGGTGTTCGTGGGGTAGACAGACCGAAACTTCTACTGAAGAGGAGGACCGGAGTCTCCTTGGATTTTACAGGAACAGATGTGTGAGAACAGGAGTCGGTGGAAAAATCGGAAAATGACGGGAGGAGGAACCAGGTGAGACAAGGTCAGTAAGTCCGGTGATACGACATCCACACACATACACAAATTTATCTGATTCCTACAAGATAGTTTACCACAAACATGAAATGAGAAGTACAGACCATATAAGAACGGATCTGTGTACCAAGAAAGAGTAAGTTCTGAGATTGTTTTACATGGAAATAGTCTCTCCGGGTGTCATGGATGGATTACGTCGTGGTAGATGATGAGAAAAACGAAAGGGACGAAAGAAAAGAAGTGACGTAAATAGGAGTAGGTCTGATATATAGAACTAACGGGAAAGGGTGATGTCGTACTCAAAGTGTTCCAGTCCGTAAAAACACAAAAGGAATAACGACGTGGGACCTGGACTTTGTCATCCATAAATTCTTACTCACTTGTGACGACACTTTAAGTCAAAAGGGGTAAAAGATTCGGCTCGTAGTTGAAAAGGGTGCGTAATGAGTACAAGAGGAGGTCCACCACGACTTCCCAGAAAAACAGACGATTACAGATCCTCTATGTTGTTACAACGTTTCCTAATCTTATTCGAACCAAAAAGTACCGGAGACCAGATGTCAACACTCGAAAAAAATCTACCGTGGGTATTAGAGGGAATTAAATAAAGAAGAATAAGAATGTCCTCTTTTTATATACCCGGAAATTGTTTTCGTAAAAACCATGAGGTACATTGTTAGAAAAGTTGAGGCACTAATCCTGGTACTAGGGGTGCAACCGATTCACTTTTGTGTGAGTGTGTTAAGAGTGTCGTCATTCTTGACCTTAGATCTATTCTTATGTCGAGACCGACGTTTGAGGACGGGGAAGTCTTCTGAAGAAACTAGAATAGGACAATTAACGAGGGAACTACTCCGAAGGTCTCTTTATGTTCAGAAACTCAACTATTAAACGTAAAGTCTCTAAGGGTATGACAGACGGGGAAAAGGGTTGTTCAAGGGAAAAAGTGTCTTTCTGTGGGAGGGCCCGTAAGAAAGTCTATAGGTTTCAGGTAATTGTCGTGAAGGACAGGGTCCACGTCCCGTTACACGATTCAGACCTACGGGTTCTCTATTCTTAGAAGGTTCGACCGACAACAGGTCTGAGTGGTAGGAGTAGTTTCATTTCGTGTCCGGTCCTTCTGTTTCTCGTCCACGTAGACCTTTCCTTTGTCTTTCGGTAGACCAGCAGTCCCTTTCCTACAAAAGTTAAGAAGGAGACCCGGGTCCCAATTTCACTGTCTCTTCAAACCGTGACCTTCGAGGAATTTATGAATGACAGACTCTCAGTCATTTAATCCCCGTACTCTCTCATTGACTAAGTTTGTCAGTGTTTCATTTAATGACGGTCTAAACCTTTGAGTGTAGTCCAGAGTACTTAGAAAATTAAAAAGACGATATGATACATACTTGTAAGTAAAGATTCTGGTAATAAGATCTGTCGGTTTTGGTTCCTCATCGAGTTAAGACTGTTTGAATATTCTCCTCTATTTTAATTTATACGACACTAAAACTACCGTACAGAGGAGAGAGGAAAGTAATGTTCAAGATCAGTCTAAGGAAACAGGGAATGAATTTTGATCTAACCGTTTTGATCTTTCAAAAAAAAACGTTGTCCCTGACACATGGCCTTTCGTATTGTTTGTGGATCCATAACCAACCACCAATTCGTCTTATCCATGTAAAGAAGTAGATCCTTCTTAGGAGACAAGGGGTTGAATGTTGGTACGTTGTAAATGACCATAAAGACTTCTCGGTCACCTTGACTGTGGGGAAGGGAGGAACCTTCGTGTTAGGTCTTTCCCCATATTAGGTCTTTCCCCATTTATTTCGAAATTGTCCTTTTGACGTGTCGACGCAGATCTCCCGTAGACTGACTGAGGTCGATTAAGAAGTCAGACTGACGTGTCAGGTTTTGTTAGAACCGAAACGAAAGACAGTACGATCCTCAGTACCCAAATATCTACTTACCGTGGGGTGAGGTCATGAGAACGGACCTTTTAGGGTACCTACCTCCTCGGACCCTCCGACGTCAGGCACCCCAGCGTTTCTCAGTCTGTGCTGACTCGCTGAGGTGAAGGAAGATCAGACCAATCTTATGGTAGAAAGAAGGGACCCTAATCCTTTCAAGTCTAAATATTTGACAATTTCTACATCACCAGATAAAGTTAGTTTGTGAACCGAGACCTCCTGATAGGTTCGGTTCCTTTTACTCTCCTCGACTTAATGCTGTCTTTAAAAATAAATAATTTTACACAGGAAGTCATTATACAATCGTATGTATGTTATATGTGTGTATGTAGACATGTGAGAAACTGTGTGGAGTGCCTAACGGTGGTATTCAAATTGGTTATTTAATTTTGATTTTTTCCCACCCACCCCCCCCCCGCTTCCTCTACACCCCTACGCACCTTGATTCCCGCTTTAAAGGTACAAAGTAGACCATTCTTTGACGTTTAAAGAGTCTTAAAGGGACCCCTTTTGGACACTGGTCTCTTAGAGACTTTATTTTCATGTCTTTAGGGACGGGGGGTTTTTCTAAGGTTTTCTACGTCAATGTTCACACGAAGAGTCTTGTCCTCGTAAGTAAGGTGAAGTATGAGACGGAAGACGTAGAAGACCGGAGTTCTATCAGAACGGGAGTCCACCCCGTCTCTCCAAGTATACCCGTGAACCCGAACCACGTGGTCCCCGAGACCCACAACTCCCCGTCCGACGCCGAACCCTCGCTCCCCTCGGTGTGAGTAGACTCCACTACAGACCGTGCAGTAGACTGACACATAGTCTCGAGAGTTCCAGTGACGCCTACGAGAGCCCGACCCGGTCCGACTACAGGGTTCCGAACGACCGGTCCGTCAGAAAGACAAGTGTCGAAACCACAAACGTCCCCCCCAGGAGAAGTGGCACCGGTGACGACGGCCGTGGCGGTGGTGACGGTGGTGACGGAAGAAGAAGTAAGAGGCGGTAGACACGTACTTGTACCTCACTCAGGAGACACGACGACGGTGAGTGATCGACTATCACTGAACCAAACCGAAGTTACAGGTGAACCTAAAGGTATAACAACGTAAGAGACACCTCTGTTTTAGGTGAAACGACTTAGTACGTACCCAGTACGATGTGGACAACCATTTTCGTCAAACACCCAAGTCCTAATCTTTCAGGTTTCTTTATCCATTTATCATCTGATCTCGAGTGAAAATCTCTTTTATTTTAAATTAGATCATGAGTTTATTCCACCTCTTCTTGTTACTCTAGAGGAACGACTAAATTTTATACGTACGCTTGTAGAGACTGTTAAAAAAAAATTTAAAAATAACCTCATATCGACTGAATGTTACAACGTAATCAAAGACGACATGACGTTTCACTTAGTCAATAGGGATATGTGTATCGGTGAGAAAAATTTCTAAGGAAGGGGTGTATCCAGTAATACCTTATAACTCTTCTCAAAGGACACGATATATAGGAATAATCAATAAGACGGTTAAAGAAATTTGTTGATTTTTACTCGAAGGTTTTAAGTTGATTCCTAGTCTTGGAGTGTGATAGAAGGAGTTTTATAATTTCACTTTCTCAGTGTCGAAAAATGAAGAGACGATGTTACTCTTCTTTGGTCTTAGAGAGGTCATCCCTCACGACATTAGTGTGGTATGGTCTATGTGATCGAAGAGTTTTTATCTCTTTATCCGATGTTCTCGGTGTAGTTCGTTCCTAGTTGCATTCTTGTCTTTGGTATCTCGGTATTTGTAGTCACTTATGGGTAGATCGAACAATTCAAGGTACACTTATTAATGTGACAACGTTGTCGGTTTTTATTTTTCCTTCTTTTTTGGAGATTTTTAGTTCACGATTGTCTTCTTAGTTAGTTCTCTACGGGTTGTGAGGGTATGGTTCTTACACGAGTTACTTAGGTGTCCCATATGTGTGGTACATAGGGTGATATACCATGTATCTCGGGATTGCACTCCGTAACACGAAGATTCCGGTTTTGAGTTGGTTTTTTACGTTGAAGAGGATCCGTAGACTGACAAGTGTATGGACAGGACACCCAACATCCTTGACTAATACCTTGGCCGGTATCGTGCTCACGAACGCAACAGTGATTAACGTGGTTCTGACCGACACAGAAACCCCTTTTAAAGGAAAACCTGTAGCCGAACCTGAAGATTGGACACATTTCTCCCCTGTAAATTCAATTATACTCTGGACCCATAAAGTTCTGTCAGGCGAAGGACCGTGTATGGTGAATGTAATAAGAGAACGTTTAACTCAACTAAACTAGCAGAGGTTTACGGTTTATCGAGTTTCTCTACGGGTGTGTGAAAGAGAGAATTTCAATAGAAAACTTTAGCAGGGGAGGAAAGGTAGGGGTGACGATGACGAATTGAAGTCCGAGAGTTGTCGAGGGTGCACCCATTGACGTTAACACGACAGAGGTCATCGGCATTCAAGTTCAGTTTGTTGAAAGTCTAGTCACGGTTTCACCTATTATTGGATTAATGAGATTATCGGGGAGAGAACCGAGGGGGAACGGTAATCCGTAAATTCCAGATGGACTAGACGGAGGTTCGACAGAGGTCAAGGTGGAGAATGGTATCTAGGATTTAGGATTAGTGTAACCTAAAAAAGGGGAATGTGTGGATATGTGTAAAATATGGAGAGACTGAAACGTATACGATCAGGGAGAGAAACTTCAAAAGAAAGAGATACACTGTTTAAGTATGAGTCAAGAATTCTTGTTCCTTCGTAATAGAGGGAAGGAAGAAGGCAGTTTGGTGAAAGACGTTTCACGAGGTGTCGTTGATGGATGAATAATTTAGTTAAATGTGTAGAGAAAGTGCGAGTCAACACTCGAGGTTTTCTCCTCTCCGGTGCAGAGAAAATGTGAAATGGGAGGTACAGAACGTACATGATCCTTGAATTTGTAAGTCGTTAGTTTAGTGGGGGTCCGATACTCGAATTTCCTGTGTATTCTCAGTTAGAGGTTGCCGTCGTTTGAAAGGGTTACCACAGAGTCTCCTGGGTATCGAAAAGGATAGAACCGAGGTTATAGTAAACCAACGTGTAAATTCATAAAGGAGTATTACCCAAAGTGTCAGTTTGGGTAGACTGAGTAAGTGAAGGATATTTTCCGAAAGTGTCTTGACCTTGTCGACCGGACCGATTCGACGTCAAAGTCGTTCAGTCAGGGGTTAATACAGACGAATAAATGTCCCCACAACCAAAGTTCTTTCGTGTCGTCACTTAAGAGGTCGTACACCTCCGCCCTAGGGGATCGTTCTCTCTTGGTCTCAGTCCTCTGTGGTTGTCCAGTCGTCGTCGGATGTCGGCGTGTAAGTCAGTTGGAGGTAGGACGACAGACTCAGAGACGAGACGAGGAGGTCGGAATCTACGGGAAGTCCTTACACGGTGTCAGGTCCTTTTACTCCGTCACGTTACCTTTCACGTGACTCAGTCTCTGGACCCAGGATCAGAGTCGAGACGGTATCTAGTGAGAGTCTTGACCTTCTCCGGAAAGTGTTTCCGGTAGAGGAAGTCACCAAGGATCTTCAACCAGACACGTTACCGATACGATCTTAGTCGACCCCTCTTAAAAGTTTTGTCTCTAAGGATCCAGGGTGAGACCCTCTAAGACTAAATAATTAAGACCCTATCTCGTGACGTTAGATAAAAATTTTCCGAGGGTTCACTCACTGTGCGTAAGTCCACACCCTAGGTCGGGTAGACGGTTGACAACGAACTGGAGGATTATCGGTTAACCGGGAGACCAGAGTGAAGTTTATGAAAGTCTCCATGTCTCGAGTTAATAGATGACTATATTAGGTAAGAAAGAGACCTGAAATATGTCTAAAAAGGATGTCAGAGATATTACTTTGTTTTAAACAAAGGGAGATCGGAGACGGCTTAATAGAATTAGATAGAGGACCGTACTCCGTCTTCAGAATTAGGAAAAGGTGAAGTTCCGGGACGTCCATTGACTTCCGTCGCAGAGGAGATGGAGACATGGAACAAAACATAGTGGAGATGGGGAGGAGTCCGGAGAGAAGAGGTCCCGTAAGTTCATTGACGAAGAGTGCATTGCAGACGATACGAGGAGACTTACACGAGACAAAATAGATGGACCACTTTGTTGGTTGGTTTAGTGTTGGTAAAGTCAGTATTTCTGAATGTATAAGACTTGTGTTCAAATATGTTAACTAAAAAGAATAGTTTACCCTTAGTCTTGTCCTTCCAATATTCCTAGTGTCATGGTTATTCGGTTGTTCTATGTCGTATTTACGACAAGTTGATTTTCGGTCACTGTTAGGATTACCTCCCGTATCAGAACCCTTAAGATGTTTTTACGTACGAAGGGGAAAGATTTTCTCCGTCGGATTGTGTCATCTCCCTCCTAGACTTCAGTTCTAATAAGAAATATACCTCAGTGATACCATGTCACCCTTCTTTGTGTCTTGAAGATACAACACAGTGAGTTGGAAAAATCGGACAAAAGATTGACGTTTCCAATTTTTTTTTTTTTGTGTGTTTTTGTGGTAACTACTAATATAATTTTGCTCTACGATGTACTCTGTACGGACCATGTTTCTTTACCGAGTTGTACTATACAATGAAGAGTATTCAGGTTGATCAAGACGGTCTTTAGCGAATGGACGACATAAAAGGGAACGGTGATCTTTCTTACGGTGGTGAGTCACACGGGGGGCTCTCCCGACGTTTCGACCGACAAAGCGACATACCTGGAACGTATTGCGACTCAGGCAGACATCCCGAAGGTGACCACGAGTCGTGCGATCAATCCGGAAGCTACGATGAAAGGGGTTACGACCCTAAGAACTCCCGAGCGGTCCGTAGACGGTGACCCCTACCTTGGTTTGTAGTGTTGACTTCTACCGTGTTATAGTTTTGTCCCAGACCCTAGAAGAACGTTACTGAGAAGTCTCCTCTCTTATCAGTACATCTTTTTATGAGTAAATAAGTGAATTACTTATCGTAGATGTACGTCGGTGGTACATAGTCCATAAAAGTGTATACAAGTGTAAATTAAAAGGGTTCTTTATCCCTGATCATTGGGGTTAAAATCTACTCCTTTACTTTCGAATCTTGATTTACGGAATAGATACCAGTCAGTGTGTTATGACGGTACACTAAGACTCAGGTGATAAAAAAGGTAATACGATATCCACGGTGGATTAGTTTGTATTTATAAAGGTTTATGTGAATCCAGTACACGACTAAGATCATCCTTCAAACTTTTTTAGAGACCCCTAGAGACACAGAGTCCGATCAATTATACCATTTCATTATACCAATTATACCATTTGTTGTAGTTTCGTATTCAGTCTTCTGGACGATGTCAAGGTCGAGAAGTCTTCAAGAATTTGGGTAAATTGTCTACAACTCTGATTCCGAATTTCTTCAAGGTTAATTAGCCCCTATTATTGTCGGGACCAGGAGAGAGAAGTCTCGACAACATTTTTGGTTCACTTTATTATTGACACATTTCAGAAGACTTTTAATATTTCATAACACGTCTATATTCTGAAATAATATGAATATATTAAATGATAATGGTCGTATGAATTCTCAATGAACCTCATGGACGGTGTGTCTCCGTTCATGGTCTCCTTAATTGGATTATTGAGACCTTGTTTCTTTACTTTTCGATTTTTATGAAATGGAGGATATTTCGAGTAATAGGTTTCATTAGGTTACAGTTAGAGAGACATTTTACACGACTTAAAATGACTGAAAATAGAACACAGGGTATTTAAGTTTCCCTTTACTTTTAAGAAAATGGACACTAACCTGGTAGTAGAAGTAGTTTGAGTTAAAAGTGAGGGAAGGGTAACCGACATGATTGAGGTGTCGGTGGAGGAGCTGTCTCTCTTTATCCGTGTTGGGGTATCTGTATTCGGTCGTACTATCCCTGCGGTTATGGACCCCTTCTCTTCCTTTGTACAGTCGTCCGGTAGCCCAACGTCGACAGGACTTAAGAGGAAGGGTATCGACTTCTGTCTGTTTGATGAAATATTTCCCAACTTCTTTCTGTCTTATACTGACACGATTTCTTCGTCGGAGCAGATTGTCTTACTACTGACCTGCACCTTAGTCTTTCCGGACCCAATCGTAGGACCGAAGTTAAATGGTCGGTAATGTTGGAACCTGTACAGAAGGAGTCCGACGATTGCTAGTTACGTACATATCCCGGGTCGTGTCGTTTAAACATACAACGAAAGTAAAGGGGTGAAGGTAAGTAACGACTCTACGATTAGGGTCTTGCTTAATTATTAGTTTGTACTTTGTTCACTGAGACTCCCAAGTCCTAGGGGTGGGGTGGGGACTCACAATTAAGATTTTAGAATGACGACACCTTCCGTCTTTCCGAATCAACAATTCTCGGGTCTGAGTTCAGTCTGACGGGACTAAGTACAGGGTCGATTGCCCTGTTGAATGATATGGAAGACAGTGTTGATACGATAACACTCCTAATTTACTTAATTATATCCGTTTTGGGAGTCTGGACGAGGACCGTTTACCTCAATAGAATAATAATAAGATTTTGTTTGGGAGTACGGAGGGTTTTATGATACTCCGTAATTCATTTAGTTTTAAAACAAAACACCCAAAATATCGTCACCTCTCCCTTCTCTTTTCCACTTTTTGATCCGGAATTTCATTATAGGAAATTAAGTTGGAAAAAAATACACGGTCTACCTCAAGATCCATGATTGAATTCTTATTTTCTAGAGTTTGAGACTATGAAATCACACCGACTATTATTATTACTTTCACTTCACAATAAACGAGTCAGTACAGACTGAGAAACTCTGGGGAACCTGCCATCGGAAGATCCGGGGAGATAGGTACCTTAAGAGGTCCGTTTGTATGACCTCACCCAACGGTAAGAGAAGAGGTCCTCTAGAAGGGCTACGCTCCTAGTTTGGGTCTAGAGAGTGTAACACCCGTCCAAGACATGGTAGACTCGGTGGTTCCTTCGAACTATTATTGTTGTTATTGTCCCGGATGTTCTCAATTGAGGGTTCCACCCAGACTGTATTTTTACATCCTCGGAGGTCTCCACTTTGTAGACCGGTCGACCGATTTGACTCTTCGGTCTTTCGACTACCCTCATCCACCCCACCCCACTCCAGTCCACCCCCTCCCTCACCATCAGAACCGATCGAAGAATGGTTGCGATTGGCGTCGTTACTGTCCCCTACGTTACTGGCTGTTTCAGTGAGGAGGACACTAGCGGTTTAAGGAGAATACAAACCTCCAAAAGGAAGGGAGTATGGACGATACTTAGATTCTTCTTTCTTTTATGGCCAGTCGCTCAATCCTGTAGTTAGAAAAGCGACCCCTCTTTTTCCTATTCATTTATAAGGGAATATTCAATAGATATAATTTTGTATCAGGGAGTAGAGTTTCTCTGTAGAAAGAGTGTAAAATTAGATTGAGTCTGGTCCTTCCATATTTGATTATACTTTTTCAATTATGTTCTTCTCTGTTGCATCCCCTGACTTCATTCGTAAAGTGGAAATTCAGTGACTCTGTTTGGTCCGGGTCCTACAATTATTCTTGAAAATCTAGAGAATCCCCAAATACTTTTAGGTAAATCCTTTAATTACAATAATAATGAGTTCTTGGTCAAACCGAAAGTCCGTCGAGACTTTATATTCGAGGAGGGGTAAAGGAAGTTTTGAGATGGTTGTCTGGACTTCTACCTTGTCCCTGTCTTGTGTTGTAGAATGGAAGGATGGTTGTATTTGTCCTTACGGCTACTGGTACCGTCCTTACCGTTACGGTCGTTACTCCCTTTAGGGGTGACCTCGTGGTTAGTTGCACGGGTCGACGGTTTCTTAAAAGAAGAATGCCGAGGTGCCGAAGAACGGGGTCTTCCATGTCGGTCTCCCCGACGTCTCTTTTATACGGTTTCAATTACAGTTATAATGTTTACGACACTAACAATGGTCTCTCAAACTATTCTCGTTCTCGGAAGAAAAGATATTCTCACTAATTGTCAATATCCTCCAATATTCTTTACTTATATAACGTACTCCTCTTTGATAATTCTCAAGACCGAGAAATTAAAAAAACATTTGATTTGAACTTTGGAGAAAAGGTAAGAAAAGACGACTTGAGATAGGAGAGATTGGGTGGTTTTACTTGGATGAAGAAACACACTATGATGTGTCCTTGGACATATCAGATATGTGAACTGTAGGGTAGGTTTGTAAAACATAAGACGTCACTTCCTTGAGAGATATATACGGTTCTTTTGATACGTTTAGTTTCTATGACGTTTAGTAAAAGGATCCTATCCTAAATTTTTATAAAGTAGTGTGGGAAATGTTGTCAAAGTATCAGACTCAAACGGGTGAAAATGTAAATCAACAAGACTCAGGTCGGTAAAAACAAATGAGGGACACACGACAGAAAAGATGATCTGTCCCATTCGTTAAAACTTTCAATCCCCAGTATAGAGTACATGAGGATCCAGGTATTATTGACCATATGACATTCATGAGTTTACAAACGATTTAACCTTTACTTTCACAAAGTAGGTGTGTTACTTACAATTTAAACATTTATAATGGAGGAAGTCCTGTTATAAAGTTACTGATGATGTAGGTTCCTTAACATTTTTCCAATTGTAGCCGGAATTCTAAGTATTATGTCGAATTGTTTGAATCTGTACATTTGCTTCATTTTCAGTATTACAAATATTTCCTTGTACATTTCTTACAGTCATTTCTTCTTACTCCGTCTTTTTCGACCCCCTTCCGTAGTGTCTACCTTACCGTAAATTTCACCGAGAACTTCTGACCTATTCTTGACTTGTTCAACTCTATTTTACTCCAACGACCCTCCACTCCACTAATCTTCCGTAAGGTCCGTTTCGTTTCTTGTACTTGCCAGTCCCTCGATTGTCGTGTCTTCTCTGTGTCTATTAGACCCTATATCATAAATACTTTCGTTTTACCTTTTTCCGTCTTTCATATGACCCCGGTCTGACATTTTTTTTTGGAATTTTCGGTAGGATTCCTTCAACTTGAGATAGACCTTCCATTCCCTTATGTCAGTGACCTTCAACGACTCGACCTCTTTTTGTACTAACCTTCCCACAAAGTCTCCTTCAAAAATATCGAAGGAATACGACATTACTCTCCTGTCTACTACAGAGAAACTGTAGGAAAAGGGAGTCAGTCATTCTCTGCTTCTGATGTTTATTTTTGTTACCTGGTTGACGAAAATACCAGAACAAGAGAATGATTACAGTCTCCCTTCCCACTCTACTTGACCCTCTCGTCCTGACCGTATATATGTGGTGACGCACGCTGTGTCTATGATTACTCCTCGCCGTCCTGTCGTGTCCCTCGAGTCAAACCGCGGGATACCGCTGGATCTCCCGACCCTACCGCCTCCGTCTTCCCTGCAAGATCGCCCTCCCCTACATTCGCATGTAAAATCGACCGAATAAATGAAGTAACGTGTCGTCCCTGATTTTGTTGTGACATTTCGTTTATTTGAGGTTTTTTTTTCCCGTGAAAGAGTAGAGTGGACTCCATTACGTTCAGACTCTAGAGAAAGTATGTTTCGGTTGTCTTAAGTGTCGGTGTGTGGCGCGTCCAGTATACTAATGTCGAAGGTAGTAAGTAGAACTATTACATTCGTGACGTAGCACCCGTACCGAATTACAGCAGACGACTCCCCTCCCTCTTTCTTACGCACCTTTTTATGGGAATGAATTTGGATCAAACCAAAATAATAAGGGTCCTCATACGTATTCTTTACTCTGTCAGTTCTTAAGGACTGACTCCTGAGGTCTAACGCGTTGGGTGAAACGACCTTCCGACCGATGCAGATCTGGAGTCCTTTAAAGTATTTTGCCTAGGACAGAGTATAACTCGACGGATAGGGGGTTTGACCGTAGCAGTTGTCGTGCACTCGGTATGAGACTCGTTTCTCTGAAGGGATCTCTCTTTCTACCAAGGTTCTTTTTACCTTAAAGTCGTCAGTTATCCGACCGTCTTACTTTTCGTGTCAAGGTGTCCTTCTTGTCAGATATCGGACGTAAACCGAACTTCAGAACTTTTTAGAATCAAGTCCTTTGAGGAAAGTGTCCAAGTTGTCCATAATGACACCAAACAACAATTATGTTAGGTGTCGGAGAACGGTACTATGAAATTTTAAGTTTTGGATTTTTGTTGATACACACGATTCATCGTATGTGGACCATTAAAAGTGTCGTTCGATCCTTGATTGGATAATTTTTGTTTTTCCTCTAATCCAACACGGTCCTTTTTCACTTACCGTTTAGAAAGGAAGGTCGAAGAGAGTTTACTGTTGTCACTTTATTTCGTGTAAATATTTTCCATCATTCGGGTGACTGTAAAATTTTATCCAAAGGAAACTGTACAGTTCCAACTTTGACTTACACACTATAAGGAAGAAAATTCCAATTAGTAATTAGGTATGGTTGTAGTGAACGAAAGGAGTTTAGACATGGGATGAAGGTTTTTGTCACTACATGAATTTCGATCATCCTTTTGTCATATCCAAATTATGATTTACAGAAAGACGAGTGCTACTTTCCTGACTTTTTCGGGGATCGTTTTCATGGATTGACGAGAGGTTAGACTCTGTATAATGATTCTTCCATCTTTGATGTCTTAAGTCAAAATGAAATAAGGTTAAGTGGACCCAACCTGTCGAATATTTACCGATCTCTCTCTTCGATGTATAATTTATATGATAACTCTCATAATGGTTTATCAAAGACGAAAGATTAGGAACTCAGTATGTAATTCCATTAGAGAGGGTTGAAACCCGAGTGTAATACTTTATAGTTTATTTCTCTGTTTACTCTGATGCGGTTGAATATGGACCAGGTCTAAGAACAGGTATTGATTCTGGACTTCACACGAACCACGCCTGAGCGTTGCAGACACGGGAGACGACTGCCCGGTATAGCGTACAGACTAAACCTACGGTATAAACGAACGTCACCATTGTCTTGAGTCAGACCGTCGGAAGGGAGAGTGTCCAGTCGAAACCCGTCGACCGTGTCGGTATTCGTTATTGACGTATGGACCCATTCCTTTATCCTGTTCTATATTTATTCGATTCTGTAATACGTAACCAAGGTCACCCCATTGTGACAAACCACAGGGGGTGGTCAAGTATACCATATCTCCTTTCTTGTGTGTATACACATTGTACGTGCGTATAAGACACACTCTTTCAAGGTTGGTCTTAAACTTGGGTACAGGGGACGTCACCTTCGTGTCTCAGAATTGGTAACCTGAAAGTCGGACTTAAGGATCGTACATAAGTCAGTATCAAATTCGACGAAACCCTTGTCAAACAGTATCGTTCAAAGTATTTATTCCCATATTTTGATAAAGGAAAACTATCAAACGATATAAATCTCTTTAGTCCTAAACAAATTTCCTGTCTTGTAAACATATTATTTCTTGTTGTCTTTTTTGATTTCGTTCATATGAAAAATTTTTTGACACTATATCAAGTACATGTTATAATATACAAAGTCCACATGTTGTTACTAAGTGTTGAAAATTCGGTATAAGGTAAATATCAATATTTTAAAACCGATATAAGGGACACAACATGATACATAGGAACATTGTAAAAATATATGTCATCAAAGATGGAGAATTACGGGATGGGGATAGAACAGACAGGGTATTGGGAGGGGAGAGGGGCTGTCCATTGGCGATCAAACAAGAGATATAGACACACAGACAAAAAAATCATCAGTGATCAAAAAATCTAACGTGTATATTCATTATAGTAGATATAAAAAGAAAGAGACCGAATAAAGTAAATCGTATTATAGAAGACCCAGGTAGGTGCAACAACTTTTACCGTTTTAAATTAAAAAAATACCGACTCATCGTAAGATTACATATGCATGTGGTATAAAAATTTTAGTAAGTAGACAACTACCTGTGAATGCAACAAAGGTATAGAACTTTCACTTTCACTTTCAACGAGTAAACACAGACTGAGAAACACTGGGGTACCTGATATGTCAAGTGTCTTAATAGGTCCGGTCTTATGGTCTCACCCATCGGAAAGGGAAGAGGTCCCTAGAAGGATTGGGTCCCCAACTTAGGTCCAGAGGACGTAACGTCCGTTTAAGAAATGGTCGACTCGGTGTTCCCTTTGGGTTCTTATGATCTCACCCATCGGGTAGGGAAGAGGTCGCCTAGAAAGGTTGGGTCCTTAACTTGACCCCAGAGGACGTAACGTCCGTCTAAGAAATGGTTGACCCGATAGTCCCTTCAGAATATAGAACCGTTGACGTATAGAACCGTTGAAAGTATAAAACCGTTGTCGTTTATTACGACAATATTTACGACGATAATTCCACGTACATAGAAAAAGTTAATCACAACCCATAAAAAAACAAAAACAAAAAGTCTATTTATGGGTCCTTACCTTAATGACCTAAGGTCCTCGAAACGTCCACCGTGATCACCGTTTCTTGGACGGACGGTTACGTCCTTTGTTCTCTGTGTCCGAGGTAGGGACCTAGCCCTGCTAGGGGACCTCCTCCCGTACTGTTGGGTGAGGTCATAAGAACGGACCTCTTAGGGTATCTGTCTCCTCAGACCACCCGATGTCATGTATCCCAGTGTGTCTCAACTTGTACTGACTTCGTTAAATCATACGTGCGTGTGTACCATTAAGATAAAAATTAAAAACCTCTTTAGAGGTATGACAAAAAGTATTACCGCTGTGGTTAAATGTAACGGTGGTTACCATATACTCCCAAGGGAAAAGAGACGTAGAAACGGTCGTAAACAATAAACACCGGTACGACTACTATCGGTAAGACTATCCACACTCTATTGTAGAGTGACTAAAATTAAACGTAAAGAGACTACTAATTACTTACGACGATTCGTAGAGAAGTACACTGAACTAGTAAACATACAGAAGAAACCTTTTTACAGATAAGTTCAGACGGGTAAAAAGTTGACCTGACAAACAAAAACAAAAAAACTACAACTAAACATACTCGGCGAATATATAAAACCTATAATTGAGGAATAGTGAGTATAGTAATCTTTTATAAAAGAGAGTAAGTCATCCAACAGAAAAACAAAACAGTTACCAAAGGAAACACCATGTCTTCGAAAATTCAAATTAATCCAGGGAATAGAAAAGACCGACACGACTCAGAAACAACGACACGTGTTCGAAAGAGATCAACGCCACTCATCTCCGAGGAGAAGTGCCACCAAGTCCCCGAAGAGTAACACCACCGAAGAAAATGACGTCTCATGTGAGAGGTCCCGTACCCGAAGTCCTCAACACCATACACCCGAGTTATCAACGTCGAGTGTCCGAGTTCTCGAACCCGACTCATCAACATCGTTCACCCGAATCAACGAGGACCCGTACACCTTAAAAGGCCTTGGTCCTTAGTTTGGGTACAGGGGGCGTAACCGTCGATCTAAGAATAGGTGACATGGTGGTCCCTTCAGGTTCCTAGTAATTAAAAACGATAACGGAGACGAAATCCTCTATCTAGTTTTTTTTATAACGATGTTAAATACAGTTTGTCACAAGATGGATATAAAAGAAGACCCTCAAAATACTAAAGTTATAAAAAAGTCCAAAGTGTCACTTCAACTGGAGTACTGTCTGACTCTCTGTTAACTTTCGAGTAAAATAGAAAGGTATTAAAAAAGGTTGAACTTACATGTGGAACTTTATAGAAGGAAGAACTGTCCAAGGTCTTAGGTTCTTATGGTGAGTAGTCAGAATAATTAGTTGTACCTTATACCGTTAATAAAGGAGGATTAGGGAAGACTATGTATAAGAATCAATACTTTGTGTTAAGTCTTAGATAGTGGTGGTTGGTCGTAATTGATTCAAAGAATGTTAAGTACAAATAAATGGTTCTTAATAAAAGGATGTTTATTAGGTTACATAAATATTGATAATCGGAAAGATTGAGATTTTTAGAGTTGATTTACGTGTCCGATGGGATCATTCACCTACGTAAATTTTATTCTTAAAAAAATTTTTCATTAAATTTGTTTGTTTCTTCCCTTCTGTCGTCATCACTTTCAAGTTTGTTAAAAATTTGTTCAGTTACTAACGTCCGAACCACAACAGTAAGGGATAAGGTACGAGAGGAGGTTATCGGTTTCTGGAGTTTGTTGAATTTTCTTATTGTCGTAAAAGAATCTAGATAAAATATCAAACGAATAAACTAACATGTGATCTATAAATACTGTCGTTGAATTCAAGGTCCGAATAGTATCTAAGACGTTCAACTAAACTCTTACTGTGACTTTTATAGTTACTATTCCAAAGTAGATACAATATATTATGTCCGACATAATTTTACGAAAAGTCTTTCTCGTTTCACTTAAGTTACATATTTACGTTTACTAAGTATAGGACATCCTCAAGACTCGTTTAAATAGGGTGGATCGACGTTTTATTGATGATTTCTATTTGTTGTAAAAAGGACTTCTTTCACTAAACGAACGATAAAACACAATTTATTCTTTCCATGATCCACTAGAGTCTTTTTTCATAATTCAGTTGAAGTCTGTTCTGTTATGTTTAATTTGTCTGACGGTCAGTCCTTCGGAAACTTGTAAAGTACTATGTAAAGATGGAGTGTATCACCCTCATTATAAATAATTGTCTAAAAAGAGAGAGAAAAAAAAATTATTTCTTGTAAACTATCCTGACTGTTATAGTTAAAACCCACACCTTAAAACTTCCTTCATTTTATTGGAGTTTATGATTACTTGGATGTCGTTGGGTAATAACACTGTGTCTTAATGAGTCCCGTGCTCTGGACCGTAAGGCCAAAACCCCACGGACCAGATCCGAGAAACGGGGACTGAGTATGACGTACTGTGACTCGATTAATTTTAGAGGTTTGAAATCTAAGATAGGGATTTTACCTTCGTATCCACGAACGGCGAAAGTTCACATTGGTTTGTACAAAATTTTAACGTAAACTCTAGAACGGGACTTTCAATACCATATTTATATGTCGTGTACAACAGTATGAAGGACCGGAAACGTATAAGATAAGGAAAGACGGAACTTTACGGGAAACGAATGAAGAACGGGACCGTTTATGATTAGTCAAATTCTTGGTCGAGTTTACAGTAGGAAAGATATTTTAGGTGAATTGGAAAGGTCCGTCAACCAACGGGTGAAGGACAGACACGTTTTAATGAAGTGTTATGAATTGTCATGAAGTGTTATGAATGTATCATTTATAGACAAATATACATACGAAGAGGGTCGGTCTGATCCGTTCCTTTTTATGGTTGGTAAAAAATTAGAGGTCCCAGATCGTGTGACTAAGTACGAATTTTGTGGACAAAACTTCCTTACTATATCTCTGGGAGAGGAGAAACCCAAAAAATAAAATGGGTCCAGTAGATCGAGAAGAGAACCCGGTAATGTAAAGGGATTTCGTTAGAAAATTTGAATAGATACATAGATAACCAAAAGATATACGGTTAATGATATTGCATTAGTATTTTAAGACATATTCGGGAAAACTCCTCATTTAAGGATTTAAGACTTATCCCGTTAGAGGATGGGATCCATCAGGTTTTTTCTTTTCTCTCTCTTTTTTTTTTTTTTTGATAAAACAAGAAAGAGAAGAGACCGGATGTAACCTTAGAGAGAGGATGAGACGAAAGAATCGAATTGTCTCGTAAGTCCAAACGATTAATCTTCGATGTTCATTCCAGATCCTTTAATGTACTACGATTCTTTTGTCTTCGTAGGAAAGAGGGAGAATTCAAGTATGTTGAATAATTAAAACAGTTAAACGATAGAAGTCTTTGTAATATTACACTGTCCGATCTTGTGTTGTTATGGAATGAGACCGGATCCCCCACCTTTAGGGTAATCATATTTAAACTAATTCACGGTTGTTTAGGACCATCAATTTCTTTACACAAGGATATAATACAGATATGAAGTGACAAGGTCCGGTTCATTGAAGTAAATGTTTGTCTGAGACTTGTATACATTCACACGTACTGTGTCCGGTTCACTCGGTATGATAGTGAGAGAAGGAAAAATGACGGGATCAAGTTTTGGTATAGTAGAGAACTTGTCCGTTGACGTTCTGATAGACCAGACGAATAAGGGATGAGGTTAGGTTTAAGGTCATGGTTTTCAAATAGATAGTACTACAATGAGAAAACGAATTTTAGAAAGTTTTTTTTTTTTTCTTTCTTTTTTCAGGAAGTTTAGATATGAAGAAACGTACCGTGTGAATCTGGATGGTTAAACTTAGGTCAGATGGAAATGTCTAGTTAGAGTTCAGTGAAGGGTCTAGTACGAGGGGTATGACATGTAGGTCTCCGTTTGGTTTGATCTGACGTCTGAATCAGAACTTAAATGTATGGAGGTTCGTAAACGAATATTGTAAGACCAAATTCTGTGGATTAAAAGAGATGGGAGTAGAAACAAACTTCACTTCAGCGAGTCGACACAGGCTGAAAAACGCTGGGGAACCTAACATCGGATGGTCCCAGAGGGTAGGTACCCTAAGAGGTCCGTTCTCATGACCTCACCCAACGGTAAAGGAAGAGGTCCCCTAGAAGGACTGGGTCCCTAGCTTGGGCCCAGAGGGTGTAACATCTGTCTATGAAAATGACAGACTCGGTGGTATTTAAAGATGAGTATAAGAAGTTCGGGACTAATCCATAGTGGAGGAGGCACTTCGGAAATCACTGTGTTAGTACGTTTTGGAAAGTAGACAGAAGATTCTTGTGGACATAAAAGAAGTCATAGATAATGTGACGTAAATATTGATAGATAGACAGAGGAGGTGGTCCGGTTTGTGGGACAGTTCTCCTGGTAGAGATTCGGGAAAACCGTTATGAGTCTTGAGTGGATTCCAAGTTGTGGTATACTAAGACTTTTCCTGGTGACTAATGGACAGACAGGAGAAGAACGGGTGGGAGATTAGACAAAGAGAAGAGTTTTGACACCACAAACATAAGAAATGGAGGGAATAGTTTTTAAATTGATGAGTAGGGTAAGAAGACCCTGGATTAACTTTCTGAAACAAGTCTCAACATCTTTTTCAACCTTGTGTCTATAGAATCAGATCTCCTCGAGAATTAAATGAGTCTCGTGTTCTAAATCACAATTTATTCCTGTGATTGTCTTCTGTGATTGTCCGGTCTTATTGACAATTTCCTCGAATCTTTTGATGTTTGTTACTTTCACAGTCCAGACGAAATTTCTACAGTAGTTTTTTGTTTGTTTTTGTTTGTACAAAGGACCACTAAATTCAAATCCCTGTAATATAATCTAACTTCTAAATGGGACACATAATCGTAATTGTTCTAAATGTCACATATAATCTTAACAAATTTCCCAGATTCCTCGAGTCTTTATTCTCAACGAAATAAAACAAGTTAGGTTGTAAAGGGTTCGAATAAGTTACGGTTGTGTAAAAAGAAAAGTTATTACGGATATGGAACTCTTTATGACTATATTCACTTTTTATCTTTTATTCTAGTTTTCTACCAACCTTTGGTATTTCCGAGAATATAGCATTCCTATCTAGTATATTTATTATACAAGAATTTCTGTATTCTTCAGTAGAATATCCAGTCCATACTCGTCAAAATTCGTCCCCTGACTATATTTTACAAGATAAAATCTTACTGATGAAACCGTTTATACTCTTTCTATGTAACCCGACCTTCTGTTAGATTTACCACCTCCCGCCTCAACATCCTCTATGTCTCCACGCTTTTACCTCTATGTCTCAATTTAATTCTCTTTTCTAAGTCCTTTCGAAGTCTTTCCTATTTAGGAGGGAGTGACTGACTCTTTAGACGGAACGAGTCCCTCGAATAAGAAGAGAGGATTTACATAATCCCTGTTTGTCTTCGAAGGACAAAAATCCTATTAAGTCAGGTCAACAGATCCTTCCGGTTATCTGTTATGATGGAAGACCCTTGTCCATACCTCCCCCTGAGGCGTCCTCTGTTTCCGTCGTTACTCTCCGACTTCACCACCTGACGTGTTTCTTAAATCCAGTTCTGTCAGAATAGAGGATAAGTAGACATGTCTTCTAGACGGACGACATACGGTCCTTTATAAGACAACAGAGGAAACGGTTTGGGAGTTCAGAAGATCCTGTTTGGATCTGTCACATATCAGCTTTTTCCAGGTATATCAGTTTCGACACCAAAAAGATCATCAGTACAAACCTACACTCTCGACCTGGTATTTCTTTGGGCTTGAACTACGAAAGGTTGACACCACGACCTCTTCTGAGAACTCTCAGGGAGTCTGTCATTCCTCTAGTTTGGTTAGTTAGGGCTTCCTTTAGTTGGGACTTATAAGTAACCTTCCTGACCACGACTTCGACTTCGAGGTTATAAAACCAGTGGACTACGTCTCAACTGACTTACCTCTTCTGAGACTACGACCCTTTCTGACTCTCGTTCTCTTTTTCCGTCCACTGTCTCCTACTCTTCCAACCTATCGTAGTGACTGAGGTACCTGAACTCAGACTCGTTTGAGTCCCTCGATCACTTCCTGTCCCTTCGGACCACACCACGTCAAGTACCTCAGTGTTTCTCGACCTGTACTGAATCACTGACTTGTTGTTGTTAGATCTCGAAGACTTTCCCAAATTTCTGTCCCGTGAACTCTCCTTTTGTAATATACAAATGTACTAAACCTCCAAAGACTTTTCTGGGAACACGAATTCATCTCTGAGATTTCCCTTCGTCTAGTCAACATGATAAGTAGTTGCCACTCTGTGACCCAGGGTGTGAATTTGAAGAGACTTGACGGAAGAGGAAATGGTTTACTCAAATGGTGGTAGATGGACGTACTTTTATTTCACTTTAATAAACTTACTTCAATATCAGACTTCTAATATTTCCTGATATTTTTACAGTCAATAGACATAAGACTTACTTAAAAATAGAGTAAACTTTCGTACAAAATTTCCAATATAAACCACCCTTGACGGACCACCAGGTCACCAATTCTGAGTCGTCGAAAGTGACGGTACCGGATCCCAAGCTAGGGACCAGACTCTTGATTCTAGGGTCTTTGACGTACGTGTCGTCTTTTTTTCTTTTCTTTCTGGTGTAAACCATTATAACATGAATTATTATAATTACACTTTCAAAAGGGTGTCTTTAACCAAAGGAATAAATACTTATATTATTTTAACATAAGTTCATATCTTTTTCTTTTTAAGTTCTGAGAAAAGATACAAGGTTTTTATAAGCATTTGTTTATTAGAAAATTGTATATCACGAAAATAGTACTCATTAGTGTCACTTTGATCACTAGTGTTGAGACATTCTAGTGAATATAAGAGGGGAGTGGGGTGGTTTATCTGTGTGTGTGTGTGTGTGTGTGTGTGTGTGTGTCTCAGTTCTTGAACTATTTAAACCGACTGTCCTTGAACTAGACACCAGTCATTCTACTAGTCGATACTCTTCTTTGTTGACCCCAGAATCCGAAGAAGATCAAGAGTAGGTACCGAAAATGGACTGGGTTTTCTTGTTGTCAAACTAATTTTGTTTTGTTGATAAAAAGAGTACTGTAATCGTTCTCTACCGTTTTGGTGACCGGTGTAGAGGTGGATAAACTCTTCACTGTCTTTATGTTTCAGTGAGGGACAAATAGATTATAGAAGTAGACTTAAGAGTTTTGTGAGACTTTTATAGTTAATCCGGAGAGTTCATTCCTTTTCTAATCCGGATAAAGTCTATTCTTTTTATTTTCATCCATTCTCCGTCAATTGTTCTTCTTAGTCTTTTCTTTGGTCTAAGATCGGAAAAACCGAGAGAGTTACAACATCCGGTGTGAACTACTTTACTGGGTTTGTCGTCGTAGGGGTTATTACGTCTATTCGAACACGAAAGATTTCGAAACTCTCTTTTCTTATGATCGGAACCAACCTTAATTGTGGTCACAAGGTTCGGACCAAGGTGGTGGGTGATCAACATACTGGGATTTATTCAGTGAGTTAAGTAAATTTGAAGTCAAAGGAATAGACATTTTGATCTAGTTTACATAGAATGTTACAACGTTCCTAGTTTAATTTAATACATACGGACTGTGTACCTATGAGTCTACGATCAAACGAACGAGAGGGATGTGAAGTGGAAGAAATTAAGGGTCTAAACTTTCAATATAATTTTAACAATATTAAAAAATTGATTAATTTTTTTTGAGACCCACTATTATACTATCATTAAGTTATGAACTAATTATATTTTTACCGTATTATGAAATTATTGAAGGGTCAGTCCTTACCACGTCTCAATAGTAGTTCTAACATTCAATTAAGGACAGGTAAAATTAACTACACTCGTTTCTGTCTCTAACTGTGTCTCTTTATTTGTTTTTCTCTTGAAAGGGTCTTTATTTTACAGTCACTACGGTGTAAAGAGCCAATTTTAAGTTCCTTTAAGTGTAGAGTTTCTCCTCTATTATATGATAAGGTTTTACTTGGTTTGTCACAAGAGAATCCATTTATAAGGAAATCAAGTCTTTTATCTAGTTATGACAGACATTTTGAAGTTATGGTGTATTTAATTGGAGAATTCCGATCCTTCTGATGGTCTAGAGGTCTATTTTCGGTTGAAAAGGTTCCCGGATGTTCCAAAAAAAGACTATGAATAATAATTATTGACTTTCACTTTCACTGGATGGTATCTGTTTGTGGAGTTGGAAACTGGTGTTGTAAAGTTTCATTAAATCTTTGGAGTAGAGTCACTCGAATTTATTGTGTATGTAAGATTTGTTCAAACCGTCTTATCTTTTTATTATTCTTTAATTGAGTAGAATGGGAGGATCTGTGAGATACTGTCGAAGAAAACTTACTCTGTTTATCGTCGTAGTACCTTTAGTATTTTCTCGGAACTATATATCCAATACTAATTTTCGGGAATCAAGAAAACTTTCTTTTCTTGTATGTCGAAAAATGATCCTCAGGGATCGGAGAAAAACAGGAGTTTTGTACTGTGTGTTCTTATTTTACTAGGCCGGTTCCAGTGTCTCGTCCATTACCGTGTGAGACTACAGGGAGAAAGGACGTACGTTAGTAAATACCCTACGATAATAATTGAATAATAATGACTGTCATTGTGTGTTAGTCTAAAATTTTTGATTTCCAACCCCCGACCTCCGCGGCCCCCACCCCACCCCCCGAAAGGTGACTTAAGAGATCCACCGTTTTAGACCACCATAATTCAGAGACGTAAATGTGTCACGTTGTAGTTCTTGAGTTCTAACCTCCTCGACCCTTGGTGTAAAAGAGAATTAGTATAGTTGGAGACCCGTAGGAAGAGTCACGGGGGTAACGGAGAGACCTGTTTCTTTCCCAGACAGGTGAGATGTGGGACGGGTTGCGTCGTCACATTCCTGGTGTCCCCACCGGTGTGCTATCGGCCCGTGTCTTCTGTGTGGTGTTACGGGTCCAACGGGGGGCTCGCGACGGTCACTCGAGAGGAAAGGGCGATCTCGGTAAAGTCAGTGGACGTAGGGTTGAAAGTCGTCACCACCAGAGTCGTTTTCATGTGGAAGAGGACGTTGCGACGTTTCAAACGGGGATCAGTTGGCCTGTGTGGGGAGGTTTCGCGACGGGAAAGTCTTACTACAGAATAAGGCAGGAAACGGTCTATAGTCGAGGGGTAGGAGTAAGTCTCTATGGGGGAAGGAGACCTCTCCCCGCAAGCGGCCTGGTTTTTGTCGGGGAGCGACGGAGGACTGAACTACCTGTCGAGGGAAGAATGGGTCACGAGCCGTGGAGTTCAGGAGTCCGTCCCCAACCCGTGACCCACGCAAGTGGAGTTCCCCGACCCGAACGGCTACCAATGGCCAATGGTCGGGCGGCATTGACGGCGGACCGGAGGGAAGGTGACCAGTAGGGAGTGGAGAGGGAGGTGCGACCCTGTACCTGTGTGTGTGTGTGTGTTGTGCCACGCACCTCCTGGCGGGGAGCGCCGGCCGGTGTGCGTCCCAGGTCGGAAGCCGGGGTCCAGGGGAGGTGGCGCCGGTGGCGGGGTCCCGGTGCGGGGGCGCGAGTGGGCGTCAGGCCCCGACCCGTGGTCGCCGTCAGCCCCAGGCTCCGGTCCATCGCCGCGTCGTACTTGAGGAGCATGAACACGTACTCGCCGCCCAGCCGCTCGTCGTCCGCCTACAGCACGCCCAACTCGGCGAGCGACGTGAGCCCCGTCGACTACCCCTGGGCCGAGAGCGACTAGAGGTCCGCGTCCATCACCGCCTCCGTCAGGGCCGTGCTCGCCACGCCTGTCGACTCCTCCGCGCCCCGGGCGAGGCCGCCGTCGGCGTGGTCCGTGTCGCCCGTGAGGTGGAGGAGGCCCGGGCTCGGTGGCGGGAGGCGGCGGAGGAGTAGCAAATTGGGCCCGGGGTGACAGCGGCGCCGGAGGCGGAGCCGGAGCCGCCGGCCGAGCCGCCCGTCGCGGAGCCCGCCGCTCCGAACCCGGCCCCGCCCGCCGCCGCCGCGCCGGCCCCCGCCACCGAGCCGGACGCCGAACCGAGCCCGCGCCGCCGGCGCCCGGCTTCTCCTCTTCTGCGACACCTTCCACTCCGCGGCCGCGGCCGGCGGCGACGCCGTGAACCCCAGCCCGCGTCGGCGCACATCTCTACATCTCGCGCCGCTAAGCCTCAGAAAGAGCCTCGGGTACCAGGGGTCTCCGGCTCCCCGCTCCCCGCGGGTCGCGGTGGTGTCGAGGGCGGAGTCGCGGGGGAGTCGGCCGCGGGCCCGGCGGCGGCGGAGTCGGAGGGAGGGTCTCTATCTTTGGTTCGTCATCGCTGCTTCACCAATATTTCGGAGGCGGGGCGCGCGGCTACGGGTGACGCGTCCGCGAAGCGCCTCTGTGGAGTGTTGGGCGTGGCGGGTACGGCCTCCCACCCCCCCGCGACCCGCCCCGGCTCGCCCCACCCCGCGCGACCCGCACGACCTCGCCTCGGGGCGGAGGAGCCTCCCGTCCACTAAGGTCCCGGCGGTAGAACTCTTCTTCCATTGAGTTGATCAAATGAACCGGAGAAGGCAGTTATAGTAGCGGGGATCGGTGTAGCTTGGATGCCGCCTCAAAAGCCAAACGGAAAGGAGCTCCAACCCGGCTAACGACGAAGGTCGTTTACTATAAAATCAATGAGGTAGACATTTTTCGGCTACTCCCATTTAGTCTATCACTAAGGGTTGACCAGATGCAAGGTTGTGTAGAAAACAACAAAAAAAATAATTGGTCATTAATTATTTCTTATATAAGTAACTCGAAGATAATTTACCTCCGTCCACTTTGTCTGTCCCAGAGGGATAGACCCTCTCCAAATGTTTTATTTTAGGTTTAGGGAGTTAGATCGTAAGTCATGAAAGACACTGGATGATTTGATAAGGATCCAGGTGGCGGGTAAGATTGGAAGACCATCAAACCAATGAATGTTTAACACCTGCCTACAGGTCGTAAAACCCCCACGGACCTTCACGGAAAGACGACTAGGGGGTGACGAGACTGACCCCCTTCTGTGCCTTAGTCGGAATGTTTACCCTCTGTTCGTTCGGCGAAATTGTCGTTACCCTTCCATAGTCCGTCCTAATCTGAGTCAACGTTTATTGTTTTCTTTTTTTTTTCCGAATACTATCTTTAAATAAAGAGAGAAGTACTCTTTATTAAGCATTTTCAAGTTCCGACGAGACGGTAAGAATCGTTAACCAAAGATTAGAATTCCAGTTGAGTAATAACAGGTGTAAGGTCTGTCACCCCTCCCTTTTCTCTTCTTTCCATGTGAGTAAAGGAAAATTCTTCTGACGGAATTTTTTTTTTTTTTTTTCCTTCTGACGGAACTTTCGGACCGTGTAAAGACGAATGTAGAGTAATCGGTTTCGCATCAGTGTACCGGTATGACCCTATACATCGAAAAATTGACCCGTGTTACACAGGGATTTTTATCCACGAGACAATAATTATTTCTAACCATCTTTGACATGATTTTCTATTGGCAAACAGAAAATACCCACCATAATTTTGGAACTCTTTCCAGGAATCCTTATTTGGGACCCTTTGAAGTTTGAAAACTCCATTTTGTCTCCTTCTTCTCGGTCGCTTTCTTTGACTTTTCGTCCCCGACACTGTGTCCTCTTTTGAGTTCGATCATACTACAGTGTCTGTGGATCTATTTTACAAAGGTCCCCCTCACCAGTTAATACTGTTTAGGGTGATTCTTCAGTTGCGGCTATTCTTGTCTCTTCACTAGTAACCTAAATCGTTATGGTTTCTCCAGGCATTCCTCCGCTTTACAAGGAGGAGTTCCTCCTTCCTCTAAACCACGATCTACCGATTTTGTTGTTGACTAAAGACATATGACCAGTTTCATACGACCCGAGACGACGCCATTGTTGGACTTGTAGAGTTACGAAATTGTGTAACCATATAAAGAGGGTGAGTATGTTTCGGACGGATACCCCGTTCCGTGAGAGGACCAGTGAGTCTCTCCAGGTACCGTGAAAGAAGGACCCGAGATGGTGGAGTTGGGCTCCACAATTCCTACCGGAGTTATCCCCTTTCTCTCGACCTCCCACACACACACACACACACACACACACACACACACCCACACCCACACACACACACACCCACACACACATGTGTGTACACAAGTCAGTACAGGTTGTGAAACGTTGGGGTACCTGACATCGGGTGGACCGAGAAGACAGGTACTCGAAAAGGTCCGTTCTTATGACCTCACCCAACGGTAAAGGATGAGGTCCCCTAGAAGGGTTGGGTCCCTAACTTAGACGTAGGGAACACAGAGACCGTAACCGTCCACCTAAGAAATGGAGACGCGGTGGACCCTTCGTCCTCCCAACACGTCGTCGTTAATTTATGAAGTCGGACCTTTACTGTATACAATGAAGGTGAGTATCTGATAATCTTGAACACTGTGTCCGAGCTAAATTAACGTTTCCTCCGACTTTTTACATCACCCCTCCGTACATGATAAATATTATCATTCACTGTAATAGAGTCGGTGTCAAGGGATATTAGTAGTAACTGAGACAAGAACCGCTGGTTACAGGACTCGTCAACCAACCTCCTCTACACACGGACAAACATCCCTACTTTCTACCCCCTCTTCCGACGAAACAAGGAACCCAATCTCACACGACTTCCTGGACCCCTGGAGACTAAGGTCTGTCTGGGTCGACCGAAACTCTACGAAGGAGGACACGTCGACTGTCTTTGTTGACCGTCTTAACAACTTATCGAACGACTTTTCGAGTTGTGTGGTTTACGTACGAATAGAACCGAGACCAAGAGTTTGTTTGGGACGGAGTCGAGTTTCGACGGTGGTGGTCACGAAACCGTCTTTTCACTGAAGAGTATTTATGGTCACCTGAAACGATACTGGGGTAAAGAAGACCCAAAACAGAGGACTTAGGTAGTGGAAACTTCGTTCCCTGATTTCGTTAAGGACAGTGAAAAAGGAGACACAGAGGTGAACTATGTTCGTCTCGTCACTGAGTCCTTCTACTGTCCTTTCTCTTCCTGAGAGTAGACAAGTAAGTCGTTTGTACATAATATGAATGAAACACCTTCCGACAAACGGTTGGTGATCCCAGTACCTCTACTTGTCTGATTACCTCAACACCTGTTCTTTCGAACACAGTTGTGAAGGAGTTTTGAAAGATGTCAAGGGTGTTGGTCGACGTAGAGGAAGGTACGTAGAACGAAGAAACGTTTACGATTAGGGAGACGAACATTAGTCCAAGTAAAAGTACCAGTAGTGGGGAAAGATGAAAGTCTGAGTGGAGGAGAGTACAAGGGTCCTATACTACATTTATTGGGGTCACAGTTAGTTTGGATAATAATCCTACTGGTGCACTAAATGACAGGTTTGGGTCCTGTGAAGACTCTTACTTTTCACTTTTTACTTTCACTTTCTCCGAGTCAGTACAAGTTGGTAAACACTGGGGTACCTGATATCAGGTACCTTAAGAGGTCCGGTCTTATGACCTCAACCATCGGAAAGGAAAGAGGTCCCCTAGAAGGGTTGGTTGTGTCCCTAACTTGGGTCCAGAGATCGTAACGTCCGTCTAAGAAATGGTCGACTCGATACTCCCCTTTTCGGGGTAAACTCTTACTTTCCCTTACGATAGTAGTTAACGAAACCGAGTTGTCCACAGTTAGTTAGACAAGGTCCGTTTGATTTTGAATGCCAGCGGGTGAATGTGGGTTGTAACAGTATTTTGGACTGTGAATTACGAAAGTACAGAGTCGGGAAACTCTACTATAACGATAGGTATATAAAAATTTCAAAAAAAAATTACACCTGGTAAAAATTCCAGAAATAGTTTAAACAATGTCATGACAAAGACAAAATACAAAACTAAAAACCGGCACTCTATGCACCCTAGAATCGAGGGTTCTGGGACCCAACTTGGGTGTGGGGGACCTAACCTACTTCAGAATGGGTGACCTGACTGTCCCTACAGGGTAACAATAGGGGTAAAAATTCTACTCCTGTATCTCGGACTCTCTCTCTTCTCTGAACACCAGAGTGTGGGTCTTCCGTCGTTTTGACCGGACCCTTCAATCCTGTAGTCTGAAGTTTAGGACCCGAGAAGACTGAGATCTCTAGTCATCCATGGTGGTATGGACTGAGGGATCATGGTGTTTTAGAATGACAGATTCAGTACACACCGAGAGGGGGTCTGGGTTCTACATCCCCCTTCCATCTTTACGTCAGAATGAATAGAACACGTGGTCAAGGGGGGTCGGGAACCACACCTTTTCCAGAATCCCGTACAAACAACCTGTCTACTGAAGAACTCCAATCTCGAAATACAAAGTAGAAAATCTTTTATAAATAAACTGACACGACCCAAAATCAACGTCGTACGCCTTAGAAGGAACACCGTGCTCCCTAGAACTCAACGTCGTACACCCTAGATCAAGGGACCGGTCCCTAGTTTGGGGCCGAGAGACGTAACCCTCGAACCTAAGAATCGGTGACCTAGTGGTCCCTTGAGAGACTCATCAAAGTGGAATTTTAGACTCTGGGAAAAAGTGTGGTTCATGGATCGTGTCACGAACGATACGTAGACAAGTAAGGTAATTGTGAATAATTAGTGGATGGTGCACGGACCATGACACGACCACTACGTCGTTACTTGTTTTATCTGTTCCAGGGCCAAGAGTACCTCGAATGTGTCAGGCCACCCCCTTTTGCATGTTAGTGTTTGTGTGTGTCAATGTTTAGTTCTATTTACGATTCCTTTTTTATGATCTATGACTAAAAATTCTCGATAAAACCTCCATGTAAATCATCCAAAAATAGTATCTAACCTACCGACTTTGTCTACTTCTGTTTTTCTTCCGCATCAAACCTTTCTCTTTTTACAGCCAAACCTACACACCCCGACCTGCACGGACACCCCAAAGACAAAATTAGAAGGGTGCAGATCGGTCCAATTGACTAAACGAGGTTTGACTTTTTAACACCGTTCCCTTTCTTTGGGCGGAGTCGGTCGGGTTTCTCTCGACCGGAGGTCGATCGTACCACCAAGATTCTCCCCGTCTTCCGTCTTCTATTCGTCTCTTTCCTACACGAGTGCCTTTGTTATTAGTCTGGAGGGTTCGACGTCACTTCTGGCGCCGTTCGTCGGTTCCTCGCCCGACGGAATGTAGGTTGCTTCTCTCGACCTAGCGGCGCGGTAGGAGGAGGCGCTCCCCGGTCGCGTGGGGGCCCGCGAGATTGCTCCCCTCCCCCGACGAGGCACGGTCCTTTGGGCTCGGCGCGTCGACCGAGGCGCCGTCCTAGGTGGTTAGCCCGACACGGACCACCGCCGTGGTGCACTGAACGGAGGAGTAGAGGAGGGGAGGAGCGGAAGGTCCCTTCTGCCCGTAGGGGCGGTACCACGGTGGGGCCGGTAGGGCGGGGGTGAGGAGCGCACGACGTCGGCGCGCCCGCACTCGAAGGCGCTCGGCGGCCCTAAGGCGGCGTCAGGCGCCGCGCCCCCTCCCCGCCCCTCCTCTCGTTCGACGTCGGCGTCGCGTACGTTAAAAAAGGCAGTTCCAGTTCGCATGGGTGAGGGGCGGTTCCGACAGAGGCCTTAGGGGGGGTCGGTAGTGGCGGTGACGTCGGTGCGTCCGGCCGGCGTCGTAGGGACCTGGTAGACCTGGTGACGGGTCCGAGAGCGACCCGAAGGACGTCCTTGTCGCCCCTTGTCCTCCCAGAGTTAGATGGGCCGGGGTGATCGAAGGGTCAGCGTGTGGAGTACAACACATCGGGTCGAAATTTGGGATGGACCGAGGGTTATTGGGATATCCCCTCGTAATTTCGGGGAGTATCGGTTCGGGTCCAATTGGGAAAGGTCAGGGTGCCGGGGGAACGTAATCTCTGGGTCAGGGAGACCTAGAGGATGGGAAAGTCCATGTCGGTAGTGCATGTATGAGTCCACTGATGAGAACGACATGCAACACGGATCCCATGGGAATCGCTTGTATCGTGTAAATGTTCTGGATTGAAATGATACAACCTCTTCTGAGAACTCTCCGGGAACCTGACGGTCCTCTAGGTTGGTCAGGTAGGATTTCCTTTAGTCAGAACTTATAAGTAACCTTCCTGACTACGACTTCGACTTTGAGGGTTATGAAACTGGTGGACTACACTTCTTGACTGAGTAATCTTTTCTGGGACTACGACCCTTTCTAAGTTCCGTCCTCCTCTTCTCCTGCTGCACCTGTAGGGTACCTGGTCTACGTCGAGCATCTGGAGTCACACACTGGAGAAGAGAAATCCTTTCTCCTACGGAAAACGACCCTTTTATGAAACTTTTTGAGATTCTTCCACACTAGAATTTCGAGAGTCTCCGTCGACAACACCTCCGTTATTCCTTCTCCTGAACTTAAACTTAAACAAGGATTTTACTAAGATCTACAAAATTCGATGACTCCTGAGTCTCTTAGATAGTCTTTGACCTCCTGACTCAAACCCTTTACCCGTCTTTGGTTCTCATTCCCATTCCTAACACCCTCCATCTTCACTCTGTCGTCCTTCGGTCGGACCCCGTGGGTGGGTGGTCGTAGTTGGTGACACTTACTATCGTTTGTAAAGGAAGGTAGGAGTACCCCCGGGCGTACTCCCGGTCCCTCCCCGAACCTGAACGTTTCCCACCCCACTCCCCCACTGGACTTCTGTCCTCCCCTTCGGTTGAGGGGTTGACGATTCCGAAGTGTGTCACCCCATTACGGACCTTCCCTTTAACCTCGAAAGAAGCCTCGAGGTATGCCATCTATGGGTACTGGTCCTCTATCCTCAACCGGTGTCGACTTCTTATCACACCTCCCTTCGTCTTCTCGACAATTCCGACAGAACCCTTGGTCACATAATGATCAAGTGGGGCTCTAGAAAAAAAAAAAAAATTAGTAAAGAATCTTTGGTAAATAAACCCGTGATCACTACCAGGTCACTAATTCTTAGGTGGAACGTCACGTTCCCTGTGACCAAGTTAGGAACCAGACTCTTCTAGGGTGTCCGGTACCTCGTCGATTCGGACACACGGTGTTAATGACTCAGACACAAGATCTCGGACACTCGACCTTGACGACTCGGGGCCACGACGTTGATGACTTCGGACACGTGGACTCGGACACGAGGTGTTGGCCTCGTCGGTGACGATACTCTTCGGGTGTGTGACGTCACTTCTCATCGGAGAGAGTGACGTTGATCTCTTTCGGGTTCACTACGTTACTCCTGGGTGGTGTCGGAACTGACACGACCCAAAATCAAAGCCGTACCTCCTAAATCAAAGGACTGGTCCCTAACTTGGGTCCGGGGGACGTAACACTAACACCTCATAATCGATGGTCTGGTGGTCCCTTAAGGTGAGACTCCAGAAAGCAACGATATTGATACTACACCAGAGAAGGAGACAGAGGGTAAGGACCTCTAGAAGTTTTTTAGAGGACACAAGCGACTCCGACGGAGTTGACCTCACAAACACTTTTACCGACTTCCCCGGTTCAAAAGGTAGACAAAACCATATCACGACTGGTTTCTGTCATGTCCGACCTAGTCATCGACCTTGTGTTCTGTATTTCGGAGGGTCCTTAAACGTCATTAGAACCTCTCCCAAAACCTTATCCGTGAACCTAAGTAGGGTACTAGAGTTCCCCAGTCCTCTAGGGACTGTAGATCCAATGTCATTATTTCTTGGTCGATATTAAATGATTCACCAATGAACACGGTCTGTAACACGTGCATGTATGTAATAGAGATGTTAGGAGTGTCACTGACATACTCCATAATAGTATTAGAAGTAAAATGACTACTTCTTGACGAGAGGTCGATTAACGGGACTCGTCTTCTTTATTAGTAGAAGAAACCCAAAAAAGACCTGTCGTGAATGGTACGTCTCAATATTAATAACAAAATTAAACACACAGACAGGAAGAGTAAGTAGATATTCCCCTGTCCTCGGTTCGACCATTAAAGTTCACGGACTGTGTGTCTCTCCCACAACTCATGTGCAATTTAGTTAATCAAATTCCTTCTGGTTTTCGTCACGGGACTTCAGATTCTATAAGCACGAGAATTCCTTCACTAAGTGGGAAAGATCCGGAGTCAAAAGAACGGACACCTCACTCCTAATATCTAGAGTGTCCAAATAACACTCTAAATTTACTCTGGTCCAGTACCTTAAAGGTATGTTGATCGTCGACTACTATTACTATTATACTACTACTACTACCTTTTTCCTCGTCCCTTTGATAGGTCTTTATCAAAACTATCTATTTCTTTGATAAGTCTTTTTTTTTTTTAGGTCTTTAAGGTCTTGACATAGTCAAGTTTCTCCTTAAGAATCCTCCGGGTCGGTGACACGTCAAAGGTTCTGATGTCACAGAAGTAAGTAAGTAGTAACGATCTTGTACATGATACACGGTGACGAACTAAAGTAAAGTAAACTTTGAGCGTCTTGTCTACGAGTTTAATAAGAGTAACATGTTCACTTTTTTTTACTCCATTCTCTATAGTACACTGAAGGGGTTTCTCTTGTATCGATGCCTCACCATCTCCGTCCTAAACTTGAATCTAGACACACCCAGATTTTGGGAACGAGTAAGACGAAAGTTACGGTGTCGAAGAAGTCAGAAGAGGACTAAGTGGTCGTGTAAATAGTTTGTAGTTGATTCACGATCCCCTATGTTCCGGATCTGTAGACTTACAGAAAAGGTCCTGTTCGACGCTCCGTCTGTTGAGCCACCTATAAATTTTTAAGTCGGACTATTCGAGACACAACCCACTGCACACTCACTATCTCAACGTTCCCCCTGGGGAAGGTCCCAGACTTTCACCCGAGAAAAGATTATGAGTCTTTACTTAACAGGTTTCTCTGTGTACACGACTGTAGGTTCTCTGAAATAACCTTTCCCCACGGGTCCACCTCTCGTCCTCCCGTTCCCTTGGGTCCTCCTGATGAGGTGGTGTACCGAACTTCAGAGCTCAAAGTACCATTAATCCGATCACGGACCCAACGGAGACCGACTAGTGAGACTAACTCCCAGGAAGGATCACCTTATGGGTAGTGAGTCGGTTCTACCTAGGGTCACTCTTCCCAAGACCCTTCAACCATCCTCTATACTTGGAAGAAGAGAGGAAAACTGGAAAGGACTTTAAGAGGGTCAACCACCATCGAACAGTCAAGGTGTAAGGAATGGTCCTGGAGGATAAATTCTAACGAGTACGTTCGCCAATGAGACCACAGACCGGTTCCACCCGTCAGAGTCAGTCATCAAGGAGACTGTTATCTTCCCTCACGGCAACGAAATGTGAACGGTAAGAGAAACCAGACGTCTGGGGTCCATGTAGAGTCTGAGTGATCCAACAAGGGACGTTCAGATGGTGGAGAGAACCCACCTCCCCCGAAATGTCACCCCTGTTTTCTTATTCGTTGTTAGGAGAGGTTTTCTTTAGGGAGGATTGGTCGGAGAGGAGAGAGAAGTAGAGAGAGAGAGAGAGAGAGAGTGTGTGTGTGTGTGTCTACGTTGGAGAGTATTCCACCCACTACCCTATGACGACCATCTTTGCCAAAGAGGTAGGAAGTCCGTACGGGACGGACCCACCAGGTACCAAGCACCGTAAACAATGGAGACGGTTTTACTGTCCTTTGAACGTAAATTGTAGGACAATGTGTAAGTAATTTTTCTTTAGTCCTTCCTTTCAGTGGGTTAGTTATCACTAATAGAGAGCCACCACTTCAATACACATTAGAGATAAAAGAAGAAGAATGAATAAACGAATTTAAAAAAAGATCGTACCTAATTGATGAAAACATTAGTCATTTCGATAAAAGTGTTAATAGACACCGGAGTATCCACACCCCCTTCCAGATACTCTTCGTCAGAGTCTTCCCCTAAACAGGACTCATGTTTTCCCTGACCTGTCCATTGTGTACCCTCTCCACTCCTTCACTCTCCAGTAGCTCCTAATTTTTGTTCCCGGTGGGAAGAACTCCCGAACAAGACACGGGTCCAGAGAGGATCGGAACTACACGCTAAGAGTCAATTGGGAGTTTTGGTCAAATCCTCTATTCGATAATAAAGTGTCGACTCGTTTGGTTTTCGGCTAAAGTGTCTTTTTCTTTGGTTCTGAGTCTCTCCAAGGTAATACAGGTCCTTGTGTGTCGATCTTTCACTGCCTCCGTCCTAAACTTAGGTCTAGTCCCATAAAAATTGAAGACCTGAGCCCCCGGTAAAGTTCTGGAAGGTCAACGTGTTTACAAATGTATAAGGGTCGAGAAGTGTGTGTGATTGACTATGATCACGTTACGTCTCCCCACCCACTCTATTTCTGGTGAGAGGACAAAAGGTTTACTCTTTTCCGGTCTCTCCTCTGAACGAGTCGTATCTCAGTGTTTCACCACCCTGAGGATCTTAGGAGGAAAGAGATAAACCCGTCGGAAGGTGGAAGGCGATAGAAGACGGTTGACGTCCGCGAAGGAAGAACTTTGTTCACTAAGTTCCATTTAACGACCTGAAGGGGAAAGAGTTTTGTGTCCTTCAGACACAACAAACGACGTCACTCTCTTGTTAAGTCCAGTCAATGTTATATCCGCCCCGGTGTATCTCCTAACCCAGAACACCCCCACTCCCAAACCCCCAACCCCCTCACCCCCAGACTTCCCCCTCCGTCCCGAAGGACGGTGGTCCCGACGAGTCTCCCTGGACGTAAAAAGAAAGGACTCCCAGTACAGTCACACAGACGGGTCCGAACTTCAGTATGTGGTCTAACGACCCACTTGATAATACCTCAAATCTTTTTACTCGGGTGCTCCTCTCTTCTCCCCCGGGGACAGTTATTATTACTACCATTATTACTACTACTACTACCGCTACTATTACTACCGGGTACAAATACCATGTTTTTGGAAATATGGTCCGTGATTCACTGATTGTGTTCACTTGAGTAAACTCAGAGTATTGTCGGGATCCTTCTTCTAAGATATCGAAACCCCAGTTTATTTTAGCCTAAGATTGGTGTCAGTACGACGAGGGGTCGACACACTGGAGTCCCTGGAATGACTGTAAGTAAGTTATTTATAAAAACTTGTGGATGATACACGGTATGAAACAAATCACTTGTTTTGTTTCTAGGCACGAGAGTGTCACGAATGTTCCCTTTCGTCTATTGAACATTGGTATCAGTCATTTTACTATTCCCGATTCGTCCTACTCCCCCAGGCCCTTACGACTCCTCCTTCCTCCCACGTCACAATTTGTCCCCACAGTCCCTTCACTCGGACTTCTCGTAGGGGGGCCACGTGCGACGGGTGGGACGTGGTACACGAATGTAAGACCCCCACAGCAAAGAATCGGTACATCGGAGGGTCGGATTAAGAGACCGGGAAAAGACGATCTATTGGATCTCGTCTGAACAAATTTTAATTATTTCGATTGACTAGGTCCATAGTATAATTCATGGGTGAAGGTCCGGACCATGAAATTGTAAGTAACAAAGTAAACGAGGAATAGGTCTACACTCTCTATCTATACTACTTGAGGTAAAATGTCTACTTCCTTGGCTGAGTCTCTCCACCTCACTGGACTGGTGCCAGAGAATCGGTTACTCCGTGAGAGGATTCCAGGGAGGGTCACCACTACCTTTCCGGAGCCGACCGAAAAGGAGAGGTGGTGAACGACGACACACACGACTGTCGGGTGTCGAGTCGAGACGGATCTCCCTTCCGTAGCACCCTCAGACAGGGACTCGACCTTTCTGTCTGTTCAGACGCTACGGACCCTCCTGGGGATCTTGGGCCTTCCCTTGACGGACACGGAACGGGACCAGTCACGTAGTCTTTCTCTTTGGAAGAACGGTCGACAGGGCATTCGATCTCTGAAGAGAGACTCCAGACTCGGGTCAGTGACCCACCGGACTAAGGGTACTTTCACACCTCTATCTTTTGTACACCCTGACGACGTCAACGGTCCGTTGATGGTCGATGTGTGAGTGAACTGGCTCAGTTCTTCCGACGGACTACGTCAGTCTCTAAGAACCTAGACTTTGGCTCTCTGCAGTCAAAATCAAGACTAGAACCCGTTCAGGGACAAGAAAAGCCCCTGAGTCAAAGGATAGAGAACATATATCGTGTCAGTCTGACAGATTCGACGTTATACTTATCTGTGGTCTACCAGTCTTAGTCTCACCCCACCCTGGTCTCCGAGTCCTCGACCAGTAGCAACTCACTTCTGAGTCAGGAGGAGGACGGGTAAGACAGGGTCGACAGGACCGGGACCAATGGTCGACTCCCGTTCTCTGTAAAAGAAAGGGTGGGACTCGATAAAGTCCGGTGGGTCTGAGGTAGGGTCCGGGTGAGGATGTCGAGGCAGACCCTTAGTAGAAACATGAGTGTTCAATCACGTCGGTGGCGGGTGGGTAGTATTGAAAGGGGCACCCCTCAAAGGAGACAAGGACGGTTTACGTCGATGGGTCAAGACCCACAAAGGGACTTATAGGTAGTCTCCTGAAAGACTGCGACAAACGGCTCTAACGTGACCACCATTTGGGACTCCCACCACGTAAGACGTTTTTAGTCGTCTCAATTGAGTAAGGTAAAGTGTTGGTATTGTTTTTTACTGACGTCGACGTTCCCGTTGTTTACGAAATACAGGGACTAGAGTGAATTAGGAGCATGTTAGGTCTCCCTACTCTTGTTTCCGGGGACAAAATGTCTACTCCTTTACCTCGGAGTCTCTCCATTTTACTGAACGGGGTCCAGGGTCATTTATCACCTCAGTCCTGAGGGTAAGTCTCGATCACGGTATCGGACCCCAAAGTTTGGTGACATCCCACGATAAAGAGGTGTTAGGGTCTCCTCCCGAGTTGGGCGAAATGTCTACCTGTTTAGTTCCAGGTCTCTCTTCACTGACCGGGTTCTAGTGAGCCGCTCAATTACAGTCCTGTCTAAGATCCTGGTGAGGGACGTCTCGGAATGGTGTGTCAAGGTCTTTTGTTTGTCAAGGGGTACGCACTCGTTCTTTAGGGATCAGAATTCTTCAGGGGTCGTCAAGGATGTTTCACCTTGTAACGGATCCCAAGTGTCTGTTCCTAGGGATTTTCAGAGTCACAATCCTGTCGCTCAGGGTCTCAAAGAAACCCGTCGTTTTCACACACCCACAGTGACAGAACCCAGATGTCTCCTCCAGAGTTAAGATCGGTGTAGACTCCATGAAACCACACAGACCTTATAAGAGGGTCATCCACCATAACGGACCAATTACAAGTGGACAGGTGGACTGGACATCCATAGTCAAGTCACAGTGAAGGAGATCCTTCTGGATACGCCCTGGGGAACGAAGGGGTTAGTATCTAAGAGTACCCAAGTCGAGAAAGGGTATTATTACGACTGGTGTCAAACGGGACATCTAAGTATAGGTTTCGTGTAAATTTTGTACTTGAATGGGAGGGAGGTAGTCCGAAGGGACCACAGAGTCTGCTATTTCTTAGACGGACGTCACGTCACGTCTTCTGGTCCTAAACTAGGGATCCCAGTCCTTCTAGGGGACCTCTTCCCTTACCGTTGGGTGAGGTCATAAGAACGGACCTCTTAGGGTACCAGTCCCCTCGGACCGCCCGATGTCAGGTACCCCAACGTTTCTCAACCTGTGTTGACTCGTTGATTGTGAAAGTGAAGTCAAAGTAGGAGGTTGACTGGGGGTTTCTACGTTGAGGTCTACAAAAATAGGAGTATTTTTGTTTGATTAGAAACTTGTAAGTGGTTCTACTATCTACGAATTATATTTCTGTCTAACCTTAGTGGGACGTCGACGGTCCTCGTGAGGGTTTAAGAGACGGGTTAGAGTTAAGTGGGGATCTCTATCCCAGAAAAAGAATTTCCGTCTCACCGAAGTTACACGTCTATAGAATTCTGTCGGAAAGGAAATCAGTGAGGGAAACCGACTCAAGAGTCTATCTTCGTATGTTTTCTTAATAACACACCTCAAGAAACCACCGGATCACCAATCAAATACCGTGAAAGTACCACCTCCGGACTCACTCTAAGAATCAGTCCCTTGGTAGGACCTACGGTGTAACGTGTCAGTTTTTATTTATTTATTTATTTCGACAGTAAAGACCCCCCTTTTTCTTGTTAGTCCGTTAGTTGAAGTAATCAAATTTTTTTTAATAACACGTAATATCCATTAAATTCCCAAAAGTTCACATTAACACTTACTATATACGAAAGGTGGACCCACGACTGAAAACTTAACTCGGAGGAAGACTCTGTGGGTGTGATATTAATACTTGCACTTTCTCATAACGTAAAGACACGGGGTGGGGACCTGGCCTTCGGGTGCTCCTAAACTAACGGAGTAGAGAGTATGGGTATAGGTCGTACTTTGGCCCGTGTCTCGTCCATGAGTCATTTACAAATAACTCCCTTACTTAGTGGAAACGAAAGAATGAATGACCTTCTGTCTGGTCTTCACCAGACACACCCAGGTCTGCCGATGCCCATGAGAGTGAGAAACTCCGGCCTTCGGTGACTCCGTGGGCGGACGTGGACGAGGAGATGTACGTGTTCCGTCTTCGGTACACTCACACTCAAACCTACACACGTATAAATAACCGAGTGTGTAAAGACACTGTTGGTCTCCGTCAAAAGATAAACCTCGTGAATTAAAGTATTGTCAAAGGACATCGAAGACATTGTGTAATGGTATTTAAATTACCAAATTCTGTTATAAAAATAGAATATCAACCTCCAGTCTCTAGGTTTTTCCCAGAGTGTCCTGATTTTAGTTCCATAACTGTCCCGAACGTAAAGAAGACCTCCGAAACCCCTTCTTAGACAAAGGAACGAAAAAGTTAGTTCGATCTCGACGTAAGGAACCGAACACCGGAAAGGAGGTAGAAGTTTTGATCGTCGTAGCGTAGAAGGTCAGAGAAAGAGACACGAACGGAAGAGAGGACACTCCTAGGAACGCTGACATATCCGGGTGACACTATTGGGTCCTAATAGAGGGGTAAAATTAAAAGAAAATGTCTTAAATAAAAATTGAACTCCTATTAACGAAATGTTACAACACAACCAAAGACGGTATGTTGTTGCACTTAATCGGTAGTCATACGTACACAGGGAAGGGAGAACTTGGAGGGAGGGTGGAGGGTCGGGAGATCCAACAGTGTCTCGTGGTCCGACTCGAGAGACACAGCATGTCGCCGAAGGGTAAAACGTGTACCATTACGTATATAAAGTTACGACGAGAGAGTTAAGTAGGGTGGGAGAGGAAGAGGTCGACACAAGTGTTTAGATAAGAGATACAGACACAGAGACAAGGACAGGACGTTTATCCAAGTACCCATGGTGGAAGGATCTAAGGTATGTATACACAATTATGTGCTATAGACAAAAAAAGAAAGACTAAACGGAGTGAGACATATATTGTCCGAGATCCAAGTAGATGGAGTGATGAGTAGGTGACTGAGTTTAAGTAAGGAAAAATACCGTCTAATCATAAGACAATATATGTACATAGTGTTGAAGAAATGGGTAAGTAGATAACTACCTGTCGATCCAACAAAGGTACAGGACTGACACCATTTACCACACAGTTACTTGTAACCCCATGTGCACAGAAAAATTTTTTGTAAATAAATAAATAAAATTAACCTCCGATTAATGAAATGTTATGGCACCACCCAAAAAACGGTATGTAACTGTACTTCGTCGATGCCCACCTGTACACAGGGGGTAGGGTTTGGGGTGAGGGTGGAGGGAGGGGTGGGGTAGGGAGACTCAACAGGGTCGCGTGACCGAAACTCACGGGACAAAGTACGTAGCTTGAACCTGACCAGTAGATAAAGTACATCCCATTATGTGTACAAAGTTACGATAAAGGAGTTTAGTAGGGTGTCTCAGGTTTTCAGACAAGAAATATAGACACAGAGAAAACGACAGAGTACATATCCTAACAGTAAGGGTAGAAAGATTTAAGGTATATATACACAATTATATGACATAACCACAAAAAGAAAGACTGAATGAAGTGAGACATATTATCCGAGGTCAAAGTAGGTGGAGTAATCTTGACTAAGGTTACGTGAGAAAAATTATCGACTCATTATAAGGTGACACATATACATGGTGTCGAAAGAATACATAAGTAGACGGTTACCTGTAGATCCAACGAAGGTACAGGATCGATAACATTTGTCACGACGTTACCTGTAACCCCATGTGTATAGAGAAAGTTAAGACCAAAGGAGTCACACATACGGGTCGTCACCCTAACGACCCAGTATACCGTCAAGATAAAGGTCAAAAATTCCTTAGAGGTGTGACAAGAGGTATCACCGACATGTGACATGGTGGTTGTCACATTCTCCCAAGGGAAAAGAGGTGTGAGAGAGGTCGTAAATAACAAACATCTGAAAAACTATCTTCGGTAAAACTGACCGTACTCCACCATGGAGTTACATCAAAACTAAACGTAAAGAGACTGTTACTCACTACAACTCGTAGAAAAGTACACAAACAATCGGTAGATATACAAAAGAAACCTCTTTACAGACAAATCAAGAAACCGGGTAAAAAACTAACCCAGTAAATAAAAAGACCATAACTAGACGTACTCGACGAATACATAAAAACTCTAATTAAGAAACAGTCAACGAAGTAAACGATAATAAAAGAGGGTAAGTCTTCCGACAGAAAAGTGGAACGAATATCAAAGTAAACAACACGTTTTCGAAAATTCAAATTAATCCACGGTAAACAAATCAAAACGAAAATAAAGGTAATGAGACCCTCCACCCAGTATCTCCTAGAACGACACTAAATACAGTCTCACAAAACGGATACAAAAGGATATCCTCAAATTATCAAAGACCAGAATGTAAATCTAGAGATTAGGTAAAACTCAAATAAAAACACACACCACAATCTTTCACAAGATCAAAATAATAAAATGTCCACCAACTGGTCAAAAGGGTCGGGGTGAACAATTTCCCTAACAGAAAAGAGGTAACATATAAAAACGGAGGAAACAGTTTCTATTCAACAGACATCCACTCACCTGAATAGAGACCCGAAAGATAAAACAAGGTAACTAGATATATAGACAGAAACACGGTCATGGTATGACAGAACTACTGACATCGAAACATCATATCAGACTTCAGTCCGTCCAACTAAGGAGGTAAGAAGAAAGAGTTCTAACGAAACCGATAAACTCCAAAAAATATAAAATATAAAGGTATGTTTAACACTGTAATAAACAAGATCAAGAAACTTTTTATGGTAACCATTGAACTATCCCTAACGTAACTTAGACATCTAACGAAACCCATCATATAGGTAAAAGTGATATAACTAAGAAGGTTAGGTACTTGTACCATATAAAGAGGTAGATAAACGCAGTAGAAACTAAAGAAAGTAGTCACAAAATATCAAAAGATATATATCCAAAAAACAAAGAAATCCATCTAAATAAGGATTCATAATTTACACAGAAAAACTTAATGCTAAAAGAATCCAATTTACGGGTCATCACCCTAACGACTTAGTATATCATCAAAATAAGGATCAAAAAAATTTCTTAGTGGTATAACAAGAGGTGTCACCGACATAGTCAAATGTAAGGGTGGTTGTCCCGTTCTCCCAAGGGAAAAAAGGGGTAGGAGAGGTCGTAAATAACAAACAACTAAAAAAAAAAAAAACCTACTACCGGTAAGACTTCTCACACTCCACTATGGAGTAACATCAAAACTAAACGTAAAGAGATTATTACTCTCTACAACTTGTAAAAAAGTACACAAATAACCGGTAGACAGAAGAAACCTTTTTACAGACAAATCAGATTCTAAGAACTATATTTGTGTGGACATTTCAAGGAAAACGGTATATTCCGTTGTAAGTATCGAAGACCCCGAATCCTGGACTATAGTAACCACCGGTAGTAAGTCGGATGGGACAAGTTAACTTGTTCTACTAGTTACGTGTAAACCATATAACGTAGGATTCTTTTCCTTCTTGTTGACGAGATCGTCTCTTGGGTGTCGTGTTCTAGGACTTTGACATTCTCTTGACTCTTTTGAACCTGTTTCATATGGGTTTCAGGGAAAAGGAGGGAGTTCCGTAACGAGAAAGACATGGAGACTTTGTAACCATTGAGGACAGGTCGAAGAAGACCCCTAGTTTTAAAACTGTAAAAAAACTATTGGGGTTCCTTGTTAAATGTTCAAACAATGGTTTGGTATCTTAGAAATTTTTAAAATAACTTCATATCAACTAAATGTTACAACATAATTAAAGTTTGTTACGTTAGAACAAAAGATGAATAGTTAATTAACTTTTTTTTTTCTTGACTAACAAAAACAATTCGTACTTGAAACCGTAGTCTTTTCGGATCTAAGTTTAGATCCAAGACGGTGAATGATCGACATTTGTCATTAAAACGGAGACACTCCTTCGAGTCTACTACACAAAACAAACAAACAACTAGACATTTTACCCCTATTATTGTCTTAGAGATGACGTTCCACCAACACTGTTTATTATTCCATTTCATATAACACCAAGAGTTTCATGCCAAGGGTCTGGTCGGTGTAAATTATTGGATACTTAATGGGGCGAAGACTGTATGACTTAGACACTGAGAACCTTACCCTGGGTCGTTAGACACAACGTTCTCCGAAAGGCCTCCTCAGATCATATCTAACTTAAACTTTCGGTGACTACATATATATGGTTGGTCCGAGAAATACGGATTGATATGTGTGTGTGTTTGTATGTGTGTGTGTGTCTGTGTGTGAACACATACACGATTCAACGAAGTCAGTACAGACTGAGACACACTGGGAGACCTGACATCGGACGGTCCGAGGAGACAGGTACCCTAAAGGGTCCGTTCTTATGACCTCACCTAACGGTAAAGGAAGAGGTCCCCTATAAAGGGTAGGTCCCTAGTTTGGACGTAGAGGATACAACGTCCTCCTAAGAAAATGGTGACTCGATGGACCCTTAAAGGTTAATATATTGTATGGTAAATAATATATATTATTAGTTGTATTAATCATAATATATAACATATATTAATGTATATAATTTATTACATAATGAATATTACACGATCCGTATGTCTCAGACCGTGTGTGGTTAAGAGTAATAACAATAGTGATAATACTATTGATAACAATAGTGATAACAATTATCAAGGTCGTGTAAGACAGACTCTATAACTCAACCCCTACATAGAGAAGGATAAGGATAAGATGTTTGTAATCCCTCCAGAAGATTACACTAGTTAATCACTCTACCCGAAGATCGGAGAGGAACGAGTGATAAAGAGGTCTGTTCAATTCTGAGGAACCAGTGGGACGGGTATGGACGTACGGTTGACATGCACATAACACTTCTGGAGAGGGGGCCACGGAGAAAAGGTTCCAGGAAGTTGACGTGAATCCAAGAGGAGTCGACGTCCCGTCGAGAGGTCGGGTGGATTTCAGACTGTCGGGACTCCGCGTTCCCTCCTAAGGAAGAGGTCAAACCCTGGGTGCTAAGATGAAACAGACGGGTCACAAACCGTCGATGAAGTGACCCTACTGAGTGAGACCAGACTCCAGTCGGTTTTGGGGGTTCGGAAAAAGAGTCCTTGACAGACTCGAGATCAACAAGCCTAGTGAGTCAGGAGCTACACACGTTAAGTAAAGAATTTTTATCGTAAACGAAAACTTAATGTTTTCATTTTTACGAACTACGTCATTCAATCCTTTTGTGTCTCCCTTTGATTAGTGACCTTTACTAATAAAAATTTACCCGACTAAAATTTTTTACTGGGATATAAAAACATTGGTTCCCTTTTTGTGGTGACAGTTCGTTAAAGGTAAAACTCTCTTTCTTTTTTATTAACCTCTTTCGTTTTGATTAGATGGTATCCCTTTAATACTTAAGATTGTATATATCTATAGAGTAGAGTATGTATTAAGTTTACATATTATTATATTTGAGTAGAGGGTCTCTGATGGTAACGATTATAAAAACTATATCGGAGGTCCGGAAATACAAATTGTAAGACATAAAAATTTGAATTTAGATCCAGATTTGAATCTTTACCTGGACCGAGTCTAAGACCCAAAACATAAATAACCAACATAGTGAAACCTGTTAACTAAATTTGAGAAAAAAAAAAAAACCATCAAACTAAAAAATAAAAATTAAAAAATTTTTCAAATAAATAAAATTAACCTCCGATTAATGAAATGTTATAACATAACCAAAACGGTATGTAGTTGAACTTAGGCGGTGCCCACTTTTTGTCACCAATCTACGGTGCTTCATCCACCGTTACGCAATTGTCATACGACAACAGTCCGGCCTCTCGGAGAAGGTAGGAACAGTTCCCTTCACGATTGGAAGAGAGGAAAGAATGTTGTGACTAAATTTGAGAACTTCGGAGTTAAAAAAGTAGACATTTTACTTCCACTATTAGAGATGAAGGGTCCTAACACTATTTCTACTTTTAATTACCTTTATTTCGTGTATAAACAACAAAATCAACGATTCAACACAGGGTGAGAAAACGCTGGGGTACCTGTCGTAGGGTGGTCCTAGGAGACAGATAACCTAGAGGGTCTGTTTTTATGATCTCACCCACCGGTAAAGGAAGAAGTCCCCTAGAAGGGGTGGGTCCCTAGTTTGAGCGCAGAAGACACAACCGTCCGCCTAAGAAATGGCGACTCGGCGGTCCCTTCGGCTTCACGTGTCATTCTCTGACGTTTCTCGAATATAAACCCAACAATGATAACGATTGGGGTGGACCGGTCAACAACGAGGGAAGGACTAGGTCCACCCTGTGGTGAGGAGAGACATCGGAACGGACCTACGAGAATGTGTACTGCGAAGAAGTAACAAAGGAACGACGGAACTCGGGTAGGAAATGTCATGGTCTGTGTGCGACGGCACGGGGAACGTGATGATTTGAGGAGGTCCAGTCTCTGACACAGGTGGAACACGTAAAGACACAGGGGTCTCAAGTCTTTTTCCGCACTAGGTCAAACCGACAGGCCTTCTCAGATCACTCTCTTAATCTTCCCCCAATTCTTAAACGGCTCCTTCACGTACTTATTTGTAGTCCCTCCAACTTACTTTCTTACCTACTCACATACTCAGTCATTGACGACCGCTGTGGATGGTCGGTCTCGAAGAAAGAAGATCCCCCTCTCTTGGAAAGCAGTGGGTTCCACCCGGAGGCGTCCATTTCCCCGCCTCGAAGCCGGACCGGGGCGGGGAATGTGGACAGCGTGGCGACCCCCACCTCGGAAAGTTCAGAGTCCACGCACCGCATATCCCCCGCCCCGCCCCCGTCCCGACCTTCCGAGTCCCTCCGGTCGACCCCGACCTCCTCGACGGCCGCGGGTTTCTCCCACCCCAGCCTTAGAAAGGTGGGTGTCTCCAGCTGCCTAAAGTCGTGTGGGCCGAGGGTGTCAGACGCCGGGGTGGCCTCCGCACTCGAGACCTTCCCGGCTCTTCGACTCCGGAATCCCTACCCTCCGCCGTCCGCCGTCGGGCCCATAGTCCCATGTTCGGACCGTCCACGAAGGACGGCGGTTCATGCTGGGGTCGGTCAATCAAGTGAACGGCACACACTTGAACCGATTCAGTTCAGAGGAAAGGACGAGGACAAAGGGGTTAGGGCCCCCGAAGGAGAAACCTTTGCTGCCCACTCCGAACCGAGAAAGTGTCCGTTGAAGGTTTTTTCAGACGCTTTCGATTTGTTTTGAGTCTTGGACTACGAGACGACTATGTGATGACTCGTCTCGGAATCCTCCTTGTTGGACGAGTCAGTCTGCCTTTTCAGCAATAATGAGTCTCGAGGAAGGACGAAAGTGAAAGGAATGGACCTTTTCCCGGTAACCACTATTAACAAGGCGGGGCCCCCCCGACCGACACTCCTAGTTCGCTCGAGAAACACACTCCCGAAACGCTGTCACCCTCACACACTGAGAAGGATAGTCTCTCACCGATCGAAGTCCGACCCGGGTCGGACCCCGGTTGGACCGTGTGTGGGAGACACCGGCACCCTCTCCATTCTCCCGGAGGACCCTGTAAGGACTCGGGTCGCACCGGATCAGGAAGACACAACTCTTCTCGGACCGACCGGAGTCCCGGACACCCCTTCCCTCAAAAATCTCTTCCTTTACCAACACCACTCTGTCCTACTACCTCGTTGAAGAGAGCCCCTAGACTCACCTTTCGGGGAGCGAGGACCACGCGAGAGTACCACCCTACACCCCACTCGCGCCCCCGGCCCAGGTAGGAGGAGTGGCGGTCTTTCATGGACCACAAGTGGTTCACGACTCCATCCCGTTGTCGTCCAGAGTCGACTGCCTCGAACCCCGGTCGGGGAACGGCAGAGACCCGGAGTCTTAGAAGCAAAGGGGTCTCTGTAAAGGGTGCCAGTGGGTCTCCGACGAGGGTGGTGGGAAGCTCGGAGATAGGACGGTGAGATACCCTGTCGGGTCCCTTTATCGGCAACTGGAATCTGAGACTAAAAGACCCACTGCCCTCCAACAAAGGGGGAGGGACCCAGAGTCAGACGTCTCAGTTCAACGTAGACCAAGGCGTCACCGTAGTAGAACTCGGTTTCTATGTCACCGGTTCTGTTCATAAAACCTTTGAGACCCGAACTCCTGGCATCTTTCCGAGTCAAGACACCTCTCTACTTTTTTGTGAATCCTACAAACCTCCCGAACTAGTGATAAATGACTTATCGAACCTTTTCTGGGTTGGAAGGACACAAAGATGAAGGAGTACCCGTTTTACCCCTGGAAGGGGAGACCCGGAGAATAAGAAAGAGACATTCCGTCCTCCGTCTACCCGAGGTTCACTAAGAGAAGGGTCGACACTGGGGTCCGTGTGTGAAGTGAAGGGACACAGAATCAAAGAAGTAGCCGGGTTACCCGTAAATGGGGTGGGGAGTCTCACCCCTCCCCATTTATACCACTTGTCCCTTCTTTCACCTGTGACTACACCCATCTCAGACCGAAGTAGAGGGGATGAGGGACCCCTTAGACCGTCACGACAAAGGTACCACGAACGACCCTCACTGGAAAAAAAAATTCTTAATTTTTTTTAATATATAAACCGACATGGCCAAGAATCAACGTCGTACATATTAGAAAAAAAATAGAAACAACACCGTACGTTTACGAAAGAATCAACGTCGTACACCCTAGATCAAAGGACTGGTCCCTAACTTGGGTTCGTGGGACGTAACCCTCGACCTGAGAATCGGTGACCTGGTGGTCCCTTCCAGGACCTTCACTGAAGACCTTAGTAGAGAGACTCCTAGACAATGTCTGGACGTCACCGAGAAGTGACGGTCTTTCCTTAGTTCCTGGTTAGAGTCGGAGGTAAGGTTTGGAGGATGGTGAGTATGGATTAAGAAGGACGAGAGGTTCTGTATGGTTGTCGGAAGGGGTTTGTTTGGAAAATTAAAAGGAAGAGGTCTGGAAATGAGTATTAAAGTCCCAGGGGCGACACAAACAGTAGAAGGGAAATCTAAACGTGAAGAAGGTCGACAGGAAGTTTAATCCCTTCCTATGGGGGTACATGGGTCCTCGACTTCGGACCTTAGACAATACAAAATAGGAGTCGAAGAAAAGAGAGTGGTGGGTGGAAATATGATCGGGGTCGGGTACTTCTAAGACAAGAGACACGGAGAGTATCCATGAGGTCCTGTAATGACTTATCGGTCGTATGTTTGGAAAAGATACGATCCGGGACACGAGTGAAACCTCCGTGTCTCCACCCAGGCAGAAATAGGGAATCCCCAAGGTCCGACCACCCCTCTCTCAGTGTATTGGTGAGAGAACCTGAACGGAGAAGATAAGGAAATGGTAGACTCGGGGATGTACCATCTTGTGTCACTCTGGATATTTGTACCCAACTGTTCTTGACTTAACCGAGTCACCCCTTAGGGCAACCTAGAGACAAAACGGTAGACGTATTTCCACACCTTGACTAAACTTCTTCCCCTCTAACCCCCGAAAAGGTCAAGGTTGTTAGAACTTTCGTTACTGAGAGATCCAGTCCCTCGTCCCCCACCCTTCCCTCTGTCTTCGTGTCGATAAATCTGTAGACTACGCTCCTCTCCTCCAGGACGAGGACGACCGGTCAAGGAAACCTCGGGGTCGGGGGAACGGGAGAGGACCAACGGGTTCTCCCGCATCTTGGGAAACATTTCGGAACGGATTTTGTCTCTTCGACAACAAATCAGGAAGGGGTTCGGGGCGAACCAATAGAGACCGACCGGGTACCGGATTGGACCGACCATTGACCGACGAAGAAAGGTCGACCGCACTCCGATCTCTAGTCCGACCCTTTCCTCTCGGGACCTAGAGACGGGTCTCCGACGACGCTGTTACCCAAGAGTTCAGTCTATCAGGACCCTAGCTTGGGCTCGGGATGGTGATAAATCGACACTCCGACACTATTAAAATACACGGTTAAACTGACCTAGTGTCCCACAGGTCTATCGAGGTCTGAACCTGATCTTGATTCGGTAACCGAGGGGACCCGGAGGTCAAACGACCAAGTGGGACGTCTAGGACCCTGAACGACCGGAGGTATTGACGTGTTCGGTTAAGAAATATTTTTTGTCAGAAGATATATACACACACACAGGATTCAGTGAAGTCATCACAGACTAAGAAACACTGGGGTACCTGACATCGGGTGGTCCGAGGAGACAGGTACTCTAAGAGGTCCATTCTTAAGACCTCACCCAACGATACGGGAGGAGGTCCCCTAGAAGGGATGGGTCCCTAACTTGAACGTAGAGAAATATAGAGGACGTAACCGTCCACCCAAGAAATGTTGATCATGGTGGGTCCTTCGGGGTATACACACACACACACACATATATTATTTATAAAATATCTATATTCATATTTATAAATGTATATTTTTATATTCACACCGTTATATGTATAAAGGATAATCAAGACAAAAGGACCGAAACTCGTTAAACGAAGGAGTGAGATTCAGAGATAAAACTTTGAACACTTCTTAGCTTTATTAGTAAAGAACGAATTCATGGTGAAGGGATGAAATCTTCAAAACAATAAATGACTTTTCTTGAGGTTTAGAAGAACCATTCGGAAAGTCGTGAGAAACGGGACGGCACTGAGGGAACCTGACGTTCGTCTAGGTTGGTCAGGTAGGATTTCCTCTAGTCAGGACCCAAGTAACCTTCCTGACTACGACTTCGACTTTGAGGTTATGAAACCGGTGGAGTACACTTCTCAACTGAGTAACCTTTTCTGGGACTACGACCCTCCCTAACCCCCGTCCTCCTCTTCCCCTGCTGTCTCCTACTCTACCGACCTACCGTAGTGGATGAACTACCTGTACTCAAACTCACTTGAGGCCCTCAACTATACCTGTCCCTCCGGACCACACGACGTTAAGTACCCCAGCGTTTCTCAGCCTGTTCTGACTCGTTGACTTGACTTGACTTGACTTGACTGACGGAACGGTTCTGAGTAAACGGGTAGGAACTGACCTGAGAGACCGAGATCGACCTACGGTAAGGGAGAGGTCCGGGGGACGGAAACGTGGTCGACAAGGACGGAAACTTTACGTGTAGAAGAGAACAGATGAACCATTTGAGAGTGTGGAGGGAGTCCCGGGTAGAGGTTCCACAGGAGGAGAGTTCTGGAAGAGAAAGAGGGAATCCTCAACAGACATGGGAGTGTCGCGGGTCGTGTGGGACACCGACAGTGTGATTGGTACGGTATAACTAGACACACAGACAGATGGGTCTGACACTCGGGGAGTCTCCGTACTACAATTTGGTGAGTAGAGACATGGTTTGTCTCACCACAAAAGGGGAACAAATACAGTCAAGTTACAAAAAGTCAAATGGTTCATGAAAGTCTAGGTACTAAAATGAATAAATAAACCGACACAACCCAGAAGTAACGTCGTACGTCCTAGAAATCAACACCGTACACCCTAGACCAAGGGACTGGTCCCTAACCTGGGTCCGGGGGACGTAGACGTTACGTCGAAGAATCGGTGACCTGATGGTCCCTCCAGGGTCCGGGTGTTAAAGCGAATTTGGGGATCGTTTCGTCCCTTCCTCCATCTCAGTCCTACTTCCAGAGGTCAAGTAGGGTGGAGGGGTCTGTTCCGAAAAAGTCTTTCCTCATCCGTCATCCCCGACCAATAAACCGAAGATTCAGGACGACGAGTCGTCCTCGACCTTTCCGTCCCGGTCGGCCCACCACCACCCCTCCCCTCCCACGTTCCCGTCTACCTCCGGGGTCCTGTCCTATTCAAGACTAAGGTCTGCACAGGAAGAGATTCCCTTAAACCTAAATTAAAGAGGTAGAAGTAAGAGAAACCGTGGTATTCTACTTCGAGACTCCCGGTCACACCTCGTATTCTGGTAGTTCCTCACGTACGAGACCCCTACTTTTCTTGACTTCGTTGAGGTGTCTATGTGTCGTTTATGTACGCTTGTGAAGTCGACAATGGTACTAAGACTGTTCACTAGACAATAACAAACTTGGGACAGTGGTCCCAGGTGTCATAAGTTTCTGAGGAGTAATTTTGGGGGTTTTCTAGGTAGACATTACCAGATCTCCAGAAGGGTGACCCTGGGTCTCCGGGGACTTACCCCTACTATAGGGGAACCCTAGGTTTCTATGAGTAGGGAGAAGTCCCGAACTCCCGGGACACGAGGTCCCGAATCTCGAAGGATGTCAAATGTCCAGAAAGACTTCCACCACGGACGTACGGGAACGAATGTGAGGTAAAGTAAGTCGTCGTCAAGGCAAACTTTGTAGTTCCCGTCTTTCTTAGTACCAGGTTCACAAACGAGACTCGAGTCCCGATGGTCACTCCCTCCAAGGACCCGTGCGATTCGGGTCCTTGTACCCGAATCGTGCCCCGACGGGGTCTCGAGTTTTATAAAGAATCGTCGAGAGTACAGGGAGTTCCTTCAACAAAAGGTCCTTTCGGGGAACCCACAGACAGTAAGGTCCCTAACAGACCACGTTCCGTTTCGACCCTTTCTGTCGCGACTTAAAGGAGATACTAGAGTAGCCCATAGAGTCTCGGGTCTGTACACCCGAGAACGGGATCTAGACTGAGCGACACACCTGAACTCACTCAGTGAACCTGAAGGATCCAAAGTCGAACGGAGATTTACCCGTCCACCCGGGATGGAGTCCCTCCTAGGTCGTTCTAGTTTCTATATCTTTAAGAAATGACCACTGTAGACTTATTAAACTCTTTTTAGGACTACCCTCCTCCTGACACTCTTCACCTGGACCTCAGTTTAGGGGAAACACTTGTCTCCTGGACCCTGTTCAGTAGACCCTGAACCATTGTAAGAGGGGTGAGGACGAAGTCACTCATTCGGTCGTTGAGACGTAGGAGTCCGAGTCTACCGTTGTACTGGAGGAGTCCTTACGGAAGAGACAGACGGGCCTCTCCAGTCGAGGGAGAATCATTTCAAGAGGTCGATGTACATAAAAAGTAAATAAATAATTAAATAAAAAATGTAAAACTTAATTAAAATAACAAAAAACAACGTTTTTAAAAAAGTGATACAAAAAAATTTAGTCTCCTATTAACGGAATGTCACAACACAACTAAAGACGGTATGCTGTTGAGTTTAGTCAGTATAAATATATATAGGGGAAGGAGAGTTCGGAAGGAGGGGGACGGGTAGGGTGGGAACTTAATTAAAAATTTTAACCTAATACCAACGAAATATTATAACGTAATCAAAGACGACATATCGTTTTACTCAGTCAATATGTATGTCCATATAGGTGAAAAAAAAGTTCCAAGACAAGGGTATATCCAGTGATGTCTTATAACTTCTCAAGGGACACGATAAGTCATCCAAAAATAATCAATAGACAAGATATATATCATCACACACATACAGTCAGGGCTACAGGGTTAAATAGGGAGGGAAGGAAAGGGGAGACCATTGGTCTAAACAAAAGATGTAGACACTGAGTTGAAGAAAAAACATTTATTCAAGTAAACGTAGTAAAAATTTCTAAGACACATATTCACCTATAATATGCTATCAACAGAAAGAGACTGAATGAAGTGAATCATACCGTTGAAGATCCAGACAGGTACAACGATGTTTACCCTAATAAAAGTAAGAAAAAAAATACCGACTACACAAAAAGATTTGTTGGTTTTGTTGTCATTTATTAATTAATAGTCGTACGAGGGGACAAATCGTACACAAGAGGGTCGGTCTGACACTCGAGGACAGACCGGGGAAGAGGTCTCTAATTGTACCCCTGACTGGGTGTCCACGAATTTTGACAAAGACGTAGTGGACCCTCGAAACTCGGAGTCGATGGAGTGACCTGACGGTTCCTTTGGATCATCTCCTACTTCGAGGGTTCCTACTCCACGAACTCTATTAACCCGACGAGACACTTCTCGAAACAGACTCTAACCTCCCCTACCTCACGGGACTTGTCCTCCCGTCCCACTGAAAACCGGAACCTTCCCTCCTCCTTGGTCGGTCCCGGGGTCTCAAGACTCGGGGTCTTGGACCGGACCCCGAGGTCTCCGAGGGAGGGTCGACGGGCGCTCCGGACACACACCCGAGACGAGGAAGACCGGCTCTTTGGAAGTCGACACGGAACCGTCGGACCCTGAGTTACGCCGGGGCACGACGGAGGGTGGACGGGGAAGTCGGGGTAAAGGAGCCTGTGTATGTGTGAGGAGAGGGGTGGTGGACGGTGCACTACGAGTGGAAAAGGAGTTGTCTGGTCAGAAAAGACGGAGATCCGGAAACGTGTCCAACAACGGAGTTATCCTTGCGTGGGGTGGAGGAAGAGCCGGACCTTCTACGTTCTGTCACGTCAAGGGACAAGAATAAACCTACGGGAGGTCCAGAGACGTCCGTCTCAGTCGACGAGGGAGGAACCTCGGGGGGTCTAGGGGAATCCATAGGAAGAGAGACACGTTATGTCATGGATGGTGTTACCCGACATTAACTAAAATGACAGACAGGGGGTCAGGGTGTTGATTGACCCTTGGCGAACCTCCGTCCTCAGTCGAGTCTGGACGAGACACCGGAGTCATGTCTCGTGTCCCGGACCGTGGTTCCTCTTTAGGATTCATTGCACTCCCAGTCGAAAGGACCGTCCTCTCTACTGGGACACCATGAGGGTCACGGGACAGGTAGTGTCCGGTACATTCCTTCCTTCCTGTTCCTGTCCCCGTTCAAAGTGAGTACGTGGAAGATCCTTTGACTCCGGGTACCTCCCCATCCCTAAACGGGTTCTAAGGTATCGTGTAGTCACCGGTTCGACCCCGAGGATTACGACCCAGGGTCCGATACCCGAGATCGTCGGAACGTGTCACAGGACCGAAATTCGGTCCCACAGACCTCCGGGGACCCCGGGTCCAGGACGTCGACGGGTCCGGTGTGACCGAGTCGGCAAGACCGACCCGACAGCCGGTTGACGTCGTGCTCCGAGACCTACGGAGACGGTTTCCAGTGACAGTCGTCAAACCCCTCCACCGGTCCAGTGAAGGGAGACTCACCGAACCTATATCGTTCCGGACCTCGTCACAGAGGTGACCTGAGACCCGAGACCCCTACCGGAAGGTCGACCTGTCATAGGAGGAACGGCCGGACTAATCTTGAACTAATTTGGACTCCATTCTCAGGTTTCAACTTATACGTGAGCCGTTTGGAGTAATCGTATCGTAATAATAATAACGACACTACGATCACTCTTGGGTATATCGTGTCTTTGACTTTCGTGTCCGGGACTTCACACGGTGGTCCCACGTTTAGGTCCGAAGGGGTGAATGGTTCATTTCGTTCCGTGAATTGAAGAAATGTGGAGTCAAAAAGTCAGAAACTTTCTCCCAGGACCCTCTTACCCTAGAGATATTCCATTAATCTTACCTCGGCTTGTCTCACTACTGACTCACAATTGTCATAACTCACCGGATTTAGGGACCTGATTGTCTCGTCGAAGGAGGGCCCGAAGATATACGGGAGAGGGGAGATGTAATTTTGCGTTTGACCCTGAAGGGACCGACCCCGGGCCACCAATTCTGAGGTACGAGAGTCACGTCCCCCGGGTCCAAACTAGGGATCAGTCCCTTGACTCTAGAGCTTACGGAGTGACGCCCCGGATTTCTTGTCTTAGGGAGTTTGACTGGTACAGTCAGACAAGCACAAACTTCTAGAAGTTATTGACCGAGCTCCTACGCATACACAGATTTGAGGAACTGTACTCCCACTCCAGACGACGAGGAATCTCGGACGGACGGAGGGATCGGAGTAGAGGGTATAAGTAGGGAGGGTAGGGTGGGGAGGGGGGGGTGGGGTGGGCAGTGATCGGTAAGGGGAGTCCGAGGTCGGTACTCCTTATGAAACCACAGGGACCTCGTCCGATAGGAAAAAGTACGGAGACACGGAACATATGCAAAATAGCAAGAGAGTGGTGGGTTGTTTGAGGACGAAACGAAAGTTCCGGGTCGAAGTACAACCGATGACGTTCAGAAGAGGTCACGTGGGTTTCAATGTCTATAGGGGACGAAAAGTTTTCAAACGAAAGGCGGTGAAACACAAATGTCTTCTGGGTGTAATCATGGACAAAAACGATTGGTTCTCCTTAGGTTTCCCCCAAAAGTGAAAATGTTTTGTTCGTTTGTCGTTTTTGTCGTAAGTCGCTAACAAGACATCGGTCGACATCTCCGTTCACCCGTGGGTCTCGTCTCGTCAGTCTCGCCGGACCACTTCGAGGAAGGGGCCCTTGAGGAGAGTCGCAGAGTCGTAGTTCGACGGTATCGAAAGTTGGCACAGACACTCGTAGACACGAGATAAAACACGCAAGAAAACAGGACTCTAATGACGAAGAAACGGAATACGGTAGAACCGAATACTTTCCAACGTCACCTTTCGGGGTTAAAGTCTATAGTCCCCTTTGGATATTAACGAGAGTGAACAAAAGGGTGGTATAGTGGGTTACGACATTAATGGACAATTCCACACAAAGGGGGACCTGCCATGGGACACGAAGAACGTAGGAGATATGGAACGAGTCGCGGTCGTCCGGTCTTCGTCTTCGGGTTACAACCGACTTCTTCACCTGAAACTTGGTAGGTGACTCTTTACGTCGGGACTCAGTTAGGATACGACCTGTGACCTTTTCCAGTTAGGATACGACCTGTGTTTATCGTCTGGATGAAAAACAGAAACTTCCTAGGAGTCAGGAAACGTCTCCATCAAAATTCAGGTACATAAATATTTATTTTTCCACAGGTCCACCGAACACACGGGTTAGTGCAAAGGTCCTCTACTTGACCTCCAACGGTCCATCCACACCTCTCCCTCCCCTGAGTTCCTCCTCTCTGTCCAACTACAACTAGAGTCCTTGAGAACACAGTCTCACACTTTATGTTCCCCCTATACTTCCACTTGCCCGGAGACACATCGCCCGACCACTCAGATCTAAAACGGGACGTCCACCGATACGGAGGGAACGGGGAACAAGATCCTCGAGGACCGGACCTCTACTCAAAGATCACGTACAGAAACAAAGGAGACACTCGTTCCACCCGACTCCATCCTCGATCGTCCCGGTCCGTCGGGTTAATTATTTTGTGCAAACTGTGTTCTAGACAGGGGGTGCCGACGGACCGTTTAAAGGTGAGTAGAAAGTTCCACACCGAGTCTACAGGGAAGGAGACTCCAGAAGGGTCTAGGTGGATCCGATCCGACCAGTGGGGGACGACACGAGAATGACGAGGGAGGTGTACGGAGACTAAGATGTAGACAGAGGAGATGATCTGGTCCTCCAAGAGCTTCCGTTCGTTAGAGTAAACAAAGAACCACGGGTCTCGGGTCATGTGTTGACTTCGCTGAATCGTCGTCGTCGTCGTCTCGGGTCATGTTTCTCATTTATATAACTTAGTTATTTACACAAATAAAACGTCTACTCCTTTGGCTCCGAGTATCTTACACTTACTATGTATAATTATTTTCGACGGATCATTCCCCGTCTTGGTCCTGGTTCGGGTCCACAACCCTCAGGTAGGTCACCCTTGTCTTCCATACTAAAGTCTGTCGACACCAGTCTCGAACCGCTTGAAAGTTTCCGTAGTACGGAGCCAAGACTAGGGACGACGGGCCTGTTACCGTGTCGACTCGCTTCTCCCTTCTTTGTATATAACTCGTGGACGACACACTTCTGGATCGTACCCTGTGAGAGTGTATACCCTAAGACAAATTAAGACTTCTTCCGTAGTGACAGGGGTATCATGTCTCCTCTTTCGGTTTCGTGTGTCCTGATTTCACTGAACAGACGGTAGGGGGTCGGTCCCTCTACGTCTTCCACCCCTCAGTCCCCGAGTATACTCGTCCTCGTCCCCAACCCCCCGCCGGGAGTCTTCCCCTACTGGATCATATAGAAAACCTACCCCCCCGGGTCAGTACACTAACACGGTAGACCGGGACCCTCGTGGAGGTGGGGTCTCTGTTTCCCGGAACGTAAGACCCACAGACGGGTCCCGATAGACAATAAGGACGACGAGAGAACCAGACCGTGTCTCGTACACTCCCTGGTGTGACGTCGAGGTGTGGACACGGTCGGACTCCGTCTTCGTCCCTCAGAGTCCCCGTCGTTGTCCACCCCGAGACTAGAGGTTCCCTCAGTATACTCGGGTTCGGTCATAGAGTTTCCTCCCCTGAGACCGGGTGGGGGTGGGGTTTCAGTAGTGTCGCTGAAGGAAAACCAGAGAGTCGACAAGACTTCCCTTCTACACACCGGACCCTACACGTGTCCTCCTAAGACTTCCGGGACGACCCGCCCGACCACAGTGACACAGAGTGTCTAGTATTGAACCTACTGCCTTCGGACTTAGAGGACGTCTTAGTAGTACACGGTCCAAGACGAGACCTTTGAGTTTTCTTGATAAAGAGTGTTGTCGGGGCCCTCCTCCGAGGTAATATTGGGGTGATATGTCGACTCCCTTTACTTCGAGTCTCTCCAATTCACTGAACGGGTCCAGTGTGTCGGACCGTGTCTCTTTGACCCTAGATTCAAGTTAGGCCGAGGTCTCGATTATTACGAGAAGTTCGATATAGTAAAACCTTAGGGTCCAAGGACCCAAGATCTGAGTTGACCAAGGAACCCTTTCAGGGTTGAAGAGACCGGATAAAGAAAAGGATATTTCACTCTCCTAATCTATTCCATTTCGACTCCCGAGATTGTTAGACACAGAAACTATAGGGAGGTCAGGAGTCTTCTCCTCCAGTGGTACCGTTGGTATTTCCCGTCAAGTGACACAGTTCGTATTTCCACTTTACGTCAAAAACACTCCTCGAGTGTCTTCAGATCACTTTTGTGTCAGAGTGCGTTAAGTGTACCCGATCCACAATGTTACATAATTCTTGGGTACTTCCTCATCCCAAAACTCTCCCAACCCCTCTTCCTTAAGGTCCATCTCCTCTGTCGTACTTGTGTCCGACCCTCTACTTTGAGACCTCGGAACGAAGTGTGAGGTGATGGAGACACTACTAGAGACTCCAGTCCGGTGAGGTGATCACGTGTGTGCGGAGTCCACCGGAGCCGGGAGAAGTGAGTGATCGTAGTACCGAGGTCTCGGTCTGTCCGACCCAGGTTCCGGGTTGCAGTTGTTAATGGCACACAGGAGACGCAAAGTCTAAGAGTGGACATTTTACCGCTGTTACTTCTATGATTTGAACGTCCAACAACACCACTAATTAACTCTATTACGGGTTTCTCCCCAATCGTACGTCAGACCGTGTACCTTTACGAGTACTGTAGAAATGTTATCCAGGAAGGGAGGAGAAGTGACGGGGGGTCGGGTGATGAGGGGTAACGGATTTAGCAAGTAGAGTCCAGAATCAAGTCAGAGAAGAGGAGGAGGCACTTCGAAGGGAAGAGGCCGACGACGTCGGGAGTGAGTGACGGAAGAGAATTGAGAACGTCGGATACAGATACGGTGTGTTGAGTCGTTGACTCAGTCTACGGACAAACAATGGAGAGGTCCTGGATCTCTCGAAACGGAAGAGTTTTTAGAGTCAAAGGTGACCCCAAGGTGTACTAAAGTCCCTTCGACTAAGATGAGGGAGGACGTGAACAAGATTACCATCCCGTGTACTAGATTCGATTCGGTTATTTATTGGGGAGGGTGATTACCGGTCAAGTGTTCACTAGTCTACTAGAAACACTTCTTCGATTCGTTTGCGCTTCTCGACTGAGTAACCTTTTCTGGGACTACGACCGTTTCTAATTTCCGTTTTCCTCTTCTCCCACCGTCTCCTACTCTACCAATCTATCGTAGTGACTGAGTTACCTGTACTTAAACTCGTTTGAGGTCAACTGTCACTTCCTGTCCCTTCGGACCACACGACGTCAGGTACCCCAGTGTCTCAGTCTGTACTGAATCGTTGACTTGTTCTCTACTAGAATCAGGTGTCACTGAAGACGACCCTTAAGAACCTATGTCTCAGAGAGAGGCCGAGGGCTACCATACCTCACATCTACACTCCAGACCTTGACGACGTCAGGAAAACGACAGTACTCTCATCGGTTGGACTCCTACTAGGACTCGTGTCTCGATCCCCTAATCGTCTCTTTATCTAGTTTAGTACGGATGGTCAGAGGTGATCTGAGAAGTCGACGTACTCGGTTGTTTAAAGGAAAAGTTTCGGTCAAATGACAATAAACGTTGATTTTAGTAAGACTAAATTTGTGATGATTATTTGATAAAAATGTTTCTCTACATAAAAGAGGTGATGTAAAACTAATCCGGGGACGATGTATAGTTCAAGATACGATCCACAATCTCTAAATTGTTATTTGTCATGACTACACCTGGATAGGAGGAGTTCAAATATCAAATCACCTTTCTTAGTCCTTAAATTCGTTGACGAAACCCTGGACTGAGACTACAACATAAATTGGACGAATTGTAGGTTGGGGTGAGGGAACCTGTTGTCTTGAGACAGAAAAGAAACCTGTGGCATATTTACGGACCAGTTGACTGGATCCAGACCGATAAATCGTATCAGGTACTGAGACGGGTGTCACTGAGTTAGTCGTTACCCGTAATCCCAGTTGAGACCCCGACATCTGAAATTTTTGTCAAGGTTATGAAGACGTCCCCAGTGGGTTGATCTCTTTGTATTCGGACTCCAAAGGAACTCAACTCTCTTACGATTCTGATCAACACTCTCAACCATCGTTATTTTGAGAAACTAAAATGAGTAAGTAAGTTGGTCTTAAGTCACGGGGGTGGGTTCGACGTTCTCACCCCTTTTCCTCTACTTCTTCTGTGCCGGGGAGGAAAACTCCAGTCAGATTTCTCCTGTTTACTTATTTATTAGTGTTGTGTCGCATCGGTATGATCCTCATTGGTCTCTCTACGGTGGAGTCGGACTTCCGTAATCAAAAGACAAAAATTCATACGCTACTATTAATATGTGTCTTTTTAATCTTCTGGATTCTTTCGAAAAATTTTTGAGGTATCAAAGTTGTGAGTCGATACTAGTGTCAATTTTATGAAAGTAGACATTGGAGGGTACGAAAAAGACACACATATTTGAATTTTTTTTTTGTTGGGGATTTATGTTACATTATATAACCCAACCTAGGACCTTGTCTTTCTTTCCTGTAATCACCTTTTTGACCACTTTTGGTTTATTTCAGTCTCAGATTATTACATGGGTGCAATTAGAGAATCAAAACTGTTTACATGGTACCAATACATTCTACAATTGTAAGCCTCTTCGATCCACTTCACATACGTCTTTGAGAGACACGATAGAAACCTTAGAAAGACATTTGAATTTTAATAATGTTTAGTTTACAAGTGAAATTGTTTACATGGGTAAGAGATAACAAATTATCGGAAACAAATAAGTGAGCTACCAAATAATACTTTAAAAAAACAGAACCTTACTATACTATCGTAAGATAAAATAGGGAACTTACTTAGTATCGGATAGGGGTGGTAACAACCTTTAAATCCAACAAAGGTCAAGAATGGGACAGTATGTGTACGACACTTGTGAATCAGTAAAGGAATCCTATAAATTGTTTCACCTTAACGACTCCGTCTCGACGGTCGATCCCTTGTGTATGGCTCGTGGTGTCCGAGATTGTGACCAGATCACAGACTGTATGCATTTGAACAAGCACGGTCGGTGTTCCCCCTCCGTGGCGAGAATAAGGAAATTCCGTTAAAAGTTTCCAAAAGTTTCCTACTCGGTTGTTTACGAGTCGTGTGAGAAAGTCGGGTCAGGTCGTGGAGGCACCATGGGGACGGCACCTGCGTGTGTCTGGAGAGAACGAGAAACGTGAGGAGTAAGACCGAAGGTCCTCCCGTCAAGGACGTCCGTCGGTTGTCCACCAGGTACTTTATTTCCGTCCATGGTCTCCACCAAAGTCGTTTGTGAGGCCACAGTTCGTCGGAAAGGACCAAACCACACCATCGGTACCCCCCACCTCCACCGTGACCCCTCATCCTTTCCCAATTCTGTCTGTAAGACTTTATATGGACCACCGATACCACTCCAGGAAAATAGGAGTCGTTCACCGGTACCCTTTCCTCTTTTTTTTCCCAGTAAATAACCCGTCGACGATATAAAGTATAACTGAGACGGGTGGGTATCTGTTCGTGATACTAGGAGTAAAATGTCATTCAAGTAACTCCGAAGTGTTGCTTCACAGAGGGGTTCCGTGTGTTCCCTCGATGTCAGTCACGGTTCTAGATTATTGTCCAGTAGAAGCAGTGGGGGTTGGGTCCGGGTGTTGGTGATCCGTGTACTGACTTGTGACTCGATGTCATTCTGTCCCCAAAGAGGGAGAAGACTCCCTGACGACACTGGGTGTCGTTTCCTAGTGGGTTAAGTGCCAGTTTCGTGGGTACGCCTCTCAAATCCCCTTCGTCTTTCTTCCCACCGGACACCAACTCGAAGTGACCCGGGAGTTCGGATGTACATGTACGGGGACACGAGCAGACACAAGGACTGTAATGAAAATGTTTTTTGTTATAAATAATAAATAAACCGACACAACCCAAAATCAACATCGTGTGTCTTAGAAACTATATGTAGAACTGTACACCCTAGAATTCGACACCGTATGTTTGAGAATCAACGTGCACCCTAGATCAAGGGACTAGTCCCTAACTTGGACCCAGGGGACGTGACCCTCACGTCACAGAATCGGTGACCTGGTGGTCCCTTTAGGGAACTGTAATGAGAACTCGACTTTTGGAAGAGAAGGGATACGAACCAAAGTTCGTATAAAGATTGGTCAACGTCTAAAGGGTTCTTAAGATCTCCGAGTGATCCATTTTCGACGGTCATTTACGGTCACCGGAGGCATGGAGGGGAACCCGGTACTGGGGACGGACCTTACGGGTAGGAGGGAGGTACCTGGGTGGGGCTGAGTGGAGGAGGTACTTCGATGGGTGAAAAGACGTCAGACTGAAGGACGTGGTGTATTAATCGTGAAAAAGGTGTAGGGTAAAGAAAAGGTTTTGTCTGAGTTCCGTCAAATGTTGTGTGTAATCCCGTGTCTCGTGATTTTAATGTTTTCGTCTCAAACCCACTCCACCTCATTCTTAGAGTGATTCTTTGGCACCGTCCCCTTTCGTTTCGTTCACTTGTAATCCCCTCGAAAACGTGTCGCCCGTTTTTCCTTTGTCATCTTTTACTTCGTAAGGAAATAGATTGACTTCTCACGTCTGGTCGATTTATCCTTCGTTTTCCTAGAGGATCGAGGTTCGAATCTCTCCAAACGGGGATCAGAAATAGATTCCCTGGGGTATGTCTCATTAGTAAACGATACGTCGTTACAATGGGAGTTTCACGTCTAGATAAATCGGACTCAATGGTCGTATCCCACCCCCCGGATTCAGAACAGAACGGGAACGAGAGACTGTAGACAGAAAGAGGAGGGAAGACGAGAGACGAACCCCCGTGGAGTAGGCCTGACCCATGGACCTTCCCCGGAAGACACTCCCGTCGAGTGGTAACGTCACGGGACCTACTGATGTTTGTGTCTCGACGGTGTAAGGGTTCTGTAGTCGTCCCGTTACGAGGGAGACCCCACACCCTCGGTACTCTGCACACTTCGACGTCGGTCTCTCCTTTCTGACACTCCGTCTCGGAGGACAACGGTGGCAAGGGTCTTCGTCCCCAATAAGGTTCTCGAAACGTTTAGGTTGTCTAACCGTGGAAGCACGGACATTGTTCCTTCGTTCTTTCTTTTTTTTGTGTCTTTTGTTCAAATGGGACTCCACCGTGAGGACTGGGTCCGGGAAGTGACCCTGTCTCGTTTGGATCAGTCCAAAGAAGAGACAAGTAGGTCCGAAGAGACATAGTGCCCACGGAAGTCTTAGAAAGACAGAAGGTCTTTTTACAGTTTCGTTAACCGTGTTACCACGACGTACCTCAGTGTCTGGTCCGAATCGGTAAGTATCCATATACTCGGAGTTTTACGTATGTATATTCTACTCTGTTACTATCATGAATGAAGGTGTACCAATAACTCTTCTTATTTACTCCATTATATACGTCTTGGATGGTTTGTCACTCGTACTTTATACAATTAGATAATTAATACATATATATTTTTATGTCTTAAGATGTATGTTAAAGTCCGTAGGTATCTGAAGATCTAGAAGTCCAATTCTTAAGAATGTTTAATTTACAGGTAGTTGCCTACTGGTCTATTTCTCCCACACCATGGGTATGTATTACCTTATGCTGAGTCTGTACTTTTCTTACTTTAGTACGGTAAACGTCGTTGCACCTACGTTGATGTCTAATAGTATGATTCATTTCGTCCTTTCTCTTTCTGTTTGTGGAATACTATAATAAATACACACCTTAGATTTTGTACCGTGTTTACTTCGATAGATGTTTTGTCTTTGTCTGTGTGTATCTCTAGTCTGAACACCAACGGTTCTCCCCCTCTCCCACCCCCTCCCTTCCTGACCCTCAAACCCTAATCGTCTACATTTGATCATATATATCCTACCTATTTGTTCCACAATGAGCTATCATGTCCCTTAATAGGTTAGAGGACCCTATTTGGTATTGTCTTTTCTTATAATTTTTCTTTTACACATATATATACACACACACACAATATATATTTTTGTCGGTAAAACATTCAGTTGATGTGTGAAGTTGAATTTTTTTCTTTTTTGGTCTTCTTGGAAATCGGATCGGACCGAGGACTGAGTCCTTCTGCTTCGAGAACGGGTGTGGGTGTAAAAGTGACTCGAGGCAGTCGTGTGTGACTCGTGGACGACGCACGGGTGTGTCAGAACCAGTGGTCACAGCAGTCGTGTAGACTCCCCACCCCGAGTAAGGGTAAGTTGCCGATTCCACGTTACTAAACGACCTTCCGACCACCACCTCCTCGACGACGACTTTGGACAGTAAAGACTGAGTACATCGAAGAAGGACTCTCTTCCGACCAATCCGAAGGTCTCCTGGTTCGGACGAGAAGTGGGGCGAGACAGGATAAACGTTGTAAAGCACGTGTGCTCTAGGATTCGTGTATGGAACTCAGGAGTCTGACAGTTACTAAAGGGGGTTTGACCGAGACCACCACACCCCACAGGTGCTTTTTCTTGGGTAGACCTTCCCGGGAAAGACGACGTCGCCGTCGTGTAGTGACCTAGTGAAGTCGTCGTTCCTCAGTCTCTGACACACTCCGGACTGAGACGAATGCCACGGGAGTCCTTACACTGGTGACGACTCCGGACCAGAGGAATGGACACTGTCTTCTATCGTCACTGGTGGATCCCACGAAACGTCCCCGACCCCTCTCCAGTTCGTTCCAGCACCAACACCCCGACGACGTGTCGTGGACTGCGTCGTCAGGAGGTCTTTGCCACCGCTGAGAATGGAGTAGGTCAGAGCCAAAGGTCCCTCCTCCGGTTCGGGTTTCCTCGCTCGTTCTCGAGTGGACCAGAAGGAGGTCAAATAGGAAAGGTGGGTATGGTGCGTAGGAGGGTCCGACGAGACTGTTTCTAAAGGGAATCAAACAACGTACTACTAGTTCCTTACCTTCTTTTAAAAGTACCCGTAAATTTATGAAACCCCTTACTTTTCTAGTCCCGTTTATTTAGTGGACTCTTACTGGGACGTCTCCACCCCCTGCGCCGTCTCGTCCTCTCCCTCTCACCCTTTTCCCTCGTCCTCAAGCCTGCGGTCTTTGTCCGGACGGAACGGACGGACCTCGTCCTACCACGAAGGTCGAGTCGAGGTAGACGAAAGTCGTTGTCGTCAGTGAGGAGTCTTTGGGGTCACGTTTCCGTCGGGTAAGTCTGTCACGCTCTCAAAGTCAAACCTGTTTACTAAATTCGAGGAAAAACGTCCCCTTCTCTACCTAAATGTTTCTTCGTTGGTTCCCATAATTTCTCCGTCGACTTTTCCGTCGGTTTTTAGACAGAATCCCTAATCTTCGTGACCGAAAGATCCAACGCCTGTTGACAAACGAATTGCTAGTAGGTGGGACCGTCCTTTGTCCAACAAAAAGATACATAGGAGTCTAAGTCGATCGTAAATAGGTCACAGATAACACACGGTCCATAGTTCATCTTTGGAAGAGGAATATTTGAAGTAAATGACGGGTTACTCAGACTCTTCCATCAAAGTGGTCGGAGACTAATTTTTTATAACTAGTTGAAAATCGACGCGACCCAGAAACAACGACGGGCATCCGAAAGAAGTCAACCCTCTCGTGTCCGAGGAGAGGACAACGCGACCGAAGAAAACAGCACCTCGTGTCCAAGATCCCGTGCACCGGAAATCGTCAACGACGTACACCCGAGTTATCAACGTGGAACGTCCGAAGTCTCGTGTCCGAGTCATCGACACCATGTACCCAGGTCCACGAGGTGCCGTACACCCTAGAAGGGTCTGGGCCCTAGCTTGGTCACAGGGGACGTGACCGTTCATTCAGAATTGGTGACCTGGTTGTGATCAGAGAAAAAGTGTACTCCTTTGTCCTCGTCTCATTTACTAACCGACCCTAAACGACATGTAGGGACTTGGGTTTCGTGTCGTGACAAAGGTGACCGGGTTCTACGGAACAGGAACCCGAGTTCTTTTGGGGTGTCTACTCGACTTCCGGTTCTCCCTCGTCTGAGAAGAATAGTCGTGTGTGAACCTAGAAGGACGGAAGAGTACTGAAGATTCCTGGGTCTCTTTCCCGAAGGTTCAGTCTAGGTCTTAAGTCGCAGTGAAATGATCGGACGTAGAGGAATTTTTTACGGTGTTGTCCCCTATGTTTGAAAATTGTGTGAAATAAATCCCCGGTTTGTTCCGTCGTAAACCTGTCAATTCTTTCCGTGGAGTAACTTTTATTATGTAGTGTCACAACATCTCACTAGGGTCAGTATCCTAAACTCCTACCTTTCCTGTCAGAAACCTATTACAACGAATCCTGTGAACGAGTAAGTAATTTTTCTCAGGAAAGTGTGCTACACCTACCTCCTTCCGTTCTCACGTCCTGACACCGCATGTGACCCACCGACGGCTCCCGAGTGGGTGCTCCCGTCCACTCGACCATTTAGTCACCACTCATACTTCCCTCCCTGTGGTCGGGCGGGGTACTGAGGTCATTCGGTCTAAACAACTCTACGACGGGGGTCCTTGTGTGAGGTACAGAGAAAGTACACACCTCTACTGCAAGACTAAAGTACCATACCCATCGGTCCTAATCATTAGTTGAGGACGGGACAAAGTTCGATACCCTGTCTGTCCTGTTGTCACACTAAAGGACGTAAGGACCCGACCGTACTCCAAGACTATTTTCGACTCCAGAGTCCCATGACTCTGGACAGGTCAACAGTGGTCACGTTTCATTTACTTTTGTACTAAGGAATCTTTATCATGACGTAGAGAAACAAAGATAAATATGGGAGGTTAGTTCACAAAATTTTTTAATTAAAAAGGGAAACGAATATGAAAATTCTCAGGATAAGGTACATTTTCTTTAACGAAGTGCCGTCGTGTCGAGGAGAGGGGGCGAACCCGGGAGTGGTGAGGAGGGAGGGGTAGGAATGGGACTGGCGGGGAGGGAGACGGGTCGTGGATTCTCGTCCCTAGTACGGCACCCCACTACTCACCACCACGTCAGAGCGGACCGGAAGACAATGATCCGACTTTATTTCTCCTCTGTTCTCTTTTGTTTTACCCAAAATTTTTTGGTTCATTGGTAGTCTCTTCCAACCGTACGTGTGGGGTCGTTGGTTTACGTAATTTGTGACCTATAAAGAGACGGTCCACTTTCGAGAGTACGGACGACTCCAATTCCGAGACCTTAATCCGTTTCGTTTTTAACTTAAGATGGGTGGGGGTTTTCCTGTAGACGTGGCTGCTGGAAGGGAAAGGGTAACCGTCGGGTTTATAGTGTGCATACACACACGTGCACACTTACGTGTGCCTGCCTACTGTTTATAAACTCGTGCCTAGTACGTGCGGGATAGTTGTTAGTAGGTTCCTGGAGTTGAAACTCCGGTTCACGGACGTTGACAGGGGTAAGTTTCCCCTCAGTTGAGATTCTAAGTGCTCCGGTGAAGTGGGTCTCTTCTTTGGGTCTAGGGACGTCTGTGTCGTCTGTCAAAACCAAAGTGAGGGAAAGGAACAGGTAAGAGTCTTTAGTACACGAAGGGTCTTTGTAGGGTACGGTCCGACCCAAAGGCAATTCTTACCCACCTCAATCAGAGGTCGGTCCCTTTGTTCCGTCTCGTCTCGGTCGTCTGTGAGTGAGCTTCGTCTGTCTCTCCCTGTGTCCACCGGTGCATGGCGTCGGTCAAAGGTCCGTCTGTCTCCTGTTCGGGAGACCGTCAGGGTCTGTCGTCCTCGCGAGTCCAGTCCACCCCCGACCCGTGAAGGCGCCGGTGACGTGACTCAGCCGTCTCATGGGACCCGTCCACCGTAATAAATGACCTGGACAGTGACTGAAAAATTACCAAAAAGGTCTCGGACGACAAAAACACCAGGGAGTATCGTCAGATAATTAAGGAGACAAACGGTTTCTAGTTTGGTCTCTGGTTTTCCGTGTGACACCTGGAGTCCTCTACGGATTCTCGGCCCTCGACTCCAATCCTTGTTTTCGACCAATGCCGGTATCCACTAGAATAAAACCCCCACCAGGAAAGAACCCCTCTGACACCGGTGGTGGCAGTACTGTATTCCCCATTTCCTGATCTATTTCTTCCCTCTCCCAACTCAAGTTTTCCCTATATAGACTAAAGTATAGGTCATCAATGACCCGAATTTATTTAAGATTAGTTGTACTAGAGGTTTACTAGGAGTTTAGTGGTAAAACAAGTGTGAACCTTTGTCTCGTTTGTAATTTTTATTTCTGTTTAGATAGAACGACAGAAACCCCTTCACCTGACCGACGAGAGTCTACGGGTCGGACCTACAAGTCTTCTATCAGACTTAAGTTCTCCTGGAAAGTGGACCAAATTAAGAAACCGTAGTTAAATCATAAGTTGTGTCCACGACTTACTAAGGATGAAATGTCTTGGTACCACGTCTAGTGTTTTTATTAAGTTGAACCGGTCCGAGAAAGATACCACTATGGGAGAGGGTCATTAAAGACGTTAGATGTTTCATTCACGGAAAAATAAGGACAAATCCCCTTTTTTTTTATTACTAGGGAAAAGTGTGTCTGAGTAACTGAAAAGTAATATCCACTCTTTTGTTCACCTTAAAGACCGGTTGTCAGACGGTAGTCCTTGACATCGGGACGGACTGACGTACACTGGATCCTGAAGATTAATCAACGACCTCTACCTTTTTATGGGTCCTTGAAGAGACGGACCACCTATGGACTCAATTAAATAAAACCAGCTTTTATTTCACTTTACTTCACTTCACCGAGTCAGCACAGACTGAGAAACGTTGGGGTACCTGACATCGGATGGTCCGAGGAGACAGGTACCCTAAAAGGTCCGTTATCAGGACCTCACCTAACGGTAAAGGAAGAGATCCCCTAGAAGGGTTGGGTCCAGAGGACGTAACGTCTGTCTACGAAATGGTAGACTCGGTGGTCCCTTCAGCTTTTATTTCTTATACCGATTTCTTCATTTGTCAGAGCGGATGTTGAATTCTTCATGTTCTCACATGTGTATGACTGTGTGCACACACGTACACGTGTGTGTGTGTCTACTCTACTCTGAACGTGTGTGTGGTTTCCATGTACTTCGTTCACGAAAAAATTAGTTATGTAGTTTACTATAAGAACGACCGGACTCCTTCGAAGGGAGACGGATGAGACGGTAAGGGTGGGTGAGCAAGTTGTCCCTTTCTTTCTTCTTTCTTTAAGAAAAAGCCTGGGTTGTAATTTATTTGTATTGGTTCAGAAATGTACACCGAAACCTCTTACGACGATCCTACGAACGTTTGTGCTGCAGTCCCCAGACCCTACGTAGCTACCGTCTCACCTAGGGAGCAAATGACATCATGAGGTGGTCGCCCCACCAAACTCACACCATCCGGAAGTCCGCCTAAAAGTTCCGGAAGAGTAATAGTAGACTAGCCGCCTAGTTCCCAAGGGGTCACTGGACTCTTGTTGTTCTCCCGTTACTTTCCGACCCTGAGTCGTTCCAGAGGATTAAGTTCCGGTCTACGTCTAGACTCTACGACAGACTAGGGTTTCAGGTAGTGTCCCTTTCTGTCTGTTAGATCTGGAGGAAGTTATCTTTTGATACTTCTGGAAGTGATAAGGGTCGTTTAACCAGGGTCCTCGTCTGGTGGACCAGGTCTCTTTAGTCCCTCGGACTTTGTCGTTGACACTATTGTCCCGACTCCCTCCGCTACCCGTTACAGAAATAGAGTATCGACCACGAGTCCGACAAGTCGAAGGTCCTGTTTGTGAAGTTCCCAGTCTTTGTTCTTTTTCTCCGGGGACTCTGGTCCTCTTATGTAGTTTTAGTCTCGACGTCATCGTTAATGCTAGAACTGACGGAGTCAAAAAAATGGTCCGGTAGTTGCAAGATTTTCCCCGTTTACGTCCCCCGCCCCCTGCGACTCACTATCGTAGCGTTGAGACTTTACACTGTTTCAACCGTCTACCGAAACTTTGGACATACTGGACTACCTGAACAGAGTAAACTGTTTCCAAGTCATGTCCTTTAAACAAGACAACACCGGACGTTCAAGATTTTGTCTGCTTTACTTGATAAATACCGTTTACAATGGTGTTGATACATATTCTGGGAGGGAAAATGTAGACGTTTTTTGACTTCTGACAGTATCCCTGAACCGTCACAATTGGACCGGTCCGAGAAGACCTTAGACGTCCCGTATCATCTCAATAATCTCTCTCTCCTATACGAAGACTTCGCCCCGACCAGTTGTTTGGAGAGAAGTCAGGACAGGAGGGTTGGGACCGAAATTAAGCCCGAAGGTTCGTCGGAAGAGGAGGACTAATCAAGTGGTAACTCCAAGGGTACTACGGTCCTTCCCCGACGAGACCTGTTTTGTCCATTTTTGACCCGTGGTAGTTCATCGACCGTAACCACCGATGGAGTTCCAGTTTGTTATTTAGTGGACCTCCCTGTGAAATTTCTACTCGGTGTCAGGTACACTAAATGCATTGTCACTATGAAGAGTGCTACCACCATCCTTATCTCCCTGTTACCCTTCTTTTTTTCCTTCTTTTTTTCTTCTTTTTCACTTCATTCTTTCTTCTTCCTTTCTTTTCCTGTAAAGGGTAGGACTTAAATGTATGTAGTAGAAAGTACCTAAGGAAACCCCCCAACTTGAGGAGCACCATCCTCGCCGGTGAGCCCCCCACTTAGTCAGACGTTCTGTCGTTTACTTGTAGTTAGTCCGACGACCTTGAGGTCCCCAGAGGTTCTGGTGTCCGTGTCTGTCTCTTCGACCTACGTTGCTGAAATTAGGTCGTCTCTTTGGTCAATGTCCGTAGGGAACGAATCCTTTTATTGACCCGAATCTGGTCTCACTCATAGAAAAGAGAAAACTGGGTTGTAATTTTATTCGCCGACCGACCGACCTCCGACCGTACTGTCGGACACCCGATACACAGGGTATCCAGAGTGTGTCGGTGGGTACGTAAGTGGACAAGTAAGTTGTTCACGACTGATTGACGGATCAGGTCAAGTCCAGAACTCGACTTAGGTCCCCGATGTCTCTTCACTCAGTTCTAGGGACCAGTTTTTGTCACGAATTGTATCTCTCCCTCTGTTTACGCCTTTATTCATCGATGTCATCTTCCCCATTAGGAAATTGTCTCTGAACCTGTTGCACGGTACCCCCTGTCTCCTGTCTCTCTGGTGGGAATAAAAGATTGGATGAAACCCATTTTTTGTTCTTTCCTCGCTATCCTTTTTTGTGCACGATACCTGCGTCTACGGTGGTCTGTTACGGTGTGTGGAGACACTGGTCTCTGTGTCTGTCGGGTCGGTAGTCTCCCGTTATGAGTTCCACAGTTCTTTTGACTGTAGATTCAGTGTCTTGTTTCTCGAGTTCTTCTTCGAAAATAGACCGTGTCCTATACATCGACCGTCGACGTAGAGACGGTACAGGGGAATTCGTTATTCGGGTACGGGGACTGACCGTCACCGGTGTAGTGTCCTCGGGGCTTTGGATTGTTCCCTTCCTGTGTCCGGTTTACGACGAGGCGCCGACCCGGGGAGAGCTCAAGGACACCAGAGGGTTAAGATACGGTTGGTTCTAGACGAATAAATCGGCTGCCGACGAGAGGAGTACTTCAGACAATCTGGTCTCGAAGGGTTGTAAAAGATGGAGAACCGTCCGTGTCTTTCATGAGTCGCACGAACGAGACCACCGTCTCCCCCAGTCATAAAGTCGTGTAGTCAACCCTTTCAGACTCAGTCTGAAGACTTCGATGTGTGTAAACGTTTTACGCCGTGACACAAAAGTACTGTCATATGAAAACCTCCCGGTTCCCCAGGTAAATATCTTATTCCACCAGCCCGCTGTTCACTGACGTTAGTGTGTCGGGTTCCAACTCGGAAAGAAACTCAACGACCTCCCAAAGGAGACCACATAAGTGACCTTTACTGCGGGTGACCTTCTGGGTCTCTCTTCTCGTCCTCGACCCCGAGCTGATGTCGAAAGAGAAACCCTTCCCGACCCCGTACTCTACCCCTGGTACAAAGAAAAAAAGACCGACTTGGAGCGTCTTACACCCTAGCATCAAGGAGTTGGTCCTAGACTTGGGTACAGGGGTTCGTACTTCAGAATTGGTGACCTGGTGGTCCCTTCAGGGACCTGGTACAAAGTAGTGGAAGACGTATCGTGTCCCGTATGTCGTCGGTCCGACGTTGTTTGTGTTGAGAGAGGAGAGGTGCAGAGATGTAGTCGAGAGTGAGTGAGAGTCTAAGGGGGTCGGGAGGTCAATGCATATTTGTGTGACGAGGAAGAGGTGGGGGTTTATAGTAAAATTCTTCTTACGTTCTGAGTAAAGGATCTTCCCTTTTCTTTGGTTAGAGGTTCAAGAATTTTACCCTGACCAGAGTTCCTGGTTTCAAGGTTTTGTCGAGACTATCGGTGCCTCGGACCGGACCTCCACTTCTACACCCCCCTGGTCCGACCCTACGATGTCAGTGACGACGGAACCGCCACTATGAAGTCTGTGGACACAAGAGTAGGTGTCTTACCGTTACCGTGTTCTGCATTCTTTGGTTGCTTTGGTCTCTCGGTTGTGACTTGTCCAATTTTGTTTTGGGTGGTCGGTGTGAATACCGTTCCTTATTTTATTAGTGGGTATTTTAATAATCTTCACTCCGGACTCGGTTAAGTTAGAATAGCACAGTCTATTCTAGACATAATTTGACCAATCAAGGACTGAGAGAAAGACCGTTGGTAGTCGTGTCACCTGCTACTCCGTCTTTCGTCGAAAACCACGGATAAGACGGTGACTGTATGTATGTTAACCTGAAGCTTTTCGTGAAAGTGTGTCAGACTGGACAAGACAAAGGAGGAGACACTCCTTTCGTGAGTAAAGGTTTGGTTCTCTGACTCGGAAGGGAGACAGCGGTAGATGTTAACACATCAAACAAGAGTCTTAGCGAGCCAAGGGGTGGTCGGTTGAAATCGGAGCAGTGAGGTGTCCACCGAGTGTGCTCCCAGGAACCACCCCAGGAACAGACAAAGAAGAAAGGGAGTTAACTCGGACATATGGTCCTGGTTCGGTTATAAGAATCTCACGACACAACCGGTGTCGTGGATCACCGAATTCCTGTAGGGTACTGAGGACTGAGTCCGTCCAGATGGGAGAGACGAGGAACCGTCTGGAACGTGGAAGGGTTGGGGAGAGTAAGATGGTAGGTCCGAGGGTCCGGTAAAGAGGTCGAGACCTGTAAGAACGGAGATGAAGGAAGACCCTTTCGGAGTTCTTTTAGGAGAGATAGGTCCTTCCAGTTCAGAGTGAAATACGGAGAGAGGATCGGTTGGAAGGGAGAGACGGGCGCCCGAGAGAATGACCTGGGGATGACGTGATTTGTCGGGTCCAAAGTACATCCCAAACACCTGTGAGACTCCAGTCTCTACCCGTGACCATATAGGAGAGAACCAGGGAACGAGGGTCTCGACACGACACGCGTTTCGTCCGTGAATCCTTCGACCCGGTTAATCTAGTTTCCAGCGAACACAGTAGATCAAGACAATTGTAAATGAAACGTTACAGACCCTGGGGTCGGGACCACTACAGGCAAGGATAGTTGGGATGACGAAGAACCTGACATAGTTGAAACGGATGAGACACCGTCACGTTTCTTTGTTTTTTAAACGTGACTTCCTCGGATACGTTATCGACCTTTATGCTTTGGACCTGTAGACTTTTCCTTTAATTATGTTCCACGTAAGGGGACATAGATTGTGGCGGAAGGTCTTGTGGAGATTGTGAATAAGACGACGGAGAGAGGAATTTCTGTGCTTGACGTCTGTGTACCCCCTTTTACGAGTTGGAGTAATCCTTTAGTTTCATCATGTAAATATTATTTTTTTTAGTACTGGGGAATTAATGTATTGAATGTACATGATGTTACCAGTCTCGTAGTCAAACTGTCATCCGTTGATCATCTTTGTGTTTATATGTTGTTGATCCCTTATTACTTCATTTACTACCAAGTCGAAGACACTTTGTTGTACGTCGTTACTTTTTATTACCAGTGTCCTCATACCAAGTTCTACCTTTCGACTGGTGGAAGGACTCTAAGGTAATTTCACTGATTTCCCCCTGAAGGGACCGCCAGATCACCAATTCTGAAACGGAAGGTTACGTCCCCGTACCAAAGGTAAGGACCGGTCCCTCGATTCTAAGGTGTATGGAACACCGGTTTTTAGTTTTGTATTTTGTCTTTGTTATAACATTGTTTAAGTTATTTTCTGAAATTTTTACCATGTGTAATTTTTTTTTATTATTGTCGAAATTTTTATTTCACATGATAACCATACCGACGATGACGACGATTCAACGAAGTCAGCACAGGCTGTGACACGCTGGGGTATCTACCGTCGGGTGGTCCGAGAGGGTAGGGACCCTAAGAGGTCCGTTCTTGTGACCTCATCCAACGGTAAAGGAAGAGGTTACGTACTTTCACTTTTCACTTTCACTTCAGTGACTCAGTACAGGTTGAGAGTCACTGGGGTACCTGACGTCGGATGGTCCGAGGCGGCGGGTACCCTAAAAGGTCCGTTCTCATGACCTCACCCCACGGTGACGGAAGAGGCTAACCATGTCATTACCTGTTTATCTACTTAAAAAATTTTTTATTTATTTTACTGATTCCCTAGTTTTATTCGATACCAGATATTATTTCTATTCTTACCCTCCCAGATAATCGTCAACCTTCGAAGGGTGTGTAGAGACCTTCCGTCGTGTTTCGTCCACATCTCACTGCCACCTTCCCAATTCATTTGACATCGGATCTCGTTACCGTGAGATTCTCGGTGAGAAGTCTTCGTCTTCGCGAAGACACAAGTTACAATTGAGGGTATCTGTCCAGTCGTGAAATTTTGTTTTGTGTGTTTATTTAGTCACAAAAAACGATTCGACCGACATGACATTTGTTTTAAAAGAAGTTAAAGATTTGAGACACTTCTACCAGGACGATAAAAATATTGTTTATGTTTCGGATGTCGTTGCATACCGTTGAGGTCGACTTTATTTTGAATTTTTCGTGAGAGATGTGCACATTCCTTAAATCATAAAGAATTCGTAGGTGCACTCGTTCCAAGACTTGATACATGTTGTGCGATAGATAGTACGTGTTGCCAAGGAACTTCGTCCATGATAATGGGGGTACGTTGTATTCCTATGTCGGAATCTCTCCAATTCTTTGAACGGATCCCAGTCTCAATTTTCCACTGTCCTGACTCGACGACGACCTGAAGCCTAGGGAACGAGAAGAAAGGTGTAGGGGTAGGGTACAGTGGTTTATTCTAGTTAGGTACACCTTTGCCGTGATTCGAAGCACCGACCCTAATCCGGTCTCGTCAAGGGCACCAGACGGTTTCGAGACTCCTTCGTACTTTTCTTCCCTGGAAGTCCCCTGTTTATGGAAGGACACTAAGAGGCCTACTCGTCTCTCAGACCCTACGACTTAAGTTAGTGTCTTAGTTCGAAGAGAAAGGAGAAGAAGTACTCCAGTAGTTCGACATCTTTCTCGTACACCGGGTGGATTCGACGATCTCGAACCATTCTGGGTGAAGGGAGTTTCCTTATTTCTCTATTTCCCTTTCCTAAACGAAAGGACGGAACCACTATGTTTTGGTTCAGTGAGTGGTAAAGACGGACGGAGTGCCAGGCTCCCTTCGGTAGATCTTCTTTTGGTAAAAACGTACCTCCCCAGAGGTTTAAGAAAAGTTACTCGAGGTGCTGGTAAAGTAGTGAGTGGACCTTCAGTTCTTGTTTTGTCGACAACCCCAATATAGGTAATTGCTCCACCGTAACCGGGTTGAGGTCCCAATGTTCAGACACAGACATATCGGACTAATGATTTGTCCAAGAACTAGGGTTTCTTCGTTTTTAGTCTCGTTGATACCTCATCGAGGGAAACCTTCTAAGTCAAAGTACTAATAAAGACACCAACGGTGTGTGTGTAAGAGAAGGGAACTCTGAGAGGACACAGGGGCATTAGACCCTCTCCTTTCTCCTAAGGTCCCGGACAGTGGGGTGGACCTCTGGAGGTTCAGAATCCAGGGCTTCCGGAGAGACCGATAATCAGTCTCAACATTGGTAGTGTATTGTCGAAGAGTCGTTAATCGACAGGAGATCTGTGTTCTTTCACTCCCATGTGCCGACTCTCTGGTAGACTCCTTCCGAGGTCCTCTCTTACTCCCAACTGGTTTTCCAGTTTTCCGTGGTTGAATTGGACAAAGTGTTAAAACTAATCCGATTGTCATTTCCCTGGGTCCAGTGGAACCTGTCCTTCGTTGTCTCAAATGACTGGACTGTTCTGACCCAGTCTTGGTCCCTCGGTCGGGTTGTGGGAGACTCGGAGAGACTTTTGGGATCTTTTCTAGGAGAAACCGAAAGTTTTTGATCAAAAGGAGGACCCAATAGTGACCTTCTTTTCGAGGGACGGTCACAATTTCACTTCCGACGGGTAACACCATCGATTACGAGAATAGAGGGCCCTGGTCGACACTTGAACCCCTGTTTCATATTCGAGATTTTGATTCACTTCCGACCTCTATTCATTAGAGTAACGGTGTAGGGTAAAACAAGAGTCATGTCCTAGAAGATAGTTCCAGGTTTCAGGTTTTATGGGTCGAGAGTCCTCACTGACTGTCGGAGTGAGTGTACTTCCCGTTCGATCTTCATTTCCCCGTCACCCGCACAACCGTCTCGATGGGGTCGAGGTCTTAGAGTTTCGGACTGTCCTCCATTGAGTCGGGTCGTGGACGGGATTGGTTGTATGATTCTATACATTTCTGGTCTCCGGGTTCGTGTCTTACTAAGAAGGGCTTTGGTTTAGGGTCTTTTTGAGTCAATGCTAATTCGAGACCGTGGGCCCACCACGATCACTATTTCTTAGGTGGACGGTTACGTCCTCTGTATTCTCTACCCCCAAACTAGGGCCCCGACCCTTCTAAGGGACCTCCTCCCCTACCGTTAACTGAGGTCATAAGAACGGACCTCTTGAGGTACCTGTCTCCTCAGACCGTCCGATGTCAGGTATGCCAGTGTGTCTCAGTCTATGACGACTTCGTTGAATCGTGTGTGTGATTGGTTTTTGTTAGATCACCTATTGTTTAACATGAAGAGGATAGTCTAGTTGACCTGATTTTTGTTCTCTTTTACGATAATATAAGAGGTTTATTCTTCCTATGAAAACAATTGACGGTTCGTTGGGGAGACAATTCTCTATCTCTTCTCTCAGTGTTTTGATTCCTTTTCGTGGGACACGGAAGAACTCAGGAGAGAACTTCCTGTGAACTCAAGACCAGATCCCTACAGTCAAAACAAAGAGCGGGATTTTTGGTCCCCATATAATGTTTTATGCGGTCGTGTTTCCTTGAAGTTCTTATGACACTTATTTTAGTCACGGTACTTAAGTCTTACTTGGTTCGTCTGAACGATTACATTTTCAAGTATAGTAGAAAGTCAAACAACGTTAAGGGGTGTCGTGTCCCGACAGACTGTCTTGAAAGATGTCTCTAATTTTACAAGACAGAGCCCAGAAGGGACCACCGAGTCATTAGACGGACTGTTACATCTTCTGTCCAAGCTAGGGACTCGGTCCTCCTAGGGTGTACGACACCCCGTTGATTCGGGAGTACGGTGTTGATGACTCGGACACGGGATCTCGGACCCTCGGTGTTGATGACTCGGGTGCACGGGGTTCATGACGCCTCGAGTCCGAGTTGTTCCCTTCGGTGGCGTTACTCTTCGGACACCCGGCGTTGATCTCTCATCGAGGGTGAGCTCCGTTGATCTCTTTTCGGACACGTCGTTCGTGGGCGACTTCATTTGTTTGAATATTTGTAATTTTTCAAGATATAGACGCGACCTATCGCTTTTGGACTTTACACCGTTCACTTTGACTCTTTCAATTAAAATTTAATTTTGCTTAAAGTCATCGATGTACGCCGACCACCAGTGGGACCGTCCCGTCCGGACCTGACTCCTTCTAGTCTCAAGTGACCAGGGTGGCTTGGGTGGTCGAAGGGTCGCAGGTATCAGCGGAAGTCGAAGAAAGGGTCGAGACTCGGCCTTCGGTGGTACCGGGAGTCGTACAGAGGTCATCGGTTTACCGTCTGTGTCTTCAAAAGTCGGTTAAACCCACGGACACCTCCCGTCCTGTTTTGTGTCCTAAACCAATTGTCACGTCCGGAACCTCAAACTGACGGACCATACTTAGACTGAGACAGTGAATGACCGACACACGTGTTTACGGTTAAAGGAATGGACATTGTCCCTATTTTGATGGAATGTAATAACTTAATGTACTCTATTATGTACCTTCCGTGACCGTTGTCACTCGGATCGTGTCCTTTAACAGTATTTATAGTCGATAATAGTGACGAAAGTGATCTGTGTGATCACTGTGTGTAGGAGTCGAAGGGGTAATACTTGCCCTTAACTTTGTCTGTCAACGAGACTTCAAATTCTCAGGTGCATATATTTCGTGAACCGTGTTACGGACCGTACATTACACAAGTCACTTATAAACGGTTTCCTTACCTACACACCTACAGTTCATGACGCCAGTGGTCACGCCCTCCGTCGACCTCGGTCTACGTCTTCAGCGGGGGCCCGTCTGAGCCAGAAGGGGAAGGGACAGTGATCCATCGACGTAATGGACCTGGTTTAGTGAATTGGAGAGTTCTCCGCGTCAAAAGATTAGACAAATTTTACTTTCGTGTTTCCGAGGTAGAGCGTTCCATCGTTGCTTGTGGTCTACTCGATACTCCTGGTGGACTGTTCGTCACCCGGAAGGGTTCGCCTCGACACCATTTCTTGCACGGACGGTCACGTTCTCTGTGCTCTACACTCAAACTAGGGACCCAGCCCTTCTAGGGGACCTTCTCCTTTGCCGTCGGGTGAGGTCTTAAAAACGGACCTCTTAGGGTGTCCGTCTCCTGGGACCGTCTGATGTAAGGTATCCTACCACCCCAGTCTGTACTGACTTCGCTGAGTCTTGTCGTGCCGTAGACCGTTTCACTCGAGAACCATCACAATCATCCGTCCTATCGGAAAACCAATCCTCGTACCCGGCCTCTCAGTTTGACGGACGCAAAGTCTGTGGTCCAGGTGGTTCTGACCCATACACTGAACTCTTTTTGACATAGTGAAAACATTTAAAATTTAAAGGAGATCCATTTTACCTCTACCATGATAGTAGAGGGCATAGTGACCTAACTACTCTAATACTTCTCAGTGACATTCACGAGTCCTTCGTAATTGACAATGACACTGGGGACGGAATTAAGGTACGAGTGAGTATGCGGAGAAGATTCTTGGAACGACCCTCGGTCACTTTGTCTACTTATCCTCTGTGTCTGACAGGGGATACTCGAGTGTCACGTCATCTGATGTGTTGACCTACTTATGGTTTTCTCCTTCTCTGGGACCTGTCAACGTGTAACCAAAACGTCTCCGTTTTTTCTTGCGTCTTAAGTTTTCCTTATCTTAGGCAAGTTTTCGGATTGTGAATGGAAAGACCAAGTTGACAAAATCTTTTATTCATCCCACCCCTGGAACAAGTTTGGTCAAACAACCCTCAAAAGAATATGCGTGTACTATTTTCGATTTATCTGTCCCAAGTCACGTTGTTCACGAGTCAACACTCAGTGCCTGACTAAGTCGAGTTCGTTTCTTGACTGAAGACTCGTTTGGTCTTAGGTCCACTCTATAATTTTTGTCGTGAAATCTTTTCGTTACTTCCAGTCCGGGGAGACCGTTACCTTTCAGAGGCCAGGAAACCGGACCGTGTCGCCGGTGTTTTGGTCTTCCGACACGAAAAGACCGCTAGAAAGAAGAACCAACAACTTTAATTGAACCCACCTTTTAAACCTCCAGTGCGGAAAAGGTTCCCTCTCTGATTGGTTTTGTGGTCGTTTCGCGACAATCGTGTCTTGGATTGGTAGGATAAAAATAGTGGGGTTTGGTGTCCTGTGAAGACACGACAAAGTCCACTGAGACCTGAGACGTCGAGACACTTTGTTGTGAGGGTCTCCCTTTCCCACCGTACCTCCTTTCGATTGAGGAAGTAAAAAACGACCGACGTGTCCTTAGTAACACCACCCGACGTTTCTCGTACTTGACTCCTCAGTCTGTCTATACGTATACTTGGACCGCCGGGGGTTTTCGACATACTGGAAACCGATCAATGAATTAAAGAATCTTAGACAAAGGAGTGGTCAATTTACCCTCTGTTACAGATGAAGTGTCCCGACAACAATCCTATTTTACTTTATTTCATGGAGTTTGTAGTCTGTGTGACACACACACACACACACACACACACGCGCGTGAGTGAGTCGACATAGACTGAGACACACACACACACACACACACGAGTGAGTCAACACAGACTGAGATACGTTGGGGGTCCACCTAAGAAATGGTTACGCGGTGGACCCTTCGGGGTGTGATATCCGTAAGTCATTAATCTTCTGGAGGAAGTACCAGAGAAAAGGTGTGATAAGAAAGTAACGTTTGATATCTTCTTCGGACTACTTTACCGACATAATATAAGGGGACTGAATTGCGAATACTCACTTAAACTCACTCACTTAAGCGAATCAGCACAGGCTGAGAAACACTGGGGTACCTGACATCTGATGGTCCGAGGACGTAGGTACCCTAAAAGGTCTGTTCTTATGACCTCACCCAACGGTGAAGGAAGAGGTCTTCTAGAAGGGCTGGGTCCCTAACTTGGGTCCAGAGGGTGTCACATCCGTCTGCTAAATGGTAGACTCGGTGGTCCTTCAGGAATATTCGTTACGAAAAAGATGAGGTTTGGTGGATTCCCACGACGATTTTATGTCTAAGATTAAGTCATCCCACCTCGGACCCGTAGACTAAAATTTGCACGGAGTCCTGACCGATACGACGACTGGGGATCCGGTATAAGACGACACCGACTCCGGGACTCGGTGTACAGAGTGATCGGTGCCCGGTGACAGTTCGGGTTCCTGGGGTGGACACACTCTTTGGACACCAAACCCTTCCACACCCAGTCTTTCCGAGTTTGACAATCTTACCCTCCATCGTACCACCCCGATCGCGAGAGGTTGAAGTCACACAATAGTGTTAGTAGATCCCGTGCACGATTTTTATGTTTCGGTCCGGGTAGAAATTTCACATACTAACTCGCTGGAAGTCTGTACAATACCCCCAAACCATTCTAATATATAGGTATTTTCTTAAGTCGTGTCACGGGTTGTAAATCCCTTTATTTCCCTTTAACTCAGTTCTAAACTAAATTAGTTCTAGTGAACAGAAGAACCCCCGAAGGGTCCACCGAGTCACCATTTCTTAGATAGACGATTATGTCCTCTACATTCTCTGTACCCAAACTAGGGACCCAACCCTTCTAGGGTACCTCCTCCTTTACCGTTGGGGAGGTCATGAGAACGGACCTTTTAACGTACCTGCTCCTCAGACCACCCGAAGTGAGGTACCACTACGTCTCAGCTGGACTCACTGACTCGTGTGTGTGAACAAAAGAGTGGAGTTTTAGTAGCAGACACGTCAGAAAGGGTGAGAGTGGAGGTCACGAAGACGAGTATGTCGACGTTAGTAGATTTTATGACAACCTGCGCGATGGGTGGGGCGTTGTGTGTGCAAGTCTTCGGAGTTGCAAGGGGGTCCCGTTGTGCCCTCTTCAAGATTATCGAATCATCGCACGAGGTACGGGAGGGATTGGTTGAAGGAAATGGAGGGTTCGATGAGTTTAAACGCAGGTGTTCGGGGGATGGACCTACGGGACGTGGTGACGATTGTCGACGAGACAAACTAAAGGTTTATGTATTCGAAGAGGTACCTGGAGTCGAGTTCGAGGAGAGATACGTCCTTATGGGAGAGGGAAGGGGAATGACCACGTTCAAGATGGGAGAGGGAAGATCTCAGTTGAAGACTCATAGAGAGGGGGTGGGTTTTGGAGGGACTGATAGGAAAGAAGGAGACTCTTCCTTAGTAGTCGATTGAGCCACAAACGTTCTACGGTTCGTTAAAAAGGTACGTAACAAATGTCATACATATTATATATTGACCTCTTCCTTTACCGTTGGGTGGGGTCATAAGAACGGACCCTTTAGGGTACCTGTCTCCTTGGACCACCCGATGACAGGTACCCCAACGTTTCTCAATCTATACTGAATCGTTGATTTGGTGTATTGTTTATGTCCTCCATCATTGATAAAAATAGACGTAAAATGTTTACTTTAAGTCTCCGATTCAACGGGGTTTAGCGTTTCAATCATTGTCGTCTAGACCATTGACCAGAGTTCTGACAGTTCGGGATCGAGAATAGTTACTGTGATTTATCGGAAGAAATGGGACGTCGAGATCGTTTCTTGAATGGATTGTTTTGGTGGTGGGGGTTTCGGAATCACCGACAGGAACCCCTTCCACACATACACACACACATAAACACGCCTTGTCTCATGTTCTTCGGAAGTGTCACGACCGTTACAACAAAGAACTATACCCATGTTCGATGTGTTCACACAAGTGTACACTTTTAAGTAGTTCGGCGGGAGAATTCTACAGACGTGGAAAGAGATGCACATAATATGAATTTTCAGTAAATTTTCGTGCCTTTGGACACAAATTTAAAGTCGACACGGAAAATTGACTGGTACATTGGAGTACATTAGTGATAGGAGTCCAATCACTAAGAAACTCTGATAAAGAAGTAGATATTTAACCCACATAGTCACCCATCCATCCTCTTTCTTACCTTGTAAGAAGTGACCCTCCCATCCTCCTTGTCTTCTAAGAGTTGTTTAGTATTCACTTTCACCGAGTCAGCACAGGCTGAGAAACACTGGGGTACCTGATGTGTCAGGTACCTTAAGAGGTCCGGTCTTATGACCTTACCCATAGAAGAGGTCCCATAGAAGGGTTGGGTCCCTAACTTGGGTCCAGAGAGCGTAATGTCCGTCTAAGAAATGGTCGACTCGGTGTTTCCTTCGGGTTCTTATGACCTCACCCAGTGGATAGGGAAGAGGTCGTCTAGAAGGGCTTGGGTCCTTAACTTGACCCCAAAGGACGTGACGTCCGTCTAAGAAACGGTTGGCTCGATAGTCCCTTCGGGAGTCGTTTAGTATCAGGAACAAGATTGGGACTTGATAGACTCGTCAACAGTCAGTGAGTAGTTATGAAGGCGACACCATGAGACGTGATCGTTCATGACGAACGTACATACAAGCAAAGACGAGGATGTGAATCTGACGTTCGTTGTTGTCCTACCATTACGACAAGTTCTTTAGTCAGTGTTCAAGTTTAGGATAGGAACGATGAAATGGATACAGGATCCCGTTCTATGTCTGACCTGGAGTCAAATAGTCATTTTTGTGTTTCTATTGTCCTGGAAGGAGGTTCCCGACTTTCTAATTTAGTCTGCTGTAATTTAGACCTAATTTTCCTAATTTAGAGACCGACCCCACCCCCCACCCCCCCTCTACCCCCTCCTTATGCCCCTCAGACAGTGTCTTGGGTCTTTTCCCACTGGACCACCGAGTTTCCAATTTCGCAAACGGACGTTCCGCCCTCTGGGTCCAAGTTAGGGACCCAGCCCTTCTAGGGGACCTCTTCCTTTACCGTTGGGTGAGATCATAAGAACGGACCTTTTAGGGTACCTGCCTCCTCAGACCATCCAATACCAGGTGCCCCAGCGTTTCTCAGCCTGTGCTGACTCGCTGAAGTGAGTGAGTGAGTGAGTGTGGGAGAACTCCCGATGGGACGTCGAGATCGTTCCTTGAATGGATTCTTTTGTACATGTCGCATCCTCTGTTTAGATTGGGTCCCGTCGTCTTTCTCGTCCTCGAGGTCTCAGTAAGTCTACGTTCTCGTCGGTTAATGGACGGGACATTGGATCTCTTGTTCGAGAAACCCGAAGTCACAGAGATCGACATTTTCCCCCTTATCCTTGCACCCAGAGTGACTCGAACGAAGACGTGACACAATCGCGTGTCTGTATTGACTGGTTCGGACTAGACGTTCTGCGGTCGACTGTCGGATGTGTACGACCGGTGCTTCTTGACCACAGTCGACCTGTGTACCTTCTTTGATACCTCCCCAACCGTCCCCTTTTGTCCTTTGTGTGACACCAAAACCGACGTGGGATCCTTGTAGGTTGGGGTTTTCCCTCTGTTCCTTTATTCCAATAAATTTGTTTTATTGTTTGGGTGCACCAGGTCTATAAAATCTGTCATAATACCTCTTTCGTTACCGTTGGGTGAGGTCATGAGAACGGACCTTTTAGGGTACCTGCTTTCTCGGACCACCCGACGTCAGGTACCCCAGCGCTTCTCAGCCTGTGTTGACTCACTGAAGTGAAAGTGAAAAGTCAAAGTACGTAACCTCTTACCGTTGGGTGAAGTCACAAGATCGGACCTCCTAGGGTCCCTGCCCCCTCGGACCACCCGACCGCAGATACCCTAGTGTGTCTCAACCTGTACTGACTTCGCTGTCGCTGTCGTCGTCGTCGTCGTCGTCGTCGTCGTCGTCGTCGTCGTCGTCGTCGTCGTCGTCGTCGTCGTCGTCGTCGTATGACTACGTTTTCGTTCGTCAAATTTTTACAAATTGATAAAATCAATTTTGATTGAAAATTTTCCTCTGTTAATAAAGTCAGTACGGTTGTAATTTATGGATTCTGTGACTCAAATATGTTCACATTTTCCTTCGTGGTCACCCTTCTTTTTTTAATGACTCATCCATGATCCGTGATTGGGTTCCATGTCCTGTTGGACATTTAACTTTCTCTGGACTTCCTGAAGGGACCACCAGGTCGTCGATTCTGAGGTTCGAGGGATACGTCCCCCGTGCCACAAGTTGGGAGTCAGTCCCTTACTCTAGGGTGTACGACGTTGATTTCTAGCTTCTACGACTCCCACCGGTGATTCTAGGTCACGTCAGTTTATTTATGTCTTTGTGAATTTTTTTATGATTATTTTTTTACTCTGAACTTTACGTTTACTTATCTTTGTATTTGTAAATGAGGATGATAAATAAAAAATACCTTATAATACAAAAAGATGTTTTTCTTAGAAAGTCTCTATGTGTGACTCTATAAATGTTAACTTTACAATGTTATAGACCCTCGAAGAAATTTTAGTAAACACTTCCCTCTGGTCTACCCCTTTCTTACCGGTGGTCGACTACTATCGACCCGGACCTACACATGGACCTCCGAGTAATGTGGTAGGACAGTACAAAACACATAAGTTTGAGAAGCATTGATTTTCGACCCCACACAGACGTCCGATGTTCGACGACGTCCGACGGTGAGACGTTGGAGACTAAATACTTGTCAAAATTAGGAATTTTGATGTTGACGGTCATAGGGACACCAAGGGTTATGGAATTCTTTCCACATGTCTCCAATTCGTTGAACACATTTAAAATGGGAAAGTTCAGGGTCGATTTTAGTGTAGAGGGACTGAAGGCATTCCGGAAGAGACTGGTTGAGAGTAGTATATATGTGGGAATATTCAGTCGAGTATTCATCTTAAGGGGAGTTTTGAAGGACTCATGTAGTGGGAAATATGACTCTATGTTGACTCAACCCCCAACTCCCTTACATAATAGTTAATTCTATTCAGTTGTTAATCACTTGTGGATGATACGTGGTCCAACAGTAGATCCACACGAAATGTGTGTGTATTAAAAGGTCATAGGAACAATTGAAAACCAGATCTCCCTGTTCCTGGAAGAGGCAGCAAATGACGACAGAGGTTACAGACCACGAGTTCTTTACGACTGGCGTATGCGTAATAGGGGTAAAAAGTCGACTGTCGTCACTCCGGATCTTCAATGTTCAAACAATTTGACAGTTCGGGAACGGAGTCGTGACTCTGACCGACAGGTAAAGTGTTGGTGACTTTAATAATTGAAGGTATACTTGATTCCTTTTTTTTTTTTCAGTTACGTAAACTCAATGGAACAAATGGAACCAGTGAGTGTCGTCTTCAGGTATCTCAAACCCTAATTTGTGTGGATCGGTGTCCAATGGATTATTGACTCCCACCGTCGTTGTCCTTTCTCCTTGGAAGTCATACTTTCCTGTTCACCTAATCCATTGACACTCGGAGTTCCCGTTTAGCCGAGACCGATGTCTGTCTTTTCCCTTTCACCAGAAAGAACTGACTCACGTACGCACGAGTCAATACAAGTTGAGACGTTAAGGTACCTGACGTCGGGTGGTCCGGGAGACAGGTACCCCAAAAAGTCCGTTCTTATGACCTCACCCAACGGTAAAGGAAGAGGTGCCCTTATGAGGGTGGGTCCCTAGTGATCGTCCGTCTAAGAGATGGTTACTTGGTAAAGTCTTCGGGTAGAACTGGATCACTTTCACTTTCACTTCAGCGAGTCAGCACAGGCTGAGAAACGCTGGGCACCTGACATCGGGTGGTTCGGAGAGACAGGTACCCTAAGAGGTCCGTTCTTATGACTTCACCCAACGGTAAAGGAAGAGGTCCCCTAGAAGGACTGGGTCCCTAGCTTGGGTCCAGAGGGTGTAACGTCCGTCTACGAAATTGGAGACGTGGTGGTCCCTTCGGGAATTTATGTTCTTATGTCAGAGAGTCTTTTGGAGGATATCTCTGTGTCTTGAAGTCTAGGTTCATGATTGTAGTTTCTAAAGTTCCCTCCTTTCCTTCGGTCCAACTTTCTTCCCCCTCCTCCAACGCCCCCCCCCCCGCTTTCCACACCTGAATGTCTACAGAGGACGGTAGATGTCTATGGGTCCGCAATACCCTGAAAAGGGACCCGGAGGTCTCTTCCCTCCTGACCTTGAGCCGTGATGGTCTTTGGTCTGGTCTGGTCTTGGTCTTAAGCTCAAGAGACGGTTCTCCTCGACTAGTCAGAGGTTAGGAGTCGAGTCCGACTCCAGAGAACTGAATCATCGGTCTCGGCTTTTCGTTTCAGTGTCCTTACTTGACTTAGGAGGGTCTGAGGGGAAGAGACGTAGTAAGCATAGATCATTGGAGTAGTTCACGGTTCATTACACGACCCACAGTGTTCTCAAGGTTCTTTTTCATTCTGTTTAACAGACGGGTCTGAAACATTAGAAACGTTCCTGATCCTTATCTTCTCCCCCCGTGTCTCGTCGTAGGTCTCAGGGTAAATGAATCCTCGAGTCTAAAAGTCCTTAAGAAAGAAATCTGGGATTGTTGGTCGTTTTAGGACTCCAGACCCTCCCCGCCCCCGTTAAGGTCCTCCTATTATTGGGTTAGAGTCTCGTCAAGAGGACCCAAGGGAATGAGATGACGAGAGGTGGGCCCACGAAAAAGGGTTATTTTAGAGAACGAAACAGCCGTGTACACAGGGGAGCCTGTTAAGTAAAGGCTCACAATCTGTTTTCGAGTCAAAGCCCGGGACCTTCCCCAGGCGGAAGGACGTTGTTTACCGCTGAGACCACCCTAAGAAGAAGCGACTCTGACTTTGGGACTGGTGAGCCCCATGAGTCCCCGGTTGAACGGATGGTTACCTGGTCTGGGTCGTCGACGTTGACCCTGGTAAAACAGGGACCAGAGGAGGACTACGTCTGTTGACCGATCTCACGGGGTTGGCCATTCATTGTCTCGGAAATAACTGGAGAGAGGGGAAGGGAGAGGAATTGGGATGGATAGGAAGGGACAAAAAGATCAGGGGGCCAGGACCTGCGTCCTTAGACCAGCTTTCCGGGAGTCGGACTCGACTCCTAACCTCTGACTAGTCGAGGAGAACCGTCTCTTGAGCTTAAGACCAAGACCAGACCAGACCAAAGACCATCACGGCTCAAGGTCAGGAGGGAAGAGACCTCCGGGTCCCTTTTCAGGGTATTGCGGACCCATAGACATCCACCGTCTTCTGTAGACATTCCGGTGGGGAAAGCGTGGGGAGAGGGTGGAGGAGGGGGAAGATGAAAGTTGGACCGAAGGAAAGGAGGGAACTTTAGAAACTACAATCATGAACCTAGACTTCAAGACACAGAGATATCCTCCAAAAGACTCTCTGACATAAGAACATAAATTTCCGAAGGGACCGCCTCGACTCCAATTTCGCAGACGGACGTTACACCCTCTGGACCCAAGCTAGGGACCCACCTCTTCTAGGGGACCTTTTCCTTTACCGTTGGGTGAGGTCATAAGAACGGACCTCTTAGGGTACCTGTCTCTTCGAACCACCCGATGTCAGGTGCCCAGCGTTTCTCAGCCTGTGTTGACTCGCTGAAGTGAATACCCGAAGGTTTAGGACTCTAGTATTTAGAGTAGGGACTAGATGCCCGGGTAATACAGGGTCCACGGTTTCCGGAGTGTTAGTCGTCTTCCACTGGAGAGAGGTTAGTGTGTCTCGGAACTCCAAGTTCCGAGGAACTCCAGTTAAAATGATTGAACCCTTTCAGTAGACTGGAGAGGTCCGGACAAAAGAATGGACATGTAACTCTATGGGAGAGGGTAAGTGGATTAAACCGAGTCTGTCCAGTATGGAGTGAAGAGACTCGTCGAGAGGAATAGTCGTATCATGTCGAGCGCGAAAAGACGTGCAGGCCCTCTACGAGGAGGCGGAAGTCTGTAATCAGTTATGGTCTTTGCATGGGGATGGCACTGACGGCCCTTGCATTGGGAGCTTGTATTAGGTGACAGTTTAGCGTGAGTTAGATCCCAGGAACAAAAGTTGAGCCCAAGGCTAAATGTACGGAGTCAGGTCCCGAGTGGGAATGGGAAGTTTGGAAGAGTCGAAGATTTGGGATTTCCTTAGATGAGTCAGGAAACTAGGGGATTGTGTCGTGGAGTCCGGACCCCGTGAATTCTTGAGATTGAGTCTGAGGGAGCTGGAGGTTGAACCTGGGAGGGGTTTTGTGGATGGTCTTGGGGTTTGCGGTCGGTCCCTTGGGGGGCAGGTCCGGAGTCGGGCGCGGCGGACTCAGACCCCGCTTGGCCTGGAAGCCGGTGGGACTGGAACTTCAAGGTGCCCGAGGTGGCTGTTCGGGCCGAGTCGTCGAGTGGACCCATGGGAACGGCCGAGGCCCGCCGGGATCCTCGTGCCGGGCCTACGGAAATCCTCTAAGACCCTGTCCAAGCCGGCGTCCGTGCAACCCTCGGTACCGACGGTTTTGGAGAGTGACGAGTTGGGCGGGCGTGTGGAGAGTCCAGATCGCGAAGGTCCGGTCGCGCGGTGCGTGCGGTGCGTGCGGAGCGAGCGGCGAGTGTGACCAGACAGCGGTACAGGCAGTCAGGCGAGGCGGGCGGGGACTCGCGCTGCCTTTGAAGTCGAATGGTTGGTGCATCGGTCTGACCCCTTTCTACGAAAACTAACCTGTCTTAGAAACTCACTCAGCCTTCCCCGCCCGGTGGTACATGTTTCCCCGCCCCGAGCTCGGCCGACACGCCTCACCCGCCCTTTTGCACTTCGTTCGGATTTCCGGCCGGAGGCCCAAGATGTATCCGAAAACTGTCAATTACCGTGCCCGTTTGGCTCACTTTCACTTTCACTTCAGCGAGTCATCACGGGCTGAGAATCGCTGGGGTACCTGACGTCGGATGGTCCGAGGAGGCAGGTATCCTAAAAGGTCCGTTCTCATGACCTCACCCCACGGCAACACTTCAGGATATTTTAACGGACACCCTCATGTTTACTCACTTTAGTCAAAATCTTCTGTTTAACCGATTATACATAGTTTATAGGAAGCCAGATCGTTAAGATGAAAGTCCTTTAGGTTCCTGTATTAGATCCTATATACATTTCTGAACAAATTGTTTCTATAATTAACATCGTGAATGTTGTCAGGGCTTTGGCTTTTGCGTATTGTTGTTGTTGTTTCCGTTATAGGATTTACAAGTTGTTAGTCTAATCTAGTCTAGTCAGCGAGTCAGCACAGGCTGAGAAACGCTGGGGTACTTAGCGTCGTGCGGTCCGGAGGGACAGGTAGTGGTAGAGGGCCTCAAGTGAGTTTGAGTGCAGGTGACTCAGGCACTACGGTAGGTCGGTAGAGTAGGAAACAGCAGAGGAAAAGGAGGACGGGGGTTAGGGAGGGTCGTAGTTTCAGCAAAGGTTACTCAGTTGAGAAGCGTACTCCACCGGTTTCATGACCTCGAAGTCGAAATCGTAGTAAGGAAGGTTTCTTTAGGGTCCCGACTAGAGGAAATCTTACCTGACCAACCTAGAGGAACGTCAGGTTCCCTGAGAGTTCTCAGAAGAGGTTGTGGTGTCAAGTTTTCGTAGTTAAGAAGCCGTGAGTCGAAAGAAGTGACAGGTTGAGAGTATAGGTATGTACTGGTGACCTTTTTGGTATCGGAACTGATCTACCTGGAATCAGCCGTTTCATTACTGAGACGAAAACTTACACGATAGATCCAACCAGCATTGAAAAGAAGGTTCCTCATTCGCTGAAAATTAAAGTACCGACGTTAGTGGTAGACGTCACTAAAACCTCGGGTTTTTCTATTTCCGACTGTGACAAAGATGACAAAGGGGTAGATAAAGGGTACTTCACTACCCTGGACTACGGTACTAGAAGCAAAAGACTTACAACTCGAAATTCGGTTGAAAAAATGAGAGGAGAAAGTGTAAGTAGTTCTCCGGAAAATCAAGGAGAAGTGAAAGACGGTATTCCCACCACAGGAGACGTATAGACTCCAATAACTATTATTCGACTCAATTTATTTATCGTTGTCCAAACATATGACTTTGGGGGAGGGGGACAACATATAAATTAGTGTACCCTTTTACCTATGTTTTAACGTCAATGTTGTTTTAGTGTCAAAACAAACTATCAATGTTTACTACTAGAGATGGGTCACACTAATGGGCTCGAAGAAGGGAAAAGACACGTAAAAATGTAAAAGTTTTTTAAGACATTACTTAACACATTATTCGTCCTTTTCCCTCAGAAAGAGTTTTCTTTACAGGAAGAGAACCTGTCGAAATACCACACACTTTCAAAGTAGGTGTGGGAGGAACTTCGTTTGGGACTCCAGGACCGTTCTAGTCGGGGTTCCCGGGGAAACCTGGAAACCAGGTCTCACACTAATACTTTGTCAAAACAAAGAGGTGTCTGAATACCGTTGAGTGAAGGAAAAAAAGAGAAAAAAAGGGGGATCGACACGGTTCACCGTACGTCCTAGAATCAAGGAGTTGAACATTAACTTGGGTACCGGGGACGTCACTTTCCTGTCTCAAAATTGGTGACCTGATAGTCCTTTCAAGGTGTCGAGTAAAAGATGTAGGACCTTTACTTAAAGGATTGAAAAGGAGAACCAAAGAAGATAAAATGGAATGTTTTCTTCAACTGCAAGTAAGGAGTTCGGGTATGAGCAGAAGGTGTTGTAAGGACTGGAATCTCTTATGTCACTACCAATACAGTAAAATAATTTTTCTTTATAAATAAACCGACGTGTCATAATCAACTCGACAAAGCCGCACACCCTAGAAAACAACGTCGTACGTTTGAGAACCAATGTCGTACACCCTAGATCAACGAACTAGTCCCTAACTTGGACCCGGGAGACGAAACTCTCGTGTCACAAAATCGGTGACCTGGTGGTCCTTTCAGGGTAATACGGGTAAAAAGTCCTTCTATACGTCACTGGTCGGGTTTCGGTAAGTCATCACATCAGTGTCAACTGTAACTCTTACCGTTCGACCACGGGGTCCCTCGTGTTCTAAGTACCTCCACTCTCACCTTTGGAGACACACGGACTTTAAGTGAAGTTCTTCCAGTCTCAAATAGTTCCAGACTACACAAGCCCCGTGATCTTGTTCTTTCTTATTCTCGTCGGAAAGGGAAGATGGTGGTTAGGGATGTTACTAAGATCGGTCCCTACCTCGGGGGTCTTCCCTTTTATTGATTCCAATGTGTCTTTGTGTGTTTTATAGTCCCCATCAGTAAGTTCAAGGTGAGGTCGTGAGAACGGACCTTTTAGGGTACCCGTCTCCTCGGACCACCCGACGTCAGGTACCCTAGCGATTCTCAGTATGCTGACTCCCTGAAGTGAAAGTGAAAAGTGAAAGTACGTAACCTCTTCCTTTACCGTTGGGTGAGGTCTCAAGAACGGACCTCTTAGGGTCCCTGCCCCCTCGGACCACCCGACGGCAGATACCCCAACGTGTCTCAGCCTGTGCTGACTTCACTGAATCGTCGTCGTCGTCGTCAGAAATCCGTACGATTTCTAGTATTTCCCTTATAACTGTCGAGTCCCCTTCCGCTCTCATGGAGTAAGAAAAAAGTGAGTTGATAATTCAAAATTATTATTAACGATAGTAGACAATAACTCATGACACACGGTTTAACGTACGGTTATGACACGAGTTTTGAAATATAGGTAACAGAGTAAATTAAGAGTGTTGTCTGATACATACCCCAGTGACGAAATAATAGACGTAATAAATTTATCTCCTTTGTTTCCGTGTCTCTACAATCTAAAAGACTGACCGGTCATGGGTCGTGACGGTCCGTTTTTCTGTCAAAGACATCTACACTCTACGTGTCGCGTCGACCCAAGGTCGGCCTCCTTAGCACCTCCAAAGACACTCTCCAGACTTCTAATGACTCCTGAACCGAAACCCCACCCCCATGGAAAGTCCGACTCTCTTGTAAACCTCGTTTGGTGGTCTTCACTTTCTCTCAGTCCCCTCGACACCCCAAGTAAGTTACCCAAAACCCCTTAGTCCTTAAAAGAATCCATCCTATCACTATCAGTACTAGTCTAGGTGTAAAATATTTTTAGCGAACGTCCTTCTGACCTCTACTTTCTCTACTTACGTTCTCTTCGATTCTTTAGAAAGACAATCATCTGTTTTATTATGGGGGTTTCTATAGGTCCAGGATTAGGGCCCTTAAACACTAGTACAATGGTATGAACCGTTTCGTCTGAAACATCTACACTAATTCAATTCCTAAAACTCTACCTTTCTAATAGGACCTAATAGACCTACCCGGGTTATATTAGTGTTTCCAGGAAGATTCCCATTTTCCCTCCTTCTCTCGGTCTCTTCTACACTACCGTACTCGTCTCCAGTCTCATCACACTAACAACCGACGTCTGGTGTTCAGTCCCCTACTACCGTCGAAGACTCCGACCTTTCCGTCCCTCTGTCTAAGAGGGGACCTCGGAGGTCTTCCTTGTGCCAAAGACCAGTGTGGAACTACAATCGGGGGTTTCTGGGCAAAGTCTGAAGACTGGAGGTCGTAGCCTTCTATTATGTAGACACGAGAAGATTCGGTGGTTTAAACAATTGTCGTCGTTATCCTTTGATTTTGTACAAGAAACCCACGTTCGTTGTCTTTGTCTGAAACTGACGTGATTCGCCTTTTTTTTTTTTTTTTTTTTCCTTAATTAAGTCTCCTATGTCAACATGTTGAAGCTCGGAATCCCTACTCTCCTCGGTCTCCACGAAACCCATTAGATGTATAGTCCTTGTTCCCCTGTTACGTCTCCCCTTACAAATAAAGGAGGAGGTCGAAAAAGGCACAACTCTCTGGAGAAAGTCTATTGTGAGAACGNCCTTAATTAAGTCTCCTATGTCAACATGTTGAAGCTCGGAATCCCTACTCTCCTCGGTCTTCACGAAACCCATTAGATGTATAGTCCTTGTTCCCCTGTTACGTCTCCCCTTACAAATAAAGGAGGAGGTCGAAAAAGGCACAACTCTCTGGAGAAAGTCTATTGTGAGAACGGATAACGGAAGGATGAAGTGGGGAGATAGAAGGGGTCTCCCCCTCCTCCTCCTCACTTAATAGACTAACCACTCAAATCCCTCTTACTTACCTCGAGTTGAGTCGAAAAGGAGGAAAGTCTAGATGGACGGGTGTTCTCGGAACCAAAAAACACGGGAAGGAGTTTCAAGATTTAAAGAGTCCCAGACTGGGAGTATCTTTCCTGATACTATAAGGTCGTGACGGACTCTGACCCATCTCCTCTAATAAAACCCCCAAGTCATAATCATTTGGGTGTACAGTTAGTCTGGATTTCCATCCAAGGGTCGTTGAAACAGTCATCGTTTCGACTATAAGACTAGAGGGAGACGGGATGAAGACATTGACAGACAGAAAACCAAGATTTGAACCTACTCTTAGTTCAAGATGGGGGGTTCATGATGGGGGTTTGAGTAGTCAAAGAGTACCTACGAAACTAACCTTACTGAGTCAAGTCGACAGAAGATATGGACACAGTAAGGTGAGTTATAAATTTCAGGACCGAACCAAACCTAGAGTACAAGTGGGGAACGGTTTCCACCTCTCATGGAACTGACTGTCAAGGGAGTTCTGACGTTCCTCCCTCTTCATCAAGAAGTTTTTGTTTACTACTGTCAAAGGTTTTATTCTCCCTTCTCGACAACCCGTACGTCTTCACTGTCTACAGTCCAGTCTTCATCGATACCATTTCCGGGTCCTCTCTCTCTTGTACCCTGACCTCACACGTCCGTCTTAACTACCCTGAACTGTGGTCTGGTGTACCCCTACTGTCACAGGGTCCACTAATCCCCCTACCACCACGGTAATTAAGTAGAGTAAGTAAGGAATTAACTGAGTAAGTTATATGTCAATAACTCGTATACTATACACGGGTCACAACACGACCCACGATCCCTAGGCCACCACCCTGCTTCTCTCGTCAGTATTCTCAACGTCAGATCACCCCTTTTTTCTGTTCTACCACTAAAGTCGTACTACTACCTCCGACACGACCCCTTTCGCGTCAGACGTCCTCTTTGTGCTAAACTTCCCTTCACTGTAGATTCTGTACTTTAGAGTTCTTACGCGTCCTTCTGAAGGGACCACCAGGTCACCGATTCTGAAAAACGAGGGTTGCGTCCCCCGGATCCAAACTAGGGACCAGTCCCTTGATCTAGGGTGTACGACATTGATTCTCAAACGTACGACGTTACTTTCTAGGACACACTGTGTTGATTATGGACCACTTCGGTTTTTTTTTTTTTTCTTACTCCTCCTAAACGAACCTCTTGTCTCTCCCCTTTCCCCCCTCTCACATACATTTCGGGACCTCCGTTCTTTCTGATACCTTTCAACTCCCCTTTGAACCATGAGACGTCTTCTTACAGAGAAAATACGGTACCTTTAAGACAGGACGTTTCCCGAACCCCTTCTTCCTCGGTCGAGAGTGGATGTTTCGACTCTCCCACCTTAGAACGAACGGAAGGACCGTTGACCATTTACTCGTGTACTGGTCTGGACTGATCACCCTATAAAGACGGGTCCTGAAACTGGAAACTTTCTCTCTCTTCACTTCGCCGTGCCGGACAAAAACCTCCCTTCCCCTCTCAGGGTGTCGTCACACATCGGTTACCGGTCATCACCGACAGGTTGGTCCGAAAAGGACACAATGTAGAAGTGGACACAAGAATCGGATTGACGGAAACCAAGGACAGATGTAAACCTTAAACATTGGGGGAGGTGTAATAAGTTATCTGAGGAAGTGACAAATCCAATCCGTGGTTTTGGGACTAGGATGACTCGACTCTCTCCCAGTCAGACGGACGTCGATGGTGTTCTCCCATGCTTTCTTTTTGTTTTTCTCACACTTCTCCGTCCCTGAGTCTTGAACGACCCCCGAAAATACCTTCCGAAAGAAGATGTCATTTTTCTTTCTACAGGTCCTCCTTTTACAGGGAAGGACGAACGGAAACATATAATCCCTTCGTACGTTACGAATCGAATTATCGGTAGGACCCTGGTAATCCATCCTTGGTTCTGAGAGTCTCTTCGACTGGGTCTCAGTCTGTAGTGACTCGACGAGTCAATTTGTTGGACTATGGATGGTGATGGAAGGAGATCCAGGGAACACTACTCTCTATTTGAGTGCAAGTTCGGTGTAAATAAACCCACGAGACTGCAGACGACGATTTCCGTGGAATACCTTGAAAACCCTGAATAACCCGTTCTATGGATTGGAGAGACCCGGAGTCAAAGAGAAACGTCTCACTCCTACTAGTATGGACGGAGTGTCCTCGTATCATTTGTAACTTGATCTATTAAACAACGACAACAAGTCAGTCCTTCAGGTGCGAAACATGGGGTACCTGACGTCGTACGGTCCGAGTAGACAGGAGGTGATAGAGGGTCTCAAACGAGTTTGAGTACAGGTAACACAGTCACTACGATAGTAAGAGACTACGGGGGAAGAGGAAAACGGAAGTCAGAAAGGGTCGTAGTCCCAGAAAAGGTTACTCAGTCAAGAAACGTAGTTCACCCGTTTCATAACCTCGAAGTCGAAGTCGTCGTTAAGAAGACTACTTATAAGTCCCAAATAAAGGAAATCCTAATTGACTAAACTAGAGGAACATAAGCTTTCCTGAAAGTTCTCAGAAGACGTCGTGGTGTTAAACTTTGGTAGTTAAGAGGTCACGAGTCCTACCGTAGTGACTGAGCTACCTGCGCTGAGACTCACTTGAGGCCCTCAACCACTATCTGTCCCTCCGGACCGCACGACGCTAAGTACCCCAGCGTTTCTCAACCTGTGCTGACTTACTGACTTGACTTGACTTGTCGGAAGAATTACCAGGTTGAGAGTGTGGGTATGTACGGAGACCTTTTTGGTATCGAGACTGATATGTCTGGAAACAGCCGTTTCACTACAAAGACGGAAAATTATGAGACAGATCCAAACAGTACCGAAAGGGAGGTTCCTCGTTCGTATAAAATTAAAGTACCGTCGTCAGTGGTAGACGTCACTAAAACCTCGGGTTCTTTTCTTTTGGACAGTGACGAAGGTGAATAAGGGGAATATAAAGGGTACTTTACTACCCTAACCCGAAGGGTCCACCGAGTCTCCATTTCTTAGGTGGACGGTAACGTCCTCTGTGACGGTCTCTGTGTCCAAACTAGGGATTGAGTCCTTCTAGGGGACCTCCTCTTTTACCGTTAGATGAGGTCATAAGAACGTACCTTTTAAGGTACTTGTCTCCTTGGACTACACGATGTTAGGTACCCCAGAGTTTCGTGTGTCGTACGGGTGTGTTACCCTGACCTCGGGTAATCAAAACAATGACAATTCAAAGTTCTATCAAAAAAAGGAGATGAGAAAGTGAGAGTAGTTTTCCGAAAAATCAAGGAGAAGTAAAAGATGCTAATCTCACCATAGTAGACGTATAGACTCCAACGACTATAAAGAGGATCGGTAGAACTAAGGTCGAACACTCAGTAGGTCGGGTCGTAAAACGTACCACATGAGACGTCTCTAGTTTAACGGTTGTAGACGACCTAGTAGTTTTTTCGTTCTCTCAAGGTCTTTTTGTAGATAAAGACGAAATAACTGATACGGTTTCGGAAACTGACACACCTAGTGTTATTTGACACCTTTTAAGACTTTCGATACCCTTGTGGTCTGGTGGACTGGACGGAGGACTCTATAGACATACGTCCGGTCCTTCGTTGTCAATCTTGACCTGTACCTTGTTGTCTGACCAAGGTTTATCTTTTTCCACATGGAGTTCCGACATACAGTAGTGGGACGAATAAATCGAATATACGTTTCATGTAGTACTCTTTACGACCCGACCTACTTCGTGTTCGACCTTAGTTCTAACAACTCTCTTCATAGTTAGTGGAGTCTATACGTCTACTGTGGTGGGAATACCGTCTTTCACTTCTTCTTGATTTCTCGGAGAACTACTTTCACTTTCTGCTTTCACTTTTTCAACCGAATTTCGAGTTGTAAGTCTTTTGATTCTAGTACCGTAGGTCAGAGTAGTGAAGTACCGTTTATCTGCCCCTTTGTTACATTTGTCACTGTCTAAAATAAAAGAACCCGAGGTTTTAATGACGTCTACCACTGACGTCGGTACTCTAATTTTCTGTGAATGAGGAACCTTCTTTTCAATACTGGTTGGATCTGTCGTATAATCTTTCGTCTCTCTGTAATGAAACGGTTGTTTCCAGACAGATCAGTTCCGATACCAAAAGGGTCATCAGTACATACCTCTCAAACTGATATTTCTTTCGACTCGCACCTTCTTAACTACGAAAACTTGACACCATAATCACTTCTGAGAACTCTCAGGGAACCTGTCGTTCCTCTAGGTTAGTCAGGTAGGATTTCCTTTAGTCAGGACTCATAAGTAACCTTCTTGGCTACAACCTCGACTTTGAGGTTATGAAACCGGTGGACTACCCTTCTAGACTGAGTAAACTTTTCTGAGACTACGACCCTTTCTAACTTCCGTCCTCCTCTTCCCCTGCTGTCTCCTATTCTACCAACCTACCGTAGTGGTTGAGTTACCTGTACTCAAACTCATTTGAGACCCTCAACCACTACCTGTCCCTCCGGACCGCACGATATCAGGTACCCCAACGTCTCAACCTGTACTGATTCGCTGACTTGACCTGACTTGACTGAGACATACATTCAATTTGTTCGTCTCACTGTTATATGTCGGAACAACATAAGGAAAGAGTAAAACTTGATCAGGTAACAGGGTACGGGTCAAGATTGACAAATAAGAACTGGGTGTATGTCCAAAGAGTCCTCTGTCCATTCAACTAGAACATCAGGATAGGGAAATTCTTAAAAGGTGTCAAAAAACACTAGGTGTGTCAGTTTTCAAATCGCATCAGTCAATTCGTCTTCATCTACAAAAAGACCTTGAGGCAACGAAAGAGGTACAAGGTCACTTACAACCGTTAAACTAGAGATCAAGGAGACGGAGAAGTTTTGGATCGAACATGTAGACCTGTTCAATCCATCAAGTACTTGACGATTTCGGATCGAACTTCCTAAGACTTATATTGGAACGATCGTATACCTCACTCACGTTAAAATACCATCAAACTTGTAAAAAACCGTAACATTTAAAACCCCTAATCTTACTTTTGACTGGAAAAGGTCCCAGTCATGCTGGGAGTCACCATCTATGTTACCAGTAGACTTAATTTAAGTGGGTAAGGGTAGGCAACATCAAGTGACTAGGATTCTACAGTAACAAGTTAGAATGGTAGAGAACGAACTGGTAAAGGTTAAATGGAACTAAGTACCTGGATTGTAAGGACCAAGGACACGTTATAACAAGAAATATCGTAACCTGAAAATGGTGGTCTGTGTGGGTATCGACTCGTAGTAAAGACGAAACCGGGTCCACGAAGTAAGAATGACCTTGATAATCATTAACGGGAAGTGAGAAGGGGTCATCGTATAACTTGTGGAAGACTGGACCCCCGAATAGAAGACCACAGTATAGAAAAACGGAAAAGTATGACAGGTACCCCAAGAAGTCCGTTCTTATTACCTCAACTAACCGTAAAGGAAGAGGTCACCCGGTGCAGAACAGTCTTGAGAAGTGACACTGGGTAGGTTGGACTCACCGGACCGTGTCGTACCGAGTATCAAAGTAACTCAATATGTTCGGGTGTTCAATAAGTAGTGTTACTTCGACACTAGGTACTTCCCCCTTAATCTATTACCTACAGTACATAAATAGTGTCACGGAATTGATAATGACGACGACGACGATTCAGTGAAGTTAGCACAGGTTGTCACACGCTGGGGTATCTACCGTCGGGTGGTCCGAGGGGGTAGGGACCCTAAGAGGTCCGTTCTTGTGACCTCACCCAACGGTAAACGAAGAGGTTACGTACTTTCACTTCAGCGAGTCCGCATAGGTTGAGAATCGCTGAGGTACCTGACGTCGGGTGGTCCGAGGAGGTAGGTACCCTAAAAGGTCCGTTCTCATGACCTCACCCCACGGTACCGGAAGAGGTATTGATAATGATGGACGGAGTTTTGGTCCCTCGTCTATTCAAACAGAACCCTCTCCCATCTCTCTCCTCTTCCCCTTACTTTTGATTTAGCCCCTTCGGTTTGAAATTCCTCTTTTTCCATGGGACGTTTACTAATTCCCTTACTAATCTCTCAATTCTCCTTTTGAACTCCCTGAATGGACCACCAGGTCACCAATTCTTAGTGGAAGGTTATATCCCCTTAGTGGAAGGTAGGGGTCAGCCCCTTGATTCTAGGGTGTGAAGTACCCTTTTGATTCAGTCACACGATGTTGATCTCCCTTCGGGCACAGGTACGCGACGCTACTTCTGAGTCGTACTAGTTTTAAAAAATTTTTCTCCTTTTGAATGGGAAAAAAATTAGACCTTTTGAGGATGAATAGCAAATTTCGGGTCAAAAGAGTAAGGGAGAGACACTTCAGAAGGACCCGTGAACTGGTGTCGGAGTGTGAGACTCAATCAACAGGACTACGAGGCCGAGGGTGTCGTACGACGTTCAAGTACACACGACTTAAACATACACGAGACAGCACAGACTGAGAAACGTTGGGGTACCTGACACGGTCGGTCCAGGGAGACAGGTACCCTCAAAAGTCCGTCCTTATGACCTCACCCAACGGTAAAGGAAGAGGTCCCCAAGAAGGACTGTGTCCCTAACTTCGGAGTAGACGTGGAGGAAGTAACCGTCAGTATAAGAAATGGTTACGTTGTCGACCATGAGGAGAAAAGAACTTGGACAGTACTAAACAACACTAAGAGACGAAAATAACACTAACGACGGAGTCTGACACTTACTCGAGGGACTGTCGTTCTGACGGGACCGACGTAGAAAACGGGGATCACACCCCGGACCACCGATCCCCTTTATTATAAATTATGTTCCATTATGAACTACTAACTAATGGGACACGGTCCGTACGATTCCCGAAACATGAATAATTTAGTAGACTAGGAATACTGTTGAAAATATTCCATCTACGATAATAATCAGGGTAAAATGTCTACTTCTTTTCCTTCTTGACTCTCCAATTCATCAAATGGCTTCCAGTATCGATCAGTTACCGTATCGATTCGACTTGACACTTAAAGCCACCGGACCGAGAGATCGGACATGACAATTGGTATATGATGTAACAGAGAGTGTACAGTAGTCAAGTCAAGTAAGTGAGTCAGCACAGGCTGAGAAACGCTGGGGTACTTGACGTCGTGCGGTCCGGAGGGACAGGTAGTGGTTGAGGGCCTCAAGTGAGTCGGAGTACAGATAGCCCGTCCACTACGGTAGATCGGTAGAGTAGGAGACACCAGGGGAAGAGGTGGACGGGGGTTAGGGAGGGTCGTAGTCTCAGAAAAGGTTACTCAGTTGAGAAGTGTACTCCACCGGTTCCATAACCTCAAAGTCGAAATCGTAGTCAGGAAGGTTTCTTGTGGGTCCTGACTAGAGGAAATCTTACCTGACCAATCTAGAGGAACGTCAGGTTCCCTGGTAGTTCTCAGAAGAGGTTGTGGTGTCAAGTTTTCGTAGTTAAGAAACCGAGAGTCGAAAGAAGTGTCAGGTTCAGAGTGTAGGTATGTATTGGTGACCTTTTTAGTATCGGAACTGATATGTCTGCAAATAACCGTTTCATTACAGAGACGAAAAATTATACGACAGATCAAACCAGTATTGAAAGGAAGGTTCCTCATTCGTAGAAAATTAAAGTACCGACGTCAGTGGTAGACGTCATTAAAACCTCGGGGGTTTTTTGTTTCAGTCACTGATAAAGGTGACAAAGGGGTAGATAAAGGGTACTTCACTACCCTGGTCTACGGTACTAGAAGTAAAAGACTTACAACTCGAAATTCGGTTGAAAAAGTGAGAGGAGAAAGTGAACGTAGTTCTCCGAAAAATCAAGGAGAAGTGAAAGACGGTATTCCCACCACAGTAGACGTATAGACTCCAATAACTCTAAAGAGGACCGTTAGAACTAAGGTCGAACACAAAAAAGGTCGGGTCGTAAAGAGTACTGCATGAGACGTATATTCAATTTATTCGTCTCACTGTTATATGTCGGAACTGTATGAGGAAAAGGATAAACCTTTGTCAGACAACAAGGTACAGGTCAAGATTGACAACGAAGGACTGGACGTATGTCTAAAGAGTCCTCCGTCCAGTCCACCAGACCATAAGGGTAGAGAGAGTCTTAAAAGGTGTCAAATAACACTAGGTGAGTATACAGTACCTGTCACTATTGACAAACAATTAACTTTACTACTTCTCACAATGGTTTCGGTTTCTTTCTCAAGTCACTCACGTAATCAGTCGAAGTCGAGTCAGTACGACGTTACTGTTTATTGGGGTTTTACAATTGAATGTCTTTTCCCACGTACCGTCGACGTCCGGTTGAAACCAAGACAACATGTAGTCCCGTCGGGGATAGGTCTTGTTTCGACTAGAGTCCACTCCCCCTTCACCATGTACACAAACAATCTCTACCGAACATGATGACTGTCGGCTTTACTATACCTGGATTGTCTTCGTCTTCTATACTTCTCCACCGTTCTTATGTGTTTTCCTGATATGCTTTTTCTAGAAGTACTGGGTCTATTGGTGTTACCACACTGGTGAATGGATCTTGGTCTGTAGGACTTTACTCTTTAGTTCACCCGGAATCCTTTGTAGTGATGTTTCGATCCTCTCCACTACCTTAAGGTCGACTCGATAAAGTTTAGGATTTTCTACTACGACACTTTCACGACGTGAGTTATACGGAAGTTTAAACCCTTTGAGTCGTCACCGGTGTCCTGACCTTTTCCAGTCAAAAGTAAGGTTAGGGATTCTTTCCGCTACGGTTTCTACGAGTTTGATGGCGTGTTAACATGAGTAGAGTGTGTGATCACTTCATTACGAGTTTTAAGAGGTTCGGTCTGAAGTTATCATGTATTTGGTAATTGAAGGTCTACAAGTCCGACCTAAATCTTTTCCGTCTCCTTGGTCTCTAGTTTAACGGTTGTAGGTAACCTAGTAGCTTTGTCACTCTCTCAAGGTCTTATTGTAGATAAAGACGAAATAACTGATGTGATTTCGGAAACTGACACATCTAGTGTTGTTTGACCTTTTAAGAAGTTCTCTACCCTTATGATCTGGTGGACTGGACGGAGGACTCTTTAGACATACGTCCAGTCCTTCGTTGTCAATCTTGACCTGTACCCCGTTGTCTGACCAAGGTTTATCCTTTTCCTCATGCAGTTCCGACATATAAACGGTCCTCGGTCGCACTCCTTGAGACGGGTACCGTTTCCAGTACTCCTTCCTCCGAGCCGTATACGTTTCCGCCCTAGCTCGGAGTCCTCTGGGGGACAAGGGTCCGTAGAAGGAGGTTTTGGTCTCAGACAGATGAATGACGAAATACGAGAGTAGATGTGGAGACTGAAATGCCCCCCGACAGGGGGTGGTGGAGAGAGCCTCTTCCTCAATTGAATGTCGAGGTCAATTATTCTTAAGGACACGCACTGTTCTCATAAAGTTGAATGTTTGAGGAGACTTCAAAGAGATCGGACGGACTCGTCCAAGCAGACCGGTGTACACTAACAAGTTTCGGAGGGTTGGCACTGTCCGTACTCTACAAAATTGAAAGATTTATGTCTAGGAAAACTCTTCAGTCTTTTAATAATCATATCATATCACTCAACTAATCTTTAATATAACCACTTCCCAAAAAGAAAACAACCCGGTTACAAACGACGATTCAGAGGTATAGGGGACGGGAATATGTGTATATATTGATCGTATATCCTCTTTATTCATAATTGGAAACTCTAATTAGTACAATTTGGAATCCGATTCATTTAAGGAAAGAATTAACATTGGGTGACGTAGGAGTGGGACATCCTTACGTTAAAATATACCACGGAAGCATCCCACCGCGGACCAAATTCTTTTTAGTGGGGACCTTTTATCCAAAAGACCAACTGACTGGTAACAGTCTTTCTTTCCTGGTATTTTACAGTCGTCCGGAGTACCGGTCTTCTACTACATTTTGGGTATTCTGGGAACATATGTAAATATACTTTGTGGACTAAAACTATTTCAAGTACAGACTGGGGTACACTGAGACATAAGATAGAGATGCACATTGTTTTTCATATATTCACTTGGACCTTTTATTTCTTTTGCCTAGTCAAGGACTTTTCTGCCTAAGGGGACACGGCAAGAAAGAACAAGAGGCAAAATGACCAACTTAAGGGTAGACCTCGCACCTAAGGGCAATTCGGACGATTAATACGGACCCGAAGATTTTACGCTGGTCCCTCCGGCATCACGGAGGAGAAGAAGCCCTCTTGCCCTCCTACGGACGTCGGATCCATCCACCACGTTTGGAGAACAGAGCTCCAAAATAACCATAAGGTACATTTGGTTCAATAAGTCGGGAAAAAGAGGTGACTAAAAAGGGTGACTCGATAGGAATAATTTAGAGAGAAATATAGAAATTAATTATGAATTAATTCGATAACAAAAGGACTAGTGACTGTGGTAGAGGGGAAGTTTAAGGGACCTAGGTGGCCCCGACCTGGGGCCGTATATAACAGTGGGACGAATAAATTGAATGTACGTCTCATGTAGTACCCTTTACGACCCGACCTTCTTTGTGTTCGACCTTAGTTCTAACGACCCTCTTTATAGTTATTGGAGTCTATACGTCTATTGTGGTGGCAAAACCGTCTTTCGTTTCTTCTTGATTTCTCGGAGAACTACGTTCACTTTCTCCTCTCACTTTTTCAACCGAATTTTGAGTTGTAAGTCTTTTTTTCTAGTACCGTAGAACAGGGTAGTGAAGCACCCTTTATCTACCCCTTTGTCACCTTTATCACTCTCTGAAATACAAAAAAACCGAGGTTCTAGTGACGTCTACCACTGACATCGGTACTTTAATTTTCTACGAACGAGGAACCCTCCTTTCAATACTGGTTGGATCTGTCGCATAATTTTTCGTCTCTGTAATGACACGGTTGTTTCCAGGCAGATCAGTTTCGACACCAAAAAGGTCACCAGTACAAACCTACACTCTCAACCAGATATTTCTTTCGACTCACGGTTTCTTAACTACGAAAACTTGACACCATAACCTCTTCTGAGAACTCTCAGGAAACCTGACACTCCTCTAGGTTGGTCAGGTAAGATTTCCTCTAGTCAGGACCCACAAGTGACCTTCCTGTCTACAACTTCGACTTTGGGGTTATGAAACCGGTGGATTACACTTCTTTACTGAGTAAACTTTTCTGGGACTAAAACCCTTTCTAACTTCCGTCCTCCTCTTCCCCTACTGTCTCCTACTCTACCAACATACCGTAGTGGCTGAGTTATCTGTACTCAGACTCATTCGAGGTCCTCAACCACTACCTGTCCCCTCGGACCACACGACGTCAGGTACCCCAGCGTTTCTCAACCTGTGCTAACTCGCTGACTTGAATTGACTTCGTGTCATTATTTTTTCTTGTCACTACAACCCAGAATTTCGAAGACAGGTCTTTACCGTGTCCGACACCTTTACGGTCTCCAGTGTACGTGAGTGTAAAATAAACGTTTTCGTTCAGAGGACCGTTATGTCGTTGGCTCCTCTGACCCTATATAAAGAGAGTGACCCTCCCGGGACCATCCTCCTCGTCACTTGTAGGTACTTGTTATTATATTAGACGAAGGACTTCCTTAGTCTTACTTCTGACTCTTTTCGAGGAACCTTGACCGGAGTTCCTCAAACAGGTAATGAAAATTGTTCCCTCATCAAACTCCACCCCCTCCATACTCAGTTCCAAGGAGAAAGAACTCCGACCCGGTCCTTTCCTCCCTCTGTCGACCGTTGGGCTCCTCACCGGTTCACCTTCCCTTTCACAGAAGATCTTTCTCCATTGGTCAAATAATCGGACTCACAGTAAAAATCATAGTTGGTTAGAGAAAGACGGTGGCATCAAAAAGATAGAAGTACGATCCCTACTGTCATTCCTTCTGTTTCTTATTTTCTCTTGCTCAAAGTAAACTCCTACGATTTACAACTCCAGGACGGATTCCCTTTTCTTTTTATCTTTTTCGTTTCAATCGAGGGGTGACGGTCTTGGTTCGTAAAAGTATTTGTACCCCTTGGAACCCCCAGTCATCGCATTCCTCACAGTTACTATCCTCCACACCCTTTAGGATCTCGTCCACTTCTAGATAGTAAAAAGACCCCTGACCTCACACCCCACCCTACTCCCCGTTTCTTTCGTATCTCAGAGTCTCGGGATTGGGGTGGGCACTAAGTCTCGTTCCGGTCTCTGGGCTCTGTGGGATGTCGGGGGGAGGAATGGGTCACATGTCATTCCCGAAATCTTACATATCGACGGGTGACTCCCAACTACGTGTCACCTGTCACCACTGTCCACCTAATCTTCTCCCGAACTCTCTCAATGTTCCTCGAGTTTCCTCTCTGGAAACACCTGACTACTGACCTTTCGTTTACCCCTGTTCCTGTCGGGACGTCCGGGAGAGTCCTCCTCGGATCACACCACCAGTCGTCGGCGGTGACGATAAAAATATCCGGGTGTCAGGGAATAGATCCTGGTTCACACTAAGTCTTAAACCTCAAGAAAACCTGAAATCTGTTTCCACTGTACCCCATCTCGTCACGTAATACATTGCGACACTCACACCAGTCCCCGTCGGGGTACACTATTTTATGTACTTATAAAGACGTCATTTTACATACTCTACGGATTCCCAATATGAGTATAGGAAGTTTAGTCTTACAGAAAGTCCAGTCTAAAACGACAGTTCCATGAAAACCACGGTTTAAAATTTTAGAAAGGATTCCGCAGGACCCTCAGTCGGACGGAGTAAGGGTAGGGAGGAGGGTGAGGGGGTCTAGACTCACCAGTCGTTCAACATAGACGGGATAGAGGAATTGTGGAGAGTACAGACACAGGAAGGAAGGTAGGGAGACCGAGGTAGGACCAAGTCCGGTGGAAGGGGAGAGTGGTCCTAATAGAGTCGACGGGAGACCGACTGGAGGATACCGGAGGTCAAAGAGGGGTCATAACGAGAGTCTCCTCGACGAGATCTTACGTTTGAAAACCGGACCGACCCCACAAGGTAGTCCTCTGACTTTACTAATTACTTTTTGAGGCCGTCTTGATTTCTTACGGTTGAAAAGAAATTACCGGGTCGTATACCTTTGGACCCGAAAGGTCCACCGGTTACGTGGGTCGACGATTACGTCCTCTGAATTCTCTACACCCAGGTTAGGGACGCAGTCCTTCTAAGGGACCTCCTCCCGTATCGTTGGGTAAGGTCATAAGAATGGACCTCTTAGGGTACCTGTCTCTTCAGACCGTCGGATGTCAGGTATCCCAGCGTTTCTCAGTTAGTACGGGCTTCACTGAATCGTGGGTACCTTTAGATAGATAACCCTCAGGTGATTGGTCCTCTGTAATACGTACAAGGGTCTGTCTCCATCTCCCTCGACTCCGGAGGGTTTAGGTGTGACTTTACATTCGACGACGAGGGGGTGTATTTCTACCAAGACGATTCACACTCTTCGGGAGTAGAGGAGGACCGAGGGCCGACTGACGAATCTGTCCTCGACCAATACACGGACGGACCACGTCCATTGATCGTGTTTTATATGTAGAGTCTCAATTAAAGAGTCCGGATCCTCCTGGTCCCAAGTCAGTCGGACTCTCGAGAGGAACGTTGAGGGTTTAGGTTACGACTGGACGTCTCCCGGACCGACCGGCGTTAGTGCTAAGACAAAGTTCCGATGTAGCCGGGTAGACCGTTCTTGGTTTCGTCCGGTTCCCCAGTCGATACGGACGAACCCGGGTATTTCCAGTTTCCGGAAGAGTTCCGTCTTGTCGTCGGAAACCAGGGTCGACGACGTACATATTTTTTTTTCTCTCTCTCTCTTTACGTTGAATCCCAAGAATGACAAGATCGAAGTCACTAGGACGTACTAGTGTCCCGAAGGCAAAGTGAGAGCGAAAAACCGGTAGTACCAAGAGGTATTAAATTGAAATTTTATTAAAAAGCAAATAAAAAATCGGAGTTTCGAACGTCCTAAATTAAGGGATTGTGTCCCTAACTTAACTCCGGGAATCGTTACTCTCGTACCTCAGGATTGGTGACCTGGCGGTCCCTTAAGGGACTTCTTAGTAAATAACTCCTTCATAAATAGAGTTCGGGACACAAGTTGAAAGACGTATATTAAAATGACTCAGTAGTGTGGAGAGTCCGACACAGTCTTGACAGTGATAGGACAAAGGACAAACCCTTTTAGTTCAGGGTCAGACCAACTAACGAACGAACTTTAGGACGTCAATCACTTTCGAGGGTGGTTTACCGTAAAAGAAACCACCATCTAGTGACAGTAACCGTCTATGAAAGACGGAGAGGGACAATGTATAGGGACGAAACACTTTGAAGTCGTTCTCGCATCCTGAACGAAACCGGTTACTTTACACCCGTCTTCACTGTATGTACCGTGAAGTCCCGTCTCGAAAACTCCCGGTCACGTCTCAAAGGTACAAGAGAAACGGGACGGAGACGTCTGCGTCTTTGGACACAACTCTACCTAGGAGAGAACCTGATCCAGAAACTCTTGGACGGAACTCCATTTTGGGGATAAACTAAGTGTACTCACATCTCATACTCGTTCTTTAAATAAAACATCTGAAAGGGACCACCATATCATCTATCCTCAGGTGGACGGTTACGACCCCCGGGTCCAAACTAGGGACCAGATCCTTCTAAAGTGTACGACGTCTTGTTGATTCGGAAACACGGTGTTGATGACTCGGGTGTGAGATCTCGGACACTCGACGTCGATGACTCGGGTGCTCGACGTTAAGGACCTCGGGTCCGTGGATCTCGGATGTCGGACACGAAACGTTGTTCTCTTCGGCGACGTTACTTCTCGGGAGCGAACAACGTTTATTTCCTTCGGACACGTGTCGTTACTTCTAGGTCGTGTTGGTTTTTCTTTGTTTCACTAAATATATTTTTTCTTTAATAAAGACAACAAAGTCCGATGACTCCAACGGGGACAATAAAGAATGATATCGTTTTGGTTCAGGTAGGTTTGACTAGATAGGGAGTGACCCCAATTTTATTTCACCGACCTGTTCTCCGAGAACGGTTCACTTGGCTCTGGATGAATGGTACCTGAAACTCAAAGTCAATGGGTGGAGGGTGGATGGTCTCGTGTGGGTGACACGGAAGGACCCCGAGGTGTTGGAGGGGGGGGGGAGCTGGACTATAGGTAAGGGGTCAGACGCATTGAACGAAGGACAGGGAAACGGTAGGTTTGGTGTTACGACTCTACATCAAAAGATTTCTTGACCGATTCGGGTTCGGTGAAGTTGTTCGTTTCGGAAAGTCGAGCGTCACAAAACTCCAGTGACACAATTAAAGGTATTTACGACGGTCGGATGGTTCTTTTCCGAATACAACAATTATCGTTGGATATGTACGAAACCCCCCTTCCGACGTGTAACCTATGACGGACACTTTTTCCTCGGTCTTCAAGACAACCTTTTACTACTACGTCTTGTCTCCCGTTACCCAACCTTAACGAGGATCTTGTAAATGACTCGTGGATGAGACGGATCACCAGTCTTGAAACACCAGGGACACAGTCCCTAGAGTCTACTGTCATCTGTGTCTGTTCTCACTCGTCTCCTACTTTCGTGTCACACTATTTACTCCACCCGACCAATTAAATCAGTGAGTAAGTAGACTACGTATAAATAACCCGAGAAGACTATACGATCCCTGACCTGTAAATGACGTTTGGTCTTTGTCCCCGAGAGTGACGGGACGACTAAGAAAAAATGCGAATTTAAAAAAGAAAATGAAAGCCGACGTGACCCAGAAACAACACCATGTGCCCGAGAAGCAACGGAGTACGTGTCCGAAAGAGATCACCACCGCTCGCCCCCGAAGGGAGATCGACACCACACGTCCGAAGAGTAACGCCACCGGAGACGACAACGTCTCGTGTCAGAGATCCGGTACGTCCGAGTCATCAACACCACGTACCCGAGTCAGCAGGACGTCGTGCACCTTAGAAGGGTCTGGCCCCTGTCCTGGCGCGGAGGAGGTAACCGTCCGCCTAAGAATTGGTGACCTGGTGGCCCCTTCAGGGACGGGACGACTTCAAAGATCAGATGGTCTGTGGTCTCTTTATATGTGTTACATGATTCCTTCGTAAATCATCTCCACTTATTGGACCCTAACCCCACCCGTAAGACCCTATTGAAATGTTTCCTGTACTGAGGTCTTGAATCAGGACTTCCTATTCGTCCTTCCTCCGTCGTTTCTTCTTCGTCCTTCTCGTAAGGTCCTTCTCCCTTGACAAATTCGTTTCCGGAACTTCGTACTTAGTCGAGTCATGTGAATCATTCACGTTCATCAAACCACACTCACTTTGTATCTCAAATATGATTTCTCCTCTTTCTCTATTCCACTCTTTAATCAGACTGTCCGCGAAAAATAGAGTTTCTCAGGATTCAAGGTCCAAGTGAACGAACCTGAATTGGACTTTTGTCATCCTCGGCATCCTTCTCAAACTCAACCTCACGAATAATCAATCTTTTGTCCGAGTTGATGATATTGTTTCTGTGGTTTTATTGATACCCAATTTGTTCTATCTTCAAATGAACAACGAATACGTTTTTGGGCTCATCCATTCGGTGTCACCCGTACCCCCAAGGTGTTAGGAGTCCCTGGAACGACCCGAGGAAGGGAGGACAACAGGTCTGTAGGAATTATATGACGAAGGAAGGTCACCAGGTTCTCCCGCCGAAGTCGAGACTAGTAGTGAAGACGTAAAGTCGGTCGTCCCTCCTTACTTCCCCGACACCTTCTGTGTGAGGAAAGGAACTTTCCGTAGTGGAGGTTGAACGTGTATAGTGACAGTAAGTAACGAGGTAGGTCTTACATCAGAGTACCGGTGGGGACCGTCGGTCTCACGGTCCTTTGTATCAAAAATAAGACCTGTCTGTACACGAGTAGATTTTCCATCTCTGAGAATGATTTCCTTACTCCCTGTGACCCCCTGTTGCTCGACGGAAGTAGTCCCTCACTATTAGGATAAACGGAAAACTTTCCAGAGAGAGTCCTTCCCACCTCTTGTCTGACCTACCATTTTCCAGTCTCGGTTTTCATATTAGGTTGTCCTCGATGACTCCGAACTCGGTTCCGTCTGTGTAGATCCCAGTCTCTTCACCTGTTTTTTCCGAATCCTCTATAAACTTTCAACTTACCTATCCTGGACCACCAGTTGACTGACATGAAGATTAAGTGACATGAATAGTATTATGACACGGATCATGTCATGGACCGTGTGTCATGCACGAATACTCACTTACTTATATACTCCACTTTCCCCTCACTTTTTCATTCACTTACTTACTCCGCTCTGTTCTCCTCAGTTCTTGTTGTCATTATACCGAAGTCGTTGATCAAACTCCTTATAGTTGTAAATTTCCATTTATAGTCCGTCCATTTTTTTATGGTCGAGATTAGATAATGAGGAGGAAAGGACTACCCGAGAACGGAAGGGGGTGGAGGATACTACAACGGTCGACCAAGGTTTTGAAAGTCAGTAAAAACCAAAAATCAAGTCAGAGGCCTCTTCCGTCACCGTGGGGTGAGGTCATGAGAACGGACCTTTTAGGGTGCCTGCCTCCTTGGACCCTCCAAGGTCCGGTACCCCAGCGACTCCCAGCCTGTGCTGACTCGCTGAAGGGAAAGTGAAAAGTGAAAGCACGTAACCTCTTCCTTTACCGTTGGCTGAGGTCACACTGACGGAACTCTTAGGGTCCCTGCCCCCTCGGACCACCCGACGGCAGATGCCCCAGCGTGTCTCAGCCTGTGCTGACTTCGTTGAAACGTCGTCGTCGTCGTCACGTCAAAGAGAGAGAGGACAAAAGGATAAAAAAAACGACGGGGTTCCTGTATGGTGTGTCAGTTTCTGAAACCGTATCAGTTATTTCGTCTTTATCTACAAAAAGACCTTGAGAGAACGAAAAAGGTACTAGGTCGCCTACAACCGTTAAAGTAGAGACCAAGGAGACGGAAAAGATTTTGGTCGAACTTGTAGTCCCTCAAGTGCCAAGTGCATAACGACTTCAGACGGAACCTCTTAAAACTCGTAATGAAATGATCGTACACTCTACTCACGTTAACACGCCATCAACCTCGTAAGAAAACGTAACGGAATAAACCCTAACCTTACTTTTGACTGGAAAAGGTCAGGACACCGGTGACGACTCAAAAGGTTTAAACGACCGTATAACTCACGTCGTGAACGTGTCGTAGTAGAAAGTCCTAAACTTTGTCGAGGTGACCTTAAGGTAGTGGAGGTGATCGAAACAAGTATCACTACGAAAGATTCCGGGTGAACTGAAGTGNTCACTAGTGTGGTAGCACTAATAGACCCAGTACTTCTAGAAAAAACATGTCAAGAAGGTACATAAGAACGGTGGAGAAGAATTATAGAAGACGAAGACAATCCAGGTCTGGTGAAGACAGGAAATAGCTCGGGTAGAAACGTACTTTACAAGGGAACCATAGAGATTAAAAGAACTTCTCTAGAGATCAGAAAGGGTAAGACAAGAAAAGGAGATAAAGAAACGTAACTAACGACTTCTTCCGAAAGAATAGAGAAAAACGATAAGAAACCTTGAGACGTAAGACTACGAAAATAGAAAGGAAAAGAGGAAACGAAAAACGGAGAGAAGAAAAGTGTCGATAAACATTCCGGAGGGGTCTCTCGGTAAAACCAAAAAACGTAAAGAAAAGGTACCCCTACCAGAACTAGGGACAGAGGACATGTTACAGTGCTTGGAGTAAGGTATCAAGTAGTCCGTGAGATAGATAGTCTAGATCAGGGAATTTAGATAAAGAGTGAAGGTGACATACTAGTATTCCCTAAACTAAATCCAGTATTGACTTACCAGATCGCCAAAAGGGATGAAAGAAGTTGAATCCAGACTTAAACCATTATTCCTCAAGTACTAGACTCGGTGTCAGGCGAGGACCAGAACAAAAACAACTGACATGTCTCGAAGAGGTAGAAACCGACGTTTCTTGTATTAGTTAGACTAAAGCCACAACTGGTAGACCACTACAGGTACACATCTCAGAAGAGAACACAACAACCTTCTCCCACAAACGATACTGGTCACGCAAGAGAACCGTTTTGAGATAATCAGAAACGGGACGAAGTAAGACGTAAGGTTCCGGTTTAAACGGACAATAAGGTCCACAAAGAACTGAAGGGTGAAAACGTAAGGTCAGGGGATAATACTTTTCCTGTAGCAAAACCCCACAATCAAGATTTTCTAGAACATCCAGAAGTATTTTGGTAAGTTGAAGTCAAAGAAGTCGCAATGACCAACCCCGTATCTGAACCTATTGACACTATAACTTACCAAACGGAACCTCTACTTGTCTCTAGTAAGACAGTAAAAACTCTAACGTAGGTTCATGACGTAAAGCCTGAGAAAACAACTGGTACTACCGATGAGGTAAAGAAGACTCCCTAAGGACGGGCGTCATCATCTACATTATCAGTAGACTCAATTTAGGTGGGTAAGGTCAGGTAAAGTCAAGTGACTACCGATCTTACAGTTGTAAGTGGGAACGGTAGAGAACAAACTGGTGAAGGTTAAACGGAACCAAATACTTGGATTGTAAGCTCCAAGGATACGTTATAACGAGAAATGTCGTAGTCTGGAACGAAGATAGTGGTCAGTGTAGGTGTTGACCTATAACAAAAACGAAACCGAGGTAGGGAAGTAACAAAGACCTCAATAAAGAGGTGACTAGAGGTCACCGTATAACCTGTGGATTACTGGACCCCTCAAGGAGAAAACCATAGGATAGTAAAGCGGAAAAGTATAACAAGTACCCCAAGAGTTCTGTTCTTATGACTTCACCGAACGGTAAGGGAAGAGGTCACCTGGTGTAAGACAGTCCGGAGAGGTGGTACTGGGCGGGTAGAACCCAACGGGGTGTCCGTACCGAACCAAAGTGACTCAATTTGTTCCGACACCAGGATCACACTAATCTAACTGATCAAAAGACACTCATACCAAAGTCACACAGACGGGAGACTACGGGAGAACGTTGTGAATGGTAGAATGAACCCAAAGAGAATGGAACCGCACTCCATAGAGAAGTACCGACGAGGTCGTTTCGTGTCGGCGACGAGGAATGGAACCTGCTCCCCATAGAGGAATGGCGGTGGCAAGGACTGGAAGTCGCACCCTATCCAGGAGATCCGGGAGGACACGACGCGTCGGTGGTGAGGAGCCCAACGAGGAGGGTCGGCGACCTAGTACCTTTTTCGTTCTCTCAAGGTCTTTTTGTAGATAAAGACGAAATAACTGATACGGTTTCGGAAACTGACACACATAGTGTTATTTGACACCTTTTAGGACTTTCTCTACCCTTATGGTCTGGTGGACTGGACGGAGAACTCCTTAGACATACGTCCAGTCCTTCGTTGTAAATCTTGACCTGTACCCTGTTGTCTGACCAAGGTTTATCCTTTTCCTCATGCAGTTCCGACATATAACAGTGGGACGAATAAATTGAATATACGTCTCCTGTAGTACTCTTTACGACCTGACCTTCTTTGTGTTCGACCTTAGTTCTAACGGCCCTCTTTATAGTTATTGGAGTCTATACGTCTCCTGTGGTGGGAATACCGTCTTTCACTTCTCCTTGATTTTTCGGAGAACTACTTTCACTTTCTCCTCTCACTTTTTCAACCGAATTTCGAGTTGTAAGTCTTTTGCTTCTAGTACCGTAGGCCAGGGTAGTGAAGTACCCTTTATCTACCCCTTTGTCATCTTTGTCACAGTCTGAAATAAAACCCCCCGAGGTTTTAGTGACGTCTACCACTGACGTCGGTACTTTAATTTTCTGCGAATGAAGAACCTTCTTTTCAATACTGGTTGGATCTCTCGTATAATTTTTCGTCTCTGTAATAAAACGGGTGATTCCAGGCAGATCAGTTCCGATACCAAAAAGGACACCAGTACATATGTACACTCTCAACCTGACACTTCTTCCGACTCGCGGTTTCTTGACTACGAAAACTTGACACCACAACCTCTTCTGAGAACTACCAGGGAACCTGACGTTCCTCTAGGTTGGTCACGTAAGACTTCCTCTAGTCGGGACCCTAAAGAAACCTTCCTTACTACGATTTCGACTTTGAGGTCATGAAACCGGTGGAGTACGCTTCTCAACTGAGTAACCTTTTCTGAGACTACGACCCTCCCTAACCCCCGTCCTCCTCTTCACCTGCTGGGTCCTACTCTACCGACCTACCGTAGTACCTGAGTCACCTGCACTCAGACTCACTTGAGGCCCTCTACCACTACCTGTCCCTCCGGACCGCACGACGCTAAGTACCCCAGTGTTTGTAAGCCTGTGTTGACTCTCTGACTTGACTTGACTTGTTCCTGTATGGTCTAGGGTCAAGGGGTTGGCCGCTACCTTGAGGGCGGGGGACGTCACCTTCAGGTCGTAGGATTGGTGAACTGACGGTCCCTTAAGGGATCAAAAATCACGTCAGAAATCAAACTCCGTAATGGAACCAAAAAGGAAAAAATTTCTAGTTAGTTATAACCTAAGTTTCAACGTCATCCGTCCTGGACACCGTCCTCTCCTCTGACCACACGAGACTAGACAGAGAAGGGACGGGAGACCACCTCCTTACTCTTCCCCCTTATTTTTTCTGAACAAAGGAATCCACAGAGAACGACTGGAAACCGACTGGGGAGCCACTGACGAATATCGTACCGACACAAGGACAGTAGTGTCAACGAGTTGAGTAAGTAATAGATGTCTGTACCACGCACCTCCACGAAGGGTGGTGGGGGGCCCGTTCCGGTACGACAAGTTCCTGAGACACTGTTTATTGAAGGAGACGACCGTCGGAACTTGAGGGACTGTTCCGAACGAGAATCGTGGGGTTACCGGACGACGGGGGCTCGAAGACGAGAGACGTCGGGGTTATGGTCCCGGGTACCTGTACCCGTCTTAATTAGAAAGAAGCAGAAGAACGGGTAAACGGTGGACCAGTGGAGGAACCAGTAAAGAGAGGTCACGGGAATTAAACCGTTTACGGTCTCTGATGCAACTGTGGGTGCCCCCTACTCGTCAGTCTGCGGGAGATCACCGTGGACCTTGATCTACTTATGAAGAGAACCTAGACAAGCGTAACAGAACAAATCAACGATTCTACGTAGGGTGAGAAACGTTGGGGTACCTGACATCGGAAACAAGCACATTAAAAGGTCCGTTCTTATTACCTCACCCAACGGTAAAGGAAGAGGTCCCTTAGAAGGGTTGGGTCTTTCTGACTTGGACGTAGACGACAGAACGTCCGTCTAAGAAATAACGTCTCGGAAGCCCCTTCGGATGCTGACACATTATCCCGTGGGACTCGAAGTGCCCCTGTTCGTTAGTCGTAAACTAGTGCGAGTTCCTAAGACACCCTGTTCTTACAATGCCCCGTGTCCCCTCTACGGATCCGAGACGAGTGGAATCCATCGGAGGTTCTACCAAGGGTCACTCGGCAAGGAGACCCAAAAATACAGGAACACATCAGGGGAGGGTGAAAGATAGTCTAACCAAACACATTGGTTGTCATATACCGTCTTCACTATCCTCCAGTGAAACCTCAGATCCAATATTTTCTATGACACCAAAAACGGAGAGAGGGAGAAAAACTAACTGGAAAAGGTCTAAATTATGAGAGTTCACTTTTCGGACGATAAAGAGGGCTACTTTATATTACGTCTCTTAAAGGGTCGTGTAGAGTCCTTCCGATCATCTTTAATGAAACTTAAGCCGTCTGAAAAGAGGGACTCCTTTGGACCATTAACACAACTTATGTGAGTCCCTGACATGGAGAGAAAAGGTCGTTCTTCGGTCGACGGTACTCACTACTGTGAGTAGATACCTCTCTGGGTAGATCCCTTCTTGACTCCGGAGGACGACTGGGGTCTCTCTCTACTGACGTCGGGATCCGGCTGTTGAACTGACTTGAAGTGCTCTCTGGGACTCAGTCTTGGTAGGTCTCCACGAGGAGAGCCTAAGGATTAACAGTCTTTTACACTCTAGTGTTTACAAACAACAAAATTCGACATCGTAAATCCCCTATTAAACAATATGTCGCTATCTATTGATTGTGTAACGAGATAATACAGACCTGAGAAACAACCCTTCTAAGTTTACCCACCCCGACCTTAGTGGACCTCCGACGAAGTAGGTACCCCGACCGCGGACTCGACCCTACCGAACTTCCGAGTCGCCTGTGACAGTGGGACTCCATCCTCTATCTGCCCGAGGTCCAACCTGTAAATGATAGTCGGTGGGAAGACAAACGTAAAGGACTCTATTCTCTATGCACCCGAGATCGACTCCTTAAATATTGGTCGGGGGACAAACGAAAGTCTTTACCTTCATTGTTGTCTTTGTCCATTTATCGGTCAGAAATGGAGAACATTTGTGGAGTTCCCTTATTAGTACCGTTCCTGTCAAGTGAAGTCAAGTCAAGTCAGTGAGTCAGCACAGGTCGAGAAACGCTGAGGTGCGTGACGTCGTACGGTCCGGAGGGACAGGTAGTAGTTGAGGACCTCCAATGGGTTTGAGTACAGGTAACTCAGTCACTACGGTAGGTTGGTAGAGTAGGAGACAGTAGGGGAAGAGGAGGACGGAAGTTAGAAAGGGTCGTAATCCCAGAAAGGTTTACTCAGTCAAGAAACGTAGTCTACCGGTTTCATAACCTCAAAGTCGAAGTTGTAGTCAAGAAGGTTACTTATAAGTCTTGACTAAAGGAAATCCTACCTAACCAACCTAGAGGAACATCAGGTTCCCTGAGAGTTCTCAGAAGAGGTTGTGGTGTCAAATTTTCGTAGTTAAGAAACCGCGAGTCGAAAGAATTATCAGGTTGAGAGTGTAGGTATGTACTGATGATCTTTTTGGTATCGAAACTGATCTACCTGGAAACACCTGTTTCATTATAGAGACGAAAAATTATACGACAGATCCAACCAGCATTGAAAAGGAGGTTCCTCATTCTCAGAAAATTAAAGTATCGACGTTAGTGGTAGACATCATTAAAACCTCGGGTTCTTTTATTTCAGACTGTGACAAAGGTAACAAAGGGGTAGATAAAGGGTACTTCATTACCCTAACCTACGGTACTAGAATCAAAAGACTTACAACTCGAAATTCGGTTGACAAAGTGAGAGGAGAAAGTGAAAATAGTTCTCCGAAAAATCAAGAAGAAGTGAAAGACGGTATTCCCATCACAGTGGACGTATAGACTCCAATAACTATAAAGAGGGCGTTAGAACTAAGGTCGAACACGAAGTAGGTCGGGTCGTAAAGAGTACTACATGAGACGTATATTCAATTTATACGTTCCACTGTTATATGTCGGAACTGCATGAGGAAAAGGATAAACCTTGGTCAGACAACAAGGTACAGGTCAAGATTGACAACGAAGGACTGGACGTATGTCCAAAGAGTTCTCCGTCCAGTCCAACAGACCATAAGGGTAGAGAAATTCTTAAAAGGTGTTTGACAGAACAAACACCTCTCTCTGTTTTTGGGACAGACTCATTTCCTATTCCTTCTGTAATGTGTCCACGTCTTTCCGAAGAACCTCAGTTTTTAGTCCCCTATTAAGGTCTGGTATTACTCAGAACGAGGAAGGTCTTCGGAAGTGAAACTCTAGGTAGAACCGAGTCCATACGGCCCCGTGGGTTCCCTCCCAGGGCTCTGTTAAATTGGTCCCCCACCTCAGCCACTAACCCCCTGCGTCGTTCCACTAACCGGACTTCCTTTTGTTTCTAGACTTTTTGACGGGGACATATTTCCTCAATTTGGAAGGTTTCTGTCTGAGAGACACTTGAGCGGGTACACGGAAAGATGTGTATGAAAAGAAAAGTTATTCGGAAAATGAAATGGCAGACGGAGGAACGGACTTAAACAAGAACTGATCCGTTCGTTCTGATCCCTGGAATCGGGATTGACGACCGAGGACACCAGGTCACCAATGCGGACCTTTTAACTCTGGGACCCTTTAACTCCGGACCCTTTAACTCTGGGACGAAGGCCAATGGTGAGTGACGACGAACGACGTTCGACGACAAATGAAGACATGCACAGGCTTTAATTCGGCCTCCCTGTTGTGTGCCGGCCAAGTGCACCGAACTGAAGAGTGTCGTTTCAACGACCAAAGAACCTGTCCCTAACAGAGTTCTCCCTGACAGATGTCTCACTCGAAAGGTTCTCTGATTCCTTCTTCAACGTTCCAAGGAAAGCCGGGACAGAGTTTTCAGTGGACCCTGTGAACAACATAAGACAGAGGTTCCAGTCGGGTCTAAGTTCCCCTCCCCTGCACTGAACAGGAGAACTACGTCCTCACTAGTCCAGTGTAACGTCTTCCGGGTCACCCTGCTCTGTATGATACGCCCCGTGTCAACCTGTATCGTGGGACCCACACGAATTTTCCGCAAAGGACGGTCCGGGACACCCCTCGGTCGTCAGGAGGTTCGAACCTTCCACCTTATGAAAAACGGAAAACAAGAGTCAGGACCGAAGACCACAATTAGGATGGAAAGACCTATTTGTCTCTTCCAGGACGGACCATAGAACAGGGTGGTTCAGGGTAATGGGAAAGAGACGGTCGATGACGTGAATCGTGAAATAGAATTAGCCAGGATGTGAGTGGGATGATCGATAGTGGGTAAAATACCTGTTCCCTCAGAAGATCGGTTTCAGTGTATCGGTCTTCCACCATCTCCTCCCTGAGTCGTGGGACTGGGGATTCAGGTACGAGGTCCCCAGGACTCTAAGGTTTTTCGGATGACCTACAACCTTCGAATCGGGACCAGAAAGAGTTCCGAGACGGTTCCCACTCCGGTCACACGTCACACTCTCCCTCCCCGACTCGTCTCCAAGAGTCTCTCCGAACGGAAGGTTGGAAACGGACTCACAACCCCGATCAACCGTCCACGCGACAAACCCACTTTTCCCTCTTTTGTTCTCTTCCTCTTAGCCCTAAATGGTAGAATAACTCAGACAGGAGTTGGTCACTCTAAAAGTCACCGGACCCTACCGTCGGGACCTGAGCCCGGGAAGACACAAACAACGGGACCTCCGGGGAGACACAGGATCTTGGAGACCCACCTCTAGAGAAACTCGAGGGCTCCGGACCCCTAAGACCTAGAACCTCACTAAAGACCGCGGTCACCTGTCCAGAGGGTGGTCACAGGTCGGACGGACGGGGTGGTGAACCGAGGGACCACTGGGGATGAAGGATAGTACGGGGTGAAAGTTCAAGGGTCGTGAATGACAGATCCGTTCGTGACTCAAGTATAAGACACGACACGACTCAGTGAAGTAAACACAGGTTGAGATACATTGGGACACCTGACATCGACCGGTCCAGAAGGTAGGGACCCCTAAGAAGTCCGTTCTTAAGACCTCACCCGACGGTACGGGCGGAGGTCCCCTAGAAGGGTTGGGTCCCTAGTTTGTGTGTAGAGGACACCGAGGACGGATCCTCCTTCTAAGAAACGGTGCCTCGGTGGTCCCTTCGAGGCTCGAGTATAACCCCTGGACATTTATTTACTCTATGTCCCTGAAGGGACCACGAGGTCACCAATTCTAAGACGAATATGACGTTCCCCACTCCCAAGTAAGGGACCAGTCCCTTGATTCTAGAACGTACGGTGTATCACGACGATTTTTTTTTTTCTCTCTCTCTCTCTGTCGGAGGCGGGAGTTTGTCCAGTGTCAAGCTGTCCTCCTCTTTGTACGTCTTAATTGACGGTCAACAGTTCATAGTTGACTTTTTTTCGTGTTGGACTTTCAACTCTTAATACTAAATAAGTCACCTGTATGACTCCTGATTTCGGAGAGTCTATCGAGACTCCCTGACAAGACTTCTCGATTCCCTCCTCTGTCCTGTATATCCCAACGTTTTTTTAGGGGGTCCATCAGTCTTATAGTTTACTAATTACAATTAATTTCTTTTTCGATTGTTTAAATCGTGAAAGAACATGTACCCTTCTACGTTCTCAGACCCGAAGAACTTTAGTAAGAAAACTTTACGTAGAATTGACAGATCCCGGTCCTAGGACAAATAGAGGTCCGACGTCACCGGTTACCGTACTACCGGAGTTGTGGGAAACATATGACTTTACCGTCCGCTGTAAGAAACAGGAGTGTACAGTGTCCCGTGTGACTTCTTCTCATTCTGAGTGTGACTCCACTCTCACGGACTGAGTCGTTACTTTTCCTTACTTGGTGACTGTGTGTGTTGGTGCCCCTACTTAGAGTGTTAGTCGTAAGTCTTGCGTTCTTCGGTCTGTGTTTCCTCACGTCCGCCAGGTTGAGGTGCAAATACTTCAAGATCCAGTCGGTGTTGACACCCAGTCCATATCTATCTTTATTCTAGTCGTCAACGAACCCCCTCGCTCCTAGGTGGCACTGCTCCGCACTCCACTGCCGACAAGACTCCTTGCAAGACTCCTACGTCCCGGCAACACTCCTCTACCTGTGTAAGGTTTGGAGCTGTCCTCACACTCGAAGTCCTCTTATAAACTAACAATTTTGAGTAGTTTGACCCGAACCCGAAGGAACCACCAGGTCACCAATTAGATGGACGGTTATGTCCCCTGTGCCCAAGCTAGGGACCAGGCCCTTCTAGCGTGTACGATACCCCGTTGATTTGGGTAAGCGGTCTCGAAGACTCGGACTCGAGATCTCGACGATGTTCTCTTCGGGTGCGTGGTGTTACTTCTCATCGGGACGAAAGGACGTTGTTCTCATTCGGGTCACTTCTGGGTCGCGTCGGTTTTTGTTTAGTTATTTAGTGTAGTTCCCAGTTTACATGTAATTTTTAGACTAGTTTGACACATCGATTGTAGATACTTAAAGTGATATACCTTTAATATGGACACTACCCGTCGAAAGTTTTAACGAGGGTCGTTCGGGACGGCGGAGCCCATTAGGGACGGACGTGTAACATAGTCCAACCAGACACACCACTGATCTTACACCGTCTTTACTACCGTACAGTGAAAACTCTAATCCAATATTTTCTACGATTCCAAGACAGGACATGAAAGAGAGAAAATAAAACGAATAAGAAAGGTCACAATCCGTAGGGGACCCTCTTTACGTGTTCCGCTTCTTGGGTTCGAAGGACCGACACATTGACTCGAAGGTCATTCTCCTAGGAAGTCGGAGCCAATTTCGAGAGTAAACAAACGTTGGAACCAACTGGTGTTTAAGTACTTTCTGGGACTCGGTCCGGTGGGTCGATTCGACGGAGGACTAACGATTCGGAGTCTTTGCCACACTTTCTTATATACAAACGACAAACTTCGGTAATGCAAAACTCTCAATAAAACAAAACGTCTACATTTACTGTTTATGTTATAAAGTTGTTTGATTTGTACACCCTTCTTGTAGAAGATTCCCGAGGACCGGGTCTCTCGAAAGGGTCTCTGGAAGTTCACAAAAGACACTGAGTCTGAAGACCCGAGGTAGAGGTGCCACCCCTTTCCTCCCCGGACTCGAGGCAGATCTGTGGTCCTTGACCACAGAGGTCTTATCGGTGTCGGAGGTGGGTACAGGTGGCGTCCTCGGCCGACGTGTGTCGCGGGTCCGGGTGTGGACCTCTCGTCTCTCCTGAGGTCTTTACGCGGGGTGGGTTGGAGTGGGTACACGTGGACGTCCCTAGGTGAGCCCCGAGTCTTCGATTGTCGTCGATGATAAAAACCTTGTGAGAGATACACGGTGCACTACACGTCTCGACACACGTAGAAAATTAAATGAGAAGAGTTGTTGGAAGACGTCCTCTATAATGATTTGGACAAAGTGTCACCTCTCTTGACTACAAGTCTTGTGAGTTCGTTTAACGGCCCAGGTATCTCAATGAAGCCACGCCGTCGAAATCTAAGTTTAAGGCGATACAAATCCAGGGTTTGACCCTCTGATCTTTTGTCTTCGAAGACTGGACTTTTATGAAATAGTAGGTAAGGAACATTCTTCTTCTCTGTGTTCGAAGGTAGTCTCTTTTCCCACGGTAGAGTTGGATCTAAAGGGTCCCGTCTCTGCATTTCTCTAACACCTCCTATAGACTCGGTGGTTCTCAGAGTCTCTACCTCAGTACTTCTTCCCTTGCACCTGGGTCTCTCCTTTCACTGAAAAGGTTCCCAAGGACGGGTCACGAGAAACGTGTCTTGACGGGACAGGGACTGTGTATTCTCCCCTTACCAACGGTACACCCCTTTATTATGACCCCATGTCCCATCGAAACCCCACCCACTTCCTCTCTTTTTCCCCTCGGTTCCATTATCGTTTTACCCGTAGAGTCAAAACAGAACCCAGTAGGGGTGGAACCGATCCCCTATGTATTTGGTCGTAGTGTCTAACAGGGTACCTCTCGGACCCGCGGAGTCTCTTGTAGTGTCTTTTCGAGGTTCTGTCTCGGTCCGGGCACCGCGGTGGACGACTTTTCGTGACACGGGAGTGACGATACTAAGTAAGTAAATTATTTATAAATAACTACTAGACGAAACACGATTTATGACAGAATCCTCGAATCCTATCAAGTCACTTGTGTTCTCTGAACGGAAATACTTCGAATTTCATGTATCTGAATTATATATTTAAGATTCTAAGACGTTTCACTTTCCACGGTATTTTCTCCTTTTTCATACTTCTCCCTTCTCCTGGTTCTCACTGTTGTCACACACATCTCCCCACCCAACTTTAGAAATTTTCCCACCAACCCCTCCGAGGGAATTTTTCCAAAGTAAACTTGAAAGTCTCCGAATTTCCTCCACTCCCATACAGTGTAGGCCTCACTCTGTAAACACATAGACCTCCTTTGTGAGAGGTCCGCTTTATGTGGGACTATATAAACCCCACTTCCCTTTAATACAGACGATGAATGAGAGTCTGTTAGATCTTTTTTTTATTCAATATATATGTATGTTATAAATACACGTATAAGTGTATCTTTTTATATGAACATGTCTCTCTTTTTCTTACTCTTTTGACAATTTTGCAATTATAAACCCCTTAGACCTACTTCCCCCCGTAGGTTAAAAATCCTTAAAAGACATTCTTTAAGGTTTCATCTATAAAAAATTATCTAAATATGATAATTTTCTTTTCGTGAGGTCCGTCTCCCTCGTCGAACACATTTCTGGGATTCTACTCTCGTACGGACCTGAACACTTCCTCTGTAAGTCCCACGGTCGTTTCTTTTATGTCTACCAGAGAGTGAATACTACCAAGTCGAATGTCACAAAGTCGAAGTGTTACCGCACTTTCGCTATGTGTAAGTCATCTTTGGTATGAAACTTAAAACTTCAAACTATAAAGGGGTCCGACCACTATACGTCATGTTATGACAAAACACTACGACCCGTCGTCGTCGGTGTCGAGGCCCAGTCGGTGTACCAGTGTTCCCATTTCGTGTGCATATGAATCTTGATAAGACGTGGGTGTGTCGGTAAGATTAAAAGTGAAAGTCATGTCATAAGTTATTTAATGCACTGCATAATTCGTGAACTAATATTTTATCCGAAACGTAATCTACTAAAACGGGTTGACGTCCGATTACATTCACGAGACTCGGACAAATTCCATCCGATCCGACTCAATGCTACAAACCATCCAACCTACATAATTTACGTAAAAGTCGAGTACTATATAAGTTGAATGTTACTCAAATAACCTTACATTGGGGTAGGATTCAACTCCTGCTACACTTCCCTTACGTAGTCACAAATAATGGACGGATCGTACGTAGGGAGAAGAAGTCCATTGTTGTGAGGAAACCCCTCGATGGGGACGGGGTGAGAGGAAGGTGTAAGTAGGATAGAGGGTCGAGCCCCCTCCCTCTACCGACCTTTACTTCCAGGTCGGTTAGTCTGTGTACGTATATTTCGTTGTCCGGGTCCCTCTGTGTCAGGACCCCAGGTCCCGACCGTCTACCCCACTGTCGGACGGACTCCTCTTTCGGTCGGAGCGATTTCCGGGTCGACTCTGGACTTCGTTTCAAACCCAGAGTTGAAAATAAGGAACCACCGAATCTATGTACTCCGTTGTTTAAGAAAAAAACGAACCCGGTGAAACTCAGCCTTAAAAAGAATGTCTTTTTACACAACTCACGGGGTTTCACGATCACAGTCGGAAGAATCCTTCCCCGCGACTCCGCCTCTAGACTTCCTACTCGTCGTCCACCAACCTACTTCTCAGTCCCTGTGACCAGGTCCTTCTCCCTGACCGCTTATTCTTCCGGAGTCCTTTCCCTTCCCGCCTCGTCCTCTACGTCCTCCCGGGCCTACCACCACCGTCCCTCTCACTCCTTGGACGTTGACCCAGGGACTACGTCCCGAAGTGTCCGAACCGATTCTTAGACCCTGAAAGAGGGTTCTCGGGACCCTTCAGTAACGTCCCAAATCTTACCCCTAACTGTTAAATGTAAACTACAACAAACATAAAACTGTTCTTGTGAGACCACCGTGCCACCCTGATCTAACCGTCTCCATTCTCATTGCGTCCCCCTAGAGAATCTTTTAATGACGCCTGGAGGTCCGACTATACTACTGTCGAATCTCCCTCCAACACCGATATATCCCGGAAGGGTCCACCACGTTCACCAGTTCTTGGGTAAACGGTTACGTCCTCTGGGCCCAAGCTGAGGACACAGCCCTTATAGGGGACCTCTTCCCGGACCGTCGGGTGAGGTCATAAGAATGGACCTCTTAGGATACCTGTCTCCTCGGACCACCCGATGTCAGGTACCCCAACGTTTCTCAGTCTGTGTTGACTTCGTTGAATCGTGTGTACGTATGTCCACCGATATATCTCGGACCTACCTAAAACACGACGATCAGGAGTCTCTACCAGGGGTACTTAGTACGGAGGGTTATCAGTGCGGAACACATAAGAGTAGGGTGTGACTTAGACCCTGTCGAGACGCCGGGTGAAATTGGTCATTTACGTCTCCTTCACTACGATACGGAGAGTTTCCGTCCTCCAGACCACAGAGACGATATCTCCTGAGACGGTGTACCGTAGACACTTCCCCAAATGGGTTTCTTACGTCCGGGAGAGTATCTGTAGTCCGTCCCGACCTTCGGAGTCACCTCCAAATCAGTGATTCAGCACAGGTTGAGAACGTTGGGGTACCTGTCGCCTCGGACCGTCCGATGTCAGGTACCCTAAGAGGTCCGTTCTTATGACCTCACTCAACGGTAAAGGAAGAGGTCCCCTAGAAGGGTTAGGTCCGTAACTTGGACCCAGAGGACGTAACATCCACCCAAGAAATGGTTGACTCGATGTTCCCTTCGGAGTCTCTGTCTCCGTTTATGAATGAGAGACCGAGGGAGACCTCTCCTAAAGTGACTGGGACCGAAACTGGATAATGAACTGGTGTCAGAGACACAGAGACCAACCAGTTAATTGACCTCCACATACCTACGAGACACTAAGATAACCGACGCCCCGTCCCCTCGTCCTTGGGACTCCGCGTCTGTACCGATGGACCGATAAGACCCCCGCTCCCTCGTCAAAAGTTCCCCTCTGGTACCGTGATGTCGTCAAATCCTTCTTCGGGTTGAACCCAGTCCGAAGGTGCTGAGTCATGGGTCGTGTAGTCGCGACGGGGACACGTTAGGGTACCCCGACCTTACCTTAAGGTAATGGGTAGGTGGGTAGGGGAGTGTGACTCGGAAACTGGGGACGACCCACTAGGAGCCGAGTCCAGGGTTTTGCAAGGACACCTCGACGAAGAGGGTAGGACAAGGTCGTCACAACGAGACTGTGTCAAAATCAAAAACTGTGTCAAATCCAAAAGAGGCGATCAGGGGACGTGTGGGGCCGAGTCCCATTATTATGATTGTCGATGATGAATCTTACGTATATGATTACATACACAATCTACGATCCGTTCCCGAAATAATTTTTATTAAAATAAATAAATCCAACGTGACCCAGAAGTAACGATGTTCTCCTGAAGGAGCTCAAAACCGCTCGTCCCCGATGAGAAGCAGCACCACACGTCCGAAGAGTAACGTCACCGAAGAGGACAACGCCTCGTGTCCGGGATCCGGGCACCCCAGTCATCGACGTCGTGAACCCGAGTCCTCAACACTGAGTACCCGAATCAACGAGGAGCCGTACACCTTTGAAGGACCTGGTCCCTAACTTGGACACAGGGGACGTAACCGTCCGTCTAAGAATAGGTGACGTGGTGGTCGTTTCGGGATTCGTTCTCAAAAATATTCAAGTACTGTAGTTAAGATCCTTCATCAATAAGAATACGGGTAAAATGTCTACCTATTTCAAATAAATAAAATAAAAGTCAGCGAGTCAGCACAGGCTGAGAAACGCTGGGGTACTTAGCGTCGTACGGTCCGGAGGGACAGGTAGTGGTAGAGGGTCTCAAGTGAGTCTGAGTGCAGGTAGCTCAGTCACTACGGTAGGTCGGTAGAGTAGGAGCCAGCAGGGGAAGAGGAGGACGGGGGTTAGGGAGGGTCGTAGTCTCAGAAAAGGTTACTCAGTTGAGAAGCGTACTCCACCGGTTTCATGACCTCGAAGTCGAAATCGTAGTAAGGAAGGTTTCTTTAGGGTCCCGACTAGAGGAAGTCTTACGTGACCAACCTAGAGGACCGTCAGGTTCCCTGAGAGTTCTCAGAAGAGGTTGTGGTGTCAAGTTTTCGTAGTTAAGAAACCGCGAGTCGGAAGAAGTGTCAGGTTCAGAATGTAGGTACTGGTGTCCTTTTCGGTATCGGAACTGATCTACCTGGAAACAACCGTTTCACTATAGAGACGAAAACTTATATGATAGATCCAACCAGTATTGAAAAGAAGGTTCCTCATTCGCAGAAAATTAAAGTACCGACGTCAGTGGTAGACGTCATTAAAACCTCGGGGGGTTTTACTTCGGACTGTGACAAAGGTGACAAAGGGGTAGAGAAAGGGTACTTCACTACCCTGACCTACGGTACTAGAATCAAAAGACTTACAACTCGAAATTCGGTTGAAAAAGTGAGAGGAGAAAGTGAAAGTAGTCCTCCGAAAAATCAAGGAGAAGTGAAAGACGGTATTCGTACTACAGTAGACGTATGGACTCCAATAACTATAAAGAGGGCCGTTAGAACTAAGGTCGGACACAAAGAAGGTCAGGTCGCAAAGAGGGTCAGGTCGCAAAGAGTACTACATGAGACGTATATTCAATTTATTCGTCCCACTGTTATATGTCGGAACTACATGAGGAAAAGGATAAACCTTGGTCAGACAACAAGGTACAGGTCAAGATTGACAACGAAGGACTGGACGTATGTCCAAAGAGTTCTCCGTCCAGTCTACCAGACCATAAGGGAAGAGAAAGTCTTAAAAGGTGTCAAACAACACTAGGTGTGTCAGTTTCCGAAACCGTATCAGTTATTTCGTCTTTGTCTACAAAAAGACCTTGAGAGAAGGAAAAAACTACTAGGTCGCCTACAACCGTTAAACTGGAGACCAAGGAGACGGAGAAGATTTTGGTCGAACTTGTAGTCCCTCAAGTACCAAGTGCATAACGACTTCGGACCGAACCTCTTAAAACTCGTAATGAAATGATCACACACTCTCCTTACGTTAACACGTCATCAAACTCGTAAGAAAACGTAACGGAAAGAAACCCTAATCTTACTTTTGACTGGAAAAGGTCAGGACACCGGTGACAACTGAAAAAGTTTTAAACGACTGTATAACTCACGTCGTCAAAGTGTCGTAGTATAAAATCCTAAGTCTTATCGAGTCGACCTTAAGGTAGTGGAGAGGATCGAAACAAACATCACTACGAAGGATTCCGGATGAACTGAAGTGTAAGGTCATACAGACCGAGATCTACTTACTAGCACTAATAGATCCAACACTTCTAGAAAAAACATGTCAAGAAGGCACATAAGAACGGTGGACAAGAATTATAGAAGACGAAGACAATCTAGGTATGATAAAGACAGGAAATAACTCGTATCTTCGTTCCAGGCTATCTTCGTTCCAGGTTACGACATTTCTCGTGATAACGTATCCTTGGACCTTATAATCCAGGTACTTAGTTCCGTTTAACCTTCACCAGTTTGTCCTCTATCGTTCTCACTTACAGTTGTAAGATCCTTAGTCGCTTGATTTACCTGACCTTACCCACTTAAATTGAGTCTACTGGTAATACAGATGACGACACCCGTGCTTAGGGAATCTTCTTTACCTCATCGGTAGTACCAGTTGTTTTCTCAGGCTTTACATCATGAACCTACGTTAGAGTTTTTACTGTCTTACTAGAGACAAACAAAAGTTCCGTTTGGTAAGTTATAGTGTCATTAGGTTCAGATACGGGGTCGGTCATTACGACTTCTCCAACTTCAACGTGTCAAGATACTTCTGGATGTTCTGGAAGATCTTGATTGTGGGTTTTTTCTACAGGAAAAGTAATATCCCCTGTCCTTACGTTTTCATCCTTCAGTTCTTTGTGTACCTTATTGTCCGTCTAAACCGGAACCTTATACCTTACTTCGTCCCGTTTCTGATTATCTCAAAACGGCTCTCTTGCATGACCAGTATCGTTTGTGGGAGAAGGTTGTTATTTCACTTCTGAGGTGGGTACCTGTAGTGGTCTACCAGTTGTGGTTTTAGTCTAACTAATATAAGAAACGTCGGTTTCTACCTCTTCGAGATATGTCAGTTGTTTTTGTTCTGGTCCTCGACTGACACCGAGTCTAGCACTTGAGGAATAACGGATTAAGTCTGAATTTAACTTCTTTCATCCCTTTTCATGATCTGGTAAGTCCATACTGGATTTAGTTTAGGGAATACTAATATGTCACCTTCACTCTTTATCTAAATTCCCTGATCTAGACTATCTATCTCACGGACTACTTGATACCTGACTCCAAGTACTGTAACATGTCCTCTGTCCCTAGTTCTGGTAGGGGTACCTTTTCTTTACGTTTTTTCGTTTTACCGACAGACCCCTCCGGAATGTTTATCGACACTTTTCTTCTCTTCACTTTTCGTTTCCTCTTTTCCTTTCTATATTCGTAGTCTTACGTCTCAAGGTCTCTTATCGTTCCTCTCTATTCTTTCGGAATGAATCGACCGTTATGTCATAACTCATTTTGTCTGAGACAACAGTAACTCAACTTACGTGTCGAATAGATAGAAGTAAGACAGGAGTGAACTATTTCAGAAAATCGATATCTCAAAGGACACTCTGTCTCAAAGGAGGCTCTGTATCTGTCCAAACTGTATCAATACGTAAGTCGTTCACAAATAACTCGTGGATGACACCCCAGTTCAAGAAAAGAGTCACCCTGAATCGTTCACTGGTTTTGTTTTTTTTTCTAAGAAGGAAGTACCTTCAACGAAAGATTTCTTGTTCGTTTGTTACTTTTAGATACCATCAAATCTACCATTTACGACACCTCTTTTAATGCCACCCTTTCCCTTCATCCCTTCTCTGTACCAACAACCCTCTCTCCCAACATGAAAATCTTTCAAACCGGTTCCTTCCGAAGTGACTCTAGACTTGACACAAGATTCTTTCGTTTCCTAGTTAGGTCCACCTATTGATCCCCTTCTCGTAAGGTCCGTTTTCCTGGTCGTTCACGGTTCCGGGACTCCACCCTCTTTCGGACCACCCGTAACCAAACACTATAACAATAATGACAATGAAAAAAAATTGCCAATCATTACTAACAAAACTCTCCCTTGGGGAAAATTTAAGACCAGTCGTTATACCGACCCACAACATTCCTAAGATCTTTCCCTAGGACCTCCTCTGTCTTCCTCTCAAACGGACCCGCCGGACGTCCCTACCTTCCTAACTCACCTCCTATCCACGTGTGGTTACCACCCCCAACCTCACTCGTCCAAGCGGAAATAGTCTCTATGCGTAGTCACAGGAATCAACGTCTATTCAGAGAGAAAACAGTGGGTACTTCGGGGAAACGTAGTCGAGAACAAAACGTGTGGATCAAAGTATGTACGGGATGTATTCTGGGTCATTCCATAGACTCCCCCTCTAACGGTAAAACGGCAACTCCTTTAACCCCTGGTCGACGTGGCTTGAATGACTACCGTCTCGGTCCTGAACGGGAAACGTCGAGAGTCTCAGAGACGAGACTGGCTCCGCCTTCCCCTGGGAAAAGGTCGGACGAACCACATCCCCACTTCTTGTTCTGGTTTGAAGTGACTGATCTGAGGAGACGAAGACCTTTGGATCTCCACCCGGGACACGACCGGGAATTCGAAGTCCTGACCGGAAGTTTCTCGTTTTGACACCACAATCCCGAATCTTCAGTCACCCCTTACAATTTTCGTAGATGACAAACGACTCCCGTAGACAATACGGTCTGAGAGACGGTTCGCGAAAGACATGTACTAGAGTAAACTAAGAGCTTTGTTGAGACATTTCATTAATAATAGTGTCACTAAGACTGTTGTCAGGGTACTCCTTCGTCAATCGTATATTCCCTTCCTCCGGGTCTCCAAACTCCCTACGGGTCCCTTCCCGGCGAACTCATACCACTCCCGGAGAGACTGAAATACCGACGACAGAAGTACTGCCAAGAACCCCTCTCCTACCGTCTCTACCCTGGGGAGGACCCATCCACCCTAGTGGATCGGGAACCCACGAAAATGAAGCTCCACCATGTCGAAAAGAACCTTCCGGCTCCGACGGGAGAAGACCATCCGATCCTGACCACCGGTGGGACATGTCGTGGTACGAAGACACGAAGTGCTCACCGAGTCACCATTTCTTAGGTGGACGTTTGTGTCCTCTGTACTCAAGTCAGAGACCCAACCCTTCTGCCAAACCTCTTCCTTTACCGTTGGATGAGGTCATAAGAACAGACCCTTTAGGGAGTCTGTCTCCTCGGACCACCCAATGTCAGGTACCCCAACGTTTCTTAACCTACACTGATTCGTACGTGCGTGTACGTACCGGTTCCCTGTCCGCACTCGACCCCGAAACACATGTCTATACGGGGTCTGTCCGAGGTCCCAGTTCCCGTGGTTGGTAAGGAGTAGACCCCGAAACCAGGTGGGTGGGTGGAAGGGTTCCTGGAAGACAGTAGAAAGGACGGGGTAGGGAACGGGAGAGAACAACAGAGGGAGTCGTAGGAGGGTAGAATTTTTCGGAAGAGATCTGTGGTGTAAAGGGGGGTCAGGTTAGGGAACGAGGGAGAACTTTTGGTTTGACTCAACAGATGAGAGTGAATAGATATGAGTGAACAGAGAAAGGGAATCGTGGGTGAAGAATTCGGTGACGAAGGACTGGAGGTGAGTAGTAAAGTTCCTTAAAGGAGAAGGGTTACAGGGGTCACTAGCCGTCCTAGGTCACTCGTGAAATATGATTTGTGAGTAGAACTTAATAAGTTTATTATGTAACTAAGTAGACGTCTTCTCTTCATCTTGTAGTCGAAACATAGAGGTCTCTATTAGTTGTAAGCCTCAAACTCAAACCACCGCTAGAAGATTTTTATGAATGTTTATACTAGGCATCTTTTATATGTTTCATGCGACACTAAAACATTGTTATATTTTATAAGTAGACCATCCGTGACACAGAGTCACCGAAATTTTCAGTCGTCTGAAACCTCTAGACAGACACAACTATGTAAATCTGGAACATCCCCTGTAAGGAATTAGGAGGTTATAAAAAAACGAAAATGGTACTTTTTTCCGAAACAAACAAAACATGACAAAAAAACCTCACACACGCACGCACACACACACACACACACACACACACACACACATCTCTTGTAAATTACACTCTAGAAAGGAGTGTTAAAAAAATGCATATATTCATTGAGTCTACCACTTCCTGTCCCTTCGGACCGCACGACGTCAGGTACCCTAGCGTTTCTCCGCCTGTGTTGACTCGCTGACTTGTTGTTCCTTAACAATTGATATCCGTGACACAACATGTCGTCTAGAGATCTTGAATAAGAAGAACGTCTTGACTGCGATATGTGTGACTTGTCATTGAGGGGTAAACTTTGTAAGAAAAAAAAAATTTTCAAAAATCTTAAATAAACATTAACCTCATATAAATTTAACGTTATAACATAATTAATGACAATATGTTATTTCATTGAGTCAATATGTATATATATATAGTAAAAAGTATAAGAAAAGGTAATACTAAATAGTGTCCTATAACTTATATCAAGGGACACGACATGTCATCCCGGAAAACAAATAGGAAAAAGACATATGGTCAAACGTAGACGATTAGGGTTTGAGGGTTAAGTTGGGAGAGGGTGTGGGGTAGGGGAACCGTTGGCGGTTAAGTGAGAGATACAGGGACTAAGATAAAGACAAAGAATCTAACCAAGTAAACACAGTATAAAATCTAAGATGTATATTTTCATTGTGGAATATCATAGACAGAAAGAGAAAGACTGAATGAAGTGAATCATATTATTAAAGATCAACGTACGTAATTTTATATCAGAAAAATTTTTGTGTCCGTATTGAATCTCTATAACACCCAATCCAAGGTCTGTTGATGTCCTTTCCAGTGTTATTTTACTCAGTGCATTTACAAAACCAAAGGGTCACGTATATTTTCGATACGAATATGATATAACATCAGATAATTTACACGGCACCGTAATACAGAGTTTTTTTGTATGGAATTCAGTTTACATGTATGGAATTCAGTTGTTATAAAATAAAGATTTTTTACGATTGATAGTAGACTCCGAAGTCACTCAACATTAGAAAAACGACCACCTGTCAGAACAAAACTACAACTACCGACCACCAACTGGTCCCACCAACAACGACTTCCAACCCCACCGATCAAAGAATTCCCTATCGAGGTGAAAAGTGACTTTATGGATCTGCAACAACATCCTAATAATTAACCGGATTAAAATCATACCAACCCAACAATACAGAGTTCCTTATCCCTCCGGATTTTTCTCCCTCTCTCTCAACCCCTTACCGATCACCCACCTCGGTAGTCTTGTGTGTTGTAAATAGGTAATTCAAGTAGTAGAGAATACCCGTGCCAAGTACCGTGGGATTTTGTTACCGTCTCAGTGTAGTTCCTAGTGACTAGTGTCTAGTGGTATTGCCTATGTCAGTGCGACGTTTTCAGACTTTATAGGTCTCTTAATGATTTTACACTGTGTCTCTCCACTTCACTCGTTTGCGACAACCTTTTTACCACGGTCATCTGAACGAAGTACGTTCCAACGGTGTCTGATAGTCAAAATTTCTTTTTGGGGTTATAGACACTTCGTGTCGTTTCACTTCAGACTCCGGAGACTGTCACGTCCGCAGAGGACGAGTCCACACTTGACATTCTGTCCCAAAGGAACCGTCTTTACCGTATCATTGGAGACGTAACAGGACGGAGAAGACCTCTACGACAGAGAAGGGAGAGACGGTCAGGATACGGTCGAACGGTGAGCGAGGTCGACCTTAACAAGGAGACCTAAGGTCGAGTCCGAGGGAAGAAAATATTTGAGAAGTAGAAGGACGACGATGACGACGATTCAGCGAAGTCAACACAGGCTGAGACACGTTGGGGTATCTGTCGTCGGGTAGTCCGAGGGACAGGGACCCTAAGAGGTCCGTTCTTATGACCTCACCCAACGGTAAAGGAAGAGGTTACGTACTTTCACTTTTCAGTTTCACTTCAGCGAGTCAACACAGGCTGAGAATCGCTGTGGTACCTGACGTCGGAAGGTCCGAGGAGGTAGGTACCCTAAGAGGTCCGTTCTCATGACCTCACCCGACGGCAACGGAAGAGGTGAAGTAGAAGGATCCCCTAAAGTAGAGGAGGGTACCGAAGTTCATAGGGGTTCTACGGTGGTGGAGGGGTCAAAGGAAAAAGATTAATTGAAAAACCGACGGGACCCAGAACAACGAAAACGTCCGAAAAAGATCAATACCCCTCGTCCGCGATGAGAAACAACGTCACGAAGAGACGCTACTGGAGAGCAACGTCTCGTACCCGAGTTATCAACACTACGTACCCGGGTCAACACGACGTCGTGTACCCTAGGAGGACCCGGTCCCTAGTTTTGGCACAGGGGACGTAACCGTCCGCCTGAGGATCAACTATGATGTCCTACGGACCTCGGTCGCACAAGTTTACGCAAGTGTTAGAAGGGAAGTTCTCCCCGGGGATCCAGACGCCCCACACTTCAGGGGGAGAATGGGGTGTAGGGGTGCACGGCAGATAGTCGTTCGAAAGGTCGGGACGGAGGTCTGGTGTGGGAGGGGCGAAAGATCGCGTCGCACAGTACAGAGGGCCCCTCCAGGAAGGCCCGGGAGGGAACAGGCAAAAGTGAACCACAGACCTCACTGTACGTGAATCCGGAACGGAATTTCTACGCGTAGACTGGTACAGGAAAAGGGAGAACTCTAGGGTAGTCTGGCAGAGGGTGTTGGACGTCGTAGCTTGTATTTAGGTGTAGTCGGAAGAAGAAGAGGGGCAACCGAGACGGACGGAGGGAGGTTGGAGTAGGAGGGGGCGACCAGTGGGACGGGTCTGGTGTGGTCGTAAGAGACAAGGAGGTAGTCCGACTCGCCAGGTCCGACTAATGACACTATTAGAGAGCCAGGTAGGTGTAATGACGGTTACCGTCCTAAGTAGAAAATATCGACTCATTATCAGGTAACGCATATAGGTGGCGTAGAAGGAGTAGATGAGTAGATATTGACCTGTAAAGCCAACGAAGGTACGGAGCTGATGATATTTGACACGACGTCACTTGCAACACCACGTCCGTAGAAAAGCTTAACGTCGAAAGTAGAAAAGACCCATATACGGGTCCTCACCCCAATGACCTAGTATATATACCGTCGAGACAAAAATCAAAAAAATTCCTTGGAGGTAAGATAAAAGGTATCACTGATATGATTAAATGTAAAGGTGGTCGTCCGATCCTCCCAAGGGAAAAGGGGTGTGAAAGAGGAGTCGAATTTGAAGACTGGGAGTCTTTCGACGGACGGTGTGGAGAGTGGGTCAAGAGACGTAGGATGTAAGAGATCATAGGGTATGAAAAAGAGGTACCGAGGACAGGTAAACATTAGGATAGTAATAAGTCACAAGGAAGCAAGGAGGGGAAGAAAGGGCAGACAGACTTTCCAGGTGTTAGTCTCTGGGACAGACGAAATGAGTCGCGAAACGAAAGTAAACGTGGACAGCGTCTCGGACCACTGAGCTATCTACGCGTTCTCTGTGAACGGTCCCGTCGAAGCTCCGCAGAAAAGGCGGCTTCGCGACACCGACTCTCGGTCACTCGATTTCAGCGTGTCAATCTTAAGATCGACCCAATCTTAAGATCGACACCGTGGACGTTCGGCACACTACGACTTGTTCAGTGAATTCCGGAGAGTCCCGGAGACAAGGGACTGAGTATTCTACTAATACTCCTACTACTCTTACAGATATTTTATAAATTACGTTACTGACCGCATACCATTAGGTAGTTCCTCACTGTTACCAATAATAAATTTATTGATATTAGTTTCGAGTTGGTGTCCAGGGGTTTCACGATGGGAACGACGAAGGAGAGTGGAGTACCCACTTCGGCCCTCGTCTTGGTGTAAAAGCACAGACGTCTCTCCGTCCCAGAAACCTTCGGTCGAGACTACTCCCGTCAAAGGCGAGATGTCCCCGGAAGCTAAGAGGGAGACGATGAGTGACTGACGCAGTGGGTCTGTTCACCCGAGGAAACTTGAGTTAAAGTACGAGACATTCTGCACCGGTATTTATAAAGTATCCTATCAATGTCTGTAGTGTACTCTATTACGTGTCTTTTTGGAGTACGACTTTTCAACGATGTAATTTTAATTTATGTCAGAACAATGTTTGAGTCCTACCGATTCCTACCGGGACACAAAGATGGTACAAAGTTTTGACGAAGGAACAATTAGTACCTCTTAGTCCAAACTCCAACTATCAACCAAGACGGAGGATGTACGACACACCGGAGAGACTCCTACAAAAAAAGAGACATCTTACCTCGATTATGGGGAGACCACCCCATACCATTCCTCCTTTATTCTCACTTAGATTTTGTTCCCAACTGTTTAATACCTACCGCACAAAACGTCTCAAAATGACCGAGTGCCGGTACAGGTAAGTGAATACGAAATAGACACCGACGAACCACAATGTTTCCGTCGAATCGATACGTCTTTGATGACCGAGTCTTTTGTATTTTATAAATGAGAGACCGGAAAGTACCCTTTTTAAACGGTTCCGGATACATTTCGGACAGTAAACCACGGAGGAACACCATCCGCGGGTACCGACGAAAGAAGTGGTTGTTGTAGTGACAACAGACATAGTAATTAAGTCGTTAGTACACTTCGTGACAAGACCTTTCAACTCCTCCTTCTCCGGAACGACCTCGTGGGTCGTGTCACGGTGTGTGTCCCGGCCGGAAACCTACACCCTACTGGACACGGTTCTTCTGAGAACTCGACCGTTTGAAAGATGATGTAGTTTACTATAAAAGAGAGGTAAATTTAGACGGTCCTTTTATACAGTCTTCGGACAAAAGTCCCGGTGGTACTTAGACATGTCACGGAAACACCCTTAATTTTACATGGAACTTCTGTGACAATGTTTATGTACCTAAAACAATCTCATTCTACGAAGTGGTAATCCTTCAACTTTATTTGTATGGTTATATGACACATCGGAGACTTACCTCGAAGGGTCCACCACGTCACCAATTCTTATACGGATGATTACCTCCTCTGTGTCCTCTGTACCCAAGGTAGGGACCTAACCCTTATAGGGGACCTTATCCTTTACCGTTGGGTGAGGTCATAAGAACGACTTTTGAAGGTACCTGTCGTCTCGGACCACCCGATGGCAGGTACCCCAACGTTTGTCAGCCTATGTTGACTCGCTGACTTATACGTACGTACTAAGAGACTTACCCCGGGGTGGGAGGGATCCCAACTCGCCAAGTGGGAGACGTGTCGACATGCACCGTCGGGAAGAACAGTTGTCCCTTAGTCACACTCAAGACCAACAACATATAGACAACAGATTTTCACTCCGGGTAAAGAATACCTGGAGGAATCCGTATCGATACTGAAACGGGGAGTAGACACGAAGGAACCGGAGGTACCCGGGTCGTCCGAGACCGCGAAGGAGTGGTGGTGGAAACCCTGGGGTGTCCGTCTCTACCTCAACCAGGTCCTATAACCACAGGGGCGGTCATTCTAGTAGATACGGTTAGGGACATTCGTTTAACGTGTGTAGTTCATACGACGGTTCGTGCCCCAGGCCGACGACTCGAAACTGTTGCTCTACCTCGACCGTTTCCACCACTTTTCGGTGGGGTCACGGTTCATTCGACTCTTGGTGAGTCCACCCTCCGACCCGACACCCAATCTCACCCCCCTCATCCACTTTATCCCAACCCCGACTCCTGGGACGGGACCTCGGTCAGTATCGGTGTCCTCCAACCCCGTCCGTGAGGACCCGACCTGGGTCCTACGGTCTCCGACTAATCCCACCTCCATCTTTACTACCCAATATCAGGTCCGTTTCGGGTACCATAACGTCTCCAGTTTCAGTACCGTCTTCCTCGTCACGAGTCCTTTACGGTGGCTCCTCCGCCGTAAACTCCACCCGGAAGTCCCCGCTGACCGTAGACCTCGCCCGTATTTGTCACGTAGTCTCCCTCGACGTCCTCGTTCGTGTACTTCCGGTCTTCGTCGTGTCCCGCAAACGTCCTATTCGTCTTTAACTACACCGACCTAGTATGGTACACGCCGGTCCCCACTTCCTCTTCAGTCACTGCGACCAGTGTCCCGTCCGTGGGGTCACGTGTACCCGAAACCTTCCCCAGTCCCGACCTGTAGAAAAAGTACACACGGGGAGTGGACCAGTGACCTGTGTGACCTCCCCGGTTCTCCCCGTGGTGAGCCCAAGTGGGTTTCGTCGAAGACAAAACTGATAAAGTGTATAACTCCTATGTCCGTAAAAGTTATTCTGACAAATTTTTTTTTTACCAGGGGAGATGGGGTGGTATGTTCTCTTCAACCTCTTCGGACGGACTAACCCTCCTTCATCCCGACGGGTCCCCCTTTGACCACTCCGGCCCTGGTCCCGTCCCCAGGGTACCTTCCCAGCCCCTTGTAAATCCCTCACCTAACCTGTCCTGAATCTCCAACTGACCGACACGTCCCCCTCCTTCCCCCGACCCCGAAGACCCCAACCTATATCGAGACTCGGTACTCCCAAGTAGGGGGATCTGATCTCTTCTACACCGACCCCACCTCCTTCATCCGAGGGTGGGGACGGCTCCACGACGGGGTACAGAGGGAGGAGTCCTACCAAGACACGTAACGGTGGCTCCTGAGGGTGAGAGACTCGGCGGACTCGGAGTTCAAGCCTCGAAGCGACTTTAGGACGGCTGTGGACGAACTCTTACGGTTCTCCCTGGTACATCTCCACTATCCACACTCCACTCACGGCCTTGGGACGGTAGGGGGTGGTACGGGCGACGGAGGACGAAGAAAGGGTCCTGAATGAGTTAAGACACACCCTGGAGGGGGTCCCGGGAGTTCCGTCCGGACAGGGACCAAGACCTTAAGACGGTAAACTCTCAAAGAAGGGAAACCTTTCTTCCAAACCTCACAGGGTCACGGGGTTAGGGTGTCAGACGTCTTCCAGGACAGGGTCCTCCAAGGTCCTCCCTGGACCGAAACGTCCTTCACAGGGGTCGGACTTCGATTTCCAGTAGGACCGTGTGGAACAGAAACTGCGAAAAGACCACTCCTACACCTTCTTCGGTCTTAATCCTGGACTACTAAATTGAAAGGATACGAGACCTAAAACCTGCCGGTCCGTGACACGATTTGCGAGGTATCTGTAACAGGGTGTTAAAACCCTGGAATAGGGGTGTAATAGGAAACTATTTCGGAAACTGACACACCTAGTGTTATTTGACACCTTTTAAGACTTTCTCTACCCTTATGGTCTGGTGGACTGGACGGAGAACTCTTTAGACATACGTCCAGTCCTTCGTTGTCAATCTTGACCTACACCTTGTTGTCTGACCAAAGTTTATCCTTTTCCTCATACAGTTCCGACATATAACAGTGGGACGAATAAATTGAATATACGTCTCATGTAGGACTCTTTGCGACCTGACCTTCTTTGTGTTCGACCTTAGTTCTAACAACCCTCTTTAGAGTTATTGGAGTCTATACGTCTACTGTAGTGGGAATACCGTCTTTCACTTCTCCTTGATTTTTCGGAGAACTACTTTCACTTTCTCCTCTCACTTTTTCAACCGAATTTCGAGTTGTAAGTCTTTTGCTTCTAGTACCGTAGGTCAGGGTAGTGAAGTACCCTTTATCTACCCCTTTGTCACAGTCTGAAATAAAACCCCCCGAGGTTTTAGTGACGTCTACCACTGACGACGGTACTTTAATTTTCTGCGAATGAGGAACCTTCTTTTCAATACTGGTTGGATCTATCGTATAAGTTTTCGTCTCTGTAATGAAACGGCTGATTCCAGGCAGATCAGTTCCGATACCAAAAAGGTCACCAGTACATACCTACACTTTCAACCTGACACTTCTTCCGACTCACGGTTTCTTAACTACGAAAACTTGACACCACAACCTCTTCTGAGAACTCTCAGGGAACCTGACATTCCTCTAGGTTGGTCAGGTAAGACTTCCTCTAGTCGGGACCCCAAAGAAACCTCCCCCTTACTACGACTTCGACTTTGAGGTCATGAAACCGATGGAGTACTCTTCTCAACTGAGTAACCTTTTCTGAGACTACGACCCTCCCTAACCCCCGTCCTCCTCTTCCCCTGCTGTCTCCTACTCTACCGACCTACCGTAGTGTCTGAACTACCTGCACTCAGACTCACTTGAGGTCCTCTACCACTACCTGTGCCTCCGGACCGCACGACGCTAAGTACCCCAGCGTTTCTCAGTCTGTGCTGACTCGCTGACTTGACTTGGCTAGGGGTGAAATATCTACCCCTTTGACTTCGTACCGGCCGGTGTGACGACTCACTCTACATGCAATCAAGACCGACTGAGACCCCGGGATCGGGAGTAGGGTCCTTCCGAGTCGGGGGTCTCCGTCGCACCTCCCTACTCTCCCCGTGGTTCACGGTTTCCAGGAACCTAGATCAGGGGACAGGTGAGAAGTAAACGGTGTACCGGGAACCGTTGGGTGAGTTGGAAAATCCGGGTGTCAGTGACGTAGACCTTTTACCCGCGTCGTAGGTCATACGAACCCGTTCCGACGACGACCGACTCCGACTTCACCACTGTGGACCCCAAGACACACATTCGGCTCTGAGAAGGAAGAAGGGGTCAAAAGTGTAACCGTCACCGACAGGACTGGGAGTCCGGATGCGAGTCAGGTAACGTCTGCGGGCCCAACACAAGCTTTACCCACGACTCGACCCGGTGTCCTACGTGTAGGACCTGGAGCCGCCGCCGAAGGGACCTCACCTCCTACGGTTTCACTCTAAGCTTCTCCATTCACCCCAGTGTTCACAACACGACCCGACCCACCCCCAACCCCCCCAATGTCACTAGGATCCTTCGGGGGACACTCACCCAGGGGACATGATACACGACGCGAACCACGAAACGGACCTAATAGAGTAATAATTGGGACACAATGTCGACTCGTTTGACTCCGAGTATCTTCGATGAAGTAAAGGACTCAGGTACCGTCCCGGCCGACGTGTGGGTCGAGAAGGGCCTGAGACTTGTACGTGTATAAACTCCGAATTGGCCCGGTATAGACGTATTCAGTATTTCAAGAGACTCCCAGACCCATACGGGATAAGTGGGAGGATACCCTACTACTCTTTAGTTCAATCCGTCCCCTTCCTTTTCGGTTGGGAGACAGATGAGCATCAGGTAGACAGAGGAAGGATGGACGTTCAAAGTCAAGTCAAGTCAACGAGTCAACACAGACTGAGAAACGTTGGGATACCTGACGTCGTGTGGTCCGAAGGGACAGGTAGTGGTTGAGGACCTCAAATGGGTTTGAGTACAAGTAACTCAGTTACTACGGTAGGTTGGTAGAGTAGGAGACAGCAGGGGAAGAGGAGGACGGAAGTTAGAAAGGGTCGTAGTCCCAGAAAAGTTTACTCAGTCAAGAAACGTGGTCCACCGGTTTCATAACCTCAAAGTCGAATTTGTAGTTACTAGTAAGTCCTAACTAAAGGTTACTAGTAAGTCCTAACTAAAGGAAATCCTACCTGACCAACCTAGGGGGACGGCAGGTTCCCTGAGAGTTGTCAGAAGAGGTTGTGGTGTCAAGTTTTCGCAGTCAAGAAGCCGTGAGTCGAAAGAAATATCAGGTTGAGAGTGTAGGCATGTACTGATGACCTTTTTGGTATCGGAACTGATCTGCCTGGAAACAACCGTTTCATTACAGAGACGAGAAAACCAGTATTGAAAGGAAGGTTCTTCATTCGTAGAAAATTAAAGTACCGACGTCAGTGGTAGACGTCACTAAAACCTCGGGGGGGGGGTTTTTTTGTTCAGACAGTGACAAAGGTGATAAAGGGGTAGATAAACGGTGCTTCACTACCCTGACCTACGGTTCTAATTTAGTCCTTTTTACACAGTATCGTTAGGGGTGACCTTGGTGATCCCCTACGAAAAGGAATCATTTACGGAGCAAGACCTGATAAGTGTAGAACCTTGACTTAAATTCTTTTATTAGACACTGCCTATTTTTTTTAATCGAAGTTTCTACTCGTAACGTTGTAAGAAGTATTGACTTCAAGTCACCTGAAAGGACCAGGTTGATTGTGACGACGACGACGACGATTCAACGAGATCAGCACAGACTGAGACACGCTGGGGTATCTGTCGTCGGGTGGTCCGAGTGGGACACGCACCCTACGAGGTCCGTTCTTGTGACCTCACCCAACGGTAAAGGAAGAGGTTACGTACTTTCACTTTTCACTTTCACTTCAGCGAGTCCCTAACCGATTTAATGTCATGTAAGAAAGAAAAATACATTTTATAAAAATGAAAATATTTCTATATTAAAAAATATTTTTACAAAAATATTTTTATAAAATAGTATACCGTTACTATGGTCACATAAAAGACCCATTTACGTTTATACTAAACAATTTTATAAAAATAAAAATTTAGAAAGAGAAATTAATGAATTTTTTTCAATAAAATTGACATCCTATTAACGAAATATCTTCAAACAAAAGACGGTTTATAGGTGTACTTAGTCGGTATCCATATGTGTACAAGGGAGGGAGAACTTGGAGGGTTAAGAGATCTAACAGTGTCTCGGAGACAAACTCCAGGAACTCATTTAATACCATATAAGAATACCCTTTTCTTAAATGTATCTAAATATATGTAAATGTATCGTTCTTCTCTATTCTTTCGGAAGGAGTCGTAAGTCACGTTTCTTTATCTCCTTTTGTTGTCTTCCCCTTTCTGATCTCTAGAGAAGTTCTTTTAATCTCTATGGTTCCCTTGTAAAGTACGTTTCTACCCGAGCTATTTCCTGTCTTTAACATCGTCTTCTATAATTCTTCTCCACCGTTCTTATGTGTCTTCTTGACAAGTTTTTTCTAGAAGTGTTGGTTCTATTAGTACTACCACACTAGTAAGTGGATCTCGGTCTGTAGGACCTTACACTTCAGTTCACCCGGAATCTTTCGTAGTGATGTTTGTTTCGATCACCACCACTACCTTAAGGTCAACTCGACAAAGTTTAGGACTTTCTACTACGACACTCCCACGATGTGTGTTATAGGGTCGTTTAAACATTTTGAGTCGTCGCCGGTGTCCTGACCTTTTCCAGTCAAAAGTAAGGTTAGGGTTTCTTTCCGTTACGTTTTCTTACGAGTTTGATGGCGTGTTAACGTAAGTAGAGTGTGCGATCATTTCATTACGAGTTTTAAGAGGTTCGGTCCGAAGTCGTTATGTACTTGGCACTTGAAGGTCTACAAGTTCGACCCAAATCTTTTCCGCCTCCTTGGTCTCTAGTTTAACGGTTGTAGGCGACCTAGTAGCTTTTTCGTTTTCTCAAGGTCTTTTTGTAGATAAAGACGAAATAACTGATTCGGTTTCGGAAACTGACACACTAGTGTTATTTGACACCTTTTAAGACTTTCTCTACCCTTATGGTCTGGTTGACTTGGGGAGAACTCTTTAGATATACGTCCAGTCCTTCGTTGTCAATCTTGACCTGTACCTTGTTGTCTGACCAAGGTTTATCCTTTTCCTCATGCAGTTCCGACATATAACAGTGGGACGAATAAATTGAATATACGTCTCATGTAGTACTCTTTGTGACCTGACCTCCTTCGTGTTCGACCTTAGTTCTAACAACCCTCTTTAGAGTTATTGGAGTCTATACGTCTACTGTGGTGGGAATACCGTCTTTCACTTCTCCTTGNACCGAATTTCGAGTTGTAAGTCTTTTGCTTCTAGTACCGTAGACCAGGGTAGTGAAGTACCCTTTATCTTCCCCTTTGTCATCTTTGTCACAGTCGGAAATAGAAAAACCCGAGGTTTTAGTAACGTCTACCACTGACGTCCGTACTTTAATTTTCTGCGAATGAGGAACCTTCTTTTCAATACTGGTTGGATCTATCATATAAGTTTTCGTCTCAGCAATGAAACGGTTGATTCCAGGTAGATCAGTTCCGATACCAAAAAGGACACCAGTACATACCTACACTCTCAACTTGTCACTTCTTTCGACTCACGACTTCTTAACTACGAAAACTTGACACCACAACCTCTTCTGAGAACTCTCAGGGAACCTGACGGTCCTCTAGGTTGGTCACGTAAGACTTCCTCTAGTCGGGACCCTAAAGAAACCTTCCTTACTACGATTTCGACTTTGAGGTCATGAAACCGGTGGAGTACGTTTCTTAACTGAGTAACCTTTTCTGAGACTACGACCCTCCCTAACCCCCGTCCTCTTCTTCTTCTGTTGTCTCCTACTCTACCGACCTATCGTAGTGATTGGACTACCTGCACTCAAACTCACTTGAGGCCCTCTACCACTACCTGTCCCTCCGGACCGCACGACACTAAGTACCCCAGTGTTTCTCAGCCTGTACTGACTCTCTGATTTGACTTGACTGTATGTACCTCTCTAGTAAGTTACATGACTCATTTCGTCCAATATTTTTGGACATATGAATATCGGGATAATACAAAGATTATTTTTTAGTCTAAAAGTCCAAACATATTTTTCCTCAATTTCCTCACTAAGGTTATTTAATCGTAACTTATCCAATTAGACCCCAATCTTAATCCCCACTGAAAATAGAAGAAAAAGGAAGAGACAGAACAGATACTTTTACACAACAAATCGTATGACCAATGGATCTTTTCTTTCTAGACGTAGTGTCTAAGACAGTAGACTCATGATTGACAATCTAATTTTCAAGGAAAAAGGTAACACCCCCCGTAACTTCCCACTAAAAGTTCCCATTCCCAGAACTGGGACGAGGTAGACACGAACGGACGGAACCGGTCGACAGACACTAATGGTCGACCCCAGAATCGTCGACGGTTCAAGACGAAGAGCTTTAGTTTCGACGAAAGTTCTTCATTCTGAACCTCGACATCGATCAGAGGTCGTATTTGGGGTGTAAAGTTTGTACTTTAACAGAGACATGGGAGTCTAACGAAGACACTAGTTGAGTCGGAACCTGGATATGAAGGGCCTCCCGACACCACACCTGTATGAACGGTTCGACCCCGCGATGATGCACTGGAGTCGGAAGTGGAACCGATAGTCGTAGTAGCGGTTCTTCCTCCAAGAAGACCTAGTCGGTCCGTCCCTCCCATCCACGGTCCACCCGTCACCTCCGGGTAAGAAGGGATTTCGGCTCCTACCAACAACCGACTCGACCCAAACTAAAATCCGCCACCCCCTTTAGACTTCTGACCGAGGAAGAAATCCCTTTAAATGGCAGTACAGAGGAGTGGGGGTTCTGTGAGAAAATCGTAGAAAAAAAAGGGGATACGTACAAATATAAAATACTTCTAACTCTAGTTTCGTTGAAACCCCTCTTGTCTATGAAATAATTTGGATAACATATACCCAAAGGATACACCGCGTCACCATTTCTTAGACGGATGGTCACGTCCTCTGCGTTCTCTGTGTCCAAACTAGGGACCCAGTCCTTCTAAGGGATCTCTTCCTTTACCGTTGGGTGACATCATAAGAACGGACCTTTTAACGTACCTGTCTCCTCGGACCGCCCGATGTCGTGTACCCCAACGTTTCTCAACCTGTACTGACTCGTGCGTAAAATATCACGTCTACTCCTTTGACTCTCGGTCTGTCTTATGTCCACTTAACGAATTCTCGATCATTCACCACTTGGGACGTAAACTGGGGTACAAACAGAAGAAAGGTCTCAGGTCCGAGAATGAGTAGGATGACGAAGAGTATTGTATTATTTTTATTAACTGTTGGTGAATATGACTGGATTCGGGTAAAACGTCTGATGTCTTGTATCCGCACTTCTCCTACCCAGTGAGTGTGTTTCAGTGTGTCGACTCTTCCCCCGTCGCGGTCCCAAGTTCAGGTCCGATCCGACTGAGTACCTGTCTCCTCGAACCGCCCGATGTCAGGCACCCCAACGTTTCTCAACCTGTGCTGACTTCGCTGATTGTGAAAGTCCGACTGAGTTCCGAAAAGACAGGTGTGACGGTCGTAGTCACGAGGAGTGACTGGAAGGCCTATCTAGTCAGGAGGGTCGTCGGAGAACTCACACTCCAGACTGAGACTAGAACCTCGAAAAAAGAGACGAGACCCTGGGGGTCAGACTTTCAGACCCACAAAAAGGGTCTCTACCCACCACCCGAGGTCCACCTTCCAGAAGACACACACATACACACGCATCCCTACCTTAAGAAGACCGAAGGAAAGGTCTAGACCCTAATATGAAAGATCAGGTCGGACCCCTCTTCCGTTACCGTGGGGTGAGGTGATGAGAACGGACCTTTTAGGGTACCTACCTCCTCGGACCACCCGACGTCAGGTACCCCAACGATTCTCAGCCTGTGCTAACTCGCTGAAGTGAAAGTGAAAAGTGAAAGTACGTAACCTCTTCCTTTACCGTTGGGTGAGGTCACAAGAACGGACCTCTTAGGGTACCTGCCCCCTCGGACCACCCGACGGCAGATTCCCCAGTGTGTCTCAGCCTGTGTTGACTGCACTGTCGTCGTCGTCGTCGTCAGGTCGGACCTCTGGGCTGAAGAGTAAGGTCGAGTACACAACGGGGTGACACACATGAAGACTCGACGACTGAGTCAGAGAGTCCCAGAACTCAAGACCACCCGACGAAAAGTCGGAAACGACCCCGTAGTTCCCCGAGTCTACGTTCGGACCTCACACAGGATCCGTCCCAACGAGTCGACGTTTCCACAAAGGTTGGGTCGGTACTTGTGTCCTCCTCCGTCCTCGGCGGGGCATCGACTCCTCCCCCGTCGGGAGGACAGACGAACGACTCGGGCGGCAACAGGGTGGGGGAGTGTAGACGAACAAGGGGGGTTGGGGAGGGGAGGGACGTCTCCTTTGGCCAAGGAGGGGGTTCTCGTAGCACATGGTGGAGCCACTCCCGTATATACCTCAGAAGTCGAGTCAGGACAAACTGTCGTGGACGGGGCGGGGGTAGGACGTCTTCCACTCGGACGGGACGACCCGGACAAAAGTTAACACACCCACGTAAATATGAAAAAAAAAAACCACACACAACAATAGATTAAAATTTTTTCATTTTGTATAAGAAACCTCTTTCGTCTGTGATTCTCACTTCTTCGAATAGTGGGGATTAAGGTGGTGTATCTCTATCTGGGGAACTTATAAATCTAAAGTCAGAAAATTTTTTACACAATATGAAAAGGGGGTATTTCAACCCTAGTATAAGCAAACATTGGACTAACAAAAAGTGAAGTATACCCCACACTGAGAAAGGTACGGTAAGTGCTTAGAAATTGTTGTACGAAGAACTACTGGTATATTATAGAATCCGCTAGATTGAAATCGTTAACAGGTAAAACAAAGGACAAAAAACTCGAAGGACTCAGATAGAACTGTAGGTAGAGACTAGTGACGAGCACCCGAGCCAGAAGTAACACGACGCACCCGAAGTACAGGGGTCTCGTACACCCTAGAATCAAGGGACTGGTCCATAGCTTGGACATAGGGGACGTAACGTTCCGTCTGAGAATTGGCGACCTAGTGGTCCCTTCAGAGATTCTTAAACAAAATAACTCAAAAAGGTACAATTGTTCCCTTGTCCCTATCTATCTTGCAAGGAGGATCGGACGGCTTAGGTCGGGTCCCGGAGACCGTCGAAATCACCCGAAGATGCTCCCCTTTCTTTGGTCTGTGTGAACATAAAAGTGTCCGGAAACACACCAGGACGAAGTCCTTCCTTCGAGCTCACGGATTGGTCGTGGATCTGGTGGCACTCGAAAGTCACACACGACGACAAAAAGAAAGACAGAAAAAAAGGGGGGTCTCAGTTGGTCTACACCCGAGGAGAAACATCGAGAAGGACGGGTAGGGGATACGTCCGTCTCCCTCGAAGGGAGGAGGTCCGCGGGGGGTGGTGGGGGTGTTGACCTACTCAGGAGTAAGGTATCGACGTAGTAACGGATCATTCGGAGGGGCTACTACTTCACGAGCCCTTAAGTCTAAAGATGCCACTACGTGATCGCAACGAACGTAAGGACGCCAGAGGGTGTAGGATGGCGTGTCCCCTTCCTGGCCGGATCTGGTCGGTTCGGGGTCCAATGTGTCGTCCGTCGTCAGCGAAGGATCAGGGGAACGACCAGGGTCAGCGACGGAGGACAACGTCCGGTAGGGACTGGGTCAGGGGCAAGGGAAGTAGTCGAGGAGGCTCCTCGCCCCGACACCAGGGTCGGGTCGGGGTGTGGACGGGGTCCTCGAACCGCCTAGTCAGAGGTCGACCATAAGGACCGAACCCGTGGTCCTACAAGGATTGAGAAAGTCACCAGACAGGACGACGAGGAGACCCCCACGGGCCCAAAGAAGAAGCTCGACGGGTGGCGAATCCTCTGGTATGGGTCCCACCCCGGCGTCACACCGGAACCGCTGACTCATCTACCGTCGTGTGGATCCTTTACCCGATACCGACACGATCCTCACACAGCCCTCCCGGGTCGGGCCGGTCCCGTAGACGTGAGAGGCGGGGTTCCTTCCACGGGGAGTGGTCGGTCCTACCGTCGAAAGATGGGACGAGAAACACGGGTACCTGAAACTAAAACCTGGAGTCCATCTTTTTCAACACAATTTGTATTAGGAACGAAGTCCCATAAAAAGAGCAGTAACCTTATACACACCGGAAAAAAGCAAACAACAAATTAAATTTTTTATAAACTCGTGGAAGGTGTACGTGACTCCAGACGTCTTCCATCATCCATTCCTTCCTAACGAACACGGAACCTTTATGTTAGAACGACGCATCTTTGCACACACACACTGTGTGTGTGTCTCTTCATGTGTCTGATGTTGTTGCAGTACTCTTTTCATGTTTTTCATATCTTGTTTACAATGACACAAAAGAAGTTTTTATAAAATCATGAATTGTTGATTTTCTATTCCTGAATTCTTTGTGTCACAGTAGTAGTCTGATTTTTACCTCGTCAAGGTATCATAGGGAACAGTGGATCACTCACAAGTCTATAAGGGAATATTTATCAAAAATATCACCTAAAATGTCCACTCTTTTGACTCCGTATCCCTCCACTTCCTTGAATGAGTTTCAATGTGTCAATTATTTACCGTCGCAAAATTTGACATCTGGGAACCCCATCCCAAGTACAGAATAAGTAGAAACTAATAGAGAGACAACGATTTCTGGTTTGAGACTTGATGAAAGGATATTTTACTAACAGAGGGACATTTTAGCGACGGAGGAACATTTTACAGAAGTAATCGTAAATCCGTAACGATTAAAAAACAATAAGTACAAAGAAACTCATAGGAGACAGTTTTTGTGACAAGAAACAATCAGAGACATATCGACCGAGTTACATGTAGGAATTTCATATAAGGGAAAATTTTTGGTAAAAGAATACCACTCAGAGACCTTATCCCAATGACTCGTTCTCCTAAACTCGCAAAAATAAGGAGAACTATACATAACAATCCGACAAAAGGAGGTACGAACCTGATTATACTTAATAATGGTCATCACGATAAAGTGTTATTCGAGTGGTCGTAATGTGTGACACTGGAAAAAGAACAACCGATTAAGTAGACTTTACCATATGGAGTCAGAAAGTAAAAACGAAGAAACTGTTCATATTTCGGAAGAAATTATCTATAAAGTTGTGCGAGAGTATACAGAATTGATTCACAAGACGTTAATTATCATTCCCATAAATAGAGAAAGATGGACGAGACGCCCAATATCTAAATGGTATACAAATTAATGACCTCTTTTAAATCGTGTTTTCATTATTACGTGATTAGGGTGGTAAGTATCTACTGGTAACAATTTAAAATGAAAGTAAAGAAATTCACAGTATCACGTGTAACAAAATTGAAATTTTTTATATATATAATACTCTGTACCAAAAGAAAAAATATAATTAAGTTTAAAGTAATAAACGAGTCACACCCTTTATAGATTTAGTATCTTAACTCCTTTTAGTTGAAACAAAATACATTTAATATTTTCCGGTTGGTTTCGGTTTAGTACAAACTATTTCACTTGTAAAATTTTAATCTTTGGTCATATATTGGAGACGGAGGGTCTCTACGGGACCTATATATTATTGAATCAGTGAAACAGAAAATAATTGTTACAAACCCGTATAATTAAAATAGAAAAATTTTACGATAAAAACTTCGTTGTTACCTCCATTATTATAGGAAATGAGAACTTTTATAAAAACCGTACGAGAACAAATCAGTGATTCAACGCAGACCGAGAAAAAACTGGGGCGTCTGTATCGGGTGGTCCGAGAGGACAGGTACCCGAAGAGGTCCGTTCTTACGGCCTCACCAAACAGTAAGAGAAGAGGTTCTGTACTAAAAGAAATGACTATACAATCCATCTGAAAAATAAATATTTGTAAAATTTATAAGTGACTCACCAGATTTTACGTCAAGTCATTTACACAGAGTCATGAAGTATTTACGTTCCCAATTAATCCACACCTCTCCCAGGGTCTCCCCCGTTCATGGTACCCTCAAAATGCTCTGAGAAGCCTTCGTTTTAAGTCCCATGTTCGAGACTAGTAGGGTGAGACATGTCTCTGTGGAAACAACGGTTCTAGTCCAAGAGAGTAAACAGTAATATAAAATAAGATTAATAAAATACCAAATTTTTCATCCTAAGGCAGACCTCATGTAACGGCATATGAAAAAGTCCAGACCTAGACCAATCAAGAACAGAATTTTTAAGAACTCATTACTAAAGATTAGAATAAAGTAAAGACGAAACGGTATGATAGGTAATGAAAATAAAAAGTTACTAGAGATCAAAAATAGGACAAGAAACCTGTTGTCGAAACGCGATACAAATCTTTGGACCATCCCCCACGGAAGATAAAGGTCGTTACACCATCTCCTCTATGAGACTTGTCGAAGGGGTGACTGTTTCTTCTGACACAGGGCTGGATGTTCTATCGTCCCTTAGAAGTCTCCAGTGATGTGTTCACTTTCGTCCGTAGAGGTAAAGTGAATCACATTTTCAGTCAGTTGGGTGGTCAGACTCCCTAGGAAAAATTCCCATTCAATTTAGTCCAGAGAAAAGAGTGACTTTGAGACGAACCCGAGGACAGAGTGAGACTTAATTTCGGTCTCGGGAAGGTCGTCGAGGGCTCCGGGAAACTCTAGACTGAGAATGCAGAGTGTGGTGGAGGGAGTGGGTGCAGGGGAACGAGTAGCAGAGATTAGTGAGGTCGGAGGAACGTCGAGGGACTTGAGTGGTCCGTATAAGGACGGAGTCGTGAAAACGTGGTCGAAAGGGGAGACTGGCCTAGTGAAGAAAAGATCCATGGTGGGACCAAGTGAAGAGTGGAAGAAATCCAGAAACGACTTTTCAGTAGAGGAATGTGGGACTGTGGAATATGGAATAAATTACAATGTGGACATGGAGAGTGGATTAGACAAAAAATTTAATGAAATATTGTATCACATATATGAAAAAACAAAAGGAGGGGGGACGATCTGATATTTGGGACACTCCTGTTCCTAGAAACAGACAAAACAAGTGATCACACAGGGTTCGTACATGTTACCACTGATAAGTTTATACAATTCACTTAATTAGGTCTCTCTTTTTGATCGAGACTTTAATCGGAAGATAGACCCCTACATACGACTTAGGAAAATCGTGACTATCTTAGTCTTTGTGATCTCTAGAGAAATTCCTTTAATCTCTATGGTTCCCTTGAAAAGTACGTTTCTACCCGAGTTATTTCCTGTCTTTGTCATACCTGGATTGTCTTCGTCTTTTATAATTCTTCTCCACCGCTCTTATGTGTCTTCTTGATGTGTCTTTTCTAGAAGTACTGGGTCTATTAGTGAGTGGATCTCGGTCTGTAGGACCTTACACTTCAGTTCACCCGGAATCTTTCGTAGTGATACTTGTTTCGATCACCTCCACTACCTTAAGGTCAACTCGATAAAGTTTAGGACTTTCTACTACGACACTTTCACGATGTGAGTTATACGGTCGTTTAAACCTTCTGAGTCGTCACCGGTGTCCTGACCTTTTCCAGTCAAAAGTAAGGTTACGGTTTCTTACGAGTCTGATGGTACGTTAACGTGAGTAAAGTGTGCGATCGTTTCATTACGAGTGTTAAGAGGTTCGGTCCGAAGTCGTTGTGTACTTGACACTTGAAGGTCTACAAGTTCGACCTAAATCTTTTCCTTCTCCTTGGCCTCTAGTTTAACGGTTGTAGTCGACCTAGTAGTTTTTCGTTCTCTCAAGGTCTTATTGTAGATGAAGTCGAAATAACTGATACGGTTTCCGAAACTGACACACCTAGTGTTGTTTGACACCTTTTAAGACTTTCTCTACCCTTATGGTCTGGTGGACTGGACGGAGAACTCTTTGGACATACGTCCAGTTCTTCGTTGTCAATCTTGACCTGTACCTTGTTGTCTGAACAAGCTTTAGTCCTTTCCTCATGCATTTCCGACATATAACAGTGGGACGAATAAATTGAATATACGTCTCATGTAGTACTCTTTACGACCCGACCTACTTCGTGTTCGACCTTAGTTCTAACAACCCTCTTTAGAGTTATTGGAGTCTATACGTCTACTGTGGTGGGAATACCGTCTTTCGTTTCCTCTTGATTTGTCGAAGAACTACTTTCACTTTCTCCTCTCACTTTTTCAACCGAATTTCGAGTTGTAAGTCCTTTGATTCTAGTGTCGTAGACCAGGGTAGTGAATTACCGCTTATCTACCCCTTTGTTACCTTTGTCACAGTCTGAAATAAAAACCCCCGAGGTTTTAGTGACCTCTACCACTGACGTCGGTGCTTTAATTTTCTGCGAACGACTGGTTGGATCTGTCGTATAATTTTTCGTCTCTGTAATGAAACGGTTGTTTCCAGGCAGATCAGTTCCGATATAAAAAAGCTAACCAGTATATACCTACACTATCAACCTGGTATTTCTTTTGAATCACGGTTTCTTAACTACGAAAACTTGACACTACAAACCTCTTCTGAGAACTCTCAGGGAACCTGACGTTCCTCTAGGTTGATCAGGTAGGATTTCCTTTAGTAAGGACTTATAAGTAACCTTCCTGACTACTACTTCGACTTTGAGGTCATGAAACCGGTGGACTACGTTTCTTGACTGAGTAAACTTTTCTGGGACTACGACCTTTTCTAATTACCGTTCTTCTCTTCCCGTACTGTCTCCTACTCTACCAACCTACCGTAGTGGTTGAACTACCTGTACTCAAACTCATTCGAGACCCTCAACCACCACCTGTCCATTTGAACCGCAGGATATCAGGTTCCCCACTGTTTCTCAACCTTGACTTGACTTTTTATTTTTATAAATGACACAAATTTCTTTATCATTTAACTTTTAATGAAAACGAAAGGTTTTTCATTCGTTTATATTTTTGAACTGAATTGTCTAAAAATTTTCCTGATTTATTTTAAACATCTTTACTTTATATACTTGTAACTTTAATATGTGTCTCATTCGTTCTATAACCCCGAAGGGTCCACCGAGTCTCCATTTCCTAGATGGACGGTTACGTTCTCTGCACCCAAACTAGGGACCCAGTCCTTCTAGGGGACCTCTTCTTTTACCGTTGGATGAGGTCATAAGAACGGACCCTGTCTCCTGCCTCCTCGGACAGGTACCTGTCTCCTCGGACCGCCCGATGTCAGGTACGCCAGCCTCTTCTCAGTCTGTACTGAGTTGCTGATTTGTTGTTGTCGTTTCGTTCTATAATCTCTGTCAACTTCTCTCTCCTATACCCCTTTCTTTCTTCCTTAACCGCATATCTCGACTTCCGTGAATCGTTTACATCGTGTTTCTCTGTTTACCCTTATTCTTTCCGCGTCCACACCATCTCACTCTCCCGCATTACAGATTGGTGTCAAGGTCCTTCTCTAACATAGTCCTATGTCTTTGTTCTGTCCACCAAACTTGTGCCTTTAAAATTGTATTCCTTGATGATTGAAATTTCTACCGATTAATGATTTTTCCTATTTTCGTCAATGATATAGACCATTCCCTCTCACTTTTTACTTCGTGGAATCTCCTCCCGAGGAGGGACGTTCAGACTCTAACTTTGGAAACTCCTTTCCGGTACCATACGTCGGAAGGACACCGTTCCTTTGAAAATCTCCCAGCGGTTGTGTTGACTTAACGTCTTCATCGGACGACACCTCACCTCTCTTCGAACAACCTGACACGTCCGGTTTCGACTTGACTCCCGGTAACTCCACTTGCGTTGGTGTGGGAGTATGGGACTTGGTTTCCACCGGTGTGCCTTTTGTCGTTCGACTTTCCCTCTCTCAAGGAAGAAGGACTAGACGGGAACGTCACAAAAAGGTCGTTGAATATAACTGTTTCGGGTTGTATCTCGATCGACCCGAAGGGACCAACGAGTCACTATTTCTTAGCCCGACGGTTACGTCCTCTGTACCCAAGCTAGGGACCCAGTCCTTCTGGGGGACCTCTTCCTTTACCGTTGGGTGACGTCATAAGAACGGACTCTTTAAGGTACCTCTCTCCCCACTCGATGTCAGGTACCCCAAAGTTTTCTCAGTCTGTATCGTTGATTTGTAGTAGTTCTTGTATCTCGGCCGATCATTCCTTCTTCACAGCGTGAGATCCTAGCGATCCTCAGCCCGTGCTGAACTCGCTGAAGGGAAAGTGAAAGGTGAAAGTACGTAACCTCTTCCTTTACCGTCGGGTGAGGTCACAAGAACGGACCTCTTAGGGTCCCTGCCTCCTCGGACCACCCGACGGCAGATACCCCAGCGTGTCTCAGCCTGTGCTGACTTCGCTGAATCGTCGTCGTCGTCGTCATAGTGTTTCGTCCCGCCTCTGCCCATCTAAACCTCGACTCCGTTTTATTTATTTTTACTTAACGACCGTCTCTCATTTGCTCTCCTTGTAAATAAGAGTCTAAGTCCTTTAAGTTGTTTAAGGTTCATACAATGGATTTTTACTTAGGTATGCATCTGTTGTACAATCACTTTGACTTGTGGTCTCTGCCTTCCAGTATTTTGACCACTCTCTTTGCTCTGTCTACTTTCTTATGGCCATCTTCTTATAATTAATCTGAATCTCGAATACAGGGGGGTATCGTTACCTTCCGTCTTCTATCACTTTCTCGTCGAGGCTAGATAGTCGGATGTGACCTATCGTTATCTTACATTCAACCCTCCCTCTCACTGGTTCGACCATAAGATTCCAAAACTTAAAGAACACACACACACGATTCAGCGAAATCAGTACAGGCTGAGACACGCCGCGATACCTGACATCGGGCGGTCCGAGGAGACAGGCACCCCAAGAAGTCCGTTCTTATCACCTCACCCAACGGCACGGCAGGAGGTTTTCTAGAAGGGTTGGGTCCCTAGCTTGGGTATAGAGTTGGGTCCCTAGCTTGGGTATAGAGAATTCAGAGGACGGAACCTTCTGCTCAAGAAATGGTGATAGTGGTCGGGAAGTTAACGAACTCGTCTTCCATTTCTACAACTGACTAAAATCTGATGGAATCCTTATGTATAATGTTTCATTTATAGAACTCATTGGTGATTTTATCATCCGCAAATAATTTTGTCAAACCAAACCTCTCACCGTATTTTTGTATCTGGTCGTTTTGTATCTAATCTCGTGTGTGTGTTTTTTAAGTGTATATAGACCTTTGAACTGAAACTGTTCTGAACGTTTCGTGTAGTAACCCTTAACGAATTATATACTACGATCCAGTGAACTAACAGGGATACATTTTTTACTTTAACCTAGGGATAGAGACCCCGAAAATGAATCATCATCGAATAAATAAAGACTTTAACCTTCTTTAAGAGAAAAAACCGAAATGATTCAAAAAGGTCGATCCTCTTCCATCTCAGGAACATAAAGTAGAGAGGAAAGTTCCAAAATAATAAAAGTACCCAATTCATAATAACACCGGGTTCATGTAGGGACTCAAATCATTGAATTACGAAAGTAATGACACTCACCTCTACCAGGGGATACACAAATTCAACTCTGTAGTCGAATGTACATTTTTGAGTGATTAGAGATCATTAATGAGGAGAGGGCAGACTTAAAAGATCCACCCGTTCGAAACAGACGTCATATTATAAAATAAAGAAATAAAAAGATATAATACAGAAAAACAAAGAAATAAAAGTCTATTATCGATAACAGTCGTAAAGAGTACGATACATTTTATCTTTACTGTCTTTCCAAGTCAGAACCTCAGTCTTCTGAACCCAGACCAAGAACCGAGACGGTAGATCATCGACTCATTGTAATCCGTTCAATGAATGAGAGAGACCCGGGACACAGATATCAGAAAAGTAGACCTTTTACTCTCCCGAATTGACATTTTAATTCCAACGAAGATCAAGACTTTACTTCAGTAAGATCATATAGAGGTAATTCAATCTCAACCGAGGAATAAAATTTACCAAAGAGAAATAACACCTCAAATTAAAACAGATATCAAAATTAGTTCTTCCCCACGATACCCGATAACTTACGGTACTACACCTTTTAATTTAAACTTCATATCTAGATATAAAAAGTACAATAATACTTCGGTCACTAGTGGAACGAGTAACAGGGACGGAAGGTAAATTTAGTAGACTGGTAACTTTCACTAAGAAACTTACTCTCACATCTAAACTAATCGATCCCAAAGTAAAACCTAAAAACGGATATACAAGTGTTCACTCTAAAACAAGTGTCCGAAAACAATACAAAGAAGAAAAAGGAAAAACACACGGCGGGAACAAGTAGGGTACAAAAAAGGAAAATTTTATAAAGACATGTGAAATACGTCATATCCTCGATTCAATACATACGAAATTTTCAACCCCTCAATAAATCCCTAAGGGAGTCTCGGTACATGGTAGAATTTACGAAGTGACACAAAGAAGACACCTAGACGGGAGTATAACCCGGAGAAACTCCTTTCGACGGTAGGTCCACGTCGATCCTCCCGTGAGCAGACCCTGGGGGTCCTCGATACGGTGAATGAGGGAGGTCTCGGGCCTCGTCCAGTGAAGAAGACTCAAAAGAGTAGACATTCTACCCTTACGTTGACGGAGGGTCTACTTCACACTTCACCACCACCCACACGAAACATTTCATCCTGGGAGAGGAACAAGAGAGTCTCTCCCCGGGATCATCGACCAAACCGAAGAACATAAAAATGTCCAGGTAAAGGCGAGTTAAAAGGTTGAGTTTTTGTCTTCACTCTGAATTTTCGGACGAGGGCGTATGAAAACCTTGTAAATAAAACGATAAAGGAAAAAATAAAGGAAAAAAAATTTTTTCCAAAATTTACCATTAACGGAATAAAGGACACTTTGAAATTTTAGAAAGGAAAGATGGGTAAATTTTAAATATGGTGATTATTCACTCTCTTTAGACTAATATTGAGTTCCCACGGAAAAGAAAAGTAAAGTAACACCTTCTTCGAGACTTTGGAAAAAAGAATTCCTAAACAATTCCTAGGAGTACTTATGTAAATATATCGTAAAGGGGAGTGTGCAGAAATTTTCAGGTTAACAACCTCGATTCCATTTATTAAATCTCGTTGACTCTACTTGAAATGCGTAATTATTCTTCGAATACTTGTTCTCACAATTCAGCATACTTGTTCCTACACAACTAAACATAAGGAGATCGTACACTCCAAGTACTCGTGTCCTTGGAACAAAAAGGCACACAAGTGACAACGTAGGGTCCGAGAACCTAGTCTCGGACCGTGTATCATCCACGAATTACTCATAGACAACTTACTTACTTACTCATATCCTATCAAGAGTACAAACTAAATTATTGTACACGCACAGAAATAATTACTCTGATTAATTACCGAATACGTCATTGTGTGCTCATATAAAGACGAGTACCGTGGACACCGAGAGGGACGAGGACCGACTCCGTGGATTTGTGGAGAGGAGGAGGAGGGTAACCAGAGGAGACGACGGAGGAGGATCCGAGAACCTATCGCAGACAAACATGGAAGAAAAAGAAAAAACGAGAAAGGGTAGTGAGTTCATAAGGGATACGGAAATAAATAAGTAAGTAAGTGAATTCATCAGAAGTGTTTTCGTGAATGACATACGGTCTGGCGATCCGAACCTCCTCTACCCCCATTTGTTCTGACAGCACTAGAGGCCTGAGTTGGTTTAAATACCAGACTGCCCTTCTGCCCGGACCCTCTATGTAAAGAATTTATAGCTTGATATTTACTATCCTTTACGATACTTCCGTTTCGAACGTCTCGGAATCATTTCCGAAGGTCCTCCTGGGACTCTAGATTTCCTTTTAATCCTCAACCACCCAAACCCTGGAGTCCCTTATCATACCCCTACCGCACCCCTCGGTCCCCACTCCCCTCCCTCCCTGTCTTCGTCCCAAAGGGACCCCTCGGTGTCGAGGTGTCGGGGTCAGTGTCGGACGGATCGTCGTAGGGACGTGACGCTGTTTGCCGTGACTATGGAACCAACAGAAGTCTACCAGACACGATGTCTGAAAAAAGACCTAAACCTTCAGTGAATTCCTGTTTCATTTTTAAAATGCAGTAACAATCAACACAGAAACCCATTCAGTCAAAACAGAAACCCATTCAGTGACTTGGAGAGTCTTAAGGACAAAGAGACTTTACCTTCATTAAGATAACTGAGACACTCCAAGAGACACTGGAGACGGTCCGGTGGGACACTGGTAGACACCCTCCGGTCAGGAGGAGTGGTCTGACTCACGACACCCTCGGACTCCCTCCCAGATTGAGTGACCACAGGAAGACCGGGGACAATGACCCAGTCCGGACCTTCCTCCGCTAGCACTACCGGACGTATCTTCCTCGGCGTCCCGACCCGTCCCTCCTGTTAGAGGTAAACTCCCTCCCCCTTCCCGACGTCTCCACCCCTTTGTGGGTCCAAGACGTTTCGTCGTCTACCAGGTCACTTCTGACTTCGGTCTCCGACTGCCGTTGGGGACGCTACTTATTTCTACCACGATTGAATGACCCGGTAACGGCACACAGTCTGCGACCAGGTGTGTGAGTAGGAGATCAGTACATTACATAGAAAGTGATTGGGGCCGTCCATCCATTGACGAAGATAAGGGTAAAATATTTACTCGTTTGACTACCTAATTCATCGAACGGGTTCCAGTGTGTCGATCGTTCACAACCTCGGACGTAAATTCTGGTCCGTGACACCGAAGACTCACATCCTCCGTTACTTACGTCTCTTCACCCTCCCGGAATTTACGTCCGATCCTCCGGGTCGACCAGAACTAGGACAAACGAGACCCTCGGCACGTCCGAAACCTCCCTCCCTCACGAGTCTGACACATGCATACGGGCCCTTTCGACTGACAGGGAGAGAGGACGTCTTTGGTAGGTGCCTTGTCGGGGACATGTCGTCGTCGGACACCCCGGGCCACCGGTTACCGACACTGACACATCGACTCCCGAACACCGACGGCGTTGATGTGCATCCCCTGACCGACCAGAAACTCTTGTACCCGCGGATGTGACACCCGTACCCAAGGGAGGAGTCCCTACGGGTCTGGACGGCGTAGTGGATGCGGTACAGGGCCCACCGGACCATTCCCCCGAGACGACCCTTTACCTTACCCCTAACCTCTCCCCCGTCCGACCTGACTTCGGTGTACCCCTCGGAGTCCAAACCCCGGGACGGGGACACATCAGGTTACCCTGTGTATTAGGACCCGATGACTAAAGTTCACTCCGGACACGACCCGTGGACCGACACCAGAAATTACTCTGGCTCAAAGGGAACCCCTCGAGTCTCGGGACCTCCCTGTGTCTTCGTCTGTCCGCACGGACTCTTATGTCACGACGTCCCTCCCCGGCCCAAAACCTCCGAATCTAGGTGTGGGGTCTAGATGGAGGGACTCCTTTCTTCCTACTTCAGTTTCGGACCTCCCTCAGTTTACCGACCTTCCCGTCCTTCCCCCAAGACAAGGTTCCAGGGGGCCTTCTCCCATAAAGGTGCCGCCCCTGTACCAGACTAAACCTAAAATCTTCCTTGACCCCCGTTTGTACGGAAGTTTTTTGTACTCCAACCAGCCCCGACCTCTCCCTCGTCCCGACCTGTACCCTTCTCGGTACTTCCCGTCGAATCTCGAAGGTCGTCGTCGACCGTCCCTGACTAACCTTCAGACCCCCACTGTACCAGGCTAAACCTAAAATCTTTCTAGTGAGATTGATGACCCACCTACTTCCCTTCTGTTCCCGTCCACATCCATCTCGACTGGTCAGCCCACCGATGAGTGACTCGTACGGGAGCGGTCCGGTCGTGACCCTAGGTCGTTCTGTTCGGACTTTCAGGACCCAGAAAGACGGTCCGAGATGTGATCCGTAGCATACTACTAAAAGAAAATGAGTTTGTGTCTTGTGATACCCTAGTCACAACTGTGTCTCCAGTGAACGAACTCCCAGTGTGTCGACGAGTCGTCACTTCTCGGGGGGGTGAATACCCCGACCCCTCTGCCGACGTCTCCCGTCCTCGGTAGCCCTCCCCGAAAAAACGGCCCAGGAGTCTTTACTCACTTCGGACACGGGGGTCCCTGTACGTCCCCCGAACTCGAAGGGGGTCGGGCCCTTGTTACCAGGGTTTGCCGTCCGGACTGCCCGAGCCCTAGTCTCAGTGGACATCAAGTAGGTCAGTTGTCTGGACGGCGAAGATGAGGGACGTGTCCTATCCGACTACGACGGTAAAACTTTAGTACCCACAAAATTCTTCCGGTTTTTGGGGGGTGTTTTGTGGTTTACATTTTTTGGTTATTAGTGTGTTCGAAGGAATAGATAGGGTCGAGGTAACAGTCGTTTGTGTCCACCTACTTCAACGTACCTCAGTCTACGTGTGCAATGATCCTTGTATTTTAAGACTACATAACTTTACCGGTGCAGGTTTTTAAGAGGTATAGTTTCTCCGGAGTACCCGTACAGGATGAAATCTTAGACCGAGACACGACCTAGGACCTCCCATTTTCTTGTAGACTCTTATACCTCGCGGTTCGTAGTCTGGACGTGCGTGTGTGTGTGTGTGTGTGTGTGTGTGTGTCTATGTGTGTGTGTCTGTGTGTGTGTCTGTGTATCTGTGTATGGTCGTCTCACGTCTCCAGTGATTCCTCCCTCTCACCCGGTAACTCGACCCCTCCTCCGTGACGGACTACCCACTCCCTCCTCAATCGGCCCGTGGTCTCCCGGTCCGTTCGACTGACCTCCGACCGGACCCGACCACCCCCCGAAGTCTCAGGTCAAGTAGGTCTCAAAATTCACCAAGATAGATCGACCTCACCGTACTCTCCTTCTGAACCAGTTCCTCCTGGAACCTCCGGGTCCAACCGGAACTAGAACTTCCGTCACCCCTCGGTCACTTCCTCAGATTCTTTGAATAGAAAGTTTTGGGTAAATCTATTCCTTTGTCTCCAAGTCTGTCTCCCGCGAACCGGGTCTCATGGAAGGTGGACCTTCCCTTACCGGACCGACCTGACTGATGACTAAACGACGACTTAACATATGTAGTCGTTTCTCCCCTCCGGAAGGACGTCCACCCCCTGACCTTATCCGACCTTCATACTTTCCTCCCCTCCCTTCTACATCTACCTTCTCCCTCCCAGGACCCTTCGTCTAGGACCGTCCTCATTCCTTGTCCGACAGTACGACGGGACTGGGCCGGAGAACTATGACTTGCGTCACGAGAAAGGGGCAGGAGGTGGGTCGCAGGTGGAGAGGCGTGGTTCACACATAAATAAACGACAGTCCCCGTGATCCGTTACTCATTGAGTCCATGTAGGGGACGGGGAGAGATCAACCCTCCTAACAGTCCCTTCGTCCATAACTTACGAGTAACAATAGTTCCTCATGTGACACGACACCCTGAGTTGATCCCAACTACTACGTCCGTCTCTGACCTACACGGGTCCTACACGGACCCTACCCTACGTTCGGGCTTCTACCGACGTGGCAACACGCACCACCCTCTCCGCTCGTCCCCGGTCTAGAACACACCGGACTCGCACCTCCCTTTGACGGCCGTTGAGTCTTCCCTAAACGAAAAACCTTTCTACTTGGACCCAACCTGAAAAGACCCTCTGACACGAAAGGACCGATCTCTACCACCACAGTCACACTTACCTCTCTTCACCCACGGAAACCCCTACGAATCCTTACCCCGAGTCGTTCCTAGGTGACCCACACCCTTGTTCTAGAGGTTGAGCACCGTTCTTGTTCTAGAGGTTGAGCACCGTTCTTGTCCTCGGCAAATAATTACACTCCTACATCCTCTTTGTCAAACATCCTAAAAACTCCCTTCCCGTCTAAAAATAAAAAATTCAGGGTTCGGACCCCATACTTCTTACACCCGAAACTTCACTCACAACCCAACTCAGGAACAAGATGGAGGAAGATCCTAACACTGGAACCCGTCCATTGAAGATTCAGTCAAACGAGCCTCATTTTACCCCTACTATTTCAGTGGGAATGTCCCAAAACCCTCTTATGTTAATCTGACATTCACTTCACGGACCGTGTTATTACCCGTGTAGTCACTTACACCCAAGGAAAGGGAACACCCAATCCGAGACCCTCTTCTGTCGTCACCCCCTTCTCCCCCGTCGTCCGGAGGGAGGCGGGAACGGGGACCCACGATCCCGGGGTCACCGTGGTCCAGAAGGTCACATCCTCGGTACCCCTCAAGAACCGGGTACCCGGGGCACGGTCGACGGAGGTCTCTGGGGGAGAGGGAACGTCCCTTCGGGACGTTCCCGTCGACGACGGACGTCTTGTCCTGCTCCTACGGCTCCCGTACACGTTCGGAGACAGGACACCGACCCTCTAGTGCCTGTGGAACACGTACCCGGGGCAGAAGTGGGGCCGCTCGTAGTACACTCGCCCGGGGCAAGGGGGGGCCTCTTGGGGTCGCCCCGGGGTCTCTACGGAGACCCTCTCCACCCCTTTCACCGTTCGTCCCGTGGGAGACCGGTCCTGAGACCACGAGCGAGACGGTGGGGGGCGCGAGGTGGACATCACAAAGACGGGACATTTATCCTGGTCAGAAAGTGAGCGACATCAAGTTCATACGTTGTATTTAGGACAGGGAAGGTCGACACAGACGGAGGAGACGTCGCGTTCCCCGGACCAGTCGGTCCACACCCGCACAAGAACCCCCAGAGGGAACCAGAGGAAGAGTGGAAACATTTATACTTCGTTTATTTTATAAATCCAAAAAATTATGAGGTCACGTTAGCCGTCAAGTCAAGTGTTTCGTCGGCCCCAATCCGGTCCCGACTCTGAAGGGGTAGGATGTTACTATTGGAGTGTGACGTCACACCCGGAGGGGATGACCGCGGGTCGAAGAGACTAAGTGGAGAGCAAAAGGGCTCGAAGGTGTGACCGTAGTACTCCTTCCGTCTCGGTAGTCCTCAACCCCACCCCCAGTCCCAACGAAGGGACATCGTGACCTCGACGTCGAGTACCGACTCCTCCACAGAGACCCACAGGAGTTATGGGTCGAATTTAGGACCGGATTTCACCCCCGTTAGCTTATAAACTGTGTCGAAGACCCTCAAGGATGGTTTCTGCTTCTCACTTCTCCACCTATGGACCCTCCAAGATTCCTCTAGGGGATGGACAGGAGAGGAACGTGCAGTCGTTCCGTCAGCCTCGTTATGTCTATGTACCGACCAGAACGAATGAGTCCGTCACTGACAATCGTGTACCAACCGGTATCTGACGACGGCGTAGGTTGCAGTTCCCGGGACTCCGGGTGCCGAGGAGTCACCCCGTCAAGAGCAGTCCTGAAGTGTAACAATCCTAGTGTTTTGACACGCACACCCCACACACTCGACGAATCGTTTCCTCAAGTCTAAAATCTCCAGGGGGTCGACAATTACCCACTAGGATCTCTAAAAAGAAAACGTTAATTTTTTCTATATTAAGTATAAGGGATTTTGAGTGGGAAAGTTTCACATCTTCAGTCACCCAAAATCATATAAGTGTCTCAGACACGTTGGTAGTGGTGATAGATTAAGATCTTGTACAGGTAATGGAGTTTTTCTTTGACGCAATTAAGTGTGAGTGAGGGGTAAGAGGGAAAGGGGGTCGGAGACCATGGGTGAATTGATAAAAGGTGGAGACACCTAAACGGACCAGATCTCTAAGACTTAACTCGAAGAAGGACCCATTCGGACCATGTTACACACGCAAAAAGGGGGATGTGGTGGTTTGTTAAGAGACTGTTGTCGACCCACAGGGTGTTGAGGTGAGTCAAGACTGTGATGGATGGATCTCACTCTATCTTAGTCTAGGGTGTCCAATTCCCGAGTCAGGATGTTTAGACTTGTTGTTTCGTTCCTCAGACTTGAATTAAGACGTCCGTCATCCCTCGGGATGTACGGAGGCTCGTCTTCGTACCATTCTGGAAACTCTCCTATTTACTTTCGAATAAGTGTCCCCGTCTCCCTCTGGACCTCCATCGTAGGTGAAGGAAGTGGGGGTCGGACAAATTCCGTCCAGGTCGGTCCCCAGGTTTTCTGTGTTCAACAGGGGAGACACGTAGGGACGAGTCCTCCTTCTACCACGGAGAGACCCACAGTGAGTGGGGCAGGTGGGGAGAGGGAAATCCTTTGGGTAGACGGGTTCGGTCGAGTAAGGTCGACGTTTCCCTAGTATCCCTTCCGTTGTCCTACCCGCAAAGGTCAGTTGGGAAACGAGGTAAAATTTGGGAGTAGGACCGTGGATCACCTACTCATCGATTCGGACACATTTGAATTGGACGTTTTAATAATTTACATCCGAAGATTGTCAGTCTCCCTAGAAAAACTTTATACTTAGGTTAGAACAGTTAGACGACGACTTTTGAGAAATCGGACAAACCGGAGAAAAGTCAAGGAGTGCAAATAGCCTTAAGAAAAGACGAAGGTCCGGAAACGGAAACGACAAGGGAGACGGATTTGACGCAAAGAAGGTCGAAAGGTCCCGACTGAGTAAGGGTAGAATTTCTCGTGTAGTCCTTCCGGAAAAGACATGTGGGACAAGTTTCACGGGGAGGGTAGATTAATACACACACACCCCCCCACCACCAGTGTAAAATGTCTTTCATCTAAGATTTCCATTGTAAATTCCGTTCTTTGTGTCAGTGTCAACGGTGACTTTTAGGGATTCTTTCGATAGGGTAACCTCCGTCAAGTAATAAAGGGACAGAAGGAGACTGTACGGTCCACGTAAAGGAATATTGGGGTTATCGAGAGACTAGAGAGAGGGAGTGTCGAAGTCTAGAAGTGAGTCTACGGTGGAAGAGTCACTCCGGAAGGACTGGTGACAATGTTGACATTGTGAGGGTGGGGTGGGGTGGTAGGGTACTAGGGGAGGTATCAGAATGGAGGGGGGTGAGGGGTATTGAGTAGTAGACTGTATGTAAATTAATCTTAATTCGAGAATTAAGATTTTAAAACTTTGCCGACTCCTCGGTCTTTAGTTTAACGGTTGTAGACAACCTAGTAGTTTTTTTCGTTCTCTCACGGTCTTTTTGTAGATGAAACCGAAATAATTGATGTGGTTTCGGAAACTGACACACCTAGTGTTGTTTGACACCTTCTAAGAAGTTCTCTACCCTTATGGTCTAGTGGACTGGACGGAGGACTCTTTAGACATACGTCCAGTTCTTCGTTCAATCTTGACCTGTACCTTGTTGTCTGACCAAGGTTTAGTCCTTTCCTCATGCAGTTCCAACATATAACAGTGGGACACATAAATTGAATATGTGTCTCATGTAGTACTCTTTGCGACCGACTTCGTGTTCGACCTTTTAGTTCTAACACCCCTCTTTATTAGTTATTGGACTCTCCGTCTACTATGGTGTGAGTCCCGTCTTTCGTTTCTTGATTTCTCGGAGAACTACTTTTACTTTCTCCTCTCACTTTTTCGACCGAATTTTGAGTCGTAAGTCTTTTGATTCTAGTACCGTAGACCAGGGTAGGGAAGTTCCGTTTATCTACCCCTTTGTTACCTTTATCATTGTCTGAAATAAAACCCCCCGAGGTTTTAGTGACGTCTACCACTGACACCGGTAATTTCTACGAACGAGGAACCTTCTTTTCAATACTGGTTGGATCTGTCGTATATTTTTCGTTTCTGTAATGAAACGGTTGTTTCCAGACAGATCAGTTCCGATACCAAAAAGACCATCAGTACATACCTACACTCTCAACCTGATATTTCGACTTGCGGCTTCTTAACTACGAAAACTTGACACCACAACCTCTTCTGAGAACTCTCAGGGAACCTGACGTTCCTCTAGGTTGGTCAGGTAGGATTTCCTCTAGTCAGGACTTATAAGTAACCGTCCTGACTACGACTTCGACTTCGCGGTTATGAAACCGGTGAACTACGTTTCTTGGCTGAGTAACCTTTTCTGGGACTACGAGAGTTCCTAACTTCTGTCCTCCTCTTCCCCTACTGTCTCCTACTCTACCAGTCTACCGTAGTGACTGGCTACCTGTACTCAAACTCATCCGAGGTCCTCAACCATTACCTGTCTCTTCGGACCGCACGACGTCAGGTACCCCAGTGTCTCAACCTGTGCTGACTCGCTGACTCGATTTGACTTCGAGAATTCCCGTCTCTATACAAATAAAAACAACGGTACAAGGATCGTGGATTTTGTGATGGGATGTGTGCTTACAGGTTGTATATTCAACTTGTTTAGAAAGTGTAGAGTCGAACCTATATAGGGAAAAGAAAATGAGATACGGACCCTTAACATAGAGACGTGAAACTGACGAGACATAGGTGGGTATAATTTCTTGACAACTAGTATCACGTAACATTAAAAAGAAGAACAGAGGGACGTTTAGACAGTTAATGTGTTTCTCTCCCTTACAAAAAGTATGAACGGTTATAATAGACCTCGGACTCAGTCACGACCTGTGGTTGATTCACGAATCACAAAAAACTTATTTAAAAAACCCGAGGTTTTAGTGATGTCTACCACTAACGTCGGTACTTTAATTTTCTACAAATGAGGAACCTTCTTTTCAATACTGGTTGGATCTATCGTATAATTTTTCGTCTCTGTAATGAAACGGTTGTTTCCAGGTAGATCAGTTCCGATACCAAAAAGGTCACCAGTATATACCTACACTCTCAACCTGACACTTCTTTCGACTCACGGCTTCTTAACTACGAAAACTTGACACTACAACCTCTGAGAACTCTCAGGAACCTGACGTTCCTCTAGGTTGGTCAGGTAGGATTTCCTCTAGTCAGGACCCACAAGTAACCTTCCTGACTACGACTCCGACTTTGAGGTTGTGAAACCGGTGGAGTACGCTTCTCAACTGAGTAACCTTTTCTGGGTCTACGACCCTCCTTAACCCCCGTCCTCCTCTTCCCCTCCTGTCTCCTACTCTACCGACCTATCGTAGTGGCTGAGCTACCTGTACTCAAACCCATTTGAGGTCCTCAACCACTACCTGTCCCTCCGGACCGCACGACACTAAGTACCCCAGTGTTTCTCAACCTGTGCTGACTCGCTGACTTGGCTTAGAACCTCCTACCCTACCGTCCCCAAATAGGGACTTGGAGCTCCGTCCTTATAGATCCGGGAAGAGGAGTCGAGGACTTGTCGTCGGATCTAGGGCGATTCCCGTCTGGTGATTGACTTTTCTGATCCCTGGGACGTCCGAAGGTCTTAATATTGGGTCCTCTTCGGGCCCAGGTGTATGATCACTTAGAATCCACCCCTCCCTATGTTCTATAGAGTTATCGAGAAAGACGAGAAGGTGAGTCGACTCACTGGAACCCCATCCTAATGGTACATTTTATATCCTGCGGGTCAATTTCGACTTAAGTCTTTTTGCTGCCGATGAAAAAGTCATTTGCATACCGGGTACCCGATTGTGACAACAAATAGACTTGAAGTGGAAATTGACCCGCAGGACGTAAAATCGACGAGTTAGACCGTTGGGCTGGCACGTTCAGTGACAGAGAGAGACCCAAGCAAAAGGGGTAGACACGTTACCCACATAAGGTCTCTGTGAACGGAGTCCCTGAAGAGTCCACCTCGTTTGGTGGGGCTCCTGCAGGGAGGGGCGAGGCTCCTCAGCGCACCCTTCGCGCGACCAGGACCCTCTCCAAGAGCGACCTTATACTCGGTCAGGGACGGAGATCTTCGAGTGAAAAGAGTAGACTCAGAGGCTCAGATAGGCCCACCTTTGCTACGGAAATTTGTGGCAGATTTGATCGGAAGGAGCGAGCCGAGGGCCGTGTTCGGTTCAGGGGCCCCTGCGCCTAAAGGCCGCAGCACTGCAGTGAAAGCACAGTCTCTCGGAGGGTCCAAAGCTCGGGGGGCGCGAGACCGCGGGGGACGGACTCGCCTCCTTCTGAAATGGTTTGTCGCTCTTCTCTGTCGGCTCAGGTAACCAACTTCCTGTTCTGTCTGCCTCGAGCGTCGGAGGTGCTTACCTTTTAGCTTGGAAACGGCTCCCTCCCGGAGGTGCCCGTTCCCCAGGAGGGCCCTGCGTCGTCCGTCCGTTTCCACGTCGGCCCGGGGACGAGCCGATCTTTTCGGGCGTCATTGTGGCCTTCACCCGAAGACGGTCGGTCGATGAATGTGAAGCGGAACGTTTTATCCTCATAGGTACTCATTGCCCTGCACTCTCGAAATAGCTAGAACCCTCCGAACAGGAGTCATAGGAGGGGTAAGTAGGTAAAGTGACGGATCTCCTCTGCGGACTACTTAAGTGCGTCTTTTAGTGCCCGAAACTTCCTTAAGGACTGAACGTCCGGTTACACAAAATGGAAAGTTTTGCTATGAGTGACACACGGTACGAGACGGGATGGGGAAGTGAGAGTAGAAGAGTAAATTGGGAGCGTTCGGACACTTCACCTATAATATTGTCCTTGCGTCTAAGGAGTCACGGACACAACCTTTGGACCTTAGGATTCGTCAATAATGGACACAAAGGACACGTAGACACTTTACTTTATTATGTGGATAGAGTATGGGATTAAGACTCCTAATTTATTCAATCGTTCAAATTTTATGAGTCTTGTCGTCGACTAGGCACCAGTGGTATCCTTGGTGAATCCACTGGAGGTAAATTTTTTATCCTTTGCCTCTGAAACTTTACTTCATTGAACAGATCTTATCTATCACAATTCATGATCACCTCCATCCATCCCTTCGTCGAGACGGGTGAGACCTCCTTGAAGAGTTAGTATGAGTGGGTCGGGAGAAGGACACCTTAGGACACCCCTGGTACTAACAGAATCCTCGGGGTGTGCATAAATAAATCACTCTGGGATATTGGTTTACTGACGAGAGACCCGTAAATTTATTGCGGTCAGTTCTACCACTCCAAGATATTGAACAAGACATGTAGAGGTGACTTCTACCTGAAGGGACCATCAAGTCTACCGTTTCTTAGATGCGTGTTACGTCCTCTGGGCCCAAACTAGGGGTTCAACCCTTCTAAGGAACCTCTTCCCTTACCGTTGGGTGAGGTCATAAGAACAGACCTCTTAAGGTACCTGTCTGGCACCCCAGCGTTTCTCAACCTGTGCTGACTCGTTGATTGTGAAAAGTGACCGTATGTAAAGGTAACTTCTACTACTCGGACGTTCTAGGTGAGGACGATTTAGAGTGACTATATTTTCAGTCGTCTTTACTTGAAGACTTACACAACTTAGACTCTAGGACACTCTCTAGGTTTACCTTTGTTAATATTGAACCACACCATTCAACACACAATCACTCTTTGTCTCCCAATGTTCGCTCCAGACCAATCACTATCGACTTTGACGGACGATCTCAATCCCACCCGGACCGTCTTCGTCACCTACCTTCGTCTTTGGAACCACCTTTTCATCCTCGACCGGTCCATCTTTTCGGACCCTTCTGACTCCCTTCAAAAGGTTTGGTCCCTTTACCACACATTTCCCTATCACCACGTTATTAAGACACGAGAAAGAGTCCTTGACCTTCTACTCTTACGTTGTCGCTAACTCGGTATAATACTTTCCGTTACACCATCACGACCGTTCAATTGTCTTTAAAGACTCTTTCCCTCTCTTCTTTAGTCGAAACGTGAAATCCACCGAGTAATCTCCGTCACTTCTCCAACACCATACGTCAGAGGTTCTACAGGGGTTACTGGAGTTTGAAGTCATAAGTGTGGGACGATACTAAGAGGGAGGAACTCATACCTGACCCGAACAACTAAGGTAAGATTACTTGTCTGATACAATCTTGACTACCCAATGGTGAAGACTCTAATTTAATGTTGTTTTTTGGACATCGAAGACAGAAACTGTCGGACCCCGAAGCGACCACCGAGTCTCCTATTTAGCAGACGGACGTTACGTCCTCTGGGTCCAAGCTAGGGACCCAACCCTTCTAGGGGACCTCTTCCTTTACCGTTGGGTGAGGTCATAAGAACGGACCTCTTAAGGTACCTGTCTCCTCGGACCACCCGATGTCAGGTGCCCCAACGTTTCTCAACCTGCACTGACTCGACGAAATGAATGAGTGAACGAGTGAACGAGAACCCCTTCTGTAGAAGGTGCAATGTTCGACAGGATACCTCTCCAAATCCCCAGGTCTTTACCTACAGAGACAGGTTATCGTTTCTGAACTCCCGAAGATTATCGGTAATGACCCGAACTTCAACCTAGGCGGAGGTCCACTTGTGACCCTACTGACATCGGGACCAGTTGTGAACGACCGTCCGTACACTCTCTGGGACTCGGTCTCCGTGGGGGATTCGGTACGGGTCTAAGGACTGGGTGTCTTTGAAGCTCTATTATTTATAAACACCGAAATTCGAAATTGTTTTTTAAATTCCATTAAAATTACGTCGTCATCTATTGATCTATTATCTGTCCCTAATCTTCGTTTGTCTTTCATCCGACTAATCCTCCCCTATGAACAAGATCCGGTCCCTTCTCTATTACTCTTAGACCTAACCCCGCAACCGACATCCCCACCTACCTAGACTCTATCCAGACCTTCATTTGTTTTCTATAAACCGTTACTTCAACCTACTTCTTACTCCCTCTTCCACCTCCTCTTTTATTGTGACCACAAAACATTGTACCCTCTACCATAATCGATCTCAACGGTCGTACGTTCGGAGACCCCTATTCAAATTCTTCATCGAGGAACTCTAAAGACCGTTGTTCTTCTATCTAGTTGTTCGTCTGAGCACCTGTTTCTCTTGTCGGTGACACCAGACCCCCTTTCCATAACGTCTTTTTGTGTCTTAGTTTCCTCATTCTTGACCTTTCACGAGAGAAGGGACTTAATTTAAATAAACAGTTTTGCATACCACATGACAAGAGGGGAAGAAGACGAGTAAGTAAGTCGTTCATATATCATTCACAGAAGGGACGCCGTCCACGACAGGACCCGTGACCCCTGTATTTACACTCGTGTCTTCAGAAACGGAAGTACCGTAAGTACAGAAGGAACGTCCTTCTCTTCGTTATTCTTAAAACCGAAGACGGACAATTGGGAGAAGCTGCAATAAAGACAGAATTAGAAACTGTCAAAGTTATGTGTGCCTCCACTAGGAGGACTGTAGCAAGAGAGTCAACGAACGAAGTCTCTAGAACAGGATCTGGAACGGTACCTAAATTGCGAGATTGTTATGGAGCACAGAAAGGTCAATAAGAGGAGAGAGGATAACACTGAGGTAGTTAGAAGTCACGGTCCTTGACTTTAGATGATTAGAAAGTAAAACGTAAAAGAGGGAGGGACAATTACAGGAGAGAAGACCAATATAGTCAGTCCGATCCGATACACCACGACATCATTGTTTGTTACGGTTATAAAGTCCAAATATAAATTCCGAATGTAAAATTCGAAATTATGTGACTTCTTTCTAAATAAAAGACGAGTGTGTTGAACTTGTAACAACCAGCTGTCTCCTGAGACGAAAAGTATCACTTTTTGGGTCCGACTACCTTTTCGGTGGTAAAGTTTATTGTAACCAGTTATACACTCTCCCTTTTCTCTTGAGACCTCCCAGAACCGTTAATTTACGAGGTAGATCTCAGACATTAGATTAACCGGTCTTGATCAGTGTGCCGGTGTGGATCGGAGTTTACCTGTCTTTTCACGTAAAGAAGGGTCTCAGGTCTTCGTTCCCCACCCCAACCTCTTGACCTTAAAAATACTTATAGAGAATTTATAAGGGTACGACCGAATTTAAGGTATCAATAAAAATAGTAGTAAGGGAACGTAAGTGGGTGATGAAGGAACGGAGAAAAAATAAACAACATACATATGAGAGATTCGTTTTGGTGTTGAGACCAATTTATATTGAAAGGTGGAAGTGGGTACGTCGTCTTTCGAGAAGAATCTCAACGACCTTTGAAGGATCCTGTCCTGGAGGTCAAATGGTATCTAACCCGGTTATAAGGACAGAAAGTTTAAAGTCCTAGTCGTCAATCCACGCTCGTCCTCGTAAGTCTCCTGTAAGGTAACTCCCTCCTTTCTGTGTAGACAACTAACTAGAGGATAACACCTGGTGAAACGTCCGTATTGATGGCCCCTGATACGGAATTTCTAGTATCTAAACGGACAAACCAACGGTCTCTCTTATCCCCTTCTATACACTCTACCGCACTACCCTTCCTGACGTAGAGTTATAAAGTCGACGACGGTGGTTTCAGATAGTAGTTGTAGAAATGGAGAGTAAGAGAGAAGTCGAGGAGGATTGACTAGAGGGATTGAGCTCGAAGTTCAGGAAAGGACAGGTAAGACATTCACCTTCAGTCTCACTAGCAGGATTTCAATATATATATATAAAATAGTGCAATGAAGATCTAAACTTAGAGAAGTCCCCTACGGGTGACGAAAGTCTCACTCCGGTCCTGAAGAATCGTCTAGGAAGTAGTGGAACTTATAGAATTAGACACGATAGGTAATACGTTCGCTGGTCGGAGTACACCGATACCTCGTGAGGTTCACGCCGGTCAGAATAAACTCTATACGGTATACACATTTTATGTGGGGTATAAAGTTTCTGTACCAAGTTTCTCTTCTTACATTTTGTAGAGTAATCGTCAAATTTTTAAAACTGATCTATGACTTTACTATTATAAATAGATATAACCCACTTTACTTTGTAACAATTACAATTAAAGTGATTGAAGTTAAAAATTTTACACCGATGATCTTTTACGTTTTAATGTATACACCCAGGATAATATGTATGCGACCTGGTACGACTGACATATGGGGTGGTTGAAGTAGAGAGAAGTAACAAGTAAAATCAATTTCAAAAAAGAACTTTTCATTGTTTGACTAAGACTTTCTTTACTTTTAATTTTCAAACCCCTTAACTAACGTTCCTGAAAGTCTTAGTTTTCCTCATAACTATTTACCCAGAAACTTTCCTCGTCCCATCGAGGTCCCCGGAGTCGTCGTCTCCAACTGTCCGTAATTATATTGAGTCGAGGTAAAGACCCACAGTGTAAGGTGCTAAGTTTAAGGACCCTTCTCTCTTAAACTAATCCAGTCAAATTTAGTCCACACAGATGAAGACCTAGTTAGGTGCTACTGATTCTCTTCTTCGTGAACGACACTCTGCGAATAACATCTCAAGAGTGGGAGTTGGGATGGCGGTAATACAAGGATTCCCCGTCATCTTCGAGAGATTGAAGATCCTCAGTCGTTATAAAAAGAAAGTTCCTGTTCTATCATTTACAAAATTCGAAACACTCGGTTTCTCAGAGACACTGTTGATACGGTGAGACGACACATTTCGTTCTCGTCAGTCTCTGTCGTGTATTTACTTACCCGCACTGATACAGAGTCATTGGGACATAAATATCGTGATCTTTCACCCAGTATCAAACGGTAGTGGAATGAGACATGAGAGAAAAGAGAGACGGAGATGATAGGAGAGGGTGGAAGGAAGGTCTTTGAAGGGTAGTAGGAGTCCAGGGTCAAGTCTACGGTGAAGAACCTTTGAAAGGGATTGAGAGGAGGAGATCGAACAACAACCAGAGACGAAATGCGAGACGATCTGAGGACATGAGACAGGTTCGTGAAGAGTGTGAGACAATAGTAACAAGACATTGTCGACGATCTAAGATCAGACCCAGAGTAAACAACAATATTAGGTCGTGGACCGTACGGACCGTGTACAATGTGTCGACCCATGGTGACCTACTTACATTCTGTGGTACCTGGACACCGACCGTCTGTCAGTCTTGTCTGTAGGGATGTAGAATCCCGTCACGACGCTTAAGACCCGAAAACATAATTCGACGCACTCTAGGTTAAAGGAGTGAAACAACGAGGAGACTTAGGGTCCAGAGTCCACCATCTGCTCCTCAGAGGACCGTTAAAGGCACGGTAGGTTCGGAACGGACGGTCCCCGGTATCCCGATATGAGGGGAGATTCTTGGTATCTTTTTCGACTTTGTCGTGCTGGAGTCCTTTCGTGACCGCTACACTCACAAATCTCTATACTCTTCACATTTCTGACTTCCTGACGTCCGGAACCTATGGCACTATCGGTACGGTGTTGGCCCCACTTTGGTCCTCACAAGAGTAAGCCAGGGCCCTCCTCCTGAAAGACGAGGAACGAGTCCAAGGGACACCTCCGGGGTGGTCCGTCCCTCGTAGGGACCTTCCGTTCCCCCGTCACACCATTCCCGTCGGATCCAGAGTATCAGTGGGTCTCGGTGTCAATGCCCCCGACGTCTTACTCGAAGGAGCTGGACGTCCCAACTACTAATGCAGGTCGTCTTGGACCTGACACTCCGGCGTGTGCACCGACACCGGAGACGCTCCGAAATAGGTTGGGTCATGTAGTAGGGAACAACGAAGTTCTGTTGCTCCTCTTAAAGAAGAGAATACCCTCTGTTTCTTATTTCGACTAAATCTTGGTGGGGGGCACGACTTCCACGAATTCACCGAGTGGACCCGGGAGTACACCCACCGTCCGCCCCCACCCACTGGGCTCTGTCGGCCGCCGTTCAAAAGGTATTCTACTTCGACTACTAGTCCTCTCACCTACTCCTCTCGTCCCAACCCTACTACTAGCGACGGCGGCCGTCCGGTGGGTGCAGACCCCTGCTTCCCTGTCTCCGTAGTCCCGTCCCCGTCGCCTCACGAGGGGTTCCCGCCCGACAAGGGACCGGGAGTCATCGACCCCGGGGTGTATTATAACCCCGGGGTCCAGACTTCCTCCTGACCATGTCTCGTCAGTGTCCGAACCTCCGTTTCTGACTCACCGGAGCCTGTTCGTCCGGTATCAAGTAAAGGGGGTCACAACCGTGAACCACGATCCGTGCACAAACACCTGACTTTCCCTCTCCTCACTAAGATGTTGTGTCCACGAAAGGTATGGCGCAGAATCGGGCGTCGTTCGACGGCGGAGGTGAATCGTCTACTTCTTCGACTCTACGTCTCCGACGGAGAAACCGAGTGTAAGTTACGAAATTGGTGTACTAGAGTAAAGACCGGAGGATAGGGATCGTGTACGACAAGGGCAACGGGCCTTGTGACAGGGGTCGAGAGTGAGTACGACGACCAGAGCTGAAGGTGCTATGGAGGAGGTCACCGGGGAGACTAAAAGAGAGGAGAACAGGTTCGGGTCGGGAGACGCGCACACGACACTGACAGACCAGTGATAGCGGAAACTACCTCTGGACTCTGTTTGGACAGGGACGAGTGGAGTCACGATGGTGTATCATCGGCGAGTTATTCCCAAACAGTCCATTCTCTAACTTACCGTCTTACTCCCTCACCTCTCGTGTCACCCCGATTCTCCTCTCACCCCTTCCCCGAGGGGGTGGGTGTCCATTACAGTGGAAACGAGGAAACCCTGGACGGGTTTCAGTTGTGAAGGGCCTTGACTCGGTCCCCTCCCATCTTGGTTCGACCCGACTTGTTTGTATTGGAAAAGATGGACTGACGGGGTTAGTCAAGACCCGTAAACTGAGGTCAGGTTCCCGACAAAGATCGAGTCGTCAAAGGGAGAAACTTTCGATCGGTCCCGTCGTGTCCTCCACTCCCACCCGACCCTCCGTCTTTCGGACCGAAGTGGGTCGAGACGGTACTTGTGCGACATACTGGAACTCCTTAGGTGGAGGGGAGAGGCCAACGTCAAAGGAGTTGACATCGGTCCCTTCTTACTAGAGACGTGTGTGTCGTGTCACCATACACCTACCCTACTATTATTCCTTGCACCCGAACCCCCAGGGTGTCGGGACCCAAGTATAGACTCGAAATGGTAAATTACACCTTTTAGTAAAATTGAGATACCCGACACAAGAGTAGACACTTTACCCTTATTTTCACCCATGGAGGAGAATCCGAACAACACTCCTAATTTGTTCAACTGTCGATTATTATGTGTAATACAATTACTGGGGAGTTTGTTCGGGACCACGTGTTAATCTAAATTGGTTAGAGTGTCAGAAGTCCCCGAACCTCTCTTTTCTCTCGTAAACCCTTTTGTACCCAAACTTAACCCAATGTCTTAAGGTCACGTCCCTTAAACGGAATTCTTGGTGCACCATGTAACCTCCCCTTTGACTCTGGGGGGGTTGGTGGCGGGGGGCGGGTTTCTCACCTATTCTCAGACCAGGTCCTAGTGTGAATTAAGGAATGATAAACCGACCATTTAAGGACCCCGTCTCGTACCCGACCCTTCAACCGATAAACGAAACCCTTGGTCTTTTGAAAGTTCACCGAGTCGAGGAAGGGGATAGGAGGGGGATAGGGGTAGACGGGGACAATGAGGGGGTCAGGGTCGTCGTACTCCTTTTCGACCGACTTCTCGACCGACTTCATGTTCCCGTTCGACCGTGAGGTGAAGAGGGGAAGGTGAACTAAGGTCGGAGGGATGAGGTGAAGTTCCAGCCCTAACGGGTTCAGGGGGTGGGACGTCCTGAGTTCCTCGGGTCCCAGATTCACTCGTCGTCCCAACCTTTCGTCGTCCATAGATGAATGACGTGACCACCCGCCGCCACCTCTTCAACGTCCCCCCCGGACCCGGGTAGGCACCCCACAACCCTGGAATAGGGTCCTCCCCACTCCGCCGTCCATAAGTTCCGGAAGGACCCGGAAGGGAAGGACTTTCATCCCCCGTCCGGTTCCAATTTGGGACCACGTTGTCCGAGACCGAGTGACAACGTCGTCCGAGGCATGAGTCTTCCCCTCAGTCCTTTTTGTCCGATGATCCCCCTGGAGTTCCAGTTTGTTGGAATAACATAATTTAACTACGACATCTTCTGATAAGTTGTTATACCCTTTTACGTGTGTTAGATAATAATTCGCCTCTTTTTTTTATTTGATCGCTTGTTGTCCTCTCACACAAGGTTAAAAACATTTGTTTGTGAACATGAGTGTACCTCTTTTTGGACGTTTACACTAGTGGATCTGTACTTGTCACCAATAGAGACTTGTCACCGACTACCCTTATACATGAGACACACAGAACTGACATAAAGTGTTAAAAAGATGTTACTTGTACAATATTCTTTTTTTCAAATGAATCCTTTCGTTCTGTAAATTTTACTCGTTCCTTGAAGGGAGTGCCAGGTCGCCACTTGCTAGACGGACGGTTACGTCCCCGGTACCCAAACTAGGGACCCGACCCTTCTAGGGTGTACCGACGTCCCGTTGATTCAGACACGCGGTGTTGTTCTTTTAAGTGGTGTGACTCTTCGACCACGTACCGTCGATCCCTCATCAGGACCAGTGGTGCTGATCTCTTTCGGGCTCGTGTCGTTGCTTCTGGGTCGTGTCGGTCTCTATTTATTTATTTATTTTAAATTTTTATCTTACACCTTCCGAAAACTGGTCCTTTAACATCCTTAAATGTCTTGAGTCCCAGCGTTTCTCAGTCTGTACTACGTGCGTACGTGTCTTGAGTATCCTTTAATTTTTACTTGTATAAAAATATTTTCTTTTCCGATAGAAACAAATACATATTTGTTCTTACGAACCTTCCTGGACGTTGTTTGACATTTGTCCACAACTGAGGACCCTCGTCTTACTCCCCTGAAAGACAAAATATCCGAATATAGATAACATTAGAAAAACGTTTTTCGTCTTCAATAAAATATTACCTTTTTTTTTTTCTGTTAGTTCCTTACAAGGAGTAGAAACGACCGAGAAGGACCAAGAGAGACCCGTCTCGGACCGGCCCCCACACAGTCACACGAGCAGGACCCGTAGAAATCCCTCCTCGGTAAGGACCAGAGATACGAGGGAGGGTTGAACCTGTGTAATTGGTCGAACCTGTGATTGGTCGAGGTCGGTCGTTTCTAAAAGAAAGAAAAAAAGTATTCAAGAAAAAAACCTACACTTAGTGAAAATTTCAGAAAAATGACTTAAACAGTGTTATAACGAAGACAAAATACAACAAAGTAAAAAAAACCGGAGCTCCGTATACCCTAGAATCGAGGGTCTGGTCCCTAACTTGGATATGGGCGACGTAACCTTCCGTCAGTATTGGGGACCTGGTGGTCCCTTAAGGGATCGTTTGTAAAAGACACTGGGAGAGACATGGGTACTGGGGTCCCTTGTTCTAGGGACGAAGTACTACGAGTACCAGATCACCATCACCCTCTGGGCTTCACGAAGTTCCCACGTCTTGAGACGCAAGGTGACCTGGACTTACTACTCCTGTCGAAGTGGAACTTACCCTGCACTTCCTACTCATTCTAAAGTTGTCCTTCTTTTTCCTCCCGTTCCTATAAGATCCTCCATCTGTCCATAATGTTTTCGCCTTCACAATTCCTGGTTTTAGACGAGGTGTGAGAGGTGGACTCTAGGGTTATAAGAAAAAAAAATTATAAATAAATAAATAAACCCACGGGACCCAAAATCAACACCGAGTACCTTAGAAGCTAGAAGTAACGTCGTAAGCCCTAGAAATTAACGTTGTACACCCTAGATCAAGAGACTAGTCCCTAACTTGGGTCCGGAGGATGTAAACTTGTGTCTTAGAATCGGTGACTTAGTGTTCCCTTCAGGACTAAAATTATAAGACTCACGAGACTACCATTATAATATATGTAGTAGTAAAAAAAAGGAGGTGGTCCTCTAGGAGTTTTGTCTTTCCGTCATAACTCAGTGGTAATCGGACAACCAACGACCGCTCCCCCTCACTCCCGACTTCCGACCCAGTTCTCATCCTGAACCTAGCCAAGTCATGTACTCTCGGTGCCAGTAAAGACCGGTCCAGACACGGGTGTGTCATTGACGACGGAATAACGACGGATATACCTCGGCAGGATAAGGGTGATAATAGAAAGAGGGTGGACGAACCACACCACAGACTTTAGGCTGGTGATCGACAAGAGATTTTCTCCAAAGAAATATGTACACGTACCCAACCCCTTCCTCCGTAGCTTTTGGTGTTCAGTCAATGAGATTCCTTGTGTCCTCCCATTCACAACTACCTCCTTACTTTCCCCATCTCCTCCCGTAAGGTCTTCACACTGCCTCCCTCTGGAGGTTTCTTCTCCCTTCCACTTCACCCACCTCTGACAACCTGTTTAAGGTACTCCGACGGAGTTCGATCTTGGAATCTTGATCTCAAAGATTTGAACAGGGTATCGGGTGCCGGTGGGCAGAAAAGGTGACTTGGTTGGTCTTCGCCTGTAGTCATTCCACCGATAAGGTCCTCAACAGGTCCCAGTGACCACTCAGTCACTCTGACTCACCCCCAGGTGAGGTCTAAATCGTCCACACAGATCTAGAGCCGGGTGTCGGGTGTGGACACTCTTCGTGTGTAGAGGTCGACCAGAGACAAAAAAGGACCCTGAAGGACCCCGGGAATAGACGAAGAGGAAGGAGGACCACCCACCGTCCTCTTCTCGACGACTCGGACCCTGGGGTAAGGACTAAACATCTAGACCGTCGAATCAGTAGCTCCCCGAAGTGGACCCCAAACGACACTCGTGTCCTTCGTCCGGGTCCCCGAGTCGGATGTCCCTCTCTCCCCCGTTTTCGGGGAAGAAATCCTTTTTTTGGGGTTTAGGGACACCTTAGTCCCCTGGAGGAACCCGGTAGTGGGGGTCACGGGAGAGAATGGACACTGAGGGTCACCGAGGTCGTCGACGGGTCCACCGACAATGATCGAGACCTGAGACAACGGTCATTCCCTCCATGGTCCACACCCATCCGTGGCTGACTGAGACGGGACCTCCTCCCCGGTAACCCCAGGTCCGGTTAAGAGGCAAGAGAAAGCCCTTCTCCTACCAAGAGGAAAGATCCATTGGTCGACGTCCCTAGGTCCGGTGAGGGGAAGAGAAAACCGAGACTGAGGTTCAAGGGTCCCCCATCCTCCTCCGTAGTCTTAGGTGTCACCCCTCTAATTTCCAACGTACTCTTTGGCTACCGACACTCAGACCTCTGGACCCAGACCCGGACGAGAGGGAGTACCTGACCACTGAAGGGTAGGCCCAGAGTCATAAGAATGGACACTTTACTACCGCAACTCCGGTCACCAGAGAATCGTCGGCAGGACTTCAGATACTACGACTGATCGTACGAGTTGACCCGACAGAGGTGAGTCTCTCCTGAAGGACTGAGACGAACAAGGAGAAGGAGTGGACCCAAGGGACCAAACCGAGACGGTACACGATATACTGGAACTTGATCTTTGGTTGGGAGAGACCCGGAGGTCTAACCCGACCTCCTCGGGAACCCACGGAACTCGTAAGTCTGAACTAGTATAACGTCGGGTGCCAAAACCCCTCGAGTGGTCCCGAACCCGAAACATGGAGACCGAGATCGAAGGACTTTTCGGGAGGGAACTGTACTGTAGTCTCATCCTTCGGGGACCAGGAGCCCAGGTTTCACCGGTGAGAAGGGGATGAAGTGACTTAAGGATCCCACTTACCCCTCGTAAAACATTGTCAGTCTTTATACTATCTTGACAGTTGTAAAACTTTCTTCTACCTTCTGACAAGATATAAGATAAGATATAAGATAGATCCCATTTGTTTTTAGGTGTATTAAATTTGGTCTATCTTCTCTTTTTGTTTCCTTTTACTCGTATAAAGTTTTATTTTCAGGGGTAGAGAACGATAAAAAATCTCTGATGCGGAGGATTTACGCTGAGAGAAAAAGAGAGAGAAAGTAAGGAAGAGGGAGGGAGAGAGTAAGGGAAAGGAAGAGTAAAGAGGAAACGAAGGGTCGTGAGGAAGAAGGGGTCTCTGCGACCGATCTTGACGTCTACAGGGTCTCATTCCTCTTTAATGGAAAGGGACCACCCTTACTTCTAAGTCGTGGAGCCAGTCGTGTGACGGGGAGGGGGTTGGAGTAGGGTGAGGAAAGGTAGACGTAAATTCGGACACTGTCCCAGGAAACGTTGAATGTAAACCCACCTCGTAGACCCCTCTCACTTATCTCGATTCTGAGTCTGTCCTCCCCTACTTCGGCCCCTACGACGGGTCCACACTCGTCAGTCGGAGGACCCTACCGGAGAGACCGTCCTCTCCTCCGGGTAGGGGACTCGGGGACTCGACTCGGACACGACGATCCTCCGGAATAGAGACAACAAAAGATAAGGACGACGGTGGGGTCTCTCTTTCTGGGTCTCGATTACCGGAACAATCCACGACTCGCCCGGTTCGGGACCTTGGTTGTATTCTGAATGTCCTAGGACCCGGTAGTCTTGGTGACGGAACCGTTAGTCAATCGATCTTAGACTTAGAGGAACTATCTTTACCCCTTTGTCTCCAGGTCTTTCCCTCTCTCTGGGCGAGGCCCAGTGTATCACGGAAGTGCTCAGATGGAAACTAGACACTCCATGTACTCCACCTCAGATATCCACTTTGAATTGAGTGTCAACGTATTAAGTTACCACACCTCAGACCCAATTCAAGGGTGGAACTTAGGGTCCCCGTAGTGTGAAGACCACCGACGACGGACAGTGACTTCGACAAGAGTTGCAACTCTTCGTAAAGGTCCCTCCGGTCACTTCTCGACCCGAAATCGGAACCTGTCCGGACTCAGACTAAAAGTCGCAATGACACATGACCGACACCCAGGGGACCCTTCATCACAAAGGGACGAGTCTATGACTCTATTATTATGACTGAAGTACCCGAATAAAGCTACAATCTATTCCACGTTTTTCAGGGTGACGAAACGAACGACTGGTACTTGTACCAACACTTACCCCAAAAACAGTAAGATAGTTAAGAAAGGACGGGACCCCTTCTAGGAACGACTAGGTACGAAGGTTTGACTCCGACCTGACGGAAACAGAGGGGAGAAGTGAATGGACATAATTCACACCCCAAGGACCACAATATGACCGTTGGTGTCTAAGAAAGTAAGTCCTTCAGAGACCTGTGAAGTATGGACCTCCAGGGGACTGAAGGGTCTCAGGGGTCAACCCACAATTCTAATGTAGGGATGTGAGGTTCTGTGAACCTTTGGTCCCCACTTCTATCCCGTCGTTCGTCGGAAAGACCCTGGTCCACGACTTGGACTCAGTCACCTCCCCTTCCTTCCGGACACCTGTCCAGTGAGGAGAAGGTCCCCTGTCTACGGGACTCGTTTTATCTCCTCACCCGAACCCTCCTCAGTGTCCCTAGACTCTCGTACCCTGCTCCCCCACTACCCCAAGAGACCAGGGTCCGAGTGAGGGATGTCGAAGAGACATTTGACCCCGCGATAGTCGGTAAGTCTGTGGAAAGGGAGACGGGAACGGTTGTCGGGGAGGAGGAGGAGTAAGTACAGGTAGAAGGTTCTTGTCGTTTGTTCATCACTGAACCCATCAAGGGAGAGAGAAAGGAGGGGTGGAGGTCCATATCCACTTCTAGGTGGACCGCGGAATCTCTCGTGGGCCAGATTGGAGGGAGTAAGACATCCACTCCGTTACCTCCTTCCCTGGGAGTCCCATGTTTTGTTCAGTCGTGTCTTTGTTCTGATCCGGGTCCTTAGGACGAAGGGTCCGACGAAGAGACGTGACGTGTTGAGGTCCCCCCGGGTCACCGGAAAGAGGAATCGCATGTGTGGACACACGGGTGTACGTTCCGGCACTGAGGACCGCCTCCACCCTACCTGGAGGAGACTGTACCTCTTGGACCCCTTGACGGACCGGACCCACCAGGGTGTGGGGGAGTGTTCCGTGTTCTTTCTTCTATCTGAGGAATCCTCGTCTCGGTCGGGTCTCCAACTCTTTTGGGTGGGTCAAGATCCGTGACTGAGACCCTCCGTCGACCCACTGTCCGTCCAGGAGGGATTTACGTGACGTGAAACGTCGAATATTGTGTAGTACACTCTAGCCACACTAATAGGGGTAAAAGGTACACTCTTTTGACTCCAGGTCTCTTCAATTAAGTAAAAAGATCTCCGTGTGTCACTGTCTCGGACCTAAATTCGGATCCAGACACCCCAAGATCCCGGGTCAGAGAACGGTGACAGAGCACTCGAGGAGAGACGAAGGTTCCGATGGTGGTACGGGAGGAGGTCCGGTTCTGACTGTCAGAAGGGACTGACCATTTAACACTACTCTCACGGAACCCGAGTTAAGATTTGAGCGAGTCACACCCTGTACCCTGACATCCGTTCAGTACAGGAGAGACACTTGGAGTAAAAGAGGGAGACATTTTACCCATACCACGATGAGTCGACCCAACGAAACACCTAATCGGTACAACTAAATACATACGACGGACCCGGTCCTACCCACCCGGAGACACGTACAGTTTTACTTACCGTGACTGGTGAGTGTCGGACATTGAAATTAAATTATGTTTAAGTAGTATTGAGTGTTTTACCCATTGTAAATTCTATTTTTGTGACGACCCCCACTGGGTCTAAGACCATCGACTTACCCACCCCACTCTGACTCCTAAGGAGGACGGGTTCCCTCCAGGGGTACCCGTCGTCAACACTCCACCCTCGGTGGGGTCCAAGTCGATCAGACCGAGGAAACTCTACCCATACTGGTTTCTGGGTTTCAAGTCTTAGATCCGGGGTCTTGACCTTTCCTTTCGGATCCCACCCTCCGAAAGTCGAACCAAGACGTCCGAGTGAGATCCCCGCGGACAGGACCTGTCCCTGTGTCGGAACCTCGTCCTGTGGATCTCCGAGACGACGGAGTTTGGGTTCCGGATCTCCACCTAAGGTTACCGTTTTTGAATTTCACTCGAACAAGTTGTGGGTAAAAGTGAAAGAAGATAACACGGAAAAACATACCTACTTCGACCTTTCTTCTTTTCATGTAAAGGGTCTGAGGGAACGTCGGTTCCAAGACCTAGACTAAATACAAAGGGGTTTGTCTTAGGGAACATCTCTAAACCTAGACCTTTGGCTTAACAGACCTCCCTCCGTCCGGAGCCCTGTAGTAAATGACCGTACCTGTCATCGTCTCTGACGTCGGTCGCCGAAGACTACGTCACCGACGGACGGCTACCCTCGTCGCAAGGACCAGTATCGTCTGCACTACTTAAACCGCCGACCCTCGACAAGGACCTTTAAGTCGTCTCAGCCGAGGAGATCGGGAACGTCACTAAAACGTTTCGGTGATCCCTGCACCATTATTTAGGAACAGATTAATTTTTTTCGATTTCGTCGAGTACAAAAGACGTTATCATAGGGTTGACTCTGTCTACGGTTCTAACTACCCCCCCGGATTGGCTGTCGGGTGGGGTCACGAGTCCCGGATTTGTTGACGAGAGGGGTCGGAACGATGTGGGAATGGTTCAGTTCTCCGGACCAACCTGGAAACAAGTCTCGACGACCCCTGGAGGTGGTAGGTCACTACGAACAGGATGTACTCGGAACCCCACACGGTAGGACAACGGAATTCTGGACGCCCGAATGACCGACATTGTACACCCGAGATGAGGACCCACGGAAGGTGTCCGGTGTCGCAGTAAAAATAACAACGACAACGACAAATCAGTGATTCAGCACAGGCTGAGAAAACGTTGACATCGGGCGGTCCGAGGAGACAGGTATCCTAAGAGGTCCGTTCTTATGACCTCACCCAACGGTAAAGGAAGAGATCCCCTTAGAAGAGCTGGGTCCCTAGTTTGGGTGTAGAGGACGTAACGTCTACCTAAGAAATGGTGACTCGATGGTCCCTTCGGGTTATAGTGAAAATGGGTGTCTATTTACCCTTTTAGTCCTTGATATTTTGAGAACCATGTCCCCACCTTCCTCTCCCACCAAGAGTCCGCTGAAACCCCGATCGATGGTGGACACTGGTGGCACCCGATACTAGTTCCTGTTTTGTCGGGTAGTGAGCGAACCAGTCCCCGTTCAGAGTCCGGACCCTCGTATTCTCCCAAGAGAGACGTCAACGGTTGACGACCGTTGTGAGACTGTGTAGGACTCCAGTCCCGTACACCCGCCCTTCCTCTGTCCCTACGTCAGTGGACGGTCTCTCCTCCTACTCCCCAATCCGTCCCCGACGGTACTCCTCTTTGGTCCAGATCAAGAATCTGGTGTTGACGTAGGGGTAGTTCCAGTCTCGATGTCTTGTAGTCACGACCTTCTCTAAAAGGCCCAGTGTCTCGTGTGGGAGGTAAAGTGTCTACCCCTTTACTCCGACTTCCCATTTGTTGTCCGGACTCTAGAGTCCCCACCGGGGCGACCCCACCTCAGGTCCGGAGGGTAGATACCCCCGTTCCGAGAACGACCACCGGTTCGGGTCCGCGGGTCCCGGCGGGAGGTGACGCGATCTACGCCTGCCACAACTAGGCGTCTCCGACGTGCAAGAACGGCAACCGCACCGAGACTGGCCCCGACTTCATCCTCGTCTCGAACGGGCCTTTGAAGAGCGCCTTCCACATCTCGGTTCTGTACAGCAGCCGCAATATCTTCTACTCGTCCGGAACCAGTATCAGGTCCTTCTGCGGGTGGAACAGCTCGAACAGCGCCTGCAACTCGGCGCAGGTCCCGAGGCACGTCCGCGACATGACCAACGGCAGCACGTACTGTTACGTCATCTTCGGCGCCGACCCGACCTAGACCTACGACGGGAACGCCGAGCGCCGGAGCACGCGGTCGGGCTAGTGGGTGACCCAGAAGAGGCGGTGGTGGTGGAGGGTCATCACCTGCGGCGATGACTTCCGGAGGCTTGGGTCGTGACTGTGGAGGTGCAGCTTCGCGAACCCGCTCAGGACGTCGCCGACACCCACGTCCAACGGTATCCGGTGCTACCACGTCAGCAGCCTGTCTTAGTCCGCGACCACCCGCCACGGGCCCAGGTCCCAGTCCCGCCGACCGTGACGCCCCTACCCCCTCCTTCTCTTCTACTCACCTCTCTTCCGACACCTGGGTGAGATACCACGGAGGGACTCCGATCCAAGACCGACCGGGGGTCCTCCGACACACTACGACTTATGTTCGGACGGGAGAGACCCGGAGTCGAAGAAGGAAACATTTTGCCCTGCCACTGTCCAACTTTGAGCCAACATCTCCTTTTCTCGATACCGCCGAACAAGTGACTACTAAAGGGGGCCCCGTTTCGAGTGTCACCCATGAGACGTTTTTAAACGACTCATTTGGACTTACTCCAGGTCTTAACCTACTAAAGTCTCGACTCTCCTTCGAAATTCTCAGAAGTCCACGACCTATTAGTGAGATACCCCATTAGACCTTTGAACACCCCCACAAACTCAACAGAGGTATCCATCCTAGGTCCTACGATTTAAGGGACTTACTTTACACGTCCCACCAGGGTATGGGGGGTGGTTATTCAAAGTCTACGAGGGGGTCTATAAGTACACCTACTTTTTTTAGAAATGTTACTGGGTCTTGATGTCAAATTGAGTTAAAATGTGTATTTATACTTTATTATAAACATGTCAAAATTATATATGACTTATAAAACTTTACGTTGATGGGGTATTTGACGCCCTTGTGACTTAAACAAAACAGACCTTGAAGTGATTCTTAACAAGCGAAAAAAAACCTTTCATGTAGAGATTCTTGTGATAACTGGTTCTATTGGATGGATAAAGTCTGACGTAGACTCCGTCTTACCACAAAATGGACACCATACTCGTGGGCTGAGTAAGTAATACAAAAGACCCCACCAACACTCACTCGAAGATGTATAACTGTATATGTCATAAAATAATATTGGGAAAGGAAGATAAAAAAGGAAATATACATAGTATCTTATATATGTATATATACCCACGGATATATGAACTGTAACACTCTTCCAGTATGATTAAAACTCAGTAATGTTTAATGAACAATACTTTTCATATACTACCCAGACTTTTTCAACTTTTGGTGACTAAGATCCGGTTAAGAGGGTAAACTGTCTACCCCTTTGACTCTGGTTCTCTCCTCTGAACTGATCAGAGTCCAGTGTCTGTTTGTGACCGTCTCGGTCCTGATTAGTTCTGGTCCACGTTAGGTCGGGGTCGGAAGAGAAGGACGGACGGAGAGTGAGTGGTGGAGGGTAAGGTCAGTCCGGGTTCGGAAGTGGGTCTGAAAAGGGAAGAGGTGGAGTGGAGACGAACAACATTAGTAGGGGTACTCCGAGTTAGGGTAGCGAGTAGGAGTCCCTTCGGAAGGACCAACGAAGGAGACTTTAAAGAGTTGCAACAAACACGGAGAGAGGACTGTGGACCCTATCAGAAGACACGGGTGTTGAATAGTACATGTGGTCCTCCCGTTCCTGGTGCATGAGAGGGTCGATCCAAGAGGGACCACACGGGGCACGGGTCGTAGATGTATAACTGTATATGTTAGAAGGGGTACCGGACCGTACCCCTTCCAAAGGTCTTTCCGAGTGGTATAATTTGCCTGGGACGAACACAACCAGAAACCCGTTCGACCCTGTGAGTCGAGACTCCACCGGTATAACTAAAACGTCCGAACCGAGAGTTTCAGAGTACTTGAGAACAGTTTCTAAGACAAATGAGAACGGAGGGACTTCCTCGACTACGGATCGGTCTTCTTCCTCAACTCTTAACCGAGGACAATCGGACCTCGTAAAGGTACCGTCTCGTTCTGTCTCCCCTCTTTTCTTCTTTCTTAAGACAGTGATCAAGGAACCTCGTTTCCTCCCTGAGGAGGTAGACTGAGAGACCACGAAAGCAATAGACCGCCTCTTCCCGGTACTACTACGAGCCGAACTCGTAGTGTAGGTTTAAGTCGGTGGAGAGGACCGACACACATACATCTCTTTATTTTACGGAGTCACTACCGGTAGTAGAGATTGTCCCTCACTGTCGGTCAGGGACTTGCCACGAGGACAAGAGTCAGCTGATTGTTTCGACTGGTAACTGAATCTCGTTCGAGGAAAGGACTCGAGACAGTCCTTATTTAAATCAGAACTCAAAATGTGGGAGGAAAGGATAAGAATCTTCGGTCTCCCGACATACCTTTGTTAATCGGGACACTTACCTCTCCAGTTTCCTTTGTATTAAGAGATAGGTCTCTGTGTCTGCTCTCCTCGGTACTCTTCCTCCTGTGGCTCAGTCGTCTCCTTGCAAAGTGGGACAGGAGACCAGTGTCGCGTCGGACAGTCTGGTCTTCCGAGGGCGGTGCACCTTACACCCGCAAGGGTGGCGCCCCAGTTCTCCATCCTCCACCTCCCCCACAACCTCCATACACATACCCCCTCGACCCCTCTCTCCTTTTTAGATTAGTCTATGTGTACCCCGGTGAGGACCGACACCTTACACCCAGTATGAGTCCACAAGCACCGTCTCCCCGTTCTCTCTGTCCTCTACCCGTGTTACGGTTCCACACCCGTCGATAGAACTCACGAAGCCCCCTTTGACCCGGAATGTAGCCTCCACGGTCCTACTAGACGCCTCTGGTCGCTGTCCGTCTTGGGTCCGAGTCTCTTCCTACCCCGTCCCCTCCCCCGCTCTCTGATCGTGCGACCTCCCGAGTCGAGGTATGAGAATGCAGCTTCATTCCGTTGCACCCGCGAAGGTCACGGTGACTACTCATGCCTCCCGTGAGATCCTCCGTCGGTTCACCCAAAAGTCACCACGACTCTAACCTGACCGTCCCTACTCGACATCTTACCTCCTTTAGGCATGACTTGACTCACGATTGAGGACCCCCGCCTGGACGTTCCCTGTCCTGAGTGGTGAGTAACCCACCCGGATCCCCTCCCCAGACGACAAGTAACCAGTAAAGGCCGTCATCTTCGCCCAACCCCCGCCCTGGACTAGGTGTCACCCGTCCCAGGTTGTCGGGTTTCCCGCTCCGATCCCCGTTCCGGACCGTAGGAATAATCCGTCTCCCACACTGGACTAAGAAGTCTCCGAGAACGTGGGATTTTGGACCCGACTCCAGGTGGAAGAGTATTTTTCTCCAGGACAGAAGTCAGGAGGGAAGACATGAAGGCCTGTCTTGACACGAAAACTTGACACCACAACCTCTTCCGAGAACTCTCAGGGAACCTGACGTTTCTCTAGGTTGGTCAGGTAGGATTTCCTCTAGTCAGGACTCACAAGTAACCTTCCTGACTACAACTTCGACTTTGAGGTTTTGAAACCGGTTGACTACGTTTCTAGACTGAGTAAACTTTTCTGGGACTACGACCCTTTCTAACTCCCGTCCTCCTCTTCCCCTACTGTCTCCTACTCTACCAACCTACCGTAGTGTCTGAGTTACCTGTACTCAAACGCACTTGAGACCCTCAACCGCTACCTGTCCCTCCGGACCGCACGACGTCAGGTGCCCCAGCGTTTCTCAGCCCGTGTTGACTCCCTGACTTGGTTTGACTTGAGACTCTTCAGTCAGGGGTATAACCATTACCGTTTGGAAGGTGGGTAGGAAATAAAAGTCCTCTCCACGGTCTGAGAGGACTCTTACTTGTTTAGGACAGGGGACCCCAAGTTGTAAAATTTCCAGTCTCGAGAAAAGATCTAGGACCCTATGACAAAATGTTGTCTTTCTTCCTCGACTCCGTCGGGTAGACCAGAGGTCCACACAAGAGGTAGGTAAATTCGTAGAGACTTTTCATTGGATTGACTAGTGTACCTGGTGTCGGAACAGGTTGAGTTACTTTGATACTCGGTACTACACATTCCGGTGGGTTCTACCTACCCAACACCACCTCTCAAGACTGTTTTACACCAGGTGACCTCTTCCCTTACCGTTTGGTGAAGTCATAAGAACGGAACTCTTGGGGTACTTGTCATACTTTTCCGTTTTTCTATCCTGAGACTTTCTACTTGAGGGGTCCAGTCATCCACGGGTCATCCGATGACCTATTCTCTCCTCCTTATTGAGGTCTCTCTTATTTCTCTACCTCAGTTTCACTTTTGTTACGGTTCAACACCTACACTGACCACTACCTTCATTTCAGGCTACGACATTTCTCGTTGTAACGTATCCTTGGACCTTACAATGTAGGTACTTAGTTCCATTTAACCTTCACCAGTTTGTCCTCTGTCGTTCGCACTTGTAACTGAAGGATCTTTAGTCACTTGATTTTACCTGACCTTGCCCGTTTAAACTAAGTCTACTGGTAATATGGATGATGACACCCGTTCTTAGGAAATCTTCTTTCCTCATCGGGAGTATCAGTTGTTTTTCTCAGTCTTTACGTCATGAACCCACGTTAGAGTTTTTACTCTCTTACTAGAGACAAGCAAAGGTTCCGTTTGGTAAGTTATAGTGTCATTAGGGTCAGATACGGGGTTGGTGATTACGACTTCTTCGACTTTGACTTACCAAGATACTCCTGGATGTTCTGGAAGATCTTGATTGTGGGGGGTTTTACAGGAAAAGTAATATCCCCTGACCTTACGTTTTCATCCTTCAGTTCTCTATGGACCTCATTATCCGTTCAAACCGGTACCTCATGTTTTACTTGGTCCCGTTTCCGATTGTCTCAAAACGGTTCTCTTACGTTATCAGTATCGTTTGTGTGAGAAGGTTGTTGTGGTCTCTTCTGAAATGTGTACCTATAGTCTCTACTAGTTATGGTTTTAGTCTGACTAATATAAACGTCGGCTTCTACCTCCTCGAGATATGTCCGTCGTTTTTATTCTGGTCCTTGACTGACACCGAGTCTAGTACTTGAAGAATGACGTTTTAAGTCTGAATTTAACTTCTTTCATCCCTTTTGGTGATGTAGTAAGTCCATACTGGATTTAGTCTAGGGAATACTAATATGTCACCTTCACTGTTTATCTAAGTTCCCTATTCTAGACTATCTATCTCACGGACTTCTTGATACCTGCTCCAAACACTGTGACATGTCCTCCGTCACTAGTTCTGGTAGAGGTTCTGTTTCTTTACGTTTTTCCGTTTCACCAACAGACTGTTCCGGAATGTTTATCGACTCTTTTCTTCTCTGTACTTTTCGTTTCCTCTTTTCCTTCCTATATGGGTAGAGTTACGTCTCAAGATTTCTTGTCGTTCCTCTCTATTCTTTCGGAAGGATTCACTAGTTACGTTTCTTTATCTCCTTTTATTATCCTACCCTTTCTGATCTCTAGAGAAGTTCCTTTAATCTCTATGGTTCCCTTATAAAGTACGTTTCTACCCGTATGATTTCCCGTCTTTGACATACCTGGATCGTCTTCGTCTTCCATAATTCTTCTCCACCGTTCTTATGTGTCTTGACACGTTTTTTCTAGAAGGAACTGGATCTGTTGATGCCATTAGTGACGGGATCTCGGTCTGTAGGACCTCACGTTTCAGTTCACCCGGAATCCTTCATAGTGATACTTGTTTCAATTACCTCCACTACCTTAAGGTCAACTCGACAAAGTTTAAGATTTTCTACTACCATAATTTCACGATGTGAGTTACACGGTCGTTTAAACCTTTTGAGTTGTCACCGGTGTCCTGACCTTTTGCAGTCCAAAGTAAGATTAGGGTTTCTTTCCGTTACGATTTCTTACAAGTTTGATGGTGTGTTAACGTGAGTAGAGTGTGTGATCGTTTCATTACGAGTTTTAATAGGCTCGGTCTGAAGTTGTCATGTACTTGGTTCTTGAAGGTCTACAAGTTCGAAGTAAATCTTTTCCGTCTCCTTGGTCTCTAGTTTAACGGTTGTAGGTGACCTAACAGCTTTTTCGTTCTCACGGTCTTCTTGTAAATGAAGACGAAATAACTGATATGGTTTCGGAAACTGATACACCTAGAGTTGCTTGACACCTTTTAAGAAGTTCTCTGCCCTTATGGTCTGGTGAAATAGACGGAGGACTCTTTAGACATACGTCGAGTTCTTCGTTGTCAATCTTCACCTGTTCTTTGGTCTCTACCCAAGGATTAACCCATTCCTCAAGTAGTTCTGACATATAACAGTGGGACGAATAAATTGAATATACGTCTCCTGTAGTACTCTTTGCGACCCAACCTACTTCGTGTTCGACCTTAGTTCTAACGGTCGTCTTTATAGTTATTGGAGTCTATACGTCTACTGTGGTGGGAATACCGTCTTTCGCTTCTTGATTTCTCGGAAGACTACTTTCACTTTCTCCTCTCACTTTTTCAACCGAATTTTGAGTTGTAAGTCTTTTACTTCTAGTACCGTAGACCAGGGTAGTGAAGTACCCTTTATCTACCCCTTTGTCACTTTTGTCACAGTCTGAAATAAAAAACCCCGAGGTTCTAGTGACGTCTACCACTGACGTCGGTACTTTAATTTTCTACGAACGAGGAACTTTCTTTTCGATACTGATCGTATCTGTCGTATAATTTTTCGTCTCTGTAATGAAACGACTGTTTCTAGGTAGATCAGTTTCGATACCAAAAAGGTCATCAGTACATACCTACACTCTCAACCTGATATTTCTTTCGACTCACGTCTTCTTAACTACGAAAACTTGACACCACAACCTCTTCTGAGAACTCTCAGGGAACCTGACGTTCCTCTAGTTTGGTCAGGTAGGATTTCCTTTAGTCAGGACTTATAAGTAACCTTCCTGACTACGACTTCGACTTTGAGGTTATGAAACCGATGGACTAGGCTTCTTGACTGAGTAACCTTTTCTGGGACTACGACCCTTTCTAACTTCCGTCCTCCTCTTCCCCTACTGTCTCCTGCTCTACCAACCAACCGTAGTGACTGAGCTACCTGTCTCAAACTCGTTCGAGACCCTCAACCAGTACCTATCCCTTCGGACCGTACGACGTCAGGTACCCCAACGTTTCTGACTCCCTAACTTGACTTGACTCTGGAGTTCCAGTTTTCCGTAAGTCCTTCCTCGTACCTGACGTCCCCCGGGTCCTAGACAGAGGACCGGTGGTAGTTAGTGTATGACGTCGTTGGGTTCGTTGTCTCTTTGAGGTTTCAGGTCGTCGAGGTTTCTGACCCGTCGTTCAGTAAACACGGAGGAACAAGAGTTCCTGTCGAAACTCCGGACTGTCTCGTTCTTTGTGGTAGTCAACAAAAGAGACCAGTCAGGAAATTTTTCAGACTAAGGAGGACGGATGAGTCCGGGAGTCGACGTGGGTCACCCCGTAATTTTTTTTTGGTGAAAGTGTAGGAGATCGAGTACTCTGGTTGTGTCGTCGGGGTCGTCGTGTTTAATGACATAGGTAAAAAATCTTCTCCTTTGACTCCAAGGTTCCTCTAAAGAGACTTAATTCACCGAACGAATTAAACGGTGAACCCCACCTACACCTTGGCCTTGAGTTCGATTCCAGAAAAGTGAGTACAAGAAAGGAAATCCGGGGTCTTTCGGACAAGTCGTTCTGACTCCTTTGTAGACTACTAAGTACTATTAGTATTGTTTATCCATAGTACGTAAATGATTCAAGGTCCTAATAATAGTGTTTATTTATTAGAATAAATTAAGAGGATGGATGGGACCGGTATTTAGTATGGAAGGTGGTAGACAAAGTGTCTACTCCTTTGTTCGAATCTGTCCCACCTCTAGACGGGACCCAGTGTGTCGAACTGTCACTTATACAACCTTGGGTTTTACTAACCTAAGTCTATTCGTCCCCCTCCTCTCTCGTCGGGTCCCTCCCTCCACCGTCCTCGTTTCCTTCGTCACAGACCACAGGAGACCTGTTACCGGTGAACAGGACCCACCCCTCCTTCAACCACGGGCCCTCTACCCCGTCAGTCCTGTCCGTCAACGTCCTCCCAAAGGTCACAGTCGACTCCCCACCCCGGCCCAACACCCACCCTCCACCTCTCAGTTCCAAGGTCTCGTCCCCTCATTGTCCACTATCTATTTTAAGAGACCACTGGGTCATCCTTCGGACTTGACCTTCCGCCCATCCGTCCTTCGACGATCTTAGGTCCCGATCCAGGGACCCCCGAGGACGGGGAGGGTAGATCTGTATTTCCCGGAACCAAAACCGTCTTCTCGGTCTCACTGAAGTGTCCGGGATGTCTGTTTCCTTCTCCGGGTCGATTGGTCCGGTGACAAGAGACTTCGGGGTCCCGACGATAGGAACCGTCCTACAAGTCTCGCGTGTGACCCCGAGGGAGTCGGGGAGAGGATGTCCGACGAAAGAGACCCCTTCAGTAAGAATTGACCCCACCTAGGCGGAGTATCCCCTGTAACCTGTTACTTACTCTATATAAACCAACAGTGTAGACCCACACATACACACACATCGTAGATCGACCCATCTCTGGTCCCTACGACAATTTGCAGGATGGTACCTGTCCTGCCGAGGGTTCTGTTCCTTAATAGGTCGGGGTTTACAGTTATCAAGACTCCGACTCTTTCGGACGGGACCCCGTTAGTCGTTTAAGGGTGTAGGCAAACGAGAGAACACCCCCTCAGTTCTTCCCTTGTGGTCATAGGGATATTATCTCCTCCTTTGTCTCCGAACCTCCCTCCTTCCCCGAACAGGTTCCTACACGTCGTTCAAGGAAGTAAATTGTTTATTAGTGACTCGTGGATGAATTATGGTCCGATAATGTCATTGTCTTGACTCTGGTCCTGAGTAAGTAAAAAAATAAGTTAGTAGGTGTTTGTAAATGACGCGATCGACGACCCCCACATCTCACTACTTAGTCTGAGTCGGGGACTGGAGAGTCTCGAGTGTCAAATCACTCTTTCTGTCGGTACGTCTGTAATTATTCTGTCGTTCTGGTCCTTTCGGGTCCCGATGAACCTCTTTAGGTCCTTCCGTAAAGTCTCCTCCAAAAATATTTGATGCTACACTTTCTCTCATCCTCAATCAAGAGTTTCTGACTCCAAACACAGTTCCCAAAATCCAATTCCCTTGACGAACACGTTTTCACTCTTTTCACACGTCCTCTCCCTTATACCGAGTACATTCTGGACTTCTACCGAGTCACACAGACCCACACTACATCTCCCTCTTTCTCTCCGACGACGATGACGACGACGACGACGACGACGATTCAGTGTAGTCAACACAGGCTGAGACACGCTGGGGTATCTGCCGTCGGGTGGTCCGAAGAGGCAGGGACCCTAAGAGGTCCGTTATTGTGACCTCACCCAACGGTAAACGTCCCGGGTTTAGAGTGTCACGGAACTATATATTCCAAATTGACAGACCTGACGGAATGACTCGATACTACCCCCACCCCGTCCACCATCGACTCTATTTAGTCGAGGACTCTGTTAGACGGACTCCCCGAAGGGACCCAGTCCTGGGAACCGGTCCGAAGAACGAAGAAACTTAATACGGCGAAGTGGGTACACACCGGGAGTGGGACGACCCAGGGTGACACTTCCAGGGAGGTTCCGACCCTCGCGTGTCTCTGGGGGGGTGGGGGTGGGGTCCTCCTATCAGGTCTCGGGATGTGTCAGCCGATCTTTTACCCGGGAAGGGGGTTGATGACGGGGGAAACAGTTGCTCCCGTGTCTAGGTCTGATTTCCCATGATCCTCCATAAGGAAGTAGAAACACTTTAACCAGTACTACGTAGTCTCCGCCGGAAGTCAGTGGATCTCCCCTCGGGGTAGGGACGGGTCGTGAGCGTGGGAGTCACTAGTAGGAGTCAGGAAGAGGTAGACATGGACCTCCGGTTAGCACTCGTAGGACCCTACGAAGAAACGCATATAGCAAGAGTTACGGTCCCTAACAGACCCCTGTGGAGATCCGGCGGAGGAGGGGCTCACCCTTTCGGAAGTCAAAAGTCACGAGTCACGTTTGTGGTAGACGAGTCACGAGGGGACCGAGGCCGGGACTGGGTGGGTCTCGAAGGACAACGGAGAACCCGAGGGTACCGAGACACGTTCAGGGAGTAGTACCGGGAAAAGGGTACCTGAGAGTCCCAGACAACAGGGTAGACAGAGAGGACTTGCACGGAGTTTCCTGAAAGTTACAAACATCTGACTTTCTTACTTAGGTCTGTCCACGTTTCTCGAGACTAACGACACACTGGACCCTTTTAACCACTCGGAGAGACTCGGAGTCGGAGGGGTCGTCGGAAGGACCCAACCACCATACTCCGGTCTCTTACGGACCATCCGAATCATCCCTTCCCGTGTGGGAAACCCAGACTATCTAGTCCAAGTTTAGGACCAAAATGGTAACTGGTCCAATAATGGTACTAGTCAAGGATTGTTAAGACACGGAATCAAAGGAGTAGATTTTTTATTATTATCACAGATAGAGAATCCCTGATCAGGGGAGATGTTGGAGTAGAGGAGAGATAACCTGTAACGCGGACTGAGTTGTGTCTTCCAGGGGACGACCGTCATCCAATCTGAGACTACGGGACCACCCAACACATTACAACCCTTCCACAACTTGAGTCTCAAGGTCCCAGATGACTGAGATGATCTTTAGGTAAAGTCTGAAAGAGGGGAGAGTCGGTTGGAGGGTAAAAGTAGGGTCGTCTCCTGGAACGAAGGATGGAATGATCCTTTCCGTTTCGATCGATAGTCTTGTCTTAAGGCTCGAGGGTGGTGGACGGGGAGACGAAGCCACGGGCACATAAGATGGAGGAGACCCGAGGGTCGTCTCCGACCCCACCTGGGGTGTGGGCTGTCGTGAGGTCGTTGAGAGAGAGTAAGTAGGAGTTAAGATGGAAAAAGATAACGTAGAAAAGACACGGGGTGAAGGGGGTACACGACACGACTCAACGAGTCAGTACAGACTGAGAAAAGCTGGGGTACCTGACATCGGACGGTCCGAGGAGACAGGTACCCCTAAGAGGTCCGTTCTTATGACCTTACCCAACGGTACGGGAGGAGGTCCCCTAGAAGGGTTGGATCCTTAGCTTGGTCCCAGACGACGAAACGTCCACCTAATAAATGGTCGACTCGGTGGTCCCTTCGGGGGGAAGGGGGGTTTGTACGGTAGTAAAGAAGATAGAATTTGTTTGTCGAGGACGGTGTGAGAGAGAGGAAGGGTATTTATTTTGAGAAACTTTCGTGACAGAGGTGAAGGAGAGGGTAAGAGAGAACCTACCGGAGGTTAGTCCTAAACGGAGGTAGCGAGGTGGTCTCGCCGAGGACAGTTCCGGTAGTTCTGGTTCTCTTGTCAGTCACGACTAGGAAGGTGTGAACCGCAACGTCGGACCGGTGGTGGTCGGTGAGGGGAAGAGCTCTGTGAAAGAGGTGAACCGAAGGTCCTACCTGGTCCAGAGGGAGGATACGAGACCGACAAGGAAGAGCCAAAGGAACTGACCCAGGGGAAGGACAGGAACTGAAGATCCTCCCGGGGTCCCGAGGTTAACAATCGTACCAGGAGAAGAAAAGGGAGATGGGAGTTGAGTGGAGCATCCACTAGAGGAAGAACGAGTAAGTCAAGGCAGGTGTACACCTGTGGTGACCGGGTCTGGGAGGAGGACTTGACGTATGCCCGGTAAAGGTGACGGAAGAGGTGTAGACGTGACTCTGTAGATGAACCGTAGTGCTTAGAGTGTACGCATGTTGAGGCAGAAGGGCCAATGGGGGCGGTTTTAGTGACATCAGAAGGAAAAAAAAAAAGAAGAGAAAGAGTGTAGACTCTAGGTTACGTAATCTTTTAGGACAACCGAAAGACAAGTCCTACCTAGGATTTAGGTTAGTGCAGAGTGGCACATGTGACAATAGTGGGACGAAGTCTGGTCGTAACGGAGAGTGGACCTAATGACGTCATCCGAGGACTGGAGATGGGAAATGAGGAACGTCAGATTAGAGTTGAGTCGTCGGTCTCCTTATGAGATTTGTGAATTTTTGAGATGATCATTGAGTACAATGACAGGGTTTGGGAGGTTACCGAGGGTAGAGTGAGTCGTGTTTTAACTTCCAAAAGTGGACCCGGGTGTCCGGGAGTACCAGACCGATGACGATGGAGGTGAGAGGAAGAGTGAGTAAGGTGAGGTATGAGGTGACCAGAGGAGTGAGAAGGGACTTGTACGGGTCGACGAGGACGGAGTCTCGGAAACGTGAACGATAAGGGTGACGGCCCTCGTGAGAAGGATCCCATAGGTGTACCGAATGAGAAGAGGTAGAAGGAAGTCCAGAAATGAGGGAGGAAGAGGCCCTCCAGAAGACTGACTTAGGTGATGATTTGCAAAATAGGACGAAGTTGTAGCCAATCGGGGGAAGGAATAGAAAATAGTGATAGATTATTTGATACATAAAATGAATATATTAAAACAAAAGAAAGAGAGAGTGTGGGTTCCTATATTGACTCTACGTGCTCCCATCCTTCAAAACGGACAAAGTAAGTGACGAAATAGAAGTCATGGATCTTATCACGGACCACACTCCAGCCACGAACTAGAGAAGACATGAGTATCTCACTTACTCACTTGTCGAGTCTCGGAGTCAGAGAAGTAGATCTCTTACCCGTGTGATCATCTTGGTTGGAGGACCTCAACAAAGTAATATTTCTAAGGGACCCAACCCGATGACGTCCACGGTCGTGTCCGGAGCCTTGTATCATCCACGAATAATTCCATGGGAAGGGTAGGGAGAAGGGACGGAGGTACGACACACATCTCGTCCCCCAACCTGACCCGTTACCGGGTAGATCGAGGCTGGACACTACTAGGAACGGAGAAGGACCCGGGAGACCACTCACCGTCCTTCCCCAAATGGACCCACCTACAGAACCTTGTCCCTGAAGGTCTACCACATGACGTCCCCCGGACACATGAACCTCCAACCCTTCAGAAGTATCCAATCCAACCAGAGCACCTAAAAGGGAAACTCGGACCTTTCTCTCGTTCTCTCGTCTGGTGCAACTCCCGACCTAAGGGTAGGGTCGTGGAAGTCCCAGCGACCGTATCCCTCTCCGGTACGCACCCTTCAGACGGTATGGGTCTGAGTTCACGAACGAAGAGGGTGAAGGATTCAGAGGTCGATAGTGGGAGTCAAAGAAGTAGAAATTTTACCCATGATACTATTGTGGATGGAGGATCCGAACACTTGTGACACACCGAATTACGTACATTTTACGAATCGTGTCACACACGGAGTACCAGTTGTGTTATGTACTGTAGTCGATAGTCACGACCAGTAACTTTCGTTTTCAGTTCCAGTAAGTCAGTGCAGGTTGAGAAACGTTGGGGCATCTGATATATCAGGTACCTGAAGAGGTCACCCATCGGACAAGGAAGATATGCCCTAGAAGGGTTGGGTCCCTAATTTGGGTCCAGAGGACGTAACGTCCGCCTAAGAAATGGTCGACTCGGTGTTCCCTTTTGGTTATTAATTCACAATAATAATAATAATAAAATTTCAAGATAAATAAACAATAAAATCCTCCCGGTGTGATGTGTCGTACGTGCTATAATCAAGGGGTCGGTCCCTAGCTTAGATACGGGGGACGTCACTCTCGTTCCTCAAAAGTGGTGACCTGGTGTTCCCTTCAGGGTTCATAATAATAATTTGCATCGATACCTTGGTTTCTCTGGACCCGACCTTAGGACCGAGGGGGTACATGATCTACTTCCCGAAAACGGTCAACGAGGTCAAAGAGACACGGAGTCAAAGATGTACACACTTTATCCCTACTGTCAGCATTGCTGGAGGTTCCCCAATCATCCCAATATTTTTTATATATAATATTATTTATCATATTTTACATATAAATATTATATTTAGTACGTTTTGTTCATTATAGGATATCCTAATATTTATACTACATATTTTATCGCACGTATGCGTTTCGGAAGTGGGGTCCCATACCGTGTCTCGTCTACAGGACACACAAACTACCTCTAAAATTACTTACTAAAGAGACGATTGGCGGGGGTAGACGGAGGTAAGGGAGGTAGCATGTCCCCGGCCCCTCCCCCACTGGGTACACCTCTTCTACGACCCCGTCCGTCCGTGAATGGCGAGCCTGTCGCTCCGGTACGGCCGGTCCTTCCACACGGCCAGTCAGAGTCGGTCGGCGAGAACGTCCTAGACGCGAGGGAGAACGTGGAACGCGTCGACGACCGACATCGCGACCTGAAAGACGAGCTACAGCCAATCGCACGCTCGGCACAGACGGAGGTCGAGGAGGTCGTACCGGAAGACGGCGAGGGCGTCGTCGGCCACGTCGGCGAGCTTACGGAGGGGCTACCACCAGGCGTCCGAAAACCACCTTCTGACACTTGTGCCAGTAGTCCCCAATCAGTCCCTCTTACCTACCCCACTAGGGACACACTCTCCTCCTTTGACTCCCAGAACCGTGCGTCTCTCCTTTCCCGTCCTTTCCATGCAAGTCACTTCTTTACCGTTTTTCGTACCGTCGTCTTCTCTTGACCGGATTAGTCCCTGTTGTTTATCAGAGGCAATCCTTTGTTTACTTCACCAGGTCTGCTCTGTTACTCCGAACTCGATCTCCTCGTCGTCTACCTGTACCGAACTTTCTGTAGACATCCCCCCCGGAGGCACCGAGACCACCGGTTGACTGACCGACATTCCCATTTCCTCTCTGTCTACACTCCTACTACAGACCTAAAGACCGAACGCTTACCCTCCCTACTCCTTCACCCGGCCCCTATGCCCCCCTACCCGTCTCTCGTCCACGACTCGAGTCAGATGCTCTGTCCCTTTTAAAGTAAAAAAACTTTTGTAATGAGTACGTCGGATTCGTTTCTACGGTTCCTCTAGTGTCTACGGTCTCTCGAAATATTTACCGTTGTAAGACCCGTTCAGACCCCCAGTACGTTGGACAGGGTGAAGGGGGTCTGGAAGAACGGTCCCTTGTTCTCAATCCCCAATTTCGGTGACAGTGTCTTTGTGTTCGTACCTGAACTAACTAAGAGAGACAGGGGTTCCCGTGACGGTCCGGGTTCTCCCCCAACTCACCATTTTCCGTATCGAAGCCACGGGTTCCCGTGACCCAGAGGGCGACACCGTTGAAATCAGTGGACTATAGAGACTTGGAACCAAAAGAATAGACCCTTCTCCCACTGTATTACTGTAACATCCCCATGCTATTCACTCCCCTCCAAGTGTTTCATGTACTGCAACAAACTCCACGTCGGGGTCTCGGTCCTGACCTACTCAGGAGTCCTTGTCCCTACCGTCCCTCCCTCGTCGGTGTCTCCACCCTCCGTTTGGTCTTAAGAGTCAACCAATATTGGTCTCGGACCAATAAATTTGTGACCTTGTCCGTGTAAGGACAAGCACCTCTCAGTTCAGAAGCACCTCTCTACCGACGACTCGACCCCGGACTTCCCACTCGTCCTACAGTCAACCCCCACCTCTCCCCTGCCCGGCTCCCCTGTCGTTCTCCGTCTTACTGTGTCCCGTGTTTTCACGACGAGTCGCCGTCGTCGCACACCCCGGACGGAGACGTTAAACTGAAACACCCTAAGACTGACCCTCAAGTGTCTCAGTCTCTGGGGCGACACAAGTCACGGGTTCCGAGACACCCTTCGAGGTGTTTCCGAGTTAATCCCGGACAAGGGAGGACCAGCACCGACATCCGGCCGTCCTTCTCGACGACCGCCACACGGTCGGAGGGACGCGTACGGGTGGGTCGAGCGGTCCGTCTGTTTCCCCCACCACTTCCCACCCCGACCCCTACTTCCCGGTCCGACGGGCACCGGAGAACCTCGGGGGAGTGGGTCCCTTCCGCTCCAAGGACGTCGTCGTCCAGTACCACCCCTTCTACCCCGGACGGGTGGGACCTGGCAGACGACGACGGAGGTTTCTTGGGATTTAGAGTACCGGTCGGGAAGACCGAGGAGGAGCCGGTCAGACGTCGTTGTAAACCGGGTTCCCGGTCGGAGATGGTTGACTCTTAAGACCAAACGGAGGGTGGAGACACCGACGAGGGAGGGACGGTAGGGACAAGGACTCCTGAGTAGGTCAGGACCGAGGAAAACAAGTATGTACTGTACGGGAGAGAGCAGAAGTTGAGGACGACGAAACTCCGATGAAAGGTCTAGGTAGGTAGAACTTCCGGAATGCACAGAGGACTCGAGGTGTAAGTAGAAATGTGGACGGAGGAGGTGTATACCGGGACCCAAGGTGGTTGAGTGACCAAATTGCACAGTTGATGTGGATTAGAAACGGTTGTTTGAACGACGACCTCACTAGGAAGATTTCACGTTTGACCCAGTGTCAGTCAGAACACAAGTCCTTGTAGAGAACCGTGGAACTACTGATCATATGGCGATTTAAGGAATCAGACCTTAAGTTTCAGGAGTGAGATTAGGGTCGAATGGTGAGATCACGGTAACGTGACATTCAGATGGGTGGATCTCACCTGGGGAGGGGGTCGTTTACAAAATAAGTTGACCGTTTGAGGATGAGTAGGACACTCTGGGTTTGGTTTTCGAAGGAAGAGACACTATTGAAGGGATTGAAAACATCGGTCAAGTTGTTCGATTTACGAGGGTGTTGTAAAACATTTATAAGAATTATACGACGGGGTGCAAAATACACCGAGGGGTTGATCACTTACTTGGGAAGGACCCACCCTTACTGTAGAAAGAATTGGGACGTGAGGAACACGGGTAGGGTCCCGGACCGTGTTCCAACTACCAGTCTTGGACGAAGGGACGTACTTCCTCCCTTCCCAGACCGGGTTCCGACTAGACGTCTCCACCCACGTCTGAGATGGTAGAAAGAACCACCCCCGGGTCACAGAGGTTGTGTTCTCCTCTCTTTCTTCGACCCTCTCTCGTTGAGTCTTCACTTTGTAGTCTCACTGTCGGTGGGGTCCTCGGGATTCATACAGGGACTACCCAAGAGATCCGGAAGACCCGAACGTCTGGTGTCTCGGTCTCTAGAACGACTCCTGTTGGGTTACACTCCGATCTTATACGGGATACTAGACTGTCTTAATCTGTCATTCGAGAGTTAATCGATGAATGATCGGTACCCCGGAGTCCGTACAGGGTGTTAGAGAGATACGGAGTCAGAGGCACGATTATTTTACCTCTGTTGTTAAGGATGAAGTTTTCCACACAAAAAAGGAGTGAGTAAACAAGGTGTTGATAAATAGTAACACCGTCGTCCGTGTTAGCTTCCGTGTTAACACCGTCCTCTTCTAACTTCCGTCCTTTTCCCCTACTGTCTCCTACTCTACCAACCTACCGTAGTGATTGAGTTACCTGTACTCAAACTCGTTCGAGACCCTCAACCACTACCTGTCTCTTCGGACCGCACAGTGTCAGATACCTCAACGTCTCAGCCTGTGCTGACTCACTGACTTGACTTGACTAAACAACACACGGTCTGTCACATATCCAAGACCCCTTAGGACGCCAGTACCTCCACTGCAAGACACGTCAAGTCGTCCTGTTACCCATCCCTTGTGTTAAGGGTCGTGTCTCTTTCTAAGTCGATTTGACCACACGGGGCAAATGAGATCAAAAAAGATCCTGTCTCGGTCCGGACGGGGTGGGGGTTAGGGAAGTCACGGAGCTGACTCTTTCGTCGGGGGTGGAGTCGGGTGGTGTAGGGACCCTTGCGTGACCCCGAACCTCCTCGACCCCGACAAAGTCTTTTTATGGGACGGTTCTTACGCAGTGAGCCAGTCCCGGCTGGTTCCTTTTGTAACCCGGGCCCCTCCCTCTAGTCTGCCCGGGAGTTCGGCCCGGTGACCTCCCCGTCCGCGGCGTTCTTTCGACTCGGCTCAGTCCGTGGTCCACTTTATACTGGAGGTTTCGTAGGTATCCGTAAAGAACATATTTGTGGGGTCAGGTCTGTCCTTCGTCCCGACCCCCTTGACCTCCCCTTCCACCGGGGTGTCCTGGGGGGTCTCCATCTGTCTACCTGTCCTTCCGTCCCCTTCTTCTCCAGTCACCTCTTTTTGTTACCCCCCCCCCCAACCTCTCTTCTTGTCTTACGACCCCTCTTTTGGTCTGGTATTATAAGGGGAAAGTGGGTCTGTCTCCGAAAGTAAACGAAGAGAAGTGGACTCTCCATGACCTAGGGGTGTGTTCACCCTTTGACTCCGACACTCTTCGTTTCTACGGTCTCAAGACCCAGACAAAGAGTAGACAACGAGTGACTCCCCGGACGGACCTCCGTGAGGTCTTACAAGAAAATTCTTTAGAGACAGTACTGGAGGGACTCTGGGGTGTCACCCAACCGTCGGTTCGACCCCGTGTTCAGACTTTGAGGTTACCGGAGAGGTCACTGGAGACCTCCGGGTCTTGTAAGGATTCCGAGCGGAGGTCGACGACGACCGTCGCCGTAAACGTTTACCTCACGACACGACACACACGATTCAGTGAAGTCAGCACGCTGAGGTACCTGACATCGGACGGTCTGAGGAGACAGGGACCCCAAGAGGTCCGTTCCTGTGACCTCACCCAACGGAGTGGGACGAGGTCCCCTAGAAGGGCTGGGTCCCTAACTTGGGTCCAGAGAAAACAGAGGACGTGACCGTCCGTCCAAGAAATGGTGACTCGATGGTCCTGTTACTTTGGTGGGTTCTCGAATCGTCGGTCCAGATCCAGGGACCACGCACCAGGGTCTTCCTGTCGTCTCTCATTTCGTTCGGAACGAGTCAATCTCTCTATAGACACCTCCTGAACCTTCCTCAGGGAACCTTCGCACGATCCTAGGTCTTGTCGTACCGACCTGTCTCGGACCGTCTCAGGGACGACGTGTCTACCCTTCTAATTCTCACGTCTTTTCATACGTCAAATGGGCTTCAGTGTGTCGTACCTCACGGACCTAGTCTGGGGTATCGGAAGGAGAGCCCAGTTCCTTTTTCTGAAAAGACAAGTCTGGTAGAATAGGTTTCGGACGTCCCAAACGAGGATGAGAAATATAGAAGTGCCAGGCTCAAAGCCTCTCCTCTAATATGGTCGCGACTCGGTGTTTAGTAGTCCTCCTGAACCTCCCTTGTAAGAGAGGTTCTCTAACCTCCCTAACGATTGAGACTTTTACCCACACAAATTATTGTCCCTCCTTTTTCTCTGATTCATGGAAGAAGGTCAGGGCATCCTGCAGTTCCAAAAGGATCTCCCAGGGACTAGGGTGGAGTTTAAAGTGGGTTTCGTCCCTCGCTCCTAGGATAGAAATTGGGGCCCGTGGTCGGGTTTAAGAAAGGAAGACAGTAGACCCTCTTCCAGGGACGGTGAAATGGAAGCGTCTTCGGGGTCGGAGGCGGGACAGGCGTACGGGGTGGGGAGAGTGGACCTCGAACCCGGGAGCTTCGGGGCGGGGAGCGTCGTCCGAGCTCAAGGGGAGGGAAGTTGACGGTTGACCGGGGCGGAGGTGCTTCGAGGCGGGGGTAGAGGTCGTCGGGGCGGGGGTGGAGGTCTGGTCCGAGTGGAACCAGAGACGGTCGACAGCGAACTCGTCGACGTCGCGAAGGCATACGAGGGCGAGTGACAGGACTTCCCGGACTTCGACGAGGAAGTCGAGGGAGACCTTGTGTCTGTTCTGTCCTTACCGCCTCGTCCGGTCTCGGTCGGGCCATAAAGGACCACTGCCACTGCGTCTCCGGTCCCGATTGACGACGCCCGCGACCTTCGACAGGACCGGGGCACGGAGGGGACGGGGTCGTGGGAGGAGGGCAGTGTCAAGTCGTTGGTGTTTCAGGACATCTCAGACAGAGGGTTCATAGAGGTCTCAGACACGGGTAGAAAGTAGGTCTCAAAACGTTGTCGGAGGTGAGCCCGGCAGGCTCCTCGAAGACCAGGGGGTCAGAGGTTAGGTGGAGGTGTATGAAAGGCTGGGGGACTAGTTCTGAGGAGACCGTCCTTGGCTCCGGCATGGTGACAGGTCCCGACACTGTTTGAGGGGTGTAGGAGACTCGTGAAGGGCTGGGATCGTGTCACCCGATCCGTGACAGGAGTCTGGAATCGAACATACCCCAGTAGATTAGGAGGGTTATTGGGACTTCATCTGTAACAATAATAGAGGTAAAAGGTTACCTCTTTGATCATGTCTCTCCGGTTCTTTGACCGGGGGTTTGAATGTCGATTCGTACCTTCCCATCACGGTCTTAGCATTGAGCCCCTCGGATCAAGACCTCTGGTACTAGTACTGTGGTCCACTGCTTAAAAGAAGTCATTACTTGTTGTTGTTTTTAGGTACTATCTGTTGTACAGTTTTAAAATTTCCTGTCCTAGTAATACTGATTAAAAAGGAAACGGAGACCAAGGTTATACCGAGTCATTCTGTACCGATCAGTAGAACAAAGATGAATGTTTAGATTATAAAACAAGTAGTACGTCAAAAAACCCGTAATTAACACTAAAAATTTTTAAAGTAATTCTTAATAAGTAGAACTAATGACTCAAAACCCCGTAGACGAAGTCGAAACGCGGACTTCGTTCACAGAGTCACTGGAGTACAAGCAGGGTGGCGACAGAGGTGGTAGGAAGGGGGTAGTCAGAGTCGGTCGGTTTCGCCAGAAGAAGGACAAGGAGTGAGACCCGACAAAGTCGGGACACTGACGTGAACGACGAAGGAAACGGACCACGTGAAGTGAGAGTCTAGGTGTTGAGGACGTCGGGGAGGGGGTGGGGTGGGTAAGAAGCTATCAAAATTGTATTGTTGAGTCGACGACGGAGGAGACTCTCCAGAACGGAGTGGTCGGGTACGTGTCACCGTAGGGAAGGTGGGAGGTAGTGTAGGACAAAGTACCAGAGGTACTAGAACGAATAAATAGACTGTCACACAAATGATAAGGAGAGGAGGTGACCTTACACTCAAAATCCTCCCGTTCTTAGAACTGACTGTACAAGTGACAAGATAGGGGTCGTGAATCTTGTCACGGGTCGTATGTCATCCCGGAGTTTTTAATAAACAGTTTACTTATTTACCCCGTATCTCTACCTACCAAGGGTCACTCACACACGCACGATTCAGTGAAGTCAGTGCAGGATGAGAACGCGTTGGGATACCTGACGTCGGACAGTCCGAGGAGACAGGTACCCTAAGAGGTCCGTTCTTATGACTTCACCCAACGGTACGGGAGGAGGTCCCGTAGAAGGGTTGGGTTCCTGACTTGAACATAGAGAATACAGATGGACGTAACCGTCCACCCAAGAAATGGTGATCGTGGTGGACCCTCCGGAACCGAGGGTCATGAAGACCTGTAAATCGAGTACCATAGTGTCGACCAACAAGACCGACAGGAAGTAGGTAGGGGTGCGTCCCGTCCGGATGGGATGGTAAAAGATAGAGGGGACATGGGTAGTTACCGGACCGTAACTTTACCCTGAGGTTCTTCAAAAGAAACCCTCACTTAGAGGTACCTTTGTCGGAGACCGGACCCGAGAGATCAGTCGGACCCCACACTCACCACGGTCCCTCGACTGAATGGACAAGTGGGGGTGGAGGACAAGTGGACAGAGCAGTCTCGTCCCTCTCAGGAACTTTTGTAGATTAGGTTGATTAAAATGTCCGATCTATCGTTGCACTCTTTTACCAGTGTTACTGTACGATTCCCTTCGTACAGCTTTTGTTTTACTAGACGCGAATGACAGGGAATAAGTGCGTTGTTTATAAATAACTCGTTAACACTACATGGTCCGTCACACTCCGTAACCCTTGTGTCGTCTCTTGGTCTGTCTGTATCAGGGATGACTATCCCTAGAAGGTCAGATCACCCCTTCTGTCTATTGTAACAACAAATCAATGATTCAGTACAGACTGAGAAAACACTGGGGGTACCTGCCATCGGGAGGTTCGAGGAGACAGGTACCCAAAAGGGTCCGTCCTTATGACCTCACCCAACGGTAAAAGAAGAGGTCCCCTAGAAGGACCGGGTCCTAGTTTGGACGTAGAGGACGTAACCATCCGTCTAAGAAATGGTGACTCGGTGGTCCCTTCGGAAGTCTATCAATAGGTAACACCAGATACGGTACCTGTCTCCTCGGACCAGGTATCCCAGTGTTTCTCAGTCTGTGCTGACTTCGTCGTATCGTACGTGTGTACCAGATACGAGGTCTCTTTTATTTCGGTGCATCCTCCCCACTACTTAAATCATCCCACAGTCTCTTCGGAAGAGATACCTCCCGTGTGGAGTCTACTGTCCACTTCCTACTTCTCCTTCGAACTTTTGTGTTCGATCTATCTTTTGAGCCTTATCGATCAAAATACCCTCATCTCTCGACGTGTCTGTATTACTGACCTTGAGATCATGGTAGAGTCCGGTATTCCGTTGGTCTTTCTACCTATACTGTCCGGCTTTGGTCACTTTGCCTTCCTTCTTCGTCGGACTCAGGGACTACCCCATCGGTGTGGTAGTGACGTGAGTCCCTACACGATCCTTCGAACGGGAGACCTTTTTTCTATTTATCAGAGTCAAATATCACGACCGGTTAAAGGTACCACATTTCCGAGGGAGTTTCGGTTAAAGTTCGAGAGGTTCACTCCAGTAGTCTGCGTCTCGACTCTGTTCTAAACGTGTAAATCAAGAGTCCTTGACCCCGTTCAACCGGGACCATCTGGTAACGGACCCGAGGAAAGGATATCTGGACTAAATACACCTTCTCTTTATGTAGGAGTAGATTAAAGTCCATGAAACCCGTCGAGAGATAATGATTGTCAACCCTCAGTAAGGATCATCTAAGAGTACGTAGACTCGGTGACCTTATCTGTCTAGTACAAGTCGACCTGTCTTACTGACGAGGAGGGACTGCCGGAGCCCAGACAGGTCGAACCCTGTCAGACGGACTCTACATCTCAAACTCCTCTACTTTGTTTACGATGTTGAGAGAGGGAACCACCGGGAGGGTCTGGGTTGGTCAGTCCGTCAAGAAGTCTAAGAGACTCTTTTGACGGGACCTCCGGTGCAAGAAGTGTAACGAGTCCCGTGGGGTCCCTGTACCGGTTTAAGGAGGGACGAAAGTCCCAGTCCCTTGTTGTCCTAGGGTCCTCGTTACCTTATGAGTAAGCAGGTAGGCGTTTGTACACGACTTACTCCGGAGGAACCCGGGGGGTACGACGACACAGTCACTGTCCCTCTCCTACCCCCACTCAGGGTTGGGTACTTCGGAGTCCTCCACACATCTACCCGACCCACTCACCCCCTCTCTGTCCCTGTCTCTGTAAATGTAGTGTCACTTTCGACCTTATCACTATACCGTGGGGTTTTGACGGGAAGGAGAGTACAAGGGGTAGAGACACGTCCCGTGTGGGGGATGGGGACGACGATGGGTCCGGTCTTTAAATCCTCAGTGGGAACTGTACCAGGTCAGTGGTTAGGTTAGTCAGTAGTCCGAACGGGACCTTAGACAGAATAGGAGAGATATGGATGACCGGGTCGAGTCAAAAATAGTGAAGAAAAGACCTGACACCGAGGTCCGAGGAGGGACGGGGTGTCTCGTCGACCCTACTACCAAGAGGTCCTACCTACGTAGGGACGTAGAGGTGGGGTCCAGGGAGACGTCCTAAAGGTGTAACAGACCCCTCTTCTCCCGTAGGGTCAACCGAGTCATCACTTCTTAGGTAGACGGTTACGTCCTCGATATCCTCTGTGACCAAGTTAAGGACACAGCCCTTCTAGAGGACCTCATCCTTTACCGTTGGTGAGGTCATGAGAACGGACGTTTTAAGGTACCTGTCTCCTCGGACCGACATCAGGTACCTCAACACTTCTCGACCTGTACCGACTCACTGACTCGTGTGTGTATACGACCCCTTTTCCCGTCGTTCGGACTCGCTCCGTAAGTTCCGGGAAGTCATAACTGGGGTCTCAAGAAGAGGTCGGAAAAAAGAAGTAGGTCTGGATTGAAAGTTACGTCATCGACGATCAGTGTATACCAATAAATTTAAGTTTACTTTATTTTATTTTAACTTTAAGTCAAGGATTCGACATAACTCAACCTGGTATTTATTCCGACTTACGGTTTCTTAACTACGAAAACTTGACACCACGACCTCTTATGAGAACTCTCAGGGAACCTGTCGTTCCTCTAGTTCAGTCAGTTAGGATTTCCTTTAGTTGGAACTTATAAGTAACCTTCCTGACTACGACTGCGAGGTTAGGAAACCGGTGGACTACACTTCGCGGTTAAGTAACCTTTTCTGGGACTACAACCCGTTCTAACTTCTGTCCTCCTCTTCCGTCCTCTTCTACTCTACCAACCTACCGTAGTGATTGAGTTACCTGTACTCAAACTCGTTCGAGGTCCTCAACCACTACCTGTCCCTTCGGATCACACGACGTTAGGTACTCCAACGTTTCTCAACCTGTGTTGACTCGTTGACTTTTTGTTGTCGATATGATGTCACTTGTAAAGTTCACGACTTGTCGGTGTCCACTGAGCACCGATACCATAGTCTACCACGTCTACGTCCTGTGAAGGTAATAAGGTCTTTCAAGATGACCTGTCACGACGAGATCTACGTACTTCGTTGAACGACAAGGGAGACAAACCTTCCGAGTCGATGTACCAAAAGAGGTCAACAACGACGACGACGACGATTCAGCGAAGTCAACACAGGCTGAGAATCGGTGGGGTACCTGACGTCGGGTGGTCCGAGGAGGTAGGTACCCTAAAAGGTCCGTTCTCATGACCTCACCCCACTCACGAATAGAGCCTTCTGGATCTAGTCTACAGTGGAGGTGACTCTTAGGTATAGAGTTGAGGTAAGACAGCAGTCTGTTAGGGGACACACGTCTCGGAAGGGAGTGTGATAGACCGTGTACGACGTAAAATTGTCGTTCCAATGGACAGAAGGGGTACTCCATATCCGAGAATCCGGTCCCTGACACAGACTCTCTAAAAGTGTGGGAGTCATGGATCCTCTCGCGGTCCGTGTCTCAAATGTAGCACTTAGACGGGACCCCTCTCCGATCCGACCCAGTCCCGAGTGGAGACTTTCCCACCCGTCTCAGGGGTCCGTCCGTCGAGAGGAGTCCACCCGATGTCTAGGACTCCCTTGTCGATTCAATCCTTTTTGTTTTGCATCTTGGGTGTCTCGTCCTGATCCTTCGTCGGACCCGAAACAATGAGTGGGACGGAAGGGAGGAAGGTCTTGACCCTAGTCTGGACTGGGGGACCCAATCCTCTGACCGAAACAGTAGGTAATCGACACACTAGAACCCGTCCATGGGATTGGAGAGACCCGAGGTCAGGGAGTAGACTCTTTACCCCTATTGTTATAGAGGATCCTAACCTTCCCACTTTACTCTATTACCATTCTTCATAACAAATCGGAATGTCCCCTCTCGGACCGTATGTGACCCACGAAACCTCTGTCCCCCCGGTGGTACAGGGTACACTCCAAGGACCCAGTGAAGAGGTACAGGGATACCAAACGACACAGTCCGGGGAGGAAAGGAGGAGTCTACCGGTCTTACCCTTCCCCGGGGTCCCTGGTAGATCAGGTCGGTAGACCTAAAGATCTTGTCCCTTGACTCCAGGTTCTTTTTCCCTGACTCACCGGACACCGGTGTGTCAAACTGTCTCTTGGTTGACCCTTTAGAGGAGGGTCGTCTACAGTCTGTCCTTTACTTCGACAACTACTTGAGGAGTCACTATCTCGATTGACACGCCTTCCTGTGACTGGGAGGACCTCCGAGTCTTGGCACAGACCTCCACCACACCGGATCCAAACTTAAAGTGTCCGTCGTACAGTGCATCAAGCGTGTTGGAGTACTCTAATCACAGAAACAGTGGAGTCAGAGAGTCTCCCCCTTTGTCTCAGAGCCTCTCCAGTCCGTCACACGATTTCCCCTGTCTCGGACATTCTTAGACCTCACCCCTAGACTCACTGAGGTTTTAGGTACGACCTTTGGTGAGTCAGGGAGACAGCCGTTATGTCGTTAGTGCGGACCCGTGGGTGCCAGTCCGAAACCCGGTCAGTGAGGTCCCCCGACCCCCCGACGTCTGTCGGGAACGGGAACTCTCAAACGTCACTCATCCTCTCCGCCTTTATCTTTGTCCATCTGATGTTCCCTCTTGTCCTATTTGCACCTCCCTTGTGGATCCTCGGGCCGACACAAACACTGAGGGAGGGTGGAGTCAACGGTTTAGATATTTCATGTCGATTACTGTCGTGGCCGAGATACCAACAACACTCCTAATCCACTGAATTATTTCCTGGACAGGCCTCCGGGTCCTTCACGAGTCAGTGAGCATCAACAGTAATAGTAGTGTTATTAATATTAACATATACTTTATCCTTCAAAGAATCTCAAATAAAGACTGCCTTTCTAGACCCTTCTACCGACCGACCGACCGACCCGTCCCAGGGAAGATCAGAGGTCCCACCCCGGTCTCGTAAGGTCTACCTCTCTTGACCAGCCCATCCCCGTGTCCATACACGTCCTTCACTCCCCGTCAACCCCCACCGGGTCCATAGACCCACCTCAGAGTTCGACCTTTCCGGTCACCCCGACCGACCCTACTCCCGTCTTCCCCCACCCCACCTCAACCGGAACCTCCAGTCGGCCCTCCTCCCGCCCATCGACCTAAGACGTCCGGGGTAGTTACGACCCCGTCTTGTCCTTACCCCCACCCCCCAACCGCCCACCCCCCTACGGGAGGACTCCCGTCTCGGCGACCTCTCCCCCGTCTCAGTCTCGACCACGTCTGGGTTCGTGTGTTAATACGTTTATACAGTCAACTCTCTGAGACTCCGAGGGTGTACGTATCTCTCCGGTCCGGACCCCGTCGTCGACTCCCCCTCCTGTCTCGTGGTCCCGAGTGTCCGGGGGTTCCGGTCTGGAGGGAAGAATGTTCCGGTAGGGAGGAGGTCGGGTCTCCTATTTCGACGACGGTCTTCGGTAGAGGTGACCGAAGTCCCTGGGAGAGTGCGCACAGTGGCAAGACGGGGTACCATTGTCGTGATTGAACCCACAGTCTTTTTGGACCAAAGTTTAGGACCGACGTACGGGAACCCATCTAGTGTAGAAGGGGAGAGTCTCGGAATAGGTATTTTACTCCTGGTCTCGGTGAACCGCCTCCTACACTACTCCTATTTTACTCTACTCTGAGAACTTTCCCGGGTCTCACCGCACCGAGTGCTATCCATGAGTTCTGGGGACCCACGAGTTCTGAGGAGGGGAGGAGGTGTGGGTCATGACGGAAGAGAAGGGAGGAGACCGGGTTTCGACAGGGTCTAGAAGTGTCCCGTATGACTCGAACGGAGAAGAGGGGGAAGGGGGTCCAGAGAGAAGATGAGCGTCTGGGAGCTACGAGGACAAAGAAGACAGTCTGGACTTGGGACTACGTAGAAGAGTCGGAGACTCGGACGGGACAGGTGAAACTCGGAGTCTCAGAGACCGTCCCGTCGTGGCTCACTAACACGGGGGAGAAGGTCCGACGGGTGGTCCGGGTGGGTGTGCGGTGGGGAATTCCGTGCGACTGGTCCGGTCGGAGTGGACGAGATCGGACAAAGATCAAAGGGGCGTAGAGGTCCGAGTTCAGGTACGAGGAACCCGTCCTCACCGCGTAAGTTCGGGAAAGGGGTGGAAAACGGGAGGTCAGTACTACTTGGTGGCCGAGTGGAAGTACGGACAGGGACCGACTGAGTCTAGTAGTAGACTCAGGTCCAGGACCGAAGTCGTTGCACATGACCAACACACCGGAATCCGTGTTGAAGACTCGGACAAAGGAGTGCACTTTTTACCCCGTTACTCTGGACAGAGGATCCCGACGACACTCCCACTCTGCTCTTGCCCATAGACGGGGGCCGTGAGACGTGTACCCTGGTGCCCACAACGAAAAGGGAGACATCGTAGAGGACAGAGACGAGAGTTCTGGGTCAACAGTCGACCCCTTGGACCGGTTGGGAGTCAACACCGGTGTCCTCGGATCCTGTACTAGGCCGTCGAATACCCGGACAGAGGGTCCTTGGTGTCGTCCCGGTTCGAACAGAACGAGAGAGGACCGGGAGTCACTCGGTCGCCTCCTCACAGTTGACTCATTTAATAACTGATTTAGAGACTTTGGTTCTTCCTGTGGTAGAGGTGTAGGAACTGTTGGTGGAGACACAAGTTTGTCTTAAGTTCCAGGTCTTTCATTTGCTACGACACTTTGGTCGTGCCCTGACTCTAAGGTCCCTCGACCCGAGACCTGGTTTGAACCCGTTCAGTCAAATGGGTAAACGTGTCACCCCTCTCCTACCTTCGCCTACCAAAGACTCCAGAGTAAACCTACAAGGGACTCCGTCAATCCCACCACAACCACTCCCCCTTCTTAAGACTCAGTCTGTCTGGTCTCAGACTGGGTCGACACGGAGGATGAACGTCGTACTAGAACCCGTTCAATGACTCGGAGAGTCGGAGTAGTAGAAGTAGACACTTTACCCCGACTAGGATCAGGGTGAGCCCGTCGCCCCTTTTCCTTTTCCCGAAGACATTCCTAAGTTCCGGCCATTGTCGTGGACCGTGTATTGTTACCAGGTTATGTGAGACCGAGCACAAAATATCCCAACAATAACAAAGATGACAGTGAAGGATGGGCTAGGAAAGGAGAGATCTTTTACAGGACCCCAGGGGTCGGAGGTAAGACTCAAAATCGGGGCACTGGACACGAGTCGGTTCCACGAGACCTACTTGACCCGAAAAGGACCGACGGGTGTGTGTGGACACTTCTCCCTTCATCTCTACGGTTGACGCCGGTACCCAGACTGAGTGACCGTCGGAACGGGGACACCTCGGACGAAACACGTGTGTTCAAGACGGGAGAGGACGTTTTTCATTGTCGTCTCCGGTGAAGGGGGTCTGTGTCTGTCGGGCCGACAGGTGTCACCGTTTATTTCGTGGAAGTGTGGTCAACAGAGACCTGTCCGTCGTTGAGTGCGAGGGAGAAATTCAAAACAAAACTAAAGGTGAAGGGTCCAACCCTCTCCCACGTCTCTTCCGTCGTGGAAGACGAGCCGACCTTCCTCGCTCGCAGTCCTAAACTTAGGTCAGGGAGCCGAGACAAGAAAGGAGCACACCGACGAAGTCCCCAGAGACCTCGGGGTACGGGTTGAGGAGTCCCGAGGGTAGGTTCCGACTAGGCAACGACAGAGGGAATCGTACTTCCTCCGGAACCCTTTCCGAGGTCGTCAGTGTACTCTAGACCTCCCCCACCGACCCTGACGTAGGTTGGGGAACGGACCTCCAATCCTTCGACTCTGCCGGTCTCTCGGCCTACGACACGGGCTCATTCTACTGTAAGTCGTGGACGGGAACCTCGTAGTCGACCGTGTCCGTCTGTCACAGGCCTCGGACTGGGTCATATGAACTTGATGTTTCTGTCCGTCCCACGCCCCCTCTGTCGGTGGGCCGGGACTCTCCGTCGAGTCTCCGATACGTACCAGGTGAGTCGGTCCGAAGTTTAGGACAGGGACGACAAATGGTTGACCCACTGGTTTGTTCAGTGACTTAAGGAGACTCGGAGCCAAAGGGATAGACATTTTTCTCATTTAATGTCATGGGTGAATTGTCCCACAATACTTTTTGTAATCTACTTTTTTTTTATTTACTCAGTCATGTGCTTTTTACGAATCGTGTAAGAACCCGTCACCTGATCCTGAGTCATTATAACTGGCTCTTTGGCGTTTGGGAAGACTCTACCACCGAGGAAGGGAGATGAAACGAGACACCAGGTCACGAGTCGTCACTTTTTTTTCCCTTCCGTCCGTGTGTGTGTGTGTGTGTGTGTGTGTGTGTGTGTGTGTGACAATTGTACTGTTTTAAAGACATCTTGACATTTGTTTAGAAATTCTTTTTTTAGGATAAAAAGGTACCCCACCCTGATACCCCCCTAAAATTGAAAATGTAATATATCGAGACAAAGAATACAATTAAAATATGAGTCTTTTTTATTTCTATAAATTTTTAACGATGGCGATTGACACTCGGTTCATGTCGCAGTCCGTGAAAACTATGTTGGAGGGAGAATACTGTGGGAACGGTACTACCAATATAATAGGGGTACAATCGTCCGCCTCCGAATCTCTTCACTTCACTAGCCTAGTTCCTGTGTGTCGAATAGCACTACTACGGTCCTAGACTGGGGTCATAACCTTAGACCCCATGTTTCGGTAAGATGAACCGTCCAGTCCCTTTCGAAGTACCTCCTCCCCGATAAACTCGACTCGGACCTTTCGACTCATCCTGAAGAGGACCGGACCCAAGAGTCGGACAACACTAAAACTGGGATCCCCTGTAAATTACTTCGGACTTCCGTAAAAACCGACAGTCTCGAACCCCACCCGGTACGATGATCGTAGGTCACCCACCTCCGGTCCCTACGATGAATTGTCGGGTGTCATGTGTCCTAACGGAACGTATTGTATCTGAACACACACACGCACGAGTAAGTGAGTCAACACAGGTCGAGAAACGTTATGGTACCTGACATCAGACGGTCCGAGGAGGGAGGTACCCTAGAGGGTCGTTCTTATGACCCCACCCAACGGTAAAGAAAGAAGTCCCCTAGAAGGGCTGGGTCCTTAGGTTGAACGTAGAGGACGTAGTAGGATGTAGCCGTCCGCCTAAGAAATGGTGACACGGTGGACCCTTCGTGACGGATTTATCTGAATAGACCGGGGCTTACAATTATCACGGTTCATACTACATTGTATGATCTTGACGATAAATAACTCACGAATGATATACAGTTCACGTCATGGTTGAAGACCGGTTACAGTAGAATAACTTAAGTTGGGGTAATAAGGGTACGACACTTCCTCCAAGGACTCCGAGTCTCTACTATTCCTTGAAGGGATTCCAGTGTGTCGGTCTTTACCATGACGTCTGAACCTCGACGAACTCATGTTTCGGTCTCGGGAAATGGAGAGACGAGACGACGCAGATCCCAAATATTATTTACTTTTGTCGAGGTCCGATTGACAATCCTCCTCTCCCCCGACACTCCTCTGAGGGCGACTCGGTCCTCATCGGAGGAGACCGAAGTTCCGGAACCCTTTCCCCTCCTAGGAGAGGAGGGACGCGACGGTAAAGGGGTAGACAGTTTCCTTCAAACATGGTCTACTAGAGGTTCCGGGACGACCGAGCCTCAGACAATAAGAGGTCCTCTCCCCGGGTCGGGTCCGGAGTCCTCGGGACCCCTGTTCGGTGGTCGACGACCCTCTCCTCCCCCACACTGTCCGTTCGGGTCAGAGTAAAGGTCACGTATTTATTGATTACTCGGGGTGAAGGGGTACTTGTCTCGCCCTCAGTACCCCCACCCCTCATCGAACTCGGAGTGGGTCGTCGAATGAAGAGGAGTCCCCTCCTACAAAGAGACGGTGAAAGAACGGTTCGGGTTTCCTCCATGGTTTTGTTCGGGAGGAAGAGTCCACTCTCCGTCCAGACCCGTTAGCGGGTCGACCCGTGAACTCCAGAGTATGCATCTTCCTCTTTCCTACCCTCGCGCACGACTGGGTCGGGGATTGGACACGGTCCGTAGAGTTATTGTCTAAGTAAAGTCCAGTCGGAGTACTTTTAGGACAATCCTTTCTTAGTAAGACTACGGTCAAATGTCCGCTCTCGGACCTCCGAAGGCATTTCTCTACACGACTAATCTGTCTGTACCGACTTCCTTCCAAATCTTGGATTTACACTGGCTGGGGTCCTATGATGTGATCTCCCACTCAATCATCGTCAGAATAAAAGGAAAAGTGGGTTCTTACTGTCACAAAGTTATTTATAGACCTGAGACACCCTCTCCCTCTCCCACCCTATTAAACCCTCTTACCGTAACTTTGTACATATTATAAGTAAATACTTTGTTTAGCGGTCAGGTCCAAGCTACGTCCTATGTCCTACGAACCCCGACCACGCAACCCTACTGGGTTTACCTACCATACCCCTCCCTCCCCCCTCCCCCCAAGTCCTACCCCTTGTGCACATGTGGTCACCGCCTAAGTACAACTACATACCGTTTTGGTTATGTTATAACATTAATCGGAGGTTAATTTTATTTATTTAAATATAAAATTTTCTAAATATTATTATGTATTTATTTGTAAACCTCTTTTATATACAAGTGAAAGAGGACGGACGGGGTCCAGTACCTTGTCTGCTGTTTTGGGGTGTGGTGGTATTAAACCTAAACGACCAAACGTCTGTCCCCTAAGTTTGCAACCTTCCGTCTCAAGAGGGCTCGATCTTTCAGTCTGTCCCTCTTCTCCCCGACTCGCCGTCCCTACCCCAGGCCGACCCCAGTCCGACTCGCAAGATCCGGTCGACAGAGTGACAGACCGTCACACTGAAACCCGTACAGTGTAGTGGAGAGACCTGGACAGAGGTGTAGATGTACTACTTCTCCTACCTGTCTACCAAAGTCTGTCTCAGGGAGGTTAGAGAATGATGGACGCATGGGTCAGGACAGGTTCGAAGAGAGGAAGAGGGACAAATACATTGAAGTATCTACCCCTCTACCTCTGTGGTCTCGGACCGTGTTCCCCGAGACCCTCATCTCCCGGTTACGGTGGGAACACGGTCGAGGGTCTTGGGGGTCGGGAACGAGAGGTAGGAGTTTGTCGGTTTAACTTTCCCTCAGTCACCACTAAACCCCTAATTTCCTTGTTCCTCGTCTACTCCACTTACGTCCCAGTAAAGAGGATCCCGGTCCCGTAGACGACTACGTCCAACCGAGTGTGAGTACATATTCCCCCTACTGTGGGATGTTGTCCCTTTTATCAGTAAATCCAGGACGAATTCATCAGTTTTTGGAAGACGAAGGTCTCCGAGATGTCAGACCCGGTTGAATCCAGTCCCGACCAGTAAGTAAGTTGGAAATGACTACACGCGACACCCGGTCCGGAACACGGTCCGAAATCCAGGTGTCTATACTACTGATTCTGTGACAGGGAAGAGAACCACTGACACACGATCAGACCATAGGACTTCGGTTTCTGTGTCCAAACGATCTAAATTTACCAAATCGAACTCTTTCTCTAAGGTCCGGGTGTCTCGAACCCTTAGTAAAATAATTTGTGTCGTTCTACCCAAAGAAACGATGTTCTAAAGAGGTTCGGAAATTATACGTTTACATGTGACTCTTAAGAGGTTCCTCCCATATCTCTTACATGAAACAAAAGATTAATATCGATTAGAACCTTGTGACAAAATTATAGATAAAAAATAAATAAATAAACCGATACGGCCCAGAATCAATACCCTACACCCTAGAAATCAACGTCGTTACGTTTGAGAACCAACGCCGTACACCGGAGATCAAGGGACTGGTCCCTAATTGGGGTCGGGGGACGGAACCTTCACACCTCAGAATCGGTGACCTAGTAGTTTCTTCAAGGACCTTGTGATAAAAAATTTTTATAATATGAATAATTGTTTCTGATGTCACGAGGTGAGGTTTCTGACCTCAAATCTCTTCCGAATGTATCTCTCCCGTAAACTCGTCCCGAAACTCTCAACTTGTCCTCAACCAGTCACTCCTACCCTTCCGACGTCCCTCTAGTTAATGTCAGGATCCCACTGATATTAGTCCGATGAGACGTACATGACAAAGTGTATCAGGAGTTCCCGGACTACACCCGCTGTCTCGATTTCTCCAGTGATTTTCAGGGACCTTTGAGGATCTCCAGGTGAGAGAGAGAAAAGAACTTAGTGGAGTGGAGTCCCAGAATAATGGGTTTAGAACTCAGATATTCAGGATAGGAGTGAGAGTTAATCGGAGATGAGACTAAAGTTGAGTCTTACTAAAAATGTCACAGACTTGAACTAGGGTCGGAATCTGGGAGTGTGTTGAACGGGATCGGGGACCGTGGGTTTAAGTGAGAGTCGTCAAACGACTGGGAGTAAATCTGGGAGAGAATCTAAATTGGGACTGGACGGGTCTCACTAGATCGGGTCCATGACTAGGGGTCCAGGACTACGTATGGACTAGCTTTGGGGTTCCTGTAGTACGGGGTTTCGGACGTCGAGTCGATGTTACAGATCAGGTCTGAGTAGGAGTCTGCCGCCGGGGTTGGGGACAGGTCAGGACTGAAACAAGGGTAGGGGGTGGACACAGAAACAGGGGTCGAGTTAGGACTTGGCAAGAATGCACCCGGGACAGAGGTCCAGGGTGAGATCCTGGAGGGTGTCACCGGAACGAGAACGGGTCGAGACTAAGCCGGCGCAGGGATTGGAACGGGGTCGGTCATGTCGAGACTAGGATAAACAGGGACGGAAACGTGAGGTCACCCCGAGAGAGGGGTCGGTACCTGGGTGGGGGGCGAAGTCAAGACTCTGGGTCGGACCGCTTGGGCCGAGTTCCGGGGTGGGAGTTGTGGCGGAGGAGCGGCGCCGGGGCGGGGCAGGATTAAGACTATCCCGGGACTGGGACGGCAACCGGGGCGGAATACCGTTAAGACTGACCCGGGACGGGCGCGCCAGGTCGGGACTGGGGCGGGGGCCGGGGCGGGGCGGGGGCGGGGTCCGGCTCGTTCGTCGAGTGGACGTTGAGGAGCTTCCGTAGTAGCTACGGCCACTGGACCACGACGAGCACATCGCGCCCAAGTAGCGTTTTCTTCGTCTCGTCACGCGCCAGGCACTCCGTCTTCTCGAACTGGAACAGCACACGGACCGTCCCAGCGCGCCGGGCCGCGCGCAACTCCTACCGCAGGTCCCCCTTCCGCGACATCGCGAGGTGCTACAACCGGTCGAACTCCGACCCGCGCTCGCGCCCGAGGCGTTTGCACGCAGCCGTGAGCCCCGTCAGCGCCCGCGGGACGCGGAGGACGGAGTGGGTCACGAGCCACTACGTCGCCGCCGTCTTCATCACGAGCGTCGGGTTCGAGTGGCCCAGGACCATCTACGAGTCTGTCTACCTCGTTTCGTCGAGCAGGAACTCTGACGTACGGTACCGCGGTCCCCGCCACCTCTCCCAGGGGGCTCTGCGTCCCCCGCCGCCCCTCTCGCGCCGCGACAACCCCCGTCGAGGACCCTTACCCACGGTCCTCGTCCGGGCCTCTTCGTCCTCGATGTTCTCTTCCTTCTCCACAACAGGCTCTCGCCCCATTACGTTCATTCTCCAGGCCCTATCTCTGATAGGCTCTTCGCTCGGGTTCTTCCACCAGAGCTCCATCACCCACTGGGCCTCGCTACCCACGACCTCCCTCCCCCGGTACCCACAGACCCCTTCCCACGAGGGTCGTTCTTCCCAGATCCCTTTCCCCGACAGGGCTCCCTACCCACGACCCTCTTCTCCTAGTCCCTCCCCCCGTCTCCGGAACCCCCCCGACATTATGGTCCTACCTCCCCCTCTTCGACCCCTACCCCTTAAGAGCCCCTCCCCCTTCTCGGTGGGGAGCCGACACGGACCGTCTCCTTTCCTCCCCACACTCGGTCGAGTCGACGAGCTAGGGCCGGGGTTCTGGGCAGGGGCGCGCCGGAGAATGGCAGCGACCGAGTCTCCGGTGACGAAGCCAGGGTCGCGTCCGAGAGTTGGGCCTTGGTCGGCTCGGTTTCGACGGCCGCCGGAGCCGAGGGAGGGGCGGGGGCGCCCGCCCCTGGGTCACTGAGGCGGGAGCGCCGCCCGCCCCCTCTCTTCCCCGTCCCGGCCCTGAGGTCGGACGCTTTGGGGAGGGGCGGGGGTGGTAAGAGGTCGAGGGTCCCCACGCTTTCGGTCGACAAGGAAGTCCCAGACGTGAACCTTGGTGTAGGTCCAGAGCGAACCGCAGGGACGACGCCTCCACCTCGCCCCCCCCTCCGCCCTCTTCACCCGGGCGATTAAACTCTCCTATTCCTCATGTCCTAGAAAGACCTAGTAGTTACACTTTTAACCACTTTTTATTATGAAATATAATTTTGTTTATGTTCATACAACAAATTAGACGCATCTTTTGTTGACAACGTATTTTACATTTCTATTTTGAGCTCTTTATGGGACGAACGAATGTCGTTCAAGTTCTAGGAGTGTGAAGGTTCGGGACCCCAGGGTAAAGAAGAAGTGAAAGAATTCGTCACGATTACCGCCTTCAACCTTTCAGGACCGGGACTATAGACTGGACTCCTCAACAGAGGTGAATCGTTCGTAAAGACCTCACGATATCATACTCACGACATAATACCTCTCCCTCTTTCTCATTATCCTCTGGACCAGACGTACGGTCTACCTCTCCCCTATTCCCTAAAGATCCGTCTCCCCCGTCGTACACGTCCTCGTTCCTCCACACTTTCCCCTCCTCTTAAAACCCCTCCACACTCACCAAGAGATGACAACCCCAACCCCACCTTTTCCCCGATCTCACCCCACCTCCCGTAACTCCCAGAACGACTTTCTAAAGGACTTTCGTAACTCGAAAATTCGTCCCCTGACTGGACCAGACTACACCCAAAGTCCTTCAGTTCCACTACGAATAATCGGTAACCGTTCTACTTTCGCCTGAAAGACTAAACAGGCGTATACACGCCACGAGACACCTGTCACTTCCATACATCGAGTTATTGTCATCGTTTCTACACCTAAAGTTCTTCTCTCTGGCCCGTCGTCATCTAATTACAACAGTATCACGGACGTCCACTACTCTGGACTCGACCGCGGTACTGTCACCCATTCCTCTCTTTCTGCCCTATGACTTACATATCTGTGAGATTTTAAAACATTACCTAACTGATACCTCACTCTTTCTTCCTCCGTACTTCCACCGAGGGGGGTCAAAGACCGAGGAGGTCGTTGTAGAAGTGACCTCAATTTGAAAATAGTTTCGTGTTAAATTCTTTTTCAAACTACAAATGGGGAGACGACAAATACACAGGAGGTAGTGTAGCAATGGACCAAAGAACAGAGGTAGTAACGGTCTTTATTCAACCATCAGACAGATTGTTGATAAGTACCTAAAAAGGAACGTCAGTCTCGGGACCAAAACAAGTCCACCGGGAGGGAAGGGGTACACTGATTCCCAGCCGACTGGGGTCAGGTCGAGATCCTTATTCAAGACAAGTCAGGTTTAGGTAGTACTACCAATGTAAGGAGAACGGTCACTACCGAATCTAAACCTGTATACTACGTCCAGACCGGAATTTATGGTCTCCCCTTAGAACACCGTTCCTCTGTCGAAGACGTTTCCCAGAGAAGGGATAGTTTTGGTCAGACGGGAAAAACGACCAATATGAACATACACAAACCCCCACTATGAACCTTAACGAGGGTCAGACTCCTACGTCGGTTATGTACTGTCTCCGCCCCTCTTAGGACCCCTTCTCCTCGACCACGTGACTACCTCTCAGATCTGGAAACCTATATACTCTACCAGACAGAATCACGAATTCGTCCAAATTATCGTGACACGAAAGAGAACGGTTTGTTTTCTTAGGGTTTACTATGTGACTATACGTGGAAGTAAAAAAAATGTTTCCCCCGTCCCAGATTTAATAACTTCGTAAACTTTACTTTTTTCCGAACTACTACCTACTTCGTCACCCGAAGTAAATAAGTTGTACATTAGGCAGGAGGAGAAGATATCGTTATATCATCGACCTCTTTCCTACTCAGACGATCCATGGTGTAAAAAGTCGACGAGAACGTCGACTCACACCAAAACACTGATTTAGGAAACATTATTTTACATTATCTTTATCAGGATTCCGTGCACGAGAAGACACAAGGTAAAGGAGAAGGGAGTACCACAGAGTCTACCATTTCTTAGACGGACGTTAAGTCCTCTGGACCCAAGCTAGGGACCCAGCTCTTCTAGGGGGTCTCTTCCTTTACCGTTGGGTGAGGTCATAAGAACAGACCTCTTGGGGTACCTGTATCCTCTGACCACCCGAGGTACCCCAACGTTTGTCAATCTGTACTGACTCGTTGATTGTGAAACTGAAAAGTACAACTTTGTGTCTTCCTTGGGTCGAAGTCATTACGAAGTCACTCCGACTGTCGTTTCTACTCCTTCCTTGGACCTAAGGACTTACTGAAGTACCTCACCTAGTGGGTGGTTACACCTGATCTCTCACTCTTTATTTGAAGTAGAAAGATCTTCTGAAACATAAACCCTGAGAAAACATCGTCGAATCAGATGGGGTACGATGAGATATCGACAAAAATCTTCTCCTAAAACATGATAAAATACGATGACAGATTTAGAAAAGTTATCGATTCAAGGAGAATTGGATCGTGGTTAGAGAAGATTTCTCATATCTTGTACCAAAAGAGACCGACTTTCAACGTCAGAGAATCTGGGTAGTGTTAAGAAAGGTCGAAAGTTAGAAAAACGGGAAGCTCAACAACAAGACTTAAATGGGGGTAAAGGTGATTCTATGACCCGTGGTGGCAAGACGTTTGACAATCAATATAAAGAAGCCGTTCAGTAGCGAGAAAGACCTACACAAAGAGGTTGGACTACACCGACTCTCCAGTTGGTCCTGAAACACTAGGACTGACGTCCCATACGGTGGGTGAAGATAAGTATGAGATTTCTTATTATAGTCCTCAATTTTTAAAAAAATACGACAGGTTCTCTACAACAACTCACTAGTTTCTTTTTTCCTTCTTCCTCTGGGGTGTGTGTGTCTATGTACCTGTACCCGTGTGCGTCAGGACACGTACGAGTGTCCGTAATAAACATATCGTTTTTAGACATCTGGTGATATCGTTAGGATTGACACAAATGTACATCCGATCCCACCCCCCCTGAAATTAATACTGGGACATATCGAGATAAACGAATAACAAATCAAAATATTAGTCTTTTTTCTAGACGTTATCTCTAGTCGTGTTGTAGCATTTAATTGATGTTAAGTCTTTTTTTTCTCTGTCAACTAAGAGTAGAAGTACCGAAGACATAAACGTTTAAACGGATGGGGAGTTTAAATGAACATTGGGGGCGGGGTGTTAGTTGTGAACTCCACAAAAGTAACAATAAACACCTGTATGTCTCCGGGTCCCATCGTTTATAAATCTAACAGACTATGTGTTGTCTACACCTTGGTCAGAGGAACAAAGTCGAGAGTATGCTAGTTGAAAAGTACTAGAAAAGTCACGGTGAAAAAAAGGAGTGAAACCCCCGAAAAACAACCACTAACACGATAAAATTTTATTGAGGCTTCGTACCGTGATTTCACGACAGAACGCAAGGGTCCACGTGGTTCCGACACTACCCGGAACCCTGACCTCCGTCAACCCCCTCACACAAACTATTCGAAGTAAGTCCAAATTCAATATCACAACAACCGGTACTCAAGTGCAATCACTTAGTTGTTGTATATAATGTATTCCACAAAAATTTGTCTTTGCGTGAATTTTGTTCCAATACACAACTAACCAACTGTTTTTACGTCGGTCTCCGAGGGTCCTTGGACGGAGACATAAAGGAGTTCTCCGTTACCAAATTATAAGGGATAAAGTAAGAGACGTCATTGAATCACCTTGTATTGATACACTTACAGTTCTCAGCGAACATGAATTTCAACACAGATTGTCGTCAGTAGTCAAGTCAAGTCAGCGAGTCAGCACAGGCTGAGAAACGCTGGGGTACTTAGCGTCGTGCGTAGTCATCCTCCATGGTTTGCAGCACGGGTAAAGGGAGGTCCATTGTAACCGAACTCCTGAAACGGTCACCGAGTCACCATTTCTTAGGTGGACGTTTCACCCTCTACTTCCAACCTAGGGACCCAACTCTTCTAGAGGACCTCCTCCTTTACCGTTGGGTGAGGTCATAAGAACGACCTTTTCAGGGTCCCTGTCTCCTGGGACCACCCGCCATCAGGTGCCCCAGTCTGTGCTGACTCGAGGCCCCGTGTCTCTTGCACATCGTGGGTTTCGTTGTAACCGAGTCCAGACACCTTCCCCCTCGTCGTTCTCTTACTTGTACCTAACTCGGTGAAGACACACAGTCCGGGACGTGATCGACGAACCACAGGTACTGAAAATAAATTCGGAACGTTGTCGGGAGGTCTGAATAGGAAAAAGAGGGGGAAACGTCTACTCTTTTGACGTCGAGTTTCCCCTCTGCACTGAACGGAGTTTGGTCTCTTTCATTTTCCGTGTCTGAAAAGGTGGGGGTCTATAACCTCTCTTCTAAGGTGTCAACACGTAGAACCTCGACCCAGTGTAGACCCGGGTATCGAGATAGGCTACCAGAAATATTCGATAGGTCGATCGGAGGGAAAGAGAAAGGAAGAGGTGGTGTGGTTGGGAACCGCACAAACGAGTTCAGGGTATCTGTCCGGGGACGAAGAAAGAGTCACCCCCTGGATCGTAGGGTATGATCCTTTTTTCAGGGAGGTCCCCCGGAAGAATCGTAGGTGAGGGGAAGTCGGATATAGGTAGGAAACACGTCACTTCGACTCATATTTTATTTGTTTACCTTACTTCAGTCACGTAAATATTGAACTAAGTAGGAGTCGAGGAAAGGAGATCAGACCCGTACTTCAAGGGAATCAAGAAGGTGCATCCGGACCCAACCTAGGAGAGTCCGGAGGAGACCCTAGACTGAGAAAGTCAAGAGAGGGAGAGGTCGGACATAAAAGTAAAGAACGGAACCGTAACTGATGAATGGGAGTCGGTTATTTGTCCCGGCTCAAAGAGAATTTTGTCGGGAGAGAGGTGAAGGGGACAGAACTCGGTGATGGAGTAAAGAAGAACGGAAAGAGATCGGGTCGGAGAACCTTCTTAACAGACGGGTGGGAGAGGACGGTAAGTAGTCGGTGCCGTCGGACCGGGACGAGGGGTGGTAAAGTGGTTTGAGTGATTATTGGAGGATTAACGGTTAATTTCTATCGACGATTATGTATCGACGACGACGTCTCTTTGTTTTGTGTCTCTGTTTAATTCTCTTTGAAACTTTATAAGTACTAATGTGGTGGGTCTTTCTGGATAACAATTATGAACCGAATATAGGAGTATCCGCAAATAGTGTGCACGTGTGTGTGTGTATATGTGCGTACGTACGTGTGTGCTCCTTCTTCCCTTCTCCCTCCCCCTCTCCCTCAAAAAAAATAATTAAGAATTCTCTCTCTAAAAATTTTTTATCTTTACTCAAGTGAGAGATTTAGTAAAGAAAAGAACTCGGTGTACATAGAAATCGTATCCCGGAAGGTCCTCGACTGGAACTCTTTTATCAACTAAACCCTCCACAAAATTTCATTGTGATGCCTCTTCACCCTTTCTCTGTGTTTCTTGTCCTCCGTCGGGGATACCGACATGATAATTCGGTCGATCGTGTCTCCCGTTCACTGTTAAAGAGGACGTGTCTTCGGAGATCCTTCACCCTTTTTTGTACGGAGTGTCACTAGGGTGGGGTTCCTGCTCCTTCGACCCGTAAATATGTGGTAGAGACTCACAACTCCGACGAGGGGTCATGAACACTGGACACTACATACAACAGTCGAAGGACGTCAAGACCTCTCTTCTAGGGAGTCGGTGCCATGTGTACGACCGGGTGACTCCCCCGACTTCCTATTCCTGTCCCGTTGTTATCATAGACACTGTCAGGAGGAATGTGTGGGAGTCTAGTTGATCGGAGGGCGAAGTTCAAAGTACAGGACGGGGACGAAGAAGTTCCACCATTGGTCAGAAAAAAAAATTTTTTTCTTCTGTTGTCCTCCTAATCACCTTGTTCTGTTTTGCGGTGACGACAACAACCAGGACTCTACGTCGCTACGAGCAGTCGAAGGAAGAGATGGTGGGAAAATTTTTTTTTTTGCCATAAACCGACACAGTCCAGAATCGACATCATGTGTCCTAGAAGGGACACCGTATGTCTGAGAGAACAACACCGTGGGCCCGAGTCAACGAGGTACCGTACACCCTAGAATATCGACCACCCTAGAATCAAGGAGGTGATCCCTAACTTGGACGTAGGGGACGTAACGTTCTTCCTAAGAATTGGTGACCTGGAGGTCCCTTCAGGGAGGTGGTGGGTAAGATCTACGGAGAGTCGACTCAGTCGACCCCAGGGAATGACGACGGTGAAGTCATTGAGAAGAAACGGACGTGAAGAGGATGTACTCTTCGAGTTTCAACGGTCCTCCGTAGGTATTAAAATCTAAATCATTTTTGGTAATCGAAGACCATCCTCACAAGAGAATAGGAGATCCTTTATCCTAGAGATAAGACGACGACGACGACGACGACGATTCAACGAAGTCAGCACAGGTTGAGACACGCTGGGGTATCTGCCGTCTGGTGGTCCGAGGGGGCAGGGACCCTAAGAGGTTCGTTCTTGTGACCTCACCCAACGGTAAAGGAAGAGGTCACGTACTTTCACTTTTCACTTTCACTTCAGTGAGTCAGCACAGGCTGGGACACGTCGGGGTACCTGACGTCGGGTGGTCCAAGGAGACAGGTACCCTAAAAGGACCGTTCTCATGACCTCACCCCACGGTAACGGAAGAGGGATCGTCTCGGATTTCCAAACCCCTATCCTTCGTATTTAAATGGTTTACCCTGTGGTCCCTATTTCCACTCTTCCCGGTGAAGGTACCAAGGGTCTCGACACATCAGATGACTAGTCCTTATATCGTACACAAATAAACTACCAATGACCGACTGCCATATATAGAATTCCTGTCGTAGAACTGGGATAGAAGATCGACTACGGAATCAATATGAAAGTTCACTAATAGGGTTATAAAAGAGTTCTACCGTCGAAGACCAACTATACCATATCTCATTCTGGTCACCAGTGATACCAGTACGGGTGAAGGAGGTACCAGTACGAAAACCCCTAGGGTAGTACTATTTAATCTGTGAGGCCCTCGGAAGTCTATCATTACGATTGGTTTTCTAATACTTGACTCTTCTGTTTGGACGTAGCTAGGGTTCTTCGGCACCTACTCAGTACCGGGGAGACCCTACCAACCCAAGAAACATTAGTCGGACAGTGGGACACGGGAGGAAGTCCCCACCATGGGATAGTTCATTTAGTCAGAAGCGAGACTGTCTGACTCCCGACTCTTCATCATCACGGATCTGACCGAACCCACTCTCCCTCGGGTACGGCAACCCGGTACGTCCCGAAGGTAGGAACGACGGTACCGACGAACCAAGGGACCCGCTAACACGTACGAGACTCCAATCTCCTGTCGAGTAAAGATACGCCACCCGACACGAGAGATGGACGGATAAGGTACGGAGGAGATGTTACCCGTGACAGGTCATCTGTGACTTTCCTCGGACTCTAGGTATGTAAGACATTGAGGAGAGGCTCCAATTAGGTGTTCGAAGAAGAGGTCTAAAGGGATTGAGGGTTCAAAAGTCAGAACGAGAAACGTCCAAGGACTAATTGGTTGGTTCGGTAGTGGTGACGGGTCCTCACCGGAAATACGTGTCCGGTGGAGGGGAAAACTTGGTTCAAATCTTGAGGTTCCAGATAGTCGCTAGGGAGTCTAGGGACACCCAGTCCCGGGGAACCATCTGGAAGGTAGGTGAAACTGGAGACTACGAATTCACGACGGTGGACCGGAGACGACAAGACCTTAGGGTGACAGTGTGGTAATTATATTTGTGATGTCTCAGACCCGTGTGTCGTAGGAGGGGATGTCAGGAGTCGAATCTTTCCTGTCGGTGGTGACTCGACGAGGTACCCGGTCACAGGGGAAGTATTCGAGTAAAGGTCACTCATAGTCACTTTCGTCGAATGACTCTTGTAGAGTCGATCTCCCAGGAGAACAAAATCCATTACAAAAAGAAGAGCCCTCGGGTGAAGAGAGAGGGAAAACTGACGAAGGAGGTCAAGACCGTCAAGTACACAACGAAATAGCGACTAACATCGATAAGAAAGACAGTCAACAATTTGATCACTGATTTACGATGTACATGCACGAACCAACGCATTAACGAGTCAGTAGAGACTGAGAAACGTGGGGTGGTACCTGACGTTGGGCGGTCCGAGGAGACAGGTACTTTAAAAGGTCCGTTCTTATGACCTCGCCCAACGGTAAAGGAGGAGGTCCCCTAGAAGGACTGGGTCCCTAACTTGGACGTAGAGGACGCAGAGGACGTAATCGTCCGTCTAAGAAATGGTGATGCGGTAGTTACAATATGGGACAACAAATCATGACCTCTGTCCTAAGTCTTTTAGTACAGTCGTAGAGGTCAACGAGGGATAATACGGACGGTTATTCCTCACGTCGTCCCACAACTGTTCCGATTTCGTACTTCCTCTCTGAGTGAAGAAGGAAGATCGTGTCGTCACGGAGACGCCGGCGACTTAGATCAAACGTCAAAAAGGTCGTGAGACATCGTTGTCAAAGGTTGTGAAACCAAGGAGAGGAACCTCCAGACTCAAAATCAAAGAACCTTAGGGAGGAGGTTCGAAAAGTTAAAAACATTAAGGTGGGAAAATGGAATAAAGTACTCGGAACCCGTACCTTAGACGAGAACATTAACGACGGAAACACTATTAAATCGTTAACGAGAAAAATGGAAAGGTCAATAGATCAATTACAGTAATATGGATGAATTATGAAATACACATAGGGTACACGATTCAGTGAAGTCAACACAGACTAACAAACACTGGGATACCCGACACCGGACGGTCCAAGGAGACAGGTATGGTCTAAAATAATTGTATCTCAACTCCAAAGACAGAGGACTAACTTGGGTCTAGTAATTAAAAAAGTCCAAAGTTCCTCGGTAGGGTCGAGGTCCCCGGAAACGGTCCTGCTGTCTAGGTCTCTGGGTCCTTTCATGAAGGTAGAGTCGTTTGAAGACATTTAGGTTGAGGTGCAAGGTAAGACGAGGACTGAGTTGTGGGAGTTTTAGGTAAGCGTCTAACGACAACGATGAATAATCAGTCTATTGTTACGATTAATGAATAATCGTAAAAAACAAACAAAAACTATTTTCAGAGGTTCGTCTCCATCATGAAGGAGTCACCCCGATACGATCCTGAACTGGAATCACTAATCGGTCTCACTGTTCTCCTTCATCATCGTCCGGAGGCTCTCCCGTTCATAGGAAGAACGTTGTATGGACGGAATCCACTCCGGAGAGGGACCAGAGATCCGTTCTTCCCCTCGGAGAATGGGAGGTTGTTTCCCTTCACCCTGTGAAGACGGTGAGATTAGTAACCCAGGACCAAGACCAAAAGGGAGGTCGTTTCCTCTAATCCTCTAGTAATTTACGACAGTATCTTCAGAAGACCAAGAACACGATACCGGATCTAACAATCAACCGATCAATCAACGTCGGATAGTAAAAGAAGAAAGTAGTGTAGTTACCATGAATTGTTGTTGGTTGTTTAAGGTGTTCGAGAAAATTAATGGTAACGGAGGTATAGAGAGTTTACAATCTCTCCGATATCTTTGGTAGTATGGGGGAATGTGAACATAGGCTCGGGGGGTCAGTGGTGTCTACTCTCAGGAATAGTATCCTCAACCAGTGGACAATATCACTTCCACTGGTTGAAGTTCGGTGCAGTTCCTGAAGGTTGTTACCCCAGGACAGCGGGGACTGACCGTCCACTGGGTTGAGATCTTAAAGTAGGATTCCTAGACTAAGGATTATGGTGAAGACCATGTCTGACAGGTCTAAACTGTTCCTAAACTCAAGTCAAGTGAATAAACCCTTCACAGCCAACGTAACCCTCTCTTCACCCTCCACCACTTCCTTTCCTTCTGTTGGTCAATGGCGTCAACCATTAGTTGCGAAGTAGATCGTCCCTTTGATCCTTTACCATTTTCTGTGTAAGAAGTCTTTATTGGGTACACTCCCCGTTCCGTCAACCCAAAAAATTTTTATACAAATAAATAAACTGACACGGTCCAGAATCATCGTCGTACACCCTAGAAATCAACCGTACACCCTAGATCAAAGGACTACTCTCTACCTTGGGTCCTGGGGACGTAAGCCTCACGTCTCAGAATCGGTGACTTGGATGGTCCCTTCAAGGTGCTCCACAAAATATATGGTTGAGACTCGTAGTGACCAATGTCCGTCTACGATCGTCAACTATCCTTTCCAGGTTCCCTCTGTGTACACCTTGACTGTCGCAGACTAATAAACCAATTTTACGTCTAAGGACTAAGGCCCTTTGAGACTTCTCGTACGTTCTGAAGAGATGTTGAAGGACTCTGAGATATTAATAAAGTTTTAATTTTCAATTTTTTTATCTATCCTACTGGTCTCTTTGGTCAATGTACGTTAATTGACTGATGTAGATGAATGACACACAAAACCCCAAACTAAAGTCATTCATACCCCATGAGGTCACTTCTTCAGGGAAAGTGGAGGATGACATTTATTTATCTTTACTAACTATTTTATATTATGCACACAAAAATTTATGTATCGACTCTAATTTTTTAACATCCGTCTTTTCTCAGTGGACCCTTATTAACATTAGTGTCGAACGATATCACACCCACACTCCCAATTCAAACATAATTGTTATGTTACCACCACCACAGTCACCATCCCCTTTTGGTTCTTTAACTTTCTTTTAAACAGTACCCCGTCCAATTCGCTTACTTCAAAGAACACTTTGATGGGTTTCATGAGGAGACGTTACATCCCGTGTATCCTAAAGAAATCTTAGTTGAGGGTGATCTTTTTGTCATGTTTCATATTCTTCTCTTTCTGAAGATCCTCTACTTTCAATCTTCTACTTTGTTGAACCTGTTAAGTGTGCGACACAACACAGGAGGTCTTTTATTTCCGTCCCCACCTCAATCCTCAACCCCACAACGAATACTTCCTATTCTCCCCTCCTTCGTTCTGACCCGCCACTCTCGGAACCTACACTACGTCTGAACTGTTTCGGAAACGACGATTGGGTTTCCCCTTAATGTCTCGTCTATAACGTGAAACCTCCTCAGGACACAACTTGTTTTTGCCACTCTGATCAAGGGATAAAGATTAGTCAGTAACGAACCTCTGACAGTTCCTTCTCGTACCAGAGTTAAGTTTTCGGGTCCGTCCAGTATTCCCATGATTATTAGGGTCCAACAGTCGATTGACGTGGAGAACACCAACTTACCCCACTGAAAAAGAAAAATTACTGCCCTCTAGACTTACCACGTGGACCGGTTTTGTCTTTTCAGACTTTCTACTCTTATCTTCATACAAATTTCTCTATTTTAATCCTTATCTTCCATATGTCGAAAAAAAATTTATTTTTTTCTTGGTTTATCTCTATTATCTTTATTTGATAACTTTCGAGTAAGCACAAAACTCTTCGTCTGATCTGTAATCCGACCTCTCTCTCAACCATTTGAACTAACCGGACCTCTGTAGTGGGTCCGACATCGTGTTTCGTCGTGTTTCTTTACTTTAATACTGTCGATCGTTTCTTATAGTCGACTTACGTCCCCGAGACTTCGGTGTACGGACCCTAATTTAAAGTTGAGACAATGATCAATATTCATTGAGACAATGATCAATCGGAACACACGGTTCAGTAAAGTGAGCATAGACTGAGAAACACTGGGACCCCTGATATTAGTCGGTCCGAGGAGACAGGTTCCCTAAGAGGTCCGTTCTTCTGACCTCACCCAACGGTACGGGAGGAGGTTGGGTCCCCGGCTTGGACACAGAGAATACAGGGGACGTAAACGTCCACCCAAGAAATGATGACCTCGGTGGACCCTTCGGGTCAATATTCCCGAATCCGTATAAAATTTTAGAGGAACACAGAATCAAAAGAGTTTCCGTTTTACTTCTATATGACGTGGACAAACAACACACACGTGAGTCAGTACGGTGAGACACTGGGGTACCTGACATCGGGTCGTCCAAGGAGACAGGTATCCCAAGAGGTGCGTTCTTATGACCTCACCCAACGGTAAAGGAGGAGGTCCCCTAGAAGGGTTGGGTCCGTAACTTGGGTCCAGAGGACGTGATGTCCGTCTAAGAAATGACGACTCGGTGGTCCCTTCCGGAGTACCATAATGGTAATCCTAATTTACTCAAATACAAAGAACAGTGACTCAATACCAAGAATATCGTGTATCATTCATAAGTCATTTGTAATAGATTGTAATGTCTCTTTTCCTTTTATACTTTCTATTTAATTTTCAGTACCATCTCTTTCGTTCTTCAAGGTTGTGAATAGATTAGTCAGGGTCTACCTCTGTTATCCCTTCTTCGTTGTAAAGTTCTTTACTACTACTCTTAAAAGATATGTACTTCTTTTTACTCGGGGATTTTACTTTAGTGACTCAAGACTCATCAAAAATTTTACAGTAAGGGTCTCTACAACATTTCTTTAACCTTTTATTATTTCTATTTCTTTCTTTAGACTTTTTGACGATCTCTCCTTCCTCCAATAGATATTTACTTACTAAAGACGGACTTCGGTAAAAGAGTAGTCGTTGTTGTCTACGGTCACCTTATTTTGAAGTCTCACTTGTCTTTTTGTTAATCCTAGGATGTAAGTCGATTGATCGTAACTTTACACTCACATTTTATTTCTTTAAAAGTCTCTAAATGTCTGACTCTTTATTCCCTTAGAATAGAATCTGTAACGAGGTTCTTAAATACTTCCTACTTGCAGTCTTTCTTCTTTTAATTTACGTCACCTTTTCTGAAGAGAAGGTCAGTTCTGTCTTATTGTTCTTGATCCGCATGGAAGGACGAACTCTGTTGATTCTTTTCGATCTGTTCTACATACTTCACCACCAAGGGTTCCGTAGTCTGCACTCCGATATTCCCCGTCACTAGAGACTCTCTACCCTTTGATTGTGTGAGTCGGGACATCAACGGGGTCGAATGACGGATCTCTTTCAAAGGTCCGGTGTCACGTCCCTCTCCCTGGAGTCTGTCTGAGGTCTCCATAAGGACTTTAATCCTCTGTCTAGGGACTTTAGTCCCTCAGGTCCCTCCGGTCTCTTCGATCTTAAATGTCCTGTTTCATGGTCGATCGCATGATCGGGTCATTACTCATAACTAGTTACATGCGTATACTCCTGTCCTGGGTTCCGTTCCCTTTTCTGGAGGGTCTTCCTAAGCTCCTTTTTTAAGAGTCTCGAGTGTATGTCGATGATTTTTCCGGTAAAGGTGGTTGATCTCTCCTTTTATAGTATTAAGAACCCTTAGACCCATCTCTTTAGTTTTCTTAAAATGGAGTCGTTACCCCTCTTAATAGAGAGCTGATTTATGATGAGACTAGGACAGGTTTTTCAAATCTTCGTTCTGAAAACTTTCCCAGTTTAATAAAGGTTCATCGGATTGGTCTACAAGTTCGACCTAAATCTTTTCCGTCTCCTTAGTCTCTAGTTTAACGATTGTAGGCGATCTAGTAGTTTTTTCGTTCTGTCAAGGTATTTTTGTAGATGAAGACGAAATAACTGATGTGGTTTCGGAAACTGACACACCTAGTATCTCTTTGTTTGACCTTTTAAGAAGTTCTCCACCCTTGTGGTCTGGTGGACTGGACGGAGGACTCTTTAGACATAAGTCCAGTTCTTCGTTGTCAATCTTGACCTGTATCTTGTCTGACCAAGGTTTAACCCTTTCCTCATACAATTCCGACATATAACAATGGGACGAATAAATTGAATATACGTCTCCTGTAGTACTCTTTACAACCCGACCTCCTTCGTGTTCGACCTTAGTTCAACGGTCCTCTCTATGGTTATTGGAGCTATACGTCTACTGTGGTGTGAATACCGTCTTTCGTTTCTTCTTGACTTCTCGGAGAACTACTTTCATTTTCTCCTCTCACTTTTTCAACCGAATTTTGAGTTGTAAGTCTTTTGCTTCTAGTACCGTAGACCAGGGTAATGAAGTACCGTTTATCTACCCCTTTGTCACCTTTGACACTGTCTGAAATAAAAGAACCCGAGGTTTTAGTGACGTCTACCACTGACGTCGGTACTCTAATTTTCTACGAACGAGGAACCTTCTTTTCAATACTGGTTGTATCTGTAGTATAATTTTTCGTCTCTGTAATGAAACGGTTGTTTCCAGGCAGATCAGTTCCGATACCAAAAAGGTCATCAGTACATACCTACACTCTCAACCTGATATTTCTTTCGACTCGTGGTTTCTTAACTACGAAAACTTGACGTCTCAACCTCTTCTGAGAACTCTCAGGGAACCTGACGTTCCTCTAGGTTGGCCAGGTAGGATTTCCTCTAGTCAGGACCCACAAGTAACCTTCCTGACTACGACCTCGACTTTGAGGTTATGAAACCGGTGGACTACACTTCTTGACTGAGTAACCTTTTCTGGGACTAGGACCTTCTCTAACTTCCGTCCTCCTCTTCCCCTTTTGTCTCCTACTCTACCAACCTACCGTAGTGGTTGAGTTACCTTTATTCAAACTCATTTGAGGTCCTCAACCACTACCTGTCCCTCCGGACCGTACGACGTCACGTACCCCAGCGTTTCTCAGTCTGTACTGACTCCCTGACTTGACTTGACTTGACTCGACTCGGATCGGTATAGGTCTTGTTTCGATTTCTTATAAATATTCTTATGTTTTTACTAGGTCGTGGGTGTTCCATTTTGAGTGTTACAGACCGTAGGTTTTTCTTTCATGGTCCGTACATTTCCTCCTTTTATGTTGAATAGTCCTTCTCTTTTTAGTTAGTCTTGATGGGTCTTCACTGTGTACTATCTTAATCCTCTGTTCTGTAATTTTGTGTTTAATATTGACTCAAGGTATTCAAGTTTTTCGATCTTCTTTCTAATTCATACAATTCATCTCAGTACCTTCTATATTTTTTCTGGGTTTAGTTTAAAGATCTCTACTTTTAATGTTACAAATTCTACTTTTTATGTGACTTACCTTAATTACTGTCAAAACTATGACGTCGTTTCTAAATACTTAGATTTCTGTATCGATATCTTTGATAGGTTTTATTTTGTATGTTTCTTTTGTTTTTCTACATTGTTTACTTTATTCGTATTTGTTCGACGCCCTATTGAAATTTCGTCGGATTGTATACACATAAACCTCCCTCTCCTCTTCACCTCCCTGGTTTTCGTTAAACTTCTTTACAGACTTTTAAAAGCTTAGACTACTTTTGATATTTAAGTGTCTAGGTTCTTTAAGTTATTTGGTGTTTGTGTTCTTTGTATTTCTTTTAATGTCTGTGTCGTATAGTTTAACGTATTCTGTTCGCTATTTCACTTTTAGAAGTACTGTCAGTCTCATTCTTCTGTGTGACGACCCTGAAGAGACCACCAGACTACCAACTCTCAGGTGGACGGTCACGTCCCCTGTGCCCAAACTAGGAACGAGGCCTTCCCCAAACCCCGTTGTTTGGGACGATCGGCGTTGGTGACTTCGGTCTCGCGGATCTCGGACGTGTCCACACGCACGATTCAGCGAAGTCACCACCAGCTGAGAAGTGCTGTCTACCTGGACTTGACATTCATCGGGCGGTCCGAGGAGACAGGTACCTTAAGAGGTCGATTCTCATGACCTCACCCAACGGTACGGGAGGAGGTCCCCTAGAAGGACTGGGTCCCTAGCCTCGACGTAGAGGACGGAACCGTCCGTCCAAGAAATAGTGATCACAATGGACCCTTCTAACGGTTCTCGGACATGAGGTCGTTGTTTTCTTCGGGGGACGTCACTCTCCGGGGACTTGCTGTAGATCTCTCCTCGGGGCGATCGAGACTGATCTCTTTCGGATACACGTCGCTGTTTCTGGATCGTGTGGTTTTTATTATTTATATATTTTATTAAAAATTTTTTTCTGTGTGATGTATGTCTTTTTGTTTCTTACTACTGTCGTCTAAAACATAAACCTTTGTTACGTTCGATCTTCTATCGCCTAGAAGTTTCTATAACTTCCATGAGACGGTTGGATCCAAAGTATTAAATCTATTTTTACTATTTAAGGAACTTTCTATGTTTACTGGTTTCGAGTGAGTTCTTCTTTCTCTATTGGACTTATTAAAATATTCATAATGTATTTAACCCCGAAGAGTCCCCCGAGTCACCATTTCTCAGACGGGTGGTCACGTCCTCTACGTCCAAGGAACTAAGGAACCCAACCCTTCTAGGAGACCTCTTCCTTTACCGTTGGGTGAGGTCATAAGGGCGAACCTGTCTCCTCGGACCACCCGATATCAGGTACCCAAGCGTTTGTCGACCTGTGCTGAGAGGTTGACTCGTGTATATGTGTGTGTTTATTTAACTTAAATATGAATTTTAGAAAGGTGTTTCTTTTGAGGTTGAGGTCTACCGAAGTGACTCCTTAAGAAGGTTTACATATTCCTTCTTTATTATGATTAAAATGTGTTTAGAAGGTATTTTAGCTTCTCCTCCCTTATGATGGACTAAATAAAATGTTCCGGTCGTTTAACTGAAGTTGTTATATATTTGTCCTACGATAGTTATGTAGTACCAGTTTTCCTATTGTACGGGGTCCTTATATCAGTTATATTAGGTAGTATAATTGTCTGACTCTTTCTTTTCGGTACACTAGTAGAATTATTCGTCTTTTTTGCAAAGTGTTTTCAGTTTAGGTAAGAACTAGTTTTGAGAGTTACGACATCTTTATTATCCCTACAAGGAGTTGAACTATTTCCCGTAAATACTTTTTGCATGTTAAAGATGGTATAAAGTACCATTTTCTAATTTACGAAAGGGACCCCTAGTCTTAGTTTCATTTCTACAGTCGTGAGTAGTGAAAATAACGTATAATATGATCTCTAAGAACGGTCGCGATGACCTTGTTTATTCACTCAATCAATCCAAACTGTGTTCTAATTATACTTTTTTAGGTAAAATAAAGATAAAGAATCTTTGTTTATTAGTCTTTTATTTTAAAATTTGTAATATAAATATCATTTTATATAATTTATGAACCCCTACTGAGACTGTTTTTACATATTCTGGATAGGTGTTATTGTTACGAAACGATTCTTTTTAATTTCTTCTGGATTTGTTTACCCTACGATATGGAGTCAGAATCTAATCACCTGAGTTATAATTTAGTTAAGAGGGTTTTAAGTAGATATCTAAGTTGCGTTAGAATTACTTTTGGGATCATCTGAAACACACACCCACCCACACATGTTTGACTGTTCGATTGAGGTTTTAAATATATTTTTATGTCTCCTACATTTTATCGTTTTTGTCAAAACTTTTTCTTACACTTACAACTTCTTGAATAATATTTCGATGTCATTCGTTCTGTCACACCCTAACCGAAGTTCTATCTGTGAATCTAGATATCCTGTTCTATCTCTAAGGTCTTTCTCTCGGTGTGAATCAGTTGACTAAAAACTTTTATACCCTTCCGTTAAGTTAACTCTTTCCTATTAGAAAAGTTTTTTATCATAACCTTGGTGATTTGTAGGTATCCGTTTTTTACTTTTGTTTTTATTCTGGACTTAGTACCTGAAGTTACATACGGTATTTTGATATTTTGAAGACCTTCTTTTGTCTTCTTTAAGAAACAAACAGAACTCAATCCGTTTCTGAAGGACATATATCATGACTTTAAAATTTTGTAACCAATGTCGTACGTTCCTTTTTAACTATTTGACCTGAAGTAGTTTTAATTCTTTTTAGATAAGAAACTTTCTGCGACAATGTTATTACTCTTCTGTTCGGTGTCTGACCCTCTTTTATTGACGTTTAGTGTATAGATTAGTTCCTGAAAATACGTCTTATATTTCTTGATATTTTTGAGTTATTTTTCTTTTGTGTGTCAAAGGGGGTTTTACCCATTTTCTAAACGTGTTTGCGAAGTGGTTTCTTATACACACCTACCGGTTGTTCGTATATTTTTCTACAAACTGTAGTAATCAGTAGTAAGTTTACGTTTAATTTTGGTGTTACTCTATGATGCTACGTGAATGACATTGTGGATTCCGGTATGTTTCACGACCACTCCTACACCTCATTGTTTTAGAAAGAATTTAACGACCTCTTTGACAAGTTACATGTTGATTAAACCTTTTGTCAAATCGTCAAAGAATTTTTCAATTTTTATGTGGTTGGTGTATTGAGTCGGTAAGATGAGGTTCCACAAATTCTCTTTATTTTGGTAACAACGTACTGTTGAACATGTGTTTACAAGGAACGACGAAATAAATATTATCGAGTTTAACCTTTACCCCGAAGGACCACCGAGTTTACCATTTCTTCGGCGGACGGTTTCGTCCTCTACACCCAAGTTGGGAACCAAACCCTCGTAGGGGACCTCTTCCTTTATCGTTGGGTTATAAGAACGGACCCTTTAGGGTACCTGTCTCCTCGGATCCCCCGATGTCAGGAACCTCATCGTTTTCTCAGTCTACACTGAATCGTTGATTTGTTGTTGTTGTTCAACCTTTATTTCCAGAGTTTAGTTGTTCATTTACCTATGCGTTTTACGCCATATGGGTATTTTACCTTACGATGAGTCGTTATGTTTCTTGTGTAATAAATATATACATCGTTGTGTCGACTTAGAGTTTCATTAACACGACTCACTTTCTTCTATCTTTTCTCAACAACAACGACATATCAGTGATTCAGCACACGTCGAGAAAATACTGAGGTACCCGACATCGGACGGTCCGGGGAGACAGGTGCCCTAAAGGGTTCGTTCTTACGACCTCACCCAACGGTAAAGGAAGAGGTCCCCTAGAAGGGCTGGGTTGCTGACTTGAGTGTAGAGGGCGTGACCGTCTAAGAAATGGTGACTCGGTAGTCCCTTCGGGCGAAGGATATGCTGAGGTAAGTTTGTTTTAAGATCTTTTACTTTGATTAGATATCACTGTCTTTCGTCTAGTCACCAACGGACTCCTACCCCACCCCGTCCCTCGAGGTGAGGCCTTCCTCCCTCTTTAATGTTTCTCCATGGTCCTTTGAAAACCCCACTATAAGTAATAGAACTGTCACCACTACTAAAGTGTCCACCATATATACAGTTTTGAATAGTTTTAACGAGTGAAATTTATGCACGTTAAAAAGACGCGGTAAATAGTATACGGTTAATCTGAAGTTATTTTGGAAATTTTTTTGTTAGGGTCTTCTTTTCACACCCTTCGCTCTCCATTACTACTTGTTTCTTGGACCGTTTACACAACCACTTAGATTTATTCGGTATTACTATTCTTAATATTTTACCTAACTTTTGTAGACTAAAACACAACCCACCATCTTTAGTCCGTTCCCTAAAAATAAGTTGAGAGATAAAATAGACACGTAATACGTACGAAGTGAAGGTACCATCGACTCTCTTGTTTCTTTCCCCCAAAATTTTTTTAGTTAATTCTTTTACACTTTATTCTTTTTCCTTCATTTCTTTTTCGTCCTTCATCGAGTTCAGTGTCCTTTCCTCCATCCTTATCGAATTACGTGGCGGAATTTTTAAAAACACCCCCAGATCCTTCCGAAGGACCTTTTCCCCTGTAAATAAATTCTACTAAAATTTCCTACTCGTCTTTATATTATGTATGACCCCCAACGTAATCGTTTACGTGTCCTCCTATTTCTCCGTTCGATCTCCCTGAAGAGACAGTCAGGTCGCCAATTCTGGTGTGAACACCACGCCCCCCGTGTCAAACTAGGGACCAGTCTCTTGATTCTAGGTAGTACGGTGTGTCATATCGGTTTTTTTTTTTTTCTGTACGATCTCAGTCGTGTATCCCACACTGGGGACCCCTCTCCGGTCTCCGACGTTTGACTCCCTGGTGAGTGATTTCCGGGATCCTCTACTGTCTCCCCTTTGGTGTCTTTCTAAAAGGTTAGTCTCCGCAACACCAACCTCCCCACAAAAACTGTGTAGGGACCTCCCACTAGACGTCTTCCCTTACCGATGGGTGAGGTCATAAGACCGAACCTCTCAAGGTTGCTGTCTCAGACCGTCTGATGTCAGGTACCCCAGTGTTTCTCAGCCTGTGTTGACTCGCTGAAAGTGAAGTGACCTCCCACCATATCTTTTACTTAATAACACCGTCATGGCCTCCGTCCACCATTCTCTCAACTCCCCTCCAACACCTTCGTCTCCCTTCTTTGGTAGAGAGTAAGAGAATGTTGAGTCAAAGGACCAGCCGTAGTTACTGTCCGGAAAACCATGCTTCTACAGGGGTCCGTAGAATACTCTGATTCAACCTTTCTTGACAAAGGGGTCGTTTAGCGACCGTCGTGGCATTGACACCTTTATACGATAAATTTTCACTGGATTGAAGACTGGAGGTCTAGACGGAACGCTGTACTCTCGTCGGTCGTTCCTCGGGACCGGAACCCAGACTTCCAGACCCAAGACCACAGACTCAGTCGTGACCGAGTGACACACTTGCGGTGGTTCAGGGAACGGGAGAGACTCGTGGCGGACTAATTAGTTGAGGGCGGAATTTCATTCCCACAACCTGTTCGTCCGGAAGGATAGAAACTGGAAGTGTTAGTCGGACGTCTAGACCGAAGTCAAGACTACGAGGAATTATAGGGTTGGGTGGCCCACTCGTACGGGGTTGGTACAACGCAACCCCCGTTGGTTTCGTACGGGGTTAGGTACCCCTAATCGTACTGGGTTGGGGTGGTGACCGGAAGTAGAGAACCTCTTCGTTCTGAGAGACTAAAGAAGGAAGGGATCTTACTTTTATGGTAATGACAAAAGTACTCAATTAACAATTTTCAAATTCGGTATTCTCTTCATATTCCCTCTTGTATTTTAAGTTCACGTTAGGATTATACGTTTCCATCAGTGATAATTCTAAAACTGGTGTCAGAAGGTCTGATAAGTGAGACAAGTGTGTGTGTGTGTGTGAGTATACATGTACACGTGTGTATGTGAAGTTTGTAAGTGTGTATGTCGAACTACACTATTTTAGTATCATAAAATTGATACAACATGCCCGAAGGGACCACGGAGTCTCCAATTTCGCAGACGGACGTTACACCCTCTGGACCCAAGTTAGGTACCCAACCCTTCTAGGGGACCTCTTCCTTTGCCATTGGGTGAGGTCATAAGACCGGACCTCTCAGGGTACCTACCTCCTCGGACTACCCGATGTCAGGAGCCCCAGCGTTTCTCAACCTGTGCTGACTCGCTGAATTGAAAGTGATTGAAAGTTAATACAATATTAGATTAGATTGTTTAGATAAAAAAGGTGAGTTACCTTTTTTAATAGTACCTTAGATACCTTTTTATAAGACAATAAATTAAAAAATTTACAACTAATGTATGAGTGCATTTTTATATGGTATTGTAAATACGTTACGTATTTACACTAGTCGTACTTGTACCCGTTTGGGATCAGTGAAGAAATAAAAAACACCGAAGGATAAAAGGAGATAGTTTCTTACCTGATACTTGTGATAATGTTGTTTGTTGAAATTTGTATATAGGAAAACGTAAAAATCTTCTTTATAAGTCTACACCTTAATAACCCAAGTTTTACACTTATAATTTTAAAAATACATATAACGAGTTGATAGGAGGGGTTTCAATCGTGGTCAAGAGTGAAACGGTTGTTATACTCATAGGTGAAGAGTTATGGTGGGGGGTGGAAAAAACCACCCATCGTCAAAAACATTCGTTACTTTGAATGTATATTCCTAACGGAACCAGTTGTGGAAAAAAAAAAAATTTGTCTTCCGTAATTCGCAAAGATTAGATTATCCACTTACACATTGAAGTAACAAAAATAAAAGTAAAGAAACCAAATAATCACTCCAACTAGTAGACGATAAACCTCGATAAACCTATAAAAGAAAACACTTTACCAGACAAATACAGGAAATAAATAAAAAGACAACCCAGACAAAGAAAGAATAACGAAGATTCTCAAGAAATATATAATCTCTTCCTCTTTTCCTTTCTATATTCGTAGACTTACGTCTCAAGGTTTCTTATCGTTCCTCTCTACTCTTTCGGAAGAAGTCACTAGTTACGTTTCTTTATTTCCTTTTGTTATCTTACCCTTTCTGTTCTCTAGAGAAGTTCTTTTAATCTCTATGGTTCCCTTGTAAAGTACGTTTCTACCCGAGATATTTCCTGTCTTTACCAGACCTGGATTCTCTTCGTCTTCTATAATTCTTCTCCACCGTTCTTATGTACCTTCTTGACATGCTTTTTCTAGAAGTGCTGGGTCTATTAGTGCTTCCACACTAGTGATTAGATCTCGCTCTGTAGAACCTTTCACTTCAGTTCACCCGGAATCTTTCGTAGTGATACTTGTTTCGATCACCTCCACTACTTTAAGGTCAACTCGACAAAGTTTAGGACTTTCTACTACGACACTTTCACGACATGAGTTATACGGTCGTGTAAACCTTTTGAGTCGTCACCGGTGTCCTGACCTTTTCCAGTCAAAAGTAAGGTTAGGGTTTCTTTCCGTTACGTTTTCTTACGAGTTTGATGGCGTGTTAACGTGAGTAGAGTGTACGATCATTTCATTACGAGTTTTAAGAGGTTCGGTCCGAAGTCGTTATGAACTTGGCACTTGAGGGACTACAAGTTTGACCAAAATCTTTTCCGTCTCCTTGGTCTCTAGTTTAACGGTTGTAGACGACCTAGTACCGTTCTCTCAAGGTCTTTTTGTAGATAAAGACGAAATAACTGATACGGTTTCGGAAACTGACACACCTAGTGTTATTTGACACCTTTTAAGACTTTCTCTACCCTTATGGTCTGGTGGATTGGACGGAGAACTCTTTAGACATACGTCCAGTCCTTCGTTATCAATCTTCACCTGTACCTTGTTGTCTGACCAAGGTTTATCCTTTTCCTCACACAGTTCCGACATATAACAGTGGGACGAATAGATTGAATATAAGTCTCATGTAGGACTCTTTGCGACCTGACATTCTTTGTGTTCGACCTTAGTTCTAACGGCCCTCTTTATAGTTATTGGAGTCTATACGTCTACTGTGGTGGGAATACCGTCTTTCACTTCTCCTTGATTTTTCGGAGAACTACGTTCACTTTCTCCTCTCACTTTTTCAACCGAATTTCGAGTTGTAAGTCTTTTGCTTCTAGCACCGTAGGCCAGGGTAGTGAAGTACCCTTTATCTACCCCTTTGTCACCTTTGTCACAGTCTGAAATAAAAAACCCCGAGGTTTTAGTGACGTCTACGACTGACGTCGGTACTTTACTTTTCTACGAATGAGGGACCTTCTTTTCAATACTGGTTGGATCTATCATATAAGTTTTCATCTCTGTAATGAAACGACTGATTCCAGGCAGATCAGTTCCGATACCAAAAAGGACACCAGTACATACCTACACTCTCAACCTGACACTTCTTCCGACTCGTGGCTTCTTAACTACCAAAACTTGATACCACAACCTCTTCTGAGAACTCCCAGGGAACCTGACGTTCCTCTAGGTTGGTCAGGCAAGACTTCCTCTAGTTGGGACCCTAAGGAAACCTTCCTTACTACGATTTCGACTTTAAGGTCATGAAACCGGTGGAGTACGCTACTCAACTGAGTAACATTTTCTGAGACTACGACCCTCCCTAACCCCCGTCCTCCTCTTCCCCTGCTGGCTCCTACTCTGCCGACCTACCGTAGTGCCTGAGCTNACTCTACCGACCTACCGTAGTGCCTGAGCTACCTGCACTCAGACTCACTTGAGACCCTCTACCACTACTTGTCGCTCCGGACCACACGACGCTAAGTACCCCAGTGTTTCTCACCCTGTGCTGACTCGCTGACTTGACTTGACTTGGAGTCTGGCGGACCAAGAAGTCCCAGGAAGTCAAGTCAAGTCGAGTTAGAGAGTCAACACAGACTGAGAAAACCCTGGGGTACCTACCGTCGTGTGGTCCGAAGGGACAGGTAGTGGCTGAGAGTCTCGAACGAGATTGAGTACAGGTAGCTCAACCACTACGGTAGGTTGGTAGAGTAAGAGACGGTAGGAAAAGAGGAGGACGGAAGTTAGAAAGGATCGTAGTCCCAGAAAAGGTTACTCAGTCAAGAAGTTTAGTCCACCGGTTTCATAACCTCAAAGTCGAAGTCGTAGTCAGGAAGGTTACTTATAAGTCCTGACTAAAGGAAATCCTACCTGACCAACCTAGCGGAACGTCAGGTTCCCTGAGAGTTTCAGAAGAAGTTGTGGTGTTAAGTCTTTGTAGTTAAGTAACCACGAGTTGGAAGAAATACCAGGTTGAGAGTGTAGGTATGTACTGATGACCTTTTTGGTATCGAGACTGAGCTGTCTAAAACAGTCGTTTCATGACAGAGACGAAACGTTATTCGACAGATCCAAAAGATCCAATCTATAACAAAAATAAAAGTAAAGAAACCAAACAATCACTCCAACTAGTAGACGAATAATCGATAAACCTATAAAAGATAACAGTTTACCAGACAAATACAGGAAATAGATAAAAAGACAACCCAGACAAACAAAGAATAACGAAAAATTCTCGAGAAATATATAATCTCTAAATTGGAGTCTGGTGGACCAAAAAGTCCCAGGAATCCCAACCCGTTGTACCAGGGGACGTCAGTCTAAGGGTTCTCTGACTTCGTTAAGACGGAGACCAGTCGCCTCCCGTCGTCACCCGTTCTAAGTAAAAGTCCGTCCTGTGTGAGTCCGGACGCCCCTCATCGCGCGCGCGCGTGTGTGTGTGTGTGTGTGTGTGTGTGTGCGTGTTTCTGGGAAAGTCTCTCGAAGAGTCCTTTGGTGAACCAGGTGACCGTGAAGTCCCCGGGGGTTGTGTCTAAAAAGAGGAATCAGAGACCTCTGTCGACACTTGTAACTTCTCTTAGGTAAAGATTTTATTCTGACTTCAGTTTGAGGTTGAGACAGTGGAGGGTCGACATCCAACCCGTGTTGAAAATACTGGAGGAATGGAGAGTCAAAAGAGTAGACATTTTACCCAGGTTACTATGGGAAGGGTCGCACACTACTTCCTTGGTACTTATCTCCCTGCGACATCAGACCGTCCACGTACACGAGTCTCTCATGTCGAGTCCGGTGGGTCGAGGGAGGGGGGAGGGGGGGTGGGGTGGGGGGTCGGGGTATTAAGTTGGCTGACTTGTCTCCCTTCGTGACCGACGACGGTAGTGCCGACACAAACGAGGAAGGGTTCGGACGGGGTGCAAACTAGCCAAGCCACATTCCTTCTAGGGACCACTCGACCGACACACCTCCCTCTAACGTCCTCTCCTCTGGTCCCTCCTCCCCTTCTCCATTATGTCTAGGTGTGGTCCGTCACCCCTTCTACACCCACCCTCTCTGGTCACTCTCTCTCCGTTTTTTCCGGTCGTGACCGTTGGCTACTCTACGCGACCCGTCTCCTTCCCACCTACTCACCACTCGAGATGGACTCCCTGACGTCCCGGGCGACCCCCTCCACGTCTAACGAGTGTCTCCTCTCCTCAAGACGAACGTGAAACGGCTCAAACTGAACGATCTCCCTGAAGGTCCTGGTCAGGGGTGGGGCGGCGGGGGGCGGGGACGGTTGGCGGTCGTCACCCTTTAGGATCGAGATCGGACTGGAAAGGGGAGGAGGGACAGAATGGAGGGGTGAGGGGGATCCGGACGTTTTGGACCCAGGTAGGAACGGGTCCTTAGTCTCGACGAGATCTATATTAAGTCCGGTTCCTTCCCCTAGTAGAGGAAGGGACGAAAACGGGGGTAGAGAGGGGAGCGGACCGAGGGGGTCGAGGGAGCTCCAGGGTCCAGTCCCCTCCCCCTGTTCTCTCTCTGGACATAAACTGAGTCCCAGGGGATGGTGAGGGAATTCGATCCTCGTTCCGTCCCGGGTTCCCCAGGGGCCGAGTCCTTCCCTTTGGCCTTTTCACCCAAAGACTACCCTTGTTGATACCGGACCTCGACCCTACTCAGTAGTCCGTCTCTCCCGTCCTCAACCTCCTGTCCCGACCCGGGTCCTGGGATTCGACACCCAAAGACCCCCTCCTCTCCACCCGTCCATTCTCCATTACTCCAGGACCCTGAGATGTTACGACCGTCCCAACCCTTCCCCCCAAACAAGTTAGAGGTTGGACCAGGGTTAGACTCTATCCTTAGTATCTGAAAATAAGAAACAAAGATAATTGTTACTAGAAGTGAAATATCTAACGAATGACACACAGGTCGGAGGACGATTGAAGAAATGTTTACAATGAACTGAATTAGGAACGAACGGAACAACAGTTCGGGACAAAATGTCTCCTCCAGTGTCCTCGAGTCTCTCCAATTTGGTAAACGGGGACCCAGTGTTCACGTCTCAGTCCCTCAGTCCCGTGACAGGAGACAAACTGGGATCTCCGATTGTCGAGGGTAGAAGAGAGACGTGGTGAAAGGAGTCAGGACCAACCTGACGCACGACGTGGGTACTTCTACTCACCCAAAGGTGGACCCAGGACCCGTGGGTCTCAGGACCCTCGATAGCAGTTACATTTCTATGGGTTTGTCACTAGTCATGTAAGCAGGTAGTAATCCAGTGGGATCCGTACCAAAGGGACTACAGTTTCCCAAGACTCGTACAAAAATTTTAAACATCCGAAGTACCCCCTCCTGCTTCGACCAACCACGATTGACCCCCTTACACCACCCCGGAAAGTGTCTAACCGTCCCGGTACCCGTAGACACTTCCTCCCACGACCCCTGAGAAAGCCCGAGGAATTTCGACACGACAGACACTAAGACCCTTCTTCCCCGGCCCCACACACGTGCACAGGACCGGTCGTCGGGGACGACATACCTCCCCCCGTCGCACACGAGAAAAGGATAGGTCGGACTCCATCCGTCACCCACCATCCGCACCGAAGGTCTTATAATAGCTGTGGAGTCCTTACATACACCGAAATCGTTCAGGGTCGGCGTCCGTCTCCTCACCCCATGTCCTGTCCCGGACAGAACCACTCCCACCCCTGGGAGTCTTCCCAGGGGTGGTCCGTTCAAACCAGACTCCGGTCCAAACCCCACCCCGACTAGTTCTTTTGACGTGTCACTCACAGTCCGTAGGGACGGGTGACGGGGTTCGACCAAAGGGAGGGGTGGACGATTCGAGATGAGTCGAAGTGTAGAGGGGTGAACAAAGAGCTTCTAGTTTGGGTCCCACGTACGATGTCGGAGATACAGGAGTAAATAGTTTGGTATCTCATGGACTTGACATGGTCCGTAAAGAGAAGTTCTAGAATAAATTAGGAGTATTGGATGGGTTAAAGTATAAAAATTAGTAATCAAATGCCTACTCCTTTTAGAGTCTCTCCAATTCACTGAACAGGTTCCGGTGTGTCGATGGTGACATTTACAGTCTCGAAACACCTTAGGTCCACAGACTGAGGTTTCGACTAAATGAATAAAATGATTCGATCCCCAAGTCTCTCCTATTCTACACCAAGAATGTGAACTCCCCACAGGTCGGAGAAGGACGACGACGACGATTCAGCGGAGTCAGCACAGGCTGAGACACGCTAGGGTGTCTACCGTGGGGTGGTAAGAGGAGGCAGGGACCCTAAGAGGTCCGTTCTTGTGACCTCACCCAACGGTAAAGGAAGAGGTTACGCACTTTCACTTTTCACTTTCACTTCAGCGAGGCAGCTCAGGCTGAGAAACGCTGGGGTACCTGACGTCGGGTGGTCCGAGGAGACAGGTACCCTAAGAGGTCCGTTCTCACTACCTCACCCAACGGTGACGGAAGAGGTGGTCGGAGAAGGATCCATCTATCCAGTAGAGTGTGTCACGCTCCCTACCTCGTCTTCTTAAGTCGTTATCCTCGTGACCCCCCCCTACCGACGGGAAAAGGGATGACATCTGTCAAAGGGGCCACTCTCCCCGTACTGACGTCCGTAAGTTCAGGATTTAGTAGAGACTCTTCCTCCTCCTCTTCTCGTATTACCTCTCTCTCTCTCTCACACACACACACACACTCACACCCACACACAACACTACTGTCTCACGGACCTAGATCGACAAATACTCCCACATAAAGGGTCGTCTCAGTCGGTTACTAAAGGATAAAAACGAATTCGGTCAAACTATGAATGTTGACTTTCTGTGGTTGAATTACGGTGAACATCTCGTTCATTTACAGAAGATTTACCTTGAGAACTGAAAAAAGGGGGTTTAGATGCGGAAAGGACGTGAAAAGGTAGAACTATATTCCGTGTTGGTAGGTGGGTTAATGAGTTTGGGAACAGAAGATGGGGTATGGATTGGGTCGTTGTTCGGGACGGTTAGGAAGGGGGTTGTAAATAGAGTTCGGGTAGATAAAGAGAAATAAACGTGACGGTGGGATCAGTTCCGGTGGTAGTAGGTAGTGAACCCACTGACGTTTATCGGAATAGTCACCAGAGAGACGAAGTTAAGAACAAGACAGTATTTATAAAGAGGTGTATCGTTGGTCTCTTTAAAAAGTTTTTATATTTACTAGAATAGTAACAGAACGCATTTTGAGAAGTTATTAAAGGGTAACGTAGACCTTACTTTGAGTACGAAAAACGGTCCCGTCGATTATAGACTGTGAATGTATGAAACATTGCGGTAGTACAGGAGAAAGATAAAGTGTTTCGACGGTTAGAGTACAGACAAAGTCTCTTGATCGTAAATGACGAGTGAAATAGACCTTCTTGGATGTAGAAGTGTACCGACAAAGAAAGAGGAGTAAGTCCGTCGTGGAGTGATAGTGGAGAGTGTTTCCGGAAGGAACTCGCGGGATCGATTCTTTCGTGGGTGAAGAGTGAGGTTAGGGTTTAAAGAGAGGTGGTAAGTCAAATGGAGGAAGTACCGGGAAAAGAACCAAACTCTAAAATTCACTTAGTGTTTATCTGATCGGTAACATTTGTGACACCTGGTCGAAGTCCAGTCGAGTTAGAGATTATCGTAATTCCACTAGACGGAGATTATAAACAACTTTCACTTTCATATAAGAAGGAACTCCTACCGTTGTATTCGGTCTCGAAGTATAATAGAGATGGAAAAAATTACGTATTCCAGTTTAAAATAATTTTTAAATTCTATATGTTTCTTTGTACTTAACTGGTCGTTTTAGTTCTCTTTTTTTATACATTATCTTTGTCTGGGTTTCCTCTAGGTCAATAATCGTAATAGTCCGAAAAGTTATTGTCACTAATCATATTAGTTATTTAATTTATTTTTCTAGCTATTAAAGTCGTCTCTTTATGTTTTAATAATTTTTATTTAAGATATTGAATTTTTATATTTTTAACTGTAATTCTTGAGTTGTCTACCCGAGCTCTCGTCTAATACGTCTGAATTCTCTCTTATTCACCCGATCTTTTTCCACTTTTCTTTTGTAAGTCTGATTTCACTTCACTTTCAGTGAGTCAGTACAGACTGAGAAACGGTGGAGTACCTAATATGTCAGATACCTTAAGAGGTCCGGTCTTATGACCTCACCCATCGAAAAGGGAAGAGGTCCCCTAGAAGGGTTGGGTCCCTAACTTGGGTCTAGAGGACGTAACGTCCGTCTAAGAAATCGTCAACTCGGTGTTCCCTTAGGGTTCTTATGACCTCACCCATCGAATAGGGAAGAGGTCGTCTAGACAGGTCGGGTCCTTAGTTTGGTCCCAGAGGACGTAACGTCCGTCTAAGAAATGATTGACTCGATAGTCCATTTCTCTCCGATTTCCTACTTTTTTATGTCTTTCTTACATTTTCTACATACTTTGTGTCACTTTTACAGATTCAATACGTATTAATTTTAGAGTACTTTCCTTTATTTTTTATCTAGTCTACGTTATCAGTTTCTTTACTACCAACTCTTAAAGGTTTCGGTTTCTTTCTATAGTTCAGTGTTCTGCGTACTTCGTGAGATCTATCTTGAGATTCCATTCCACTCCAGTGAGTCAGCACAGGCTGAGAAACGTTGGGGCACCTGAGATTGGATGATCCGAAGAGGAAGGTACCCTAAGAGGTCCGTTCTTATGACCTCACCTAACGGTAAAGGAAGAGGTCCCCTAGAAGGGCTGGGTCCCTAGTTTGGGCCCAGAGGGCGTAACCTCCGTCTGCGAAATTGGAGACTCGGTGGTCCCTTCTATGTCTATCTTGAGATCTATGTTAATTATGTTTCTTTTGACTTAAGTCTGTGTATTATCGTTTTGAAGACTTTTGATTTCTGTCCTTTAAAATTTTTGTCACTCTCCTTTTTTATAACATAGAGTTTTCTGATACGTTATTCTGAATATCGTCTTAAGATGTGTCTTTGGTACCTTCGACCTTCTGTTACCTTACTTACTCTTAGAGTATAACGACTTTCTTTTTTGACGGTTAGATCTTAAGATATATGTAATGATGATACTGGAGTAGATCAGAGGGGACGTGAACATATCAAATTCAGTATGACCAAAGAAAAAATATTTCTGTACAAGTATGGTATCCAAGAAATATGACAAACAAGGGAGATGAACTCAGTGGGAAGGTAATCTATAAGTATACCAATGACGGGAGTAGTGAAAGTTCAGAAAAAGAGTTTCAGTGGTAAAGTTACTCCAGTTGGAACTTGTGGTATAAATTAAATTAATTAAATAAAAAATCTTAATTTGGGGTATACACGGTCTCTACGAGTCTCCCGAGTTTGTTTGGAGCACACGTGGTCCTGGTCACTGGGGTGTCTCTGACTCTGTCTTGACATAAACTCACAGAGGACGCCTCCATGTCCAGTCGTGACCGAACGACGTCCCCGTCCCCGAGACCCACGTTATCTGGACCCATACCGTATTCGGGAGAACCTCCTCCAACGGTAATTGGGGTGGTGTCTCGGTGGTCTTGAATGTGTCCTCACCCTTTGTCTGGGAACCTACCATGTTTGTTATGGAACACACGTGGTCCTGGGTCCTCTTTCCACGTCACTGGGAGGTTCTCTGACCGGGTCTGAACGGGTACTTACAGGTTCTCAACGACCACTTCCGCACCCAGCCGCCACCGGACGACGTCCCAACCCCGGTGACACACGTCGTCACACACGTACCCTGGAAAACTTCCTCCAACGGTAGTAGAAGTAATGGAGGTGGTATCAAACCGGAGCCCAGTTTGTTGTCCCTCCCTTGTGTCGGGGTTGGTAATTGTCTTTCAACCTATTTTCTAAATAACTCGTGTCGGGACGGGTAGTCTTGTTCTGGGTCAAAGGGGGAGTCAGTCAGAGAGGGTACCTTTCGAAGGTATTCGGAGAATAGGAAGAGGTAGTATCCCGTCTGTTACTTTTGGTGTTAGTGTCCTTTGATTGGTTAGACTAGTGTACCTAGTGTCGGAATAGATTGAGTTACTTGGATACTCGGTACTATACATCCCGGTGGGTTCTGCCTACCCAGAACCACCTCTCAAGACTGTTTTACACCAGGTGACCTCTTCCCTTACCGTTTGGTGAAATCATAAGAACGGAACTCTTGGGGTACTTGTCATACTTTTCCGTTTTTCTATTGTGACTGTCTACTTGAGGGGTCCAGTCATCCACGGGTTATATAATTGCCTCTAGTCACTCTTTATTGAGGTCTTTGTTACTTGTCTACCTCGGTTTCGTTTTTGTTGTGGGTCGACACCTACACTAACCACTACCTTCATTTCAGCCTACGACAATTCTCGTTATAACGTATCCTTGGACCTTACAATCCAGGTACTTAGTTCCGTTTAACCTTTACCAGTTTGTCCTCTACCGTTCTCACTTGTAACTGTAAAATCCTTAGTCGTTTGATTTTACCTGACCTTACCCACTTAAATTGAGTCTATTGGTAATATAGATGATAACACCCGCTCTTAGGGGATCTTCTTTACCTCATCAGGAGTATCAGTTGTTTTCTCAGACTTTAAGTCATGGACCTACGTTAGAGTTTTTACTGTCTTACTAGAGATAAACAAAGGTTCGGTTTGATAAGTCATAGTGTCATTAGGTTCAGATACAGAACTGATCATTATGACTTCTTCAACTTCAACTTACCAAGATACTTCTGGACGTTCTATAAGATCTTGATTGTGGGGGTTTTCTACAGGAAAAGTAGTATCCCCTGACCTTACGTTTTCATCCTTCAGTTCTTTATGAACCTCATTGTCCGTTTAAACCGGAACCTCATGTCTTACTTCGTCCCGTTTCCGATTATCTCAAAACGGTTCTTTTACGTGACCAGTATCGTTTGTGGGAGAAGGTTGTTGTGTTCTCTTCTGAGATATGTACCTGTAGTGGTCTACCAGTTATGTCTTTAGTCTAACTAATATAAAAAACGTCGGTTTCTACCTCTTCGAGATATGTCAGTCGTTTTTGTTCTGACCCTCGACTGACACCGAGTCTACCACTATAAGAACAACGTTTTAAGTCTGAATTTAACTTCTTTCATCCCTTTTGGTGATCTTATAAGTCCATACTGATTTAGTTTAGCGAATACTAATATGTCACCTTCACTGTTTATCTAAGTTCCCTAATCTAGACTATCTGTCTCACAGACTTCTTAACACCTACCTCCAAGTACTGTGACATGTCCTCCGTTACTAGTTCTGGTAGGGGTTCTTTTTCTTTACGTTTTTCCGTTTTACCAACAGACTCCTCCGGAATGTTTATGGACACCTTTCTTCTCTTCGTTTTCCGTTTCCTCTTTTCCTTTCTATATGGGTAAACTGACGTCTCAAGGTCTCTTATCGTTCCTTTCTATTCTTTCGGAAGGAGTCACTAGTCACGTTTCTTTATCTCCTTTTGTTATCTTACCCTTTCTGATCTCTAGAGAAGTTCCTTTCATCTCTATGGTTCACTTGTAAAGTACGTTTCTACCCGAGTTATTTCCTGTTTTCACCATACCTGGATTGTCTTCGTCTTCTATAATTCTTCTCCACCGTCCTTATGTGTCTTCCTGATATTGTTTTTTCTAGAAGTGTTGGGTCTATTGGTACTACCACACTAGTGAGTAGATCTTACGTTCCAGTTCACCCGGAATCCTTCGTAGTGATCACCTCCACTACCTTAAGGCCAACTCGATAAAGTTTAGGATTTTCTACTACGACACTTTCACGACGTGAGTTATACGGTCGTTTAAACCTTTTGAATCGTCACCGGTGTCCTGATCTTTTACAGTCAAAAGTAAGGTCAGGGTTTCTTTTCGTTACGGTTTCTTACGAGTTTGATGGTGTGTCAACGTGAGTAGAGTGTGCGATCGTTTCATTACGAGTTTTGAGAAGTTTGGTCCGAAGTTATCATGCGTAATTGACACTTGAAGGTCTACAACTTCGACCTAAATCTTTTCCGTCTCCTTGGTCTCTAGTTTCACGGTTGTAGACGACCTAGTAACTTTTTCGTTCTTTCAAGGTCTTTTGTAGATTAAAACGAAATAACTGATGTGGTTTCGGAAACTGACACACCTAGTGTTATTTGACACCTTTTAAGACTTTCTCTACCCTTATGGTCTGGTGGACTGGACAGAGGACTCTTTGGACATACGTCCAGTTCTTCGTTGTCAATCTTGACCTGTATCTTCTTGTCTGACCAAGGTTTAAGCCTTTCTTCATACAGTTCCGACATATCACAGTGGGATGAATAAATTGAAGATACGCCTCATGTAGTACTCTTTACGACCCGACCTACTTCGTGTTCGACCTTAGTTCTAACGACCCTCTTTAGAGTTATTGGAGTCTATACGTCTACTGTGGTGGGAATACCGTCTTTCACTTCTCCTTGAGTTTTCGGAGAACTACTTTCACTTTCTCCTCTCACTTTTTCAACCGAATTTCGAGTTGTAAGTCTTTTGCTTCTAGTACGGTAGACTAGAGTAGTGAAGTACCGTTTATCTACCCCTTTGTCACCTTTGTCACTGTCTGAAATAAAACCCCCCGAGGTTTTAGTGATGTCTACCACTGACGTCGGTACTTTAATTTTCTGCGAATGAGGAACCTTCTTTTCAATACTGGTTGGATCTGTCGTATAAGTTTTCGTCTCTGTAATGAAACGGTTGTTTCCAGGCAGATCAATTTCGAAACCAAAAAGGTCATCGGTACATACCCAAACTCTCAACCTGATATTTCTTTCGACTCACGACTTCTTGACTACGAAAACTTGACACCACAACCTCTTCTGAACTCTTAAGGAACCTGTCGTTCCTCTAGGTTGGTCAGGTAGGATTTCCTTTAGTCAAGGCTTATAAGTATTCCTGACTACGATTTCGACTTTGAGGTTATGAAACCGGTGGACTACGTTTCTTGACTGAGTAAACTTTTCTGACACTACGACCCTTTCTAACTCTCAACCTCCTCTTCCCCTACTGTCTCCTACTCTACCAACCTACCGTAGTGGCTACGCTACCTGAGCTCAAACTCATTCGAGGCCCTCAACCAAGACCTGTCCCTTCGGACCACACGACGTCAGGTACTCTAGCGTCTCAACCTGTACTGACTTGTTGACTTGACTTGACTTGACTTAAATAAAAAATGACCCCATATCAACGAAACCCCGAAAGGACCACCGAGTCACCATTTCTGAGACGGACGGTTACGTCCTCTGTACCCAAACTAGGGACCCACACTACTAGAGGACCTCTTCCTTTACCTTTGGGTGAGGTCATAAGAACGAACCCTTTAGGGTACCTGTCTCCTCTGACCACCCGATATCAGGTACCCCAGTGTTTCTCAGTTTGTACTCAATCGCTAATTTGTTGTTATATCAAAGAAATTCCTGTGGGATAAAATAAATAAACAACCCCATGTCAACGAAATATTTTGGGATAAAATCGGACATTAGGTAAATGAGAACTAAGAAGAAGGAACTTAATAAAAGAGATATATAATAATGGAAGACTATATAACTTTCACTTTCACACTTGTATAATCAGCGAGTCAGTACAGACTGAGAAACGTCGAGGTACCTGATATCGGATGGTCCGAGAAGACATGTACCTTAAGAGGTCTGTTCTTGTGACCTTACCCATCGATAAAGGAAGAGGTCCCCCAGAAGGGTTGGAACCCTAAGGACGTAACGTCCGTCTAAGAAATGACAGACTCGGTGGTTCTTTATGAAATACTAAAAAAGAGAGGAAACTGAATTTATATTCGACTATTTACGTTGACTAAGTAAATTTTACATAAATTTTATTGAAGTCGCAAAAATTTGAGTTCTCCCAGTAATTCCCATAAACCATATGGTACTACGGTCTTTGTCTTCAGAGGGAAGAAATGAACAAACAGGAGTAAGACTAAAAAGGGACACAGAAAATAACATTCTATTCTGATTAGGAGAGATCTTGTCTACTCTCACTGTCTGTCCACCTCTCTTTGACTAGCCACGAATTCATACGTACAAAAGTCGACGCACAATGTCCTTTGGGTTGATGTTCACTGGAATCTCTTTTTTCTATAAATAATAGAATACATTCTTCAGTAGGTTTCTGTTCTGAAACGGACACAATCAAACTCCGATTGTAGTTAATCCAAAGGTAAAAGTGTAAAATAGTGTGAGTCTTCCGACCAACGATGTGTCAAAGTATTCTTCTGTACTTTTATAGAACGATTTCTCCTTATCAGATAACAAGAGGTAGAAGAAAAGAAATAAAAAAAATACACCGACGTGGGTCAGAATCAACACCGTACGCCCTAGATCAAGGGACTGGTCCCTAATTTGGACCCGGGGAACGTAACCCTCGAGTCTCAGAATCGGTGACCTGGTGGTCCCTTCAGGGAGAGATAGAAGAAAATTCCTGGTTCTCTGAGTAGAAGAAGTACTGAGGGTCGTCTGGAGAAAGGACAAAGTAACTGGTCCTGGAGTAGTGATCCGGTAATATTTTGTTAAATGTCCCTTTGTGTTACCTAATAATACTAACCGAATCTGACCTTACCAAGTCTGAGTACTCCTTCTACAAACGAACTATGACCTGGTTTTAGTTCCAAGACAGCGGTTTTTTCCCTCACGTTAACCCTCCCGTTGGGTATCCTAAGGAATGTATCGTAGAAAGTCCAATAGTAAAATTATCAGTGAAGTGTAGGAACTAGAGTGATTAGCATTGGACAGGTCCCCATAAAATAGTAACATAAAACGTCTACTTCGAGTCTCTACAACCCACTGAACGACTTCTTGTATCTCGATTCTGTACAATTGTAAGACAAACCCCAGGTGGGTGTCTATAGGACGGACACCCAGACACTACCAAATTTTTTGACCGGTGTTTTGAGTATGTACTTATAAGTACCGTCATAAACTGTACTCAGTTTTGGTCTTTGTTGGATTTACAGGTAATCGACTATTTTCCTATTTGTTATATACCAATATATGTTTGTTACTTTATAGTGAACCGGTATTTTTCCTTACTTCAAGACTATGTACGAAGTTGTCGTGTTTTGTGATGTATACACTAAGGTAAATACACTTTACAGGTCTTTTTAGTTTAGGTGACTCCGTCTTTTCATCTAATCCACAACGGTCCTGACCCATCAGTCCCTCTCCCCTACAACCACTTTTGAATTCCTATATCCCAAAGAAGACCCCCACTACTTTTACAAGATTTTAACACCACTACCTAACTTGTTGAGACACTTATATGGGTTTTGGTTTCTTAACATACGAAATTTCCTCACTTAGTATACTGTACACTTAAAATAGAGTTTGATAATTCTTCCTTTAACCGACGTTTGACAAACTTTTTGTTAGGAGGACACCTTTCCACCTCAGACACATCGGATGAGAACTCAGACGCACCCGAACGCTGACGAAACTCATGCTGACTTCACTGGTATGTATTGTAGTCTCCGAGGTGGAAAGTCGTTGAAGGTGGACCAAGAGGGATCTGTGACCAAGGACTTTGTAAGGGAGAGTCTTAGGTTGGCGGTACGACAAACTTCAGTATAACTCTCCGGTGTTCATTATTCTGAAGGTCCACTGAAAGGGTCAATTCGAGTCGGAAGTCGGTAGGTTCCGGTCCTCGGTCTGCACAGTCACTTCCTCGGAGGTCTGCTAAAGACAGGGGTCGGTGACCTCAGAGGGGTCCACTTCGGAGTCTGTAGAACCTCGTCGCTGTTTGGGAAGGGTGGTAACAACAAGTAAGTGATTTAGTACAGACTGAGACAGGTCCGAAAGGGACAGGAGGTGAGAGAGGACCTCAAACGAGTTCAAGTACAGGTAACTCAGTCACTACGATAGATTGGTAGAGTAGGAGACAGTAGGGAAAGAAGAGGAAAACAGAAGTTTAAAGAGTCGTAGTCCTACAAAAGGTTACTCAGTCGAGAAGTGTAGTCCACCGGTTTCGTGACTTCGAAGTCGAAATCGTAGTCAGGAAGGTTACTTGTAAGTCCCAACTAAAGGGAATCCTAACTGATCTTTTGGTCTCTTGGTGGAGGAGGGTCAGGGTAGAGGCAAGGTAGACTAAGGAAGGTCCAGGGAGTAAGTCCACGGGACCTCTTCGTCTGCCACCAACCTTGACCCCTCCCGTTCCCAGGAAGAAAAGAAGAGTGAGTCAAGAAAAGAATCCCACGAAGGGAGTGTAACGTATACTAACTGTCAAAGTAGCCACTCAAGTTTAAGGACAAAATTATGGATCTTGTGGACGGAACTGTGGACAAACGGAACTGTGATCCTTAATCCTTTTCCTTAACCCAAACATATTAAACGTAAAAAAAAAATGTATTTAAACGACTCGAAATCAATGGGAGACAGAGACAGAGAACGAGTCTGAAGAGAGGACTCGAGTACTGGAGCTCTGGACTGACGGACGGTCCGGTAAGGGACAGGCAGTACTACCGGACGACGACGACGACGATTCAGTGAAGTCAGTCCAGGCTGAGGAACGCTGGAGTATCTGCCGTCGGGTGATCCGAGGGGCAGGGACCCTAAGAGGTCCGTTCTTGTGACCTCACCCAACGGCAAAGGAAGAGGTTACGTCCCTTCACTTTTCAGTTTCACTTCAGCGAGTCAGCACAGGCTGAGAATCGCTAGGGGACCTGACGTCGGATGGTCCGAAGAGGTGGACACCCTGAAAGGTCCGTTCTCATGACCTCACCCCACGGTAACGGAAGAGGCTACAGGATCTCGAGGACTTTAGTCACACACGTATCGATTGTGTGGTAGAAGGGAAATTTTGGACAGGGAAGAAGGTAAAAAAGGTAGAGACTTTTTCCTTTTGGTAGGTAGGTCAGTGAGTTCGGACTTTGGGAGATTAGTAGAAGAGATATGAATGGGAGCCCGGAAGAGTAATCGCGAAGGGGGACTATCGAGTCAACCATTTCTTAGGTGGACGCTACGTCCTCTGGCACTAAGTTAAGAACTCAGTCCTTCTGGGTGACCTCTTTCCTAGCCGATGGGTGAGGCCATAAGAACCCGAAGGGACCACCGAGTCGACCATTTCTTAGACGGACGTCACACCTTCTGGACCCAAGTTAGAGAGTCAACCCTTCTAGGGGACCTCTTCCCTTTCCGATGGATGAGGTCATAAGACCGGACCTCTTAAGGTACCTGACATCTCAGGTAACCCAGCGTCTCAGTCTGTGTTGGCTCACTGAAAATGAAGTGAAGAATAGATCATAAACCCGAAATTTGTAAAGAGGAGTTGACAAAGATTTTCTCTCCGGAAGGGATCACCGGGAGGTGAGGTGGAACCGTGTGAGACAGGGGGAGTGGACCGAAACGAAAAGAAATATTATGAATTGTGGTCGGAGGAGTCCGGAACGAACAAATAATAGACGAAAGAGTGTCAACTTACCTTCGAGACTCTCGAATCCCAAAATACACAGAACGTGTACGACCAAAGATCTTGTCGAGGATCTAGTGATCACCCGAGGAATTATTAACAGACACCTTACTCCCCTACTACGGTGGTCGAGGGAGTGGGCACAGGTCAGTCGGTGTTTCAGTAAAGATATAAAAGGACCTGGGTGGCGGTGGAAGTGTGGGGGGCTCAGTCGTAGGACCAAGACGACGAAGTTGGTAGTGTCGACAGATAATGTTACAGGGAGGGAGACGAAGGATCCGGTGAATTTTGTAATTAAAACTAATAAAAGGGGGTTATATTTTTATTACATTTTTATGTACAACGGTCACCTTTTGAATCTTCTGTGTTTAGTCACTTTTTTCTCCCCCTTTTTGGGTGGGTGTAGGAGTGGTAAATCTCTGTTCGTGATAAATGTAAAACTTCACAAAAGGATGGTCAGAAAAACACACGTATTCGATGACGTAAAATATGTTTATGGTCACGAAGACTGTTAAGAGGTTACTTACGAGATGAAACTCCTTTAGATAGTAGTACCATCGATTGTAAATTTAAATAATACAGTGAAATTCGTACAGTAAAGTGGAAAGATAGGGACAAAGGAGTGGGTATTTTACCCTCACCATAATTATGGATGGAAGAAACACCCAACACTCCTAATTTAGACTTGTCACTCGGCCCATTCACGAGTCATTGGTAGTCGATAACAATAACAACGACAAAGACTAACGAATACGACTTGGTCCGTGGAAAGATCTGTACGATGTACGTGACTCGAACATGTCAGGAATGAGAGTGGGGTACTTCATCCACACCAATACACACACACGCACAGACATACAATCATCTAGTCGGCACACGTTGAGAAACGCTGGGGTACCCGATATCGAACAGTCCGAGGAGAGGGGGTATCTTAAGAGACCTGTTCTTATGACCTCACTCAATAAGGGAAGGGGTCCCCTAGGAGAGTTGGGACCCTAGCTTGGACCCAGAGGACGTGACATCTGTCTAAGAAATGGCAGACTCGGTGTTACCTTCCACCCCAATATTGCCATTGTGTCATTGTATTTCTCCGACGTCACCAAAGTGTTTCCTTTCTCTTTCGTTGCGACCAGTCCCGAGAGAGGTCAAATGTCCTTTCAGACTACGAGGGTGGTAGACCTCCTAAGTATTATGGTTTTTGTTATCGACCACAAGGGACTTGTAATTGCAGGCAACCCGGGTGACGATTCACAAACGCACTCGTCCGTCAGGAGGGTGTCGCGGCTAAAAGTATTGGACTTGACGTGTCTCGAACTACCTAGTTAATCGCTTGTGTTAAACGTAGGGCTCCGAACACTAACCAATATGTGTTGACGTTCGACCTTCGACGGCCTTCGACGTCGACGCACGCCGACGACCGACCCAGACCGAAACAAATAGGATTGTTACCAACGAAGAATTCCACACAAGGACTACCACGACCTCCACTATCTGTATCCTTCCGCTCATGAGGTCTCCTTATAGATCTACATTAGTTTGGGTCTCTACGAGTCTCTACAAATTGTAAGTATCGACTTGTGTATAACGATCTCATTCGTGGAAATAGTAATTTTATAGCCATTCCTTTTACTGAAACGTTAACGATCTAACTTTCAGACATCAGACGGGCAAAAGTGTAAGTAAAAATACTAATTAAAGTTTTGTTATTGTGTTACCATTATTACTATCATTATTGGAAGTAGTCAGAAAGAACTAGAATGATACACGGTCCGGGATACGATTCTCGAAATATATGTACTAGATAAATTAGAAATGTTAGTGCAACAAACAATAACGATAAAAGGTCTACCCCTTTGACCTTCCGTCTCTCTCTGTACTGTTAACGAGTTACCGTGTGCCGGTCTTCCTCCGTCTCGACCCGAAATTTGTGTACACTAGACTGAACCCGGTCTTCAGAGTTGGAGAAACATGACAACCTAGTAACTATGGTAGTCTAAAGAAACAATAACGTACTACCAACTTTCTCAGGTATCGTAGAGAAATCACAAGGATGGGTAGGGTCCCCTACTAATGGTAATAAAGACGAGAAACGGTTACTTCTGGTTCCGTATCCCTACAGTTCGTTTAACGGAAACCCTCAGTGTGACGGTCATTCACCGACTGGTACCAAAGTTTTACTGTGGACGACTTAGGTTTTAGGAACTGGAGGGACAGACCCAGTTCGGGAGAACGACAAAGGAGAGGATCGTAGCACACGAACTTTGTCTCGTGTCGATCCAGTACCAACAGTAAAATATGTGTGGACCACACTAACAACTGAACAGAGGGGTTGATCCCCCATTCGAGACACTCCCGTTCCAGACATAACTCAAAACGAGTAATAAACAGAGTGGTGCTTGTCCACTAATTAATAATAAACACCTAAACTTACTCACTTACTACCTAAGACGGTGTCCGTGACTCAATCTGGGTCCCTTACGTCGGGGTGACTCCGTCAAAGATTCCGAGTCCCGTAACCCGAGTCGGACAGAATTGAAGTCCTCAGTATTTTATTAGAGTCGTGGACTTGGGTGACCGTTATTTCCGGACCTTAATGGAAATAACGGGTCTTGAGCCTAGGTCCAGGAACCTCAATACTATTACGGGTGCCTGATCGGTTTAGGTAAGGATACAGAAAGAACGACCTTTCCGGATAAAATAAACCCACGGTGGGAGAACGCCAGTTCGTAAGTCTTCTGTCCGGGGAGGAGTCACGAACCTGTACTTACCGGGATTCGGTTAGCACCACTAATATGAGGGAAACGGTCACAACCGAATTACTTTTCATGTACTAAATTAGTACCAGTTACCCTTGACTCCCCTTGAAACTACTCTACGAAGTTTATTTTCAAAAGAAGAAAATTTGTACGTACCCTCCTTTGTGGAAGAAGTACGTTGTAACAGTACAGACGTCTACTTCCGTCCGTAACGACGTAGGAAAAACGTTGGTACTCCGTTCGATTGCGGTTCTCCCCTTCCTTGCACCACGTAGAAATTTCCGTAGCGACTCGGTGACTTAAAGGTTTGAGATCTTACAAAGAGGAAACAATACATTCTTTTACTTGAGGAATACCTACTTTAGATAAATCAACCTCAAAGAACGACAAGTTTCTGAGGACTGACCGTGTGTACCTCGGAGACCGAGGACACCTTAAACAGATCAACAAGTCGACGTACAGACGTGTAATTCGGGAGTAAACCCCCACCTTTGATTGTAAACTCCAAGGATTATGTTTACGTAACAGAGTAAATAAGGTGACGTTTCATCTATGAAAATTAAGGTTGAACGACTATCCCCTTGACTTCATGATAGACCATTTCACTAAACAGGTCCTGGTGTGTCTGTAACGATAAACGAGTACCCTATTTTGGGTTTGAAGAATGGGATCGTAAGTCATGGGAAGTCCTAGGGACCAGGAGAGATGGGAGAAGTCGAAGTTCAGAGTGATAAGACGTAAGGGGTAGAGTGAGATCGGTCTGGTTTGTAGTCAAAGGGACCGCACGGGAAACGTGTACAACGAGGTAGACGGGTCCTATTAGGTTAAGGAAAGACGTACTAAGGAGTGAGAAGCCCGTAATCAAAACGACAGTCTTCGGAAAGAACTAGTGGACTTGACCGAAACCAGAAGGGAAAAAAACGTACGGTGTTACGGGAGTGGGTAGCGAGGAGTGGGAAACATATCAACGGACTTCAGTACAGATAGAAGGGTACTCTAACATTCTAAGATCTCAGAATTGTCCCGTCACAACACGTCTCCAGTATTCAAGTCTTACACCCTGAACTTACACTGACGGTCGAGGTAGCGAAGGGTCGATACCCTGAAACTTATAAGGAAGTAGAAAGACACGAAATTAAAGTGAGGGGTATTCTACTCCTATAATTTATCTAAGATGGGACGTGTTAAAAACACTCCTAATTTACTCAAGTAAGTACATTTTATGAATCTTGTGACGGACCGTGTAACGTTCAAGGGTTATTTAGAACAGATAAAAATAATGGAGACGTGAGGTTCGTGAACCGTGGATGGTCTGTTAAACAATTTCCTTACTTACCTCGTCAACACTATCAAAATACAGTTGAACTGATCCGAGATCCTATAGGTCCATAGATAAATTTGTTATAAAGACTCACACAGACACTCCAATAAAGGTCTTCTCTAGTCGTAAACTTAGTCATCTGACTCATTTCGTCTAATGGGAGGGGTTACGCCCACCCGTAGTGTGTTAGACTTCTCCTGGACCCCACCCCTCCGTCTTCTTTACTTAAACGACAGTCAGACTTACAACCTCGACCTTGACACCAGAAGATGTGAGTCAAAACCTGACTGTGTTAACTAAGAGGACCAAGAACCCGGAAACCCAAACCTGACCTTTACGTGGTAGACGAAAGGACCAAGAAGTGGACTGACCTCTTGAAGAGTCGGAAGTATTAAGGTACTACTCGGTTGAAGAATATTATTTGTAGTAGATAGACAGATAGATCCCCAAGGGACCATCGAGTCGACCATTTCTTAGGCGGACGTTACGTCCTCTGAGAACAACCTAGGGACCCAGTCCTTCTAGACGACCTCTTCCCTATCTGATGGGTGAGGTTACGAGAACCCGAAGGGACCACCGAGTCACCCATTCCTTAGGTAGACGTTACACCCTCTGGACCTAAAGTACGGGTACCACGGGTGACGTTGGGTGAGGTCATAAGAACGGACCTCTTAGGGCTACCTGTCTCCTCGGACCGTCCGATGTTTGGTTCCCCAGTGTTTCTCAGTCTGTGTTGAACTCACTGGTTCGTGTGTGTAGATAGATAGATAAAGACAAGGAGACCTCTTGGAATTATGTCTCAACTTTAAATCCAATGGGTCTTATTATGGGAACCCGTGACTACACCAAACTTCAATTTGTGATAATTCTAAGAACGTAGTTTGTGTCCCCGAGTTTAGGATCGACACACTGGAGTTCGTTCAATGAAGTGGAGTGACCCAAGGTAAAGGAGGAGACATTTTGCTCCTTCGGTTAGGGGTGGAACTCTCTAACAATACAGATACTTTCTAAGTGAACCGTGTCTCGGGTCTTATATCACCACCGAGTTTATGGAATTCAAAGGAACGGGGGTGGGGTACAGTATTAAAAACGGTTCCCGGTGTAGTCTTCTTTCCTACAATCCTTCAACCGAAGACCGGTGAGTTTTAGAGCTTCCTATTTCACCAGAAACACTAAATTTCCGGGTGAGAGGCGAGACTCGACAGGTCCGGGTGGGACGGAGGGGGGGTGGTGTGTGTGTGTGGTAAGGTCCCATGAAACTTGAATGAGTCGAAACTGCCCTTTACCTGGGGGGTGTCGTCTCTCTAACCTTTCTCGTCCGGGAGAGACGAACGAAGGGCGACTCTTTCTCCTTCGTCCTCCTCGAAACTCCTCGTCTCTGTCGGACCCACTCGTGATACCAAAGGGGCCCATTGGAACTGGTCGAGGACGTGGAGAAGTCCCGAGGGACCCGGGGTAGACAGGTTGTCCCAACCTGAGGTACTGGAGACTCCAGAGAAGGCCTCGTCCGTAAGACCCTGCGTCCTTCACCCTGGGGAACCGCCGGCCGCCCGGCCGCTCTAGTTTCCTACCGAGGCGGTCTCCTCCGGAGGGTCGACGGACGGGAGGCCTCGTCGAGGCCCGAAGGACGAGACGTTCCTCGGACGTCACATCGGGACCCTTGACGCCTCCGGTGGCGGGGTTGTATGTCAAAGGAGTGGAGGGGGTGGGGGTCAGAACTCAGTTTCCAAACTCTATGAACTGAGGTAAAAGGAGGTAATCGGTGGACACTACCTCCGTGGTACGACACATAAGAAGTTCATATTAAGTACCCTTTACAGACAGACACGGAATCCTGTGACCCCTGAAGGGTGAAAGACCGGAGGACCTTGGCGGGACCTGAGACGTACCGATCCCCTAGGGTAGGTGTAGGGAGTGGACCGGAAACTCCGGCTCACGGTGGACGGGACCGACCGAGATCGACCAACCAAAGAGGACCGAGACGAGTCACGGTGGAGATATCGAAATGTCTAGGGTAGGGACGGGACGACGTGACGTATGGAAGAGAGGGTCCATAAGTGCCGGTTTGTGTCCATTTTCGGACACTCTGTCTGTAGTAACGGCAGAAACAAAAGGTCGTTCTGCCTTGTCTCTGAACCCTCCCACCCTCTACGACTTCCACAGACCCGTCCCTTAAGGGACCGTTAGGACACCAATCCTGAGCCTCGAAAGTGACGGATCCCGCGTCCCAGTTAGAGACCAGTCCCCTGATTCTTGGACGTTCGACACGTCGGTGTTTCTTTTTCAGAGACCCGTGGAGGTCCGACTCGGGTCAGATCCTGGGAGTGGAGGAAAGAGATGTAGGTCACGGACAGGAACGAGAGTGGAGAGGTGAAGGTGACCAGTCCCGAGAACCGAAACACGTCACGTCTTTAGGTTGAACTTCTTCGCATTCAGTTTTTCCTTCAGTAGTTAAATAATCTTCCTATAGTCCCATCTGAAATCTCACTCTGGTCCTCGGTCTGAGACCCCCATACTTGACTGAGACGGTGAGGATTGTCGCGTCGGATGTCGTTTACTCCTCGGTTACTCCAGTGAAGAACCACGAGATTAAAGAGGTGGATATCCTACCTCGAATATTTTACGGAGGAAGGTATCCAACAACCCTTCCCAGTCACTTAATCCCGTCACTGTCGCTGGGTGTCATTCTTTTCGTGAAATATAGTACTGGGTCATGTGTACGTGATGTTTGTTATAAAGGAGAAGAATGCACACTATATGAGTCCCTAAAAGAAAACATCGAATCAGATCAGGGTCAAGATCAAATCAGATAAAACAAATAACTTTTTCATTCATAACCATCGTTGAGGAATTTTACTAAAGTACTAGGAGGGAAACGGTACCGAACACCAAACTCAAATTTTTAATTAAGTGTAGATAATTCTCGAAGCAACCAATAGGTAGAATTTATATCATTCCACATGTACTGGAAGGGTTTCAGGGATTAATAGGGAAGGGAAAAGGGGGACCGTTGGTATTCAAACAAAAGATTCAGACACTCAGAGACAAAAGATTCAAGTAAACATAGTAAAGAAAAAGCTAAGGTGTATATTCACTACAGCATACTATAAAAAGGAAAAGACAGACTGAGTGAAGTGATTGAGATGGGGTTATGTCTTACAAAACCCACAATTTTTTATTTTTGTTCTTAGGTGTAATTTTTTCTCTCGAATCGTGTAGTAGACCGTGCATTATTCCGGAGCTATTTACAATCGAATGATAGTAGCAGTAATAAGTCCCGTTTGTTCGTTCTGACCTCTTCCTACCCAAACTGACATCGTCCGTGACGTCATGGTAGTCCCAAAAGGGAGACCGGAGACACTGAGTGGAACCGAGGAGAAAGACACACAACCGTAGAGAAGGAGTGAGGTCGAAACGGTAAACCATCTTCGGCATCGACGTCGACAAGATAACTTTCAGTGAGTCAGTACAGACTGAGAAACACTGGGGTACCTGATATGTCAGGTACCTTAAAAGGTCCGGTCTTATGACCTCACCCGACGGTAAGGGAAGAGGTCCCCTAGAAAGGTTGGGTCCCTAGCTTGGGTCCAGAGGGTGTAACGTCCGTCTAATAAATGGTCAACTCGGTGGTCCCTTCGGGGACCACAAGATTTCGTCGACAAGATTATACGGTCGTTATACCGAAATGATGTTTAATAGTATCGATTGAAAATGACTCACGAAGACTCCTAGCCTGTGATAAGATTCAGTGATGTCAAAAAAAGATAAAGTCAGGAATACCATTGGATCTCAGGTCTCGTTTCTAACCGATCTACGAGTAGTCTATGTCAAAGAGAAGGACCTGGGTGTTCACTTGATGTAAAGGGTCTTGGGGACGTAGATCTACCCTGGTGTTCTGATCAAGAACGGTTACCTTATACACATCTTCACTGGACACCAGGTTACGTCCATTCTTACTTACGAGAAGACACGAGAGAGAAATTAGACTGGCGACTGACTTCTGTCCCGTCGGAATTTCGGTCTACAATTTCTACCACCATGTCGTACCATCTTACCCACACTAGACGTTTACTGAAGTACCTCGTCTCAACGATGATTGACACGGTGGACGAAGACTGGTAGTCGTCACCTGATACTTGTCGTATTCTTTATTAAAGAAACAACACGATTTGGTGACTCTATGACTTCAACAAATAATATCGTTAACCGTAATAGGTCAGACAAATTATGTTTGTAAAAAAATCAGGCACAAAATGTCTACTCGTTTGACTACCTGCTTCTACAATTTATTATATATAAAAAACGTTTTTATGGTCCATTATTTCAGTCCTAAACTTGTACCAATTCAGTACTCGGGTGTAAAATAGGTAGAAAGATATGACAGCTAGTCTTCGGTCGTTTGAGGTCGGGTGGTACCCTGTTTAGGTCGGTCCTGACAAGGCAATGTATAACGTAAAAGGAGAAAGTGAACGTCTTCCTTTAACGTTGGTTGAGGTCATAAGAACGGACCTCTTAAGGTACCTGTCTCCTCGGACCGGCCGACGTCAGGAACCCCAGTGTTTCTCAGTCTGTGCTGACTCACTGATGTCCTGTCTCAAATCGTGTCTACCTTCTCAAGACTTTCTCTAGAATAGAGGGAAAGGGAGTTTTGACTTTTATAAATGACAGATGTGAAAGTAATTTTTTAAACCTAAGGTCGAGATTTGACATTTTATTTAAGAGAATCTTTCAGTTTAACTTGGTACACGGATACCTACCTGGTTAGTAGTATCGGCTCCTCTTGTTCTGTGACACTAACCGGTTCGAATCTAGTCCGTGAACAGGGAGTCGACTACCTACGGAATTCCTTCCGTTCCAATATATTTTTTCTGCATTTCGGTTCGGTTTCGTCCACGATGACTGTCTTTACACAGGGGGATTTTAAGTGTACAACTTTAAGATTGGGGGTTACATTGACGAACCTCCCTCCCACTATTAATTCCAATTCATTTCTGTCTACCCACCCCGAAATTAGGGTATCCTGACGACCAGAAAGTTCTCCTTCTCTGTTATCTTGAGTGACAGAGAAAGGTACACTTCTGCGTCACCCTTCCACGACAGACGTTCGTCTCCTCCGTCAGGAGTGACTTTTGATTGGGAAGACCTTGTAACTAGAACCTGAAGATCGGAGGACTTGGTACTCCTTTATTTAAAGACGACAAATTCGGTGGGTCAGAAAAACGATAGTACGATGTCATCAGACTCATCCGTTTATGTCCTCCTCCCAAAAGGTGTGCCAACACACAACGGACCCCCGAACCCTCGTCTTTGTACCACTTAATTGGGACCCTCGGTTCCTTGTGGGTGGGGTAGGGGGCTAGACATAATCAACGAAATAGACGACAACAAATCAACGATTCGACCCAACCTGAGAAACTCTGGGATACCTGACATCGGACACTCCGAGGAGACAGATACTTTAAAGGGTCCGTTCTTATGATCTCACACAACAGTAAAGGAAGAGGTTCCCTAGAAGGGGTCAGTCCCTAGTTTGGGTGCAGGGACGTAACCGTCCGTCTAAGAAATGGTGACTCAGTACTCCCTTCGGGGACAACATAATAATAGTTTATGACAATTACTATCCCCTAATATTTACCAACTATTAATATGATAACCTGTCTTGTCACCGGCGTTTGAATGAGACCCCCCTAAACATCTGTTTTTAACTTTCCTCTAGAGTCTAAACGAGAGAGGACGAAGTTGTAGGAACCGTTCTGGGTTGTGTACCCGAGGTTATCCCTGGGGGTCGTAAGGGAGACCCTGGGGAATCCAGATAAAAGGACCATGAGTATATATGTATAACCATGCATCTGTGTATGTCCATAAATATGTGTATACCGGTACATAATACGTATAACAAATATGTCTTTCATTCTTTCGCGAGGTTTGTTACTCCTCTGAAGGTTTCCTGTGTCCTCGATTGAACTTCCCCAAGGGTGACCGGCATAGTCCCTGTCAGACTTTTGGTTTTATTATTTACTATCATTACCTAATATGTGGTAGCTCATTTTGTTGTTGGATACTCAGGGACAACTATGTTTACTTACTTACTTACTCTTCCTTTACCAAAAAAGGAATAGTATCTTACTGTTGATGATTTATACCTATCTTACTCTCAATCTTTTAGTGGTTCCCTACCATAATATCTTGGTCACCCATTTTCGGACTACTCCTTGTTCCATAATCACCCCAGAGTCTCATGAAGGGGGAACAATAAATAATCACACGGAAAGGTCACCAAAGATCCAAGTGGATCACAACTCCATTTGTAGCAGTTATAACCCTATTCGACTGCACGACACGAAAGACTATGCTACAGGACCTAGTCACCACCTGGTTTCTACCTCGATAGACCACCTCACAGGTGACGGGACCCACGTCCGTTATTTCTCTACTTAACATAAAGATTTCTTAAATTTTCATCATTTTGACTGATTTTAAATAAACGACAAACACTACTGGTGTACGGTCGTCAAACCACTAATTTTATAACCTTTTATTAGATTCGTTAACAATGACAATGAAAACTCAAAGTTAATATATAAATCATATATGTGTGTACGCAAAGTATACTTGTATAAAATCACTGAATAAAACATTATTTATAACTCAAGTTTCGTCTTCACATAAACCTCTTAAGGGTCAATATGTCGACTGGAACCGTATACACCGGAGACTTTTTACACCCCAAAAAAAAGGTGAAAAGAAATCTCATGTAGTCAAAGTCAAGAACTTTGATAAACTCGATTGAAACCACGTCAAACACGGGCGTTGGAGATGACATGATATATAAGGTCATAAATTTATCATCTGAGCTCTATTCGTTATTATCTCACCACCGTTTCTTTGACTAGAACTCTATCAAATTAAGACTGTAAGAGACACTGATGGACCTCAAAAAGGGGGTACACACTGTAAAAAAACTTGAAATCTTTTTCACATCAGTAGAAAAGTCCGAGTGAAGTAACTACCTTTTACGACATCTTACTCCTTGTCACTTTTCTGAAAGGGTTTGTTTTCGCTAACGAGGTGCACTTCGACACGTACGTCATCTTTATTCCGACCTTTTCAATTGGAGTTGGAAACTTCTTGATGTGCTAGGTTTCCTCTTGGTCAAGTCCAAAACGAAAGACGCCACACACTGTTAAAAGGGGACTCAATAGAAACTAGTCAACACTTCAAAAGTCACTCCAGGTAGTCTGTGTCTTTATAGACTTCGTCGACCTTAGTCGGAACTAGGGACATGTCATTTTGCAGTTCGAAACTTTAACGAAGAACTTCCAACCACCTGTCTTTAACACCTCTTCGAGTAATTGATACGTTCTTGTTTACACTCCTTCACCGGTAAATGTATCTTTACTAGTAGTCTAAAGTTTTTCGTCTCGATTCTTTTATTTTCTACGGCCAGAATGGACCGGTCTTTTTTATTTTCCCTCTACAGACTTTCGACGTTAGGAAAAGTGGTTCTTGACCTATGAAAACTTTTTGTTACATAGTATCTTACAGTCAAAAGTCGGTAAAACAGACAAAAGTACTTTCTTCTTTTTGACGCCTTCAAAAAATTTTTTTTTTTTGTTTTTTTGTTCATATTATCTTTATAAAGGTGACACCTCGACAGACTTAGTCATAGTTAAACTTTCTTTGTTTTGGTACTCGTCGTGATTTTAAAGAACCTAAATAACACTTTTCCCTAAAAGAACTCACAGAATCTTTGAAGGGGCAAAAAGATAAACAAATAGACAACTAAGTATACTTTCTTTGACAAGATTTAATTTTGATTATTTTTGATAAGAACCTTGTTGATTTTCCTGTCTAAATAGTTAGATCAATACGAAAGGTAATTCGTGTTTTTATACTTAGTCTAGTTAAGGTTACTTCTACACTATTTAAATATCGTCAACTCCGCGTCTTTGTCTTCGATAATTCAATAATACGTAAAGTCACTGTCTGGTTATACATCCATATAAAAAGAGGGAAGAATATTTTTGATGTGACTACATTAATTTTTAGTAATTAGGTAATTTAAAAAACGAGGATCTTATACAAAATAATAAAGATAAAGGAGTATAAAAGTAACCGTAAAGACACAAAGAAAAGACCCAGTAATAATAGTGAGCATGGTAAAGTACTTGTAGAGACTTTTATTAACACAGTACACATTCTCCTCCTAGACACGACCTACAACCCACGGGTTCATCCCGTGACTCTTCCTATGTCGGAAGTCACCATAAGGACTTTTTTCGCATATTAGCCTAAGACTAGTACTTCTTTGTAGTCTGTTTGGTTTTGACTTCGGTAAAATGTCTTATTGAACAGGTACTTAGAAATTTTTACAGTTCCAGTTCTTTTTGTTTCTTTCTGAGTCCTTGACAAAGTCTGTCTTTCCCTGAAGTCTCTATACTGTTAATTTACGTTACACGGTAACATCCAACCTAGGACCTGATCCTTTCTTGTCAATGTTTCCTGTAATTACCTCATCATTAACTGTTTTAAGTTTGTACCTGACACCTGAGTTGTCTTAACATAGTCACGATCTAAAGGACATAAACTACTAACACAATAACGGAAATTCTCATGAAAAAAGGAATCCTTTATAAATTACCTTTCCCCGTTCTACAGTGGTATACTCACACACACACACACACACACACACACGCGCACGTCTATATACACCTCTATCTATCTATATGTAAAAATAGATATATGTCTATTTTCTATATGAGAAAAATCTCACTTACTCCGTTTTACATATGTTAACCACTTTGACTCATTTCCTATAAACCCTCAAAGAATATGATAACAACTGGTAGACCACTACAGGTACACATCTCAGAAGAGAACACAATAACCTTCTCCTACAAACGATACTGGTCACGTAAAAGAACCGTTTTACGATAATCAGAAACGGGACGAAGTAAGGTGTAAGGTTCCGGTTTAAACGGACAATGAGCTCCACAAAGAACTGAAGGATGAAAACGTAAGGTCAGGGGATATTACTTTTCCTGTAGAAAAACCCCACAATCAAGATTTTCCAGAACATCCAGAAGTATCTTGGCAAGTTGAAGTCGAAGAAGTCGTAATGACCAACCCCGTATCTGAACCTAATGACACTATAACTTACCAAACGGAACCTTTGCTTGTCTCTAGTAAGACAGCGAAAACTCTAACGTAGGTTCATGACGTAAAACCTGAGAAGACAACTAGTACTACCGATGAGGTAAAGAAGACTTCCTAAAGACGGGCGTCATCATCTATATTACCAGTAGACTCAATTTAAGTGGGCAAGGTCAGGTAAAGTCAAGCGACTAAGGATCTTACAGCTGCAAGTGAGAACGGTAGAGAACAAACTGGTGAAGGTTAAACGGAACTAAGTACCTAGACCGTAAGGTCCAAGGATACGTTATAACGAGAAATGTTGTAGCCTGGAACGAAGATAGTGGTCAGTGTAGGTGTCGACCAATGACAAAAACGAAACCGAGGTAGGGAAGTAAGAAAGACCTCAATAAAGAGGTGACTAGACGTCATCGCACTACCTGTGGATGACTGGATCCCTCAAGGAGAAAGTCATAGGATAGTAAAACGGAAAAGTATGACAAGTACCCGAAGAGTTCCGTTCTTATGACTTCACCAAACGGTAAGGGAAGAGGTCACCTGGTGTAAGACAGTCTGGTTTTAGTCTAACTAATATAAGAAACGTCGGTTTCTACCTCTTCGAGATATGTCAGTTGTTTTTGTTCTGGTCCTCGACTGATACCGAGTCTAGTACTTGAGGAATAATGGTTTAAGTCTGACTTTAACTTCTTTCATCCCTTTCGGCAATCTGGTAAGTCCATACTGGATTTAGTTTAGGGAATACTAATATGTGACCTTCACTCTTTATCTAAATTCCCGGATCTAGACTATCTATCTCATGGACTACTTGATACCTTACTCCAAGTACTGTAACATGTCCTCTGTCCCTAGTTCTGGTAGGGGTACCTTTTCTTTACGTTTTTTCGTTTTACCGACAGACTCCTCCAGAATGTTTATCGACACTTTTCTTCTCTCCGCTTTTCGTTTCCTCTTTTCCTTTCTATATTCGTAGACTTACGTCTCAAGGTTTCTTATCGTTCTTCTCTATTCTTTCTGAAGAAGCCGCTAGTTACGTTTCTTTATCTCCTTTTCTTGTCTTACCCTTTCTGATCTCTAGAGAAGTTCTTTTAATCTCTATGGTTCCCTTGTAAAGTACGTTTCTACCTGAGTCATTTCCTGTCTTACCATACCTGGATTGTCTTCGTCTTCTATAATTTTTCTCCACCGTTCTTATGTGTCTTCTTGACATGTTTTTTCTAGAAGTGCTGGGTCTATTAGTGTTACACACTAGTGAGTGGATCTCGGTCTGTAGGACCTTACACTTCAGTTCACCCGGAATCTTTCGTAGTGATACTTGTTTCGATCACCTCCACTACCTTAAGGTCAACTCGATAAAGTTTAGGACTTTCTACTACGACACTTTCACGACATGAGTTATACGGTCGTTTAAACCTTTTGAGTCGTCACCGGTGTCCTGACCTTTTCCAGTCAAAAGTAAGGTTAAGGTTTCTTTCCGTTACCGGTTTCTTACGAGTTTGATGGTGTGTTAACGCGAGTAGAGTGTACGAGTTTTCATTACGAGTTTTAAGAGGTTCGGTCCGAAGTCGTTATACACTTGGCACTTGAAGGTCTACAAGTTCGACCAAAATCTTTTCCGTCTCCTTGGTCTCTACTTTAACGGTTGTAGGGGACCTAGTAGTTATTTCGTTTTCTCAAGGTCTTTTTGTAGATAAAGACGAAATAACTGATGCGGTTTCGGAAACTGACACACCTAGTGTTATTTGACACCTTTTAAGACTTTCTCTACCCTTATGGTCTGGTGGATTGGACGGAGAACTCTTTAGACATACGTCCAGTCCTTCGTTGTCAATCTTGACCTGTACCTTGTTGTCTGACCAAGGTTTATCCTTTTCTTCATGCAGTACCGACATATAACAGTGGGACGAATAAATTGAATATACGTCTCATGTAGTACTCTTTGCGACCTGACCTTCTTTGTGTTCGACCTTAGTTCTAACGGCCCTCTTTAGAGTTATTGGAGTCTATACGTCTACTGTGGTGGGAATACCGTCTTTCACTTCTCCTTGAGTTTTCGGAGAACTGCGTTCACTTTCTCCTCTCACTTTTTCAACCGAATTTCGAGTTGTAAGTCTTTTGTTTCTAGTACCGTAGGTCAGGGTAGTGAAGTACCCTTTATCTACCCCTTTGTCACCTTTGTCACAGTCTGAAATAAAAAAACCCGAGGTTTTAGTGACGTCTACCACTGACGTCGGTACTTTACTTTTCTACGAATGAGGAACCTTCTTTTCAATACTGGTTGGATCTATCATATAAGTTTTCGTCTCTGTATTGAAACGACTGATTCCAGGCAGATCAGTTCCGATACCAAAAAGGACACCAGGACATACCTACACTCTCAACCTGACACTTCTTCCGACTCGTGGCTTCTTAACTACCAAAACTTGACACCACAACCTCTTCTGAGAACTCCCAGGGAACCTGAGGTTCCTCTAGGTTGGTCAGGTAAGACTTCCTCTAGTCGGGACCCTAAAGAAACCTTCCTTACTACGATTTCGACTTTGAGATGATGAAACCGGTGGAGTACGCTTCTCAACTGAGTAACCTTTTCTGAGACTACGACCCTCCCCAACCCCCGTCCTCCTCTTCACCCGCTGTCTCCTACTCTACCGACCTACCGTAGTGACTGAGCTACCTGTACTCAGACTCACTTGAGGCCCTCAACCACTACCTGTCCCTCCGGACCGTACGACGCTAAGTACCCCAGTGTTTCTCAGCCTGTGCTGACTCGCTGACTTGACTTGACTTGACATGATAACAACACTGAAAAGATATTTAAACTTTAATAAAGTTTTACTTTTAAATGGGGGAAGGGTGTTTTGGTTTTTATGTGTCCCATTCGACCTGGGTCGCCATACACTCCATTGCCCTTCTTCTACTGTGACTCGGTAGATAATACCCACTTGTCTTTTTCCACACACCTTATATAGTTAAGTCACTCTTCTTAATACCCTTCCACTGCTCCTCCGACACTTGTCCACCTTAGAGTCTGAGGACTTCATAATGGTCCCCTCCTATATGTTCGGTGATTCATACACCAGGACCACGACCTTCCTGGATAGTCTCACCGCTCTTCATTGGAACCCGTTCAGGACCTTTCCTACCTGTTTTGAAGTGTCTCTTCTCTCTTGCCCCTACTTGGTATCCCTCTTGTTATAAATTCTCGACCGACTTCTTCTGTCCAGACGTTTCATTTATCCTTTCGTCACTAGTCTCCCGTTCCCTCTCAACTTACGGTGACCACAGTGTCTTCAGCTCGTCCTCTTTCACCAGGGACCCCTGTTTACGGTACTTTTCGGTTTATCCTGTTGTCCGAAAATTTCACCTCGGATCGCTCGTCAATCGTTATTGGGGTTCTTTACGGATATTTCTGATTCCCTTCCTGTTTTTAAGTAATTCCGCAGTTTTTGGTTCCAATCTTGAGTTCGGTACTAACCTTAGTTCAGAAGGATGATTGATCTTGAACTACCTTCACCTAATTCTCCACCTTAATCGTTCCGTGTTCACTATAAACTATCCTTTCCCGTCCAACATTTATAGAGTAGGAAGGAAGGGAAAGACAGGGACCCCGTCAGTGAATTCCATACAACGGTAACCTTTTTTTCCCGTCGACACGGAGATTCGAATACGAAAACCCCCTCGGTCTCACAACAGAGGTGTTGTCAGAAATTTTTCAGGTATATTTTGAACGTTCAGGATCTTTTACTGGTTCATCCACCACCTCTCTCCCTGGATCCTCACGTGACATAGGACTGAACCTAAGACCAATTGTAAAGAAAAAAGAGAAAAAGAAATACATGATTAAAAGAAGTACATAATATTATTCTCTTCCTTCTATAAGTTTTATTAATATACTTTCAAGCCATTTTACGGAAACACTTTTCCGGACCCGATGTTTTTCTGACCTCCGCATATGTAGGTTTATAATCGCTAGTTTCCTCTAAAAGGGGAGGAGGATGCTGAAAATAATTATGTATCTAAATTTACAAAGATAGTATTCGTACTTAACGAAAATATTACCTCACTTTAATTTCTTTTAAAAAATTTCCTTTTCCTTCAACTTTTTTACGGATACTCAAACCTCTGACCACTTTCTTAACAACTCCCTACCCTACCTTCTTCGTCTTTACGTCAACGATACTTATTAGCGACTGTAAAGATCTCGTGAAAGACAAAACGTTTCACAAAAATATTTGTAATAGAGTTAAACATCTGAAACGACCGACCTACCCTGGGTCCCAGTCGAGGTAGTGACGTCGTATTCCCTCTGGAGGGAATCCCCAGCCGTCACCCACGACCGGGTCGAGTACATAACTATCGTTTTTGGTAAATTCATCGTTTTCACGGACCATAAATCGAGTAAGAGTGCACTCAGGGATAACCCGAAGGCATAACCCGAAGGGACTATCGAGTCAACCATTTCTTAGACGGACGTTACACTTCTCTGGGACCAAGTTAAGGACCTAACCCTTCTAGGTGACCTCTTCCCTATCCGATGGGTGAGGTCATAAGAACCCGAAGGGACCACCGAGTCGACCATTTCTTAGGCGGACGTTACGCCCCCTGGACCCAAGGTAGGGACCCAACCCTTCTAGGGGACCTCTTCCCTTTCCGATGGGTGAGATCATAAGAACGGACCTTTTAAGGTACCTGAGATATCAGGTACCCCAGCGTTTCTCAGTCTGTGTTGACTCACTGAAAGAGAAAGTGTACTCAGGACACTTCATCTTCTATGATACCAGTAGAAGTACAATACCTACATTACGTGTCTCTCCCATCCCCTAAAAGGTTCCAGTGTGTCTTGGTCTCTCGTACCGAGATTTAGAGGAGACGGCAGACACCTACGAGGTTCGGAGTCATTCTGGACGCAGGGTCGTAGAAGGGTCGGAAAGGACGACGACGACGCAGTGAAGTCAGCACAGACTGAGACACACTGGGGTATCGGGGAGGAGTCAAGTCAAGTCAAGTCAAGTTAAGTCAACGAGTCAACACAGGCTGAGAAACGCTGGGGTACTTAACGTCGTGCGGTCCGGAGGGACAGGTAGTGGTTGAGGGCCTCCGACCACTCACGCCTCTGACACGGAAACAGTCGGAGTCCCTAATAGATAGTGTACAAGAGAACTAAGAGGTTAGAGTCTAGACCCGGGTCCGAAAACTGTGTTTTCGGGTCTTGTGCTCGGGAACAGTGGGAGTGATAGTACAGTAGAGACGGACCTCCGTGATTGGTGTCCTCACGGGATCGATTACCCTAACAAAGTACGTTGTTTATAACTAGTTCACGGTCCATACACGGTCCGTGACGAAGTCCGTGGACCGTATGTTGGCTCTTAGTTTCGGGTTACCTCTTTCCTGACCTCCGTGTTCCCGTAAAATCTTCCCTTTGGGGAGTCGACTACGAAGTCTTACGACAGGGAGGGATGAAGATTCGTGGGGTGCGGTGACACGTCCACTCTTCCTCTGTCCGGCTCCTTTACCTCAGTCTGGTCAGGGGTCGTAAGTGAACGACACACTGGAACCGGTGACTGAAGTAGAGAGACTCGGAGTCGTTGAACCAAACATTTTTACCCCTAGTGGTTTCGACAGAGTACCCTAATACCCTTCGTAATTCCCCCCTAGTCAACGGACTCACACCTCGGACCGAACCTCCTCCGTGGGTCATCCCTTCTCGATGGTTATAACACAAAAAGAATAGAGACCCCAAGGAGGGTGCACCGGTACTTGGAGTAAATTAGTTCGGAAGTCTAAGGAAAGGAACCGGGAGTCGAGACGTCCTCGTCTTTAAACTGAAACAGTCCAGGACCCCAAGTATGAGAACCCTAGGACTACTTCTTTAGTCCACAGTCCACAGAGGAAACATCACTGGACTCATGACCCAGAGGGAAGTCTGGACGCCGCTGTTCGAACACACCTCACATTGGACACTCCGACCCAGAACGAAATTAGGTGAGTCGTAGGGACACCTATCTACCAGGGTCCAAGTGTTTTGTTTGGGACTCCGACTCTCTCCCTGACGTGAGGACCTTCCTAAAACTTACTTAAATAAATAGATACGTGACCCAGAGGCGTCGACGGGTGTCCGAAAGAGGGCAAAGACACTCGCCCCCGAGGAAAGATCGACGTCACGTACCGAAGAGTAGCACCGCCGAAGAGAACAACATGTCGTACCCGAGCTCCCGCGTGCTCGAGTCATCAACACCGCGCACCCGAATCAACGAGGCACCGTGCACCTTAAGAGGGTCTGGTCCCTAACTTGGGAAGAGGGGACGTGACCGTCCGTCTAAGATTTGGTGGGTTGGTGACCTCTTCTTGCCCTTAATCATAAATTTCACAACAAGTCGCAGGTCCTGGTCCTGTTTCCCTCCTCCTGACTAGGTACGGACTGGGCTCGTTCCGTGAATATTCACTCCCAAGAAAACCGATGTTCCTGTATTGCGGACGACATTACCCAATTTACCGTCGTGGGGGTTTTCCAACAGACAGGATTTGGGGTCTCGGATACTTGTAATGGAATGAACCTATTTCCCAGTACCATCTTCATTAATTCAACTCTTAAACTCCATTTAGGTAACACCTCATGGACGTACCCGGGATTTAGGTCAGTGTTCACACGGACATTTACTGTCTCCTCTCCTTCCGACACAGTTCTGGTTTCGTTTCTGACCTGCGAACTCGGTGTCGGTTCCCTACGGACCTCGGTGGTCTTAGACCTTCTCCGGTCCTTCCTAACAGAAGATCTTGGACTCCTCCCTCACACCGGGACGGGTGTAGAACTAAGTTTTGAAGACCGGAGGTCTTGACTCTCTCCTTATTAAAGTTGGGTAGTTCAAACAGTATTAAACAGTGTCGTCGGGACTTTTCGATCATGTAGACGGGTTCCCATTTGACCACATGACATCGGTTTGGTTCCCTCCCCTAACGACAATCCGACTTGCAACACCACCGACCCGACTCCAGAACCCCACGACGGTCGTGGAAGAGACCTGACATTGGGAGAGTCGTACTCTAAAGATCAGAGAGTCTGCCGAAGAAGACCCCGGCACCGAAATCCACTGGTTCCTGTCAGGTCCTTTTCCTAAGACTGACCGGACCAAACCCAATACACTGGGAAACCAGGGGGGCCTTGGTGGATCAACCTTATTCTTCGCGTCGTTAAAGAGATTTCTCCCTCCGACAACGCAAGTAGCCTCTTCCGTTACCGTGGGGTGAGGTCATGACAACGGACCTTTTAGGATACTTGCTTCCTCGGACCATCCGACGTCAGGTACCCCAGCGATTCTCAGCCTATGCTGATTCGCTGAAGTGAAAGTGAAAAGTGAAAGGACGTAACCTCTTCCTTTACCGTTGGGTGAGGTCCCAAGAACGGACCTCTTAGGGTCTCTGCTCCCTCGGACCACCCGACGGCAGATACCCCAACGTGTCTCAGCCTGTGCTGACTTCACTGAATCGTCGTCATCGTCAACACGAGTATCTTCCATTGTCGGATCATCCGTCATACTTAACTACAGGCGTACGTCCACAAAGTAAGTCCGGTAACTCTTCGGACCTTTGACGGAGAGAGGTCCACCTACTTCACAGTTCTTCTCTTCGAGTCTGTCCTGACCCCAGACTTCAGTTCGGATATTCGAGAGAGAAAGGAGGGATGGGGAGGGGTCACCACGCGGAGATCATAAAGACGTAAGGGTCCCTAAATATGGTGACGAGACCAAATTACTGTAAGGAAGGGAAAGTCAGAACGTCCCTAAAAACAAAAATCACTTATTGGTACTAAAACGGACGGATCACGGGGGATGAAGAGGGGTCCGTTGAACGGGGAAGAGAAGGACCGAGAGATTACGAGGAGACCCTACGATATCTATAACGAGATGGCCGACGTGAACTAACCAGGTTTTCACCTGTGGACTGAGTTCGGCCCGGTTACTCTCGTCTGAGGAAATTCTCGGACTTCGAGACTAGACGTCTAACCTCATCGGTAACCACGGGAACGTGAGACCTCTTTCTAATCGTGACCAAGATCCCTCCGACTCTCCTCCCCCCGGACTCCATAAGATCAGGGACCCGACTAGCAAGGACTCTGGAGACGAAGAACTTGTCGAACCGACAAGTCGAAAAGGACTTAAGACACTCGGTCATTGGAGAAAGAAGACGAATAAACGATCGGACTCTACCTCAAGAGAAAGAACGGTAGATGTCACATATTTTTCTTGACGAGCCACAATATACACTTGTCTTACTTCAGATCCTGTTATCTGAGTGTAGTCCAGTGTACAACCGAGACAGAGTAAAATGGATACCCTCTGTCGACTGGTCTCTCCCTTCAATCGGTGGGCCTCAGTGTGTCGGACACTCGTCACCTCGGTCCTGGAGTTTACGTTCGGCGGTCAACAGATGGTGGCTCAGATGGGTTTGACAGAAGTACCTGAAAAGGTACTGAGACTGTACGACGAAACACTCACCGAACCTCACCGACCGGCATAAGGTAAGAAACGGAGTTAAAGGGGTAGGGTAGGGACACCCGTATGTTAAGGACCGTCTCCTTTTCCCTCGGTCTACAATGGGTACACCCGACGAAACTCAAGAACCCCGGATGTTTTCTGATAATAATAAATTAATGACGTTTACCATTAATATTCCCTTCCATTAACAGACGGGAAAGTAATATCGTGAAAACGGGAAAAGGAGACCGTCGGGGATCCGGTCAGTATTTTTCTCGACCCAAATCTAGACGACGCTGTCAGTCAGCACTTCCAGACACCTCTGGTCGATCCCTTTTCCCGACTTTTATTTTATCAGTGACGGTAGTGAAAGACTTCCACTAAACACCTACTATTCCGGAGGTATGGGTACTTGAGGAATCTGGGACATCCCTACCCCCTTAATTGTGAGGGACTCGAAGAAAGTCCAGGATCCGTGACACGAAGACCCACGACATTAAGAGGTCCGCTCTAGTACGGGTATTTTCTGGGTCGTTCCCCGGAGTGAATATCATTTTAGAACCAGTTACCACGACATATGTTAAAGATTGGGACTGTGTGACGGGACACTTTATTCTTACACTCACTTTCGAGTCAGCACAGGTCGAGAAAGGTTGGGGTACCTGACATGTCAGATACCTTAAGAGGTCCGGTCTTATGACCTCATCCATCACGAGGGAAGAGGTCCCCTAGAAGGGTTCGGTCCTTAGTTTGGGTCTGGAGGACGTAATGTCCGTATAAGAAATGGTAGACTCGGTGGTCCCTTTGGGTTCCCACTAATAAGAGTAAACTATTTCCTCGTCTGATTCTACGGGAGACCAGGATTTCGAGTACCCTTGGTCATAAACGTGGGACACACAGACTAGAGTTTCGTGAGTCCGAAAAGTGACTGTTGAACGGGGTCCGCGAGAACTGGGTAAAGTGTCAACTTCTTTAACTCCGGGTCTCGACGTATGTACCGAATGGGGTCGAGTGACTGCAATAATTGTTTCAGTCCTGGTCCTAGATGCACCGGACGGGACGGACCAATCCCGAGACTGGACGAAGACCGAGATAAGAAGGGGGATAGGGACCGAAAGGAAGACATGGAAGGAGACAGGGTGGTGGGGGTCGAGTGATCACTGCTACCTCTGTGTACCTGCTGATTCTGTGTCAGAACAACAACAAGTCAGAGAGTTAATACGTACGCAGAAACACTGGGGTACCTGACGTCGTTCGGTCCGAAGGGACAGGAAGTGATCGAGGGTCTCGAACGAGTTTGAGTACAGGTAACTCAGCCACTACGGTAGGTTGGTAGAGTAGGAGACAGTGGGGGAAGAGGAAGACGGGAGTTAGAAAGGGTCGTAGTCCCAGAAAGGGTTTCTCAGTCGAGAAAAGTAGTCCACCGGTTTCATGACCTCTAAGTCGAAGTCGTAGTCAGGAAGGGTACTTATAAGTCCCACCTAAAGGAAATCCTAGCTGATTAAACTAGAGGAACGACAATTCCCTGAGAGTTTTCAGAAGAGGTCGTGGTGTCAAACTTCCGCAACTGAGAAATCAGGAGTCAGAAGACATACCAAGTCGAGAGTGTAGGTGTGTACTGATGACCTTTGTGGTATCGAAACTGATATACCTGTAAACATCCGTTTCACTACGAGACAAAAAATTATACGACACATCCAAACAGCTAAAGAAAGTTCCTCTTTCACGCAAAATTAAAGTACCAGCATCAATGACAGGTGTCACTAAAACTTCGGGTTCCTTTATTTTAGGCAGTGACAAAAGGTGAAAAGGCGGAAATAAACGGTACTTCACTACCCTGGTCCACGGTACTAGAATCAAAAAACTTTAGAAAAAGTGAGATGAGAAAGTGGAAGTAATTCTTCGTCGAGAAATCGAGGAGCAGTGAAAGACGATAATCACACCATAGTAGACGTTCATGATTCGAGTTAACACCTGGACCTTTGAGGACTTCTTCCGACCGGGTCGGGTATTGTAAGTAATCATTTTTCAGTGTTGTAAGAAGGACTGATTTCCGGTCTAAGGATTAGGAAACTCTAGATTTATTTTTAACTGACCGTAAAGGATGGAGTGTGAACTACCTTTAGGTTACTACAGGAGTTCCAAAGAAGTTTAAGGTCACTCAATCTCAGGACCAGGGAAGGTCGAGACTGAAAGAGGAAGGGTCGGAAAGGAGAGACGATTAGGTCCGATGGATCACGGTTGGATAGTAAGTCGTATGTCAAGTAGAATGATTTCCTTCGTCTTACCCCCAACATAGTATCGCTGTGTTACTCGTCTTTCAACTCACTATCTATAGTGACACGAATGTTCAGGACGTGGAGGACAAGTGACTGGTGGAGAGAGGAGTTCGAGAAGGTAGAAGGACGAGTAGGAGTGTAAAGTTCTGTCACGAGTGTATAACGTAAAAGACTTGGAGGAGCGGAAGTTTTTAAGTTAGGGGTAATAAAAATTAACTTACTTACGTTTTTATACATGCCTGATAGGTTAAACGGTAGACTACAGGTCACTTTCCTAATCGTTATACTTGGGTCTTAATGTAGTCCCTATTCACACGTGTTTTCCTCTTTAAATATCAATACCGTCGTAGGACTTCTGTTGTCAAGGATAATTCCCCACCCACAAAAGTTCCTTCTAAAAAAAGGTCTCCTCTATTCCACCCTCACCTAAGGACTTTATTCATGCCCATCAATTGTAACGTTACCGGATTGGGTGTGTACTAGAGTGAAGGATAAAAGGGACACTTCATCCATAACGGTATAAGTCAAACGTTTACTCTTTTGGCTCCGATCTCTCTCTTTTTTGAACGGATATTCTCCTTTTCAACTCCAAGTTGGATCGAGAAACTTGAAAATTTAGAATACATAATTGAGATTTCAGATACCGGTAGAACTCTCTTTGTTTTACTGTTTTACTCATTTCTCTTAACTCACCCATCTCTTGAGTGTACGAGTAAGTAAGTAAGTGAGTCGATTGTGGTGTTTCGAGAGTGGTCCGTGGTCCGGGACGTCGTTTATCTCGAGACGTGGTCCTCAGGTTCCTGGAGTCGACTTTTGGACTGGGGTTTGAATCGGTTAGTAAAAGGAAGAAACCCGGAGTCAAAAGGGCAGACACTTCACCCCCATTGTACGGACGGTCGGTAGGAGGGTTCCTAGGATACCCCCACGTTAATCTTCCACACACACTACTCCGAGGTCCAACAACAAAAGTCAAGACTACCCTCCATGTGGGGACAAACGTCCTACTTCTCCGTCGATCGAACTTCCCGTTCCTCTCCTTCTACCTTTAAAGTACCGTAGTTCCCAGGGTGACTTGTCCGACCCCTACGTCACGATACTTCGGTGGGAACATGAACGGTCTACCCCGACGCCACGGACCCGTAGTGGACCAGTGGAGAACAAAGGAGTGAGGGGTGTAGATAAACAGTGGTTCAGGACCACTGTGCTTCAGAAATTATACAGGGTACAAACAGGTGAAAAAGGGTGGAGACGATCACGGTGGGACCGGGTTAGGTAGAGGTAACGAGTGGACCGTCTGAAACTTTCAGGGGAAGGACCGGTGGGACAGGAGGACGAAACGGGGTAACGTCAGGTAAGAAAGGAGTCGTCAGTGTCTCTGGAAAACTCTTCTTTAGACCGATGAAGAGACGAATTGCGAGTGGAGAGGTGCTGAAGGATAACGAGAATTTGATTTTAGGATTTATGAACGGTCTCGGACGGACCCTGAAGACTGGGAAACGTCGGGGGGAGTAAGGTAAACGTGAGTTAACAGAAAGACCGGAACCCTATGTCCTTCGAGGAGAAACGAAGTCTTGGAAGTGTATGACAAAAGAGACGGTCTTTACGAAAAGAGAATAGAGAAGGGACCAGAGTCGCAGTCACAGGGAAGGAGACCCTTCAAGAGGAACTAGAAGAGAATGGGGGAGGAGTCTGCGAAGGTTGGAGGGGAAACTTCGAGAATACTATACTTAATTAATAAGTAAACCAATAAACAATTTAAGACAGAGGACCTTGTCTACCACCCTCTCGAGTGGTTCTAGGTGAAGAGAAGTGGAAGGTCTCCTTGTCAGAAGGTCGTAGGGAACCTTGTGTGTGTCAATCTTATATTGGTCCCTGATTTAACATTTTTAATTTCTTCTTCCACTGAAGAGGTCACCAGGTCACCAATTATTAGATACGAAGGTGACATCCCCTGTACCCAAACTAGGGACCAGACCTTTGATTCTAGGGTGTACGACATGTCGTACCGGTTTTTTCTATTTCTTCTCCCTCCCTCCGTCTAGTTACCCGACCTCATCAGTACCTCCCCAAGGACCTCCTCTTATTCCTCCTAAACTTCTTGACCTCTCCTATTCCACCATCAAATTAGCGATTCAGTACAGACTGAGAACGCTGGGGTACGTGACATCGGACGGTCCGAGGAGACAGGCGCCCCTAAGAGGTTCGTTCTTATGGTCTCACCCAACGATAAAGGAAGAGGTCCCCTAGAAGGGCTGGGTCCCTAGCTTGGGTTCGGAGAACGTAACGTCCACCTAAGAAATGGTTGACTCGATATTCCCTCCGTGGTCTCTCCTATTCCCACCCAACGATAAGTGAGACAGCAAACAGGAAGGTAGGTCGTTTATATATAAGATTGCGTGGTACGAGTCACGAAATGGTCGTCACACCGGTCGTCTGAGACCACGAGAACCCTTGGTCTCCTTTCACAGTGAGGGGTGCGTCTCCTGGAACTTATCGGAGGGTCTCCTCCACTACAAACTCGGTTCGGAACTATTCATCCACAAACGGTCTCTCTATTCTCTACCCACTTTTCTTGACTCCTGTGGTCCGTCTTTCTTGTCGTACTCGTCTCTGGACCTTAGTTCTTCCACGTCACACAAGTCCCTTCATCGTCCCAGGTTACACGGTCCTAAACCCCAGCTCCCCAGACCCATGGTTACCGTTTCTCTACTCAAGTTAGAGAAGTGTAGACCGAAGAACATGGAGTTGGGTGTGACTGAGGTAAGTCTACTATAATTTTTGGAGACCCTACCAGGGTCTTCCGAAAAATCTCTTATAGATTCATTTTCACTGGTCCTTTCCACCCTACTTTCCTGTTCCCTCCGATAAAGTCCGTCTCCCTTACCGTACACGGTTCAGAAACCTTCTGTTTCCCAGTCCGGACTCTATCGTCGAGTGGAACAGACCGACTTCGTATCGAAAGGTCCACTAATCTGTCCTCCGACCTAAGAAATGGTGACTTGGTGGTCCCTTCGGTGGTCCGGTTGTCCGTTCAGGATTTACACACAAAAATTTTACCTCGTAACAATGAAATGTCGTAACAAGTTTAAGAAGACGTACTCTATAAACAGAGGAGAAGATAAAGAATTGAATAGTAAAGGGGCTTGAAGAGTTGCACCCAACTATAAATAGTGAGGATGAAAGGACCTTTGGTCTTTTGACAGGGAAGAAGGGTTGGTCGAGTGAAGCCTGGATTAAAGACTTTTCGAAGAGGGCGAGGGACTCCTTTTTTTCTTACTGAAAGAGGGACAGAAGATATTTAGGAAGGGGAAATTTTAATGTTGATTAACGGTGATGTGTATGGATAACATCCCGAAGGGTCTTGGGCGGACGGGTACGTCCTCTGTATTCTTTGAACTCAAGTTAAGGATCCATCTCTTCTAGGGGACCTCCTCCCGTGTCGGTGGGTGAGGTCATAAGGACGGACCTCTTAGGGTACCTGTCTCGTCGGACCGCCCGATGTCAGGTGTCCCGACGTTTGTCAACCTGTGCTGACTTCGCTGAATCGTGCGTCGCGCCGTATACATAACATGAGACGAGACGCGGTCCATGGTACGAACCCTGAATAGTGTCTGCCAGATGTACTCAGGAGACGACGACGATGACGACGATTCAGCGAAGTCAGCACAGGCTGAGACGCGCTGGGGTATCTGCCGTCGGGTGGTCCGAGGGGACAGGGACCCTAAGAGGTCCGTTCTCATGACCTCACCCAACGGTAAAGGAAGAGGTTACGTACTTTCACTTTTCACTTTCCCTTCAGCGAGTCAGCACAAGCTGAGAAGCGCTGGGGTGCCTGACGTCGGGTGGTCTGAGGAAGCGGGTACCCTAAAAGGTCCGTTCTCATGACCTCACCCTACGGCATGACCTCACCCTACGGTAGCAGAAGAGGTGTACTCAGGAGATCAACAAGTGTCGGAACTGTAGGACACGATCTGACCTTCGAGGTACTCCCGTCCTTGGAACAGGTTCAACGAGTGTCGACACAAAGGTCGGTTGGTCGTCCCACAGACTATCCTCCGGGAATTAGTGATAAATTGGTTAACCCTCTACGAAGGACCTCCTTCCGTTTGTGACCGTCCACTAACAAATACACAGGTAGGGGTCCCTGACCCACGAGGGCCTCCCATTCCGGTCGGGGCTAAGTAACTCTGGATCTCCGGCTCACCGTCGACTCACAGTGTCCTCCAGACTCGGGGACTTTCCTGGGTCCCTGACCGGCGGAGGAGTCCATCTTCACTTCAAACCTTCGACTGTGTCGGGCCCTCCGGCTTAGCCCTCCTGAACCACTGACTAACCGACCCCTCCCACTCCGCCCTCCTCCTCAGTGTGTGTCTACCGAGACTCCAGACCTCGACCCCCTGTCGGCCACGGTGGAGACTCTCTGAGCCGCTCCTCTCGGCGACTGTCGGAGGCCGCCGGGGTGGGAAACCCCCGAGCCCGGATCCCGGTCCCTCCCGACCTCGAATGACTCCCTCCCCACCGGACCGTACATGTTTGAAGACGGGGGTAGGGGCACAGGAGCTGAATTTTTTTTTTTTAGAGTCCGACCTAAAACTTGCGCTGGCAACCAATAGTCCACACCTCCCGGGTAGGACCCCCAGGGGAGGACGGACGCCAGACGCTCCTTCTGGGGGCCCACGGCGGACCGGGGCGCGTCCGAGCCGGACCAGGCCCGGCGCCGGGCCGTCCGGGTCCAGGGGGTCGGGCGGCAGCGGCCCCTCCCCCGCCGCTCCGCTGCCGGCCCGGACCCGCCCTGTTACCGGCGCCGGCGGCCCCGGGGCCCTCGGGGGCGCGACCCCTTCCCCGACCGGATCCCGGCGCCCGAGGCCACGGGAGGGGCGCGCCGAGCCCGCCCGCCTCCCCCCGCTCCTCAAGGAAACACCGAGACGGAGGCCGCGCCGCGCCCGCCCCCCGCGGCGCGTTGAAACGCTCCGCCGCCGCCGCCGCCGCTCGAGCTCTGCTCCGGGGCCCCGGGCTCGCCCCGGGGGTCGCGCGCCGGGCGGGGGCGGGGGAGGGCCGGGGGAGGGGAGCGCGCGGCAGCGGCCTCGGGCCGCGACGGGTGAGCGCCCTCGGGGGCCCCGGCCTGCCCGACGCGTCGACCTCTCCGCCCCCGGGCTGCGCCGGGGGGGCCTCGGCCCGCGGACCGCGCCCCCGAGCGGCTCGCGTGCCCCCCGGCGCGCCGCGACGTCTGGGTCGGAGGGCGGCGGCGGCGGCGGCGGAGCCGCGAACGTCTTGGGTCTTCACTTGTCGTCCGCTGGGCCTTCCAAACGCGCGCCGAGGCGTGGCTCGGCCTCGGCCTCGGGCCTCGGCCTCGGCCTCGGGGTCGGGCCGGGACGAGCCCGGCGGCCCGCGCCCCGACGCCGGCGCAGGGCCTCGGCGGCGGTCGTGTCGGTCCAGGCACGCCCGGGCCCCGCGCCCCTCGCCCGGGCCGCCGCCGCCCGTGAGCGGGCGCCCTTTCAACGCGGCTCAACGCCCGCCCCCCGGCCGGCCCCGCGCCCGCGACAGTCGCGCCCGGCCCCGTGAGGCTCCCGGGCCCCGGCGGACGCGGAGCCCGGGCCGGGCCTCGCCGCCGCCGCCGTCGCCGCGCGCCCCATCCTTCACAGAGGCCGCCGCACAGACCAGACAAGAGGCTCACACGCACACACACACACACACACACCACACGCGCGCACACACACAAAAGAATTCGGCCCGATAAGTTTGGACGACGTTAAGAGGCCATTTGTTACTAAGTACCCCGAATTACGTTTATTTGCCTAACGTTTGCCGCGCCAAGCGCGTGAAACGTCCGCCGGGCCACCTCGCCGGCCACGGCCTAAAGAGGGAAAAAAACGTCTAGACGTCTTATACCGCAGGGACAGGACAAAATTTTTATTCGGTCCGACGGTAAAAACAAAAAGAAAACAGACTTTTAAAATTATTTTGACAGACTCTTACACCCTCTCCGCCGACCTTCGTCTCCCCCGTGGGCTTCCCAACCGAAAAAAGGAAAAGAAACCGCTCTCGGCGCTCGGAAAGCCCCTCCACTCTGTGTTACGTTAACGCGAAATTTCTTTTTTTTTTTCCTTCGGCGACCCGCTAAACCCCCCTCCAAACCCTTAAATTTCAATTGAGGCTTTCAAAAGAAAAAAAAAAAATTCGCAAAAAAAAAAAAAACCTTCCGCCACTTTACGGCGCTTTCCTAGAGCCCCGCGTAAAGAGGGGGGGTCGGTCGGCGGAAACGCCCTAAAAACCTTTTTCAATTGACGGATAAAGGTGAATCGACGCCCCCCATAACACCTTCCAACCCCTACCCCCAAAGCCCCTGGTCCTTTACAGAAAACCTTCTCCGTAACGTTCCTCGACATAAGAGTTTAAACCTCCTTTCCCAACCGTCATCCTCCAGACTCACCCGGGGGCCAAAGGTCGATTCTGGGAACCGTACTCCTTTATTAGGACGACAGACGGTGGCACGGGACCTCGTCACACGTTGGGAGTCTCGTCACTCGAGACACCCCCCACCCCCACCCCCACCCGGACAGAGGAAGTACCCACCGGTCCCGGGATAACATCCGCCTTTAGAACGGGAGGCACGACCCCACCGAGGACGACCTCTCGGGGAAGGGGACCACCCGGAGGACCGGGACCATCCACCGTAGACCCACTTACGGGAGTCCACCAACCGACAAACCGACCCCCGTCCGTCCGTCGGGGTCACCCAGGACAGACTCCCCTCCCCGTCCTCTCAAACAGACCATCACCCCCACCAGACTCGGAGAAGGGACACCACACGAGAATGGCGGAGACGGGACGTAGGACCTCCGAGGGGCAACTTCCGTCAAATCTGAACCCACTTCAAGGACCTCGTAGAGAGACCTGTCCAGTCCTGAACGACCGAAAGTCCGATGTCTTCACAAGAGTTCCAGATGTTCCAGACCACACCGACCACGACAGGTTCCGCGGACCCGTCCGACCCGGACCAGAACGGGAAGACCTTTTCAGACAGACAGGATCCTGGGATTCGGACAGATTGGGGACGGGGTTCCAGAGGACCTCCGTTCTGGGGAGATCAGTGAGGACACAAGACCGGGGTGGCCCGTCCCACTCGACTTAAGTCCGTCTCGGTCCCCGACTTCCGACTCTGAATCCCTAAGTCCCGACGTCTTAAACCATACAGACTCGGTCTCCCCTTGATTCGATCCGTAAAAAGTCTACCTCTTTGACTTCAGGTCTCTCCTCTTCACTGAACGGGTTTCAGTATGACGGTCAATCTAGACTCTGTCTCTACAAGTCCAAAAGTGCAGACCCGAGAGAGGTGACAAGAGACAACCGTCCCACCGTCCCCTCCACCCCCAACTCAGGACCTTCTCAGCAAAACCTGTCTTGACCTGACCCTACCTTCTCGTACAGACGGAAGTGAGTAGGGGGACAGGGGTGGTAGTATTAGGACGGACCCACATCTCGTACCGGCAACAGTGTAGTCCAAGAGGGTCTTTGAGTAAACCCACTTTGACAGTTCCACTCCTATGAATTGAGGTAAAATTTTGAATCCTTTGACTCCGAACCTCTCCAACTCGTCACCGTCTCCTCCCGAATTTGAGTCCGAAGAATTAAGGAACAGGTCCCTCGGAAAAGGACCCATCTAAAACCATGAACACCTATCCACAGAAAGGATTGAAGACCAAAAACTAGAAAGTCTAAGTAGATGACTGGAGTCGCTGACACATTTTTTTGTTTGTTTGTTTGTTTTTTTTGTTACATCGTTGGACAGGGGAATTCTGATAGTCTCGACCATTCCGGGCCTCTCCAGTAGACCCGAGTCTCTCCCCTTCGGTGACCGAACTTCAGCGGGTCGCTAAACCCAGGGTCGATCCTCGTCTCGGTACCAGAGGACAGAAGAAAAGAGACACTCTGTGAGTCTCCCTCTCCTTGTGGTGAGATGGATCAACGGTCTGAGGTGACCCGGGTCCTGTCAACGACCAACATCAACCAACGACCCCGGTCCCCGCAATATTACCGGTTGTGATCGGATAGAGGTCGGGAAGGGACCCGTCTACGCAGGGACGGGACATGTCACTCAGGGAAGGAGGAAAAGAGGGAGGGAGGGAAGAAAGGAAGTAGAGGTAGGTAATCAAGTAATCAAACGATCTAATAAGGAAGTAAGAAAGTAACATGTAAACAATTAAATAACCAATCAGTAAAGTCATCAGTAAGTAGACGGGCAGGTAGACAGGTAGGTAGGTAAGTTAGGGGTCGAATAGATCAGGCCCAACCTGTCGGTACACTATATGTTTATGTCAGAAGTTCCCGAGGTTTCGGTCATCCCACGTCTTTCGTGATCGAGTCCGTCATAAACACCCGTGGCGTACTCAAGGGTCCCTTCCAGAGACTCTTCATCTCCGAACTTTTATGAGAACACTACCACTTAGACCCACGACCCTGGTTCCACGAAAAAAAAAAAATGTCACACCATATACCGAACATACTGAAACCCGTGTAAGAAGAGGAGAGGCTCGGAGATGAAGAACTAGAAATTTTACCCCATTAGAGACACTGAGTACCGAACACCCTTGGTGGCGTTCTCACAGACGTCGGAGAGGGACGGGACCGGTCCGTGCACTATCCTGGAACCACACATAGTTCTTCCTAACAACTAATGGTTAAGTCCGGACGGAACTAAAACTTTTGGTAATACCAAAGTCTTACTCAGGTTACTAGACCCCTGGGACTTTTGGGATTGGAACAGTAAGGGGACGACTTTGAGAAGAGTATAAAGGATTCGTAAAGTTTCTGGCTTTTGGGTTACAGGAAAGCCCCGGATTTTCCGGGAAATACTCGGAGGGTTCACCACGTCACCAATTCTTAGACAGACGTTACGTCCTCTGAGTTCTCTGTGTCCAAGTCAGGGACCCAGTCCTTCTAGGGGACCTCCTCCTTTACCGTTGGATGAGGTCATAGGAACGGACGTCTGAAGGTACCTGTCCCTTCGGACCGTCCGATGTTAGGAACCCCAGTGTTTCTCAACCTGCACTGGCTCCTGTAGTGTCTTCCGGGAAATACCAGACCCGGACGGGCGAGGAGGTAGAGTCGAGGGATAGAGGGTCAGAGTGGTGCAAGTCGGTGTGGTCGAAAGAAAGACGTCGAGCTTAAATGTTTCGGATAACCGTCCCGGAAACGTGTAGGTGGGTTTGGATCTTACGGACGTACCGACCGCGGAAGAACAAAGTGGCCAAAACTGAGTCGACCCCGAAGGGACCGGTGGATGAGACATTATCGAATGGTGACAGTGAGTACCCGTGTAGTAGGGAACGTCGAGAATGGTCATAGACTTTGAAGAAAGACATAAATAAATAAACATGAAGAATGGACAGACGTGTCGACCGTCCACGAATTTGGGGTACGTCCGCTCACCCGTCCACCCAGATCACACCCCACCGGCACCGAACCTACCTCCACTCCTCTACGGCCCCTCGGGTCCACACCGTCTTTGGGACGTCACCCCGTCGAGGACCCTCTACTTCACTGTGGCTCGAGAGACGGGAGGAGAGGGGACCCTCCGAGGTCCGACAACAGTCCTTTATTACTCTACTAATTTAGTGTCCTAGATTCTTAGGGTCAGAGAAGGTTAGAGTCTTGAACCGTAGACTCTTCGAAAGACTGAGTCTTGGAAACTGTGACCTCAGGTGTAAACTAGTTTAGACCCCAAAAAACAACGACAGATCAGCGATTCAAAATAGGTGAAGAAACGATGGGACACCTGACGTCGGGGGGCCCGATGAGACAGGTACCTTAAGAGGTCCGTTCTTATGACCTCACCCAACGATAAAGGAAGAGGTCCCCTAGAAGGGCTGGGTCCCTAGCTTGGGTTTGGAACATAGTGTCCTCCTGAGAAATCGTGACTCGGTGGTCCCTTCGGATCTAGACCCCAAATCTGGGAATGCATCTCCGAGAAGTGACGGAATAAATAAATCACCGGGACTCACAGTGAAACACAGTCCGGTACAAGGTTTTCCGAAACATTTGTACCTGTACGAATTAGGAGTAACAGTAGTGCGGGTAAAATGTCGATTCCTTTGCCTCCGTGTCTCTGTACTCCATTGAACCGGTTCAGGTGTCTCGAGTAGTCCACGTAACACACTGACCTTGGGTCGTGAGGTCCTGAGGTGGAATCTTGGGGTGTCGACAACTCCCCTTCGGGTTTGAGTGGGCTGGGGAAGTGTCTCGCCCTTGGGGGAAGGGTGTAGGAACTGTTCTCCCGGAGACTAGAGGCGATCTCACTACCCCTCAAGGGAGGACTGGTCCGGGGAGTCGGAGGGAAACAGTCTGGTAGCAGTATAGACCTTTCTAGCAGAAATGTCTCCCGTTTCACGACGAGGGTGGGACACTTACTGCGAACCCTTCATTACCATCGCCATACCAAAGGGTCACGAAAACTGGAACACCAAAACACTGAAGTCCTCGAAGAAAGAGGGGTGACCCAACACTCGAGGGACCCGCGTCCGGTGGGGTACGGACCACAACATACACACTGGACCGTGGTTCGTATGTACGGAGGGCTCGGGGAGGACACGGACATCGTGACACGAACCGGGACCAAGTCCCATAACCCGTCCGAACCACATGAATCCCGTTGTCCTGTGACTGCAGAGGTACATCGGGGTACACATGGGTCAAGAACCTCTTGGTGAGCTAGATTTCAGTGTACAATTAACTTCTCTCCGTCTGCAGTGTCAATCGGTCGGTTTGGAGTCGGACAGGTGACCCCTCTGACGTCGTCCTTTCCTCTCCGTACCCGGAACAGGTCCCGGTGGGTAGGGAGACCTACGGAAGGACCATCCGAAAGGAGAGGGGTCCACAGTGAACCGACGGTGTCATACACAGAACCCCAGTTTCCGTCGTTGTCGGGACCATCCCCTCGACGAGGGAGACAGTGTGGCGGGAGGAATAGAGGTGGAACCACCCTCACGAGGGGCTGCGTGTCCCGACGCCTCTCGGGTCGTGGGGAGGACCTGAACCCACCCTAACTCTCCACCCACCGCACCTTCACACAACCCCCAACACCCAAGTCGAAGGATGACGGTCCTGACACCAGTCTGAGACCTTCGACCATTCCTAAACCCCTCCCCCGACTCACCACACAACTCACAATTCCACACACCCCCTCCGGACCCCTAAACCGACACCCCGGGTGTCGTAGGACGGAACAGGGACGGAGTAGGTACACCGTCTTACAGGCACCCCCGTCAGGAGTGGTAAACTTAGGTAGACACTCGAAACTCGTATCCGAAATACGAGGAACTCCCCTGTCAGATCGGTAAAATTGAAGACCCTAAGTTACGTCCCCCGTGGACCAACCCCACCTGTGTGGGGTCTGTAGTGCGTGTGTGTATAAGTGTGGGGGTCAGGAAGGTGTAGGTGGAAACTGGGATGGAGGCGATGGGCTGAACACGGTCAAACTCCCCGACGGGACGATAAAGTCTTTGTGATGGTCTCTACGGGACTCGACCCGGATATCCTCGACCCGTAAGTCTTCTGTTCAGGCGATCTCACAGGTGTGTGTACTATATGTACACACGTGAGGACGTTGGGTGCCTAGTGTGCACCATCAGTGTATGGGTGTACACGGAGGGTCCTTGGTTACGTGTCGGCGGACGACGGGGACGAGCCCCGGAAGGTGTGAGTACATGTACGACACAAATGTGCAGTCACGTAGAAGGTGACCGGAATGTAGGAAACCGGAATGTGTCCTAGGGAGGGCGTGTGGACACGTGAGTGCACACGGGTACGGGGTGGGTCTGGACGAACGTCGGACGGACCTGGAGGGCGGGAGTGAGTCGTTACGAAGAGCTCGTGAATGACACATGGTCCGGGGGACGAACTACGACCCCTGTGGTCAGCCCCCCTGACTACAGCAGGGGCGGGACCAGACCTCTGAACTCCGTTTGTGTCGACTCCTACACTAATGTCTGAAAGTATGGACGACCTTTCCTTGCTGAAAGGATGCTGCTCCCGACGGTATATCGAACCATGAAAACGTAAATGACAATGGTCACTGCTACTACCACACATCTCCCCTCTCCACGAAGTCCCTACTTCACTAGACCGAACTTCAAAAGGTCCACTCCCGTAAGGTCCGTCTCCCTTCTCGACCCCACTTCTGGGGCTCCACCCTTCAGTTCCAGGTGTCTCTCCCACCACCGGGACTCTGGACCCCCTCCACCCAGAGACAGCCCCGAACACGACCCAGAAGGCACCAGAACTGGGAGGGTGGGTGTACAGGTCTGGTCTGGGTGGGGTAGGGAGAGAGACTAGTCGGGTCGGGAGGGAAACCACGAAACGGGACGAGTCCCGGGTGAAACGTCCGACGGTGCGGTCAGAATCCGGGGCAGAAAGGACGGGGTATCCGACGGGGGGTCCCCAGGACTCTATGTCAGGGTCATGTCCGAGACTAGCGGACGGCCCCCAAGGGCCGGACCCTGGGGGTTTCTGGATAGATCTTTCGAGGACCCCCGGTCCGGCGTCGACCCCAAGTCGTCGACCGAGAACGCGACTCGATTAGGGTCTGAACTGAGAGAGGGTCCGGTGGCCCGTCGGGACACCCAGGACTCTTTGACGTGGGGCGGGGGACGGGGGACGGGGGTCGGGTCAACTGTAGAGACCAACCAGGGTAAAGGTCCTCAGAAGTCTTCCGATCCTTTCCGAGGGTACACGGAACCTCTTGGAGTATCGTTTTACCATCGTCGGTGGTGCCTTAGGCATGGTGCCTCGTCCAGGACAAGATTTCTGCAGTATGGATAATTGAGTAGTCTAGGAGTGTCGCTACGACTCCTCTGTGGCAATAGTAGGATCAAACCAATGTCATAGACACCGAAACTGGAACAGAACAAGGTCTTAGACATGAAGGTTATGAGTCACCGGTGTAACGGGGAGTCTCCCAGGTTCTTGGGTCCGACACCAAATCAACGTAGAGAAACAAAATATTTCCTTCCTTGTTTCCGGGTCTCTCCTTTACCTGAACGATTTCCAGTGTGTCGCTCACCTGTCTTCCCCAAGGGAGACGGGGGTTGTCGACGTACCAACCGTCCAATGTAGGAGAGGTTCAGAGTAAGAACTTGGGTCCGTCCGTTCCCTCTCTAACGGAATCTTAGGTCGTCCCACCTTAGAAACACCCCACACCCCCTGACGTCAACTTATCTGTACCCACCCCCAAAACCCCGTGGGACCTGCACCCGAAACATCATTCAGTACCTCAACGAGTAAAAACAAGGTCCGTAGAAGGACTTACACACAATATAAAGTTTTACAAGTGTCGTAGGTGGAGTGTCCCCAGTAATCCTCGGACTCACTCTTTACGAATATTTCGTGGCTTGTCACGGACCCTACCCTCTTCGCGAGTCACTGAATACTAATACCAGTAAAGTGTGACCGTCTTCCTCAAGGGCGACCCCTATCCTCGATCCCCAGGGGTCCCCTGTACCGTCGTCTCCTCCCGTACCCAAGTTTCGGACGCCTTACAGGAGAGTCGGGACTCTTCCGTCAGTGCCGGGCAAGGGACCGTCTCTGCGATCCCGAGGGTCTCTCCTAATGGTGGGACCCACAGACCCACCGGCTATCACCCTCTCCCCCATGACCCTCCCCTCCCGTGTCGTAGGGCCGAGGGTGACTGGTCCCGCGTCTGTCGTCGGGGGAAGGCGAGACTAGTCGGGGTCGGAGTGTTACTTTTGTCGGGAAGGGTCGGGGCGTCCCGACGCCTTTGGGTCGGATTAACCTAGGTCCTGGGAGCCCTCGGATCAAGGAGTGTCCTTCAAGGGTCCTCGTTCAAAGACTCCGACCGGACCCAGAACCCCTACCCCACCCCACGTCGTCGACCCTGAGCCCTGAGACCCGACACATCTCATCCCCGTATACCTCCCGTCTCCCCAGCACCCTTATCCCAGAGTTCCACGACCCTTCTGTCCTTTGAAGTCGAAGAGAGAGGATCTGGTTGAGGAACAGGTACGTCCGGTAGGAGGACCGGGGTACTACTGGGCAGATGACTTTTGGAACTGGTACCGGAAAGAGTCGAGTCCCTGGGGACTTGTACTAGGGTACACCGGAAAGTAGATTCGCAGATTCGGACCTTGAGACCGGGAGACACTTAACGGGACCGACGCGGAAGGGGACGCTTAAGGATGTGACCCGAGAACACCTGGGATGCTGACATCCCAGAGGTCCGAGGAAAGAGGTACCCCAAAAGGTTCGTTCTTACGACCTCACCTAACGGTGAAGGAGGAGGTCCCCTAGAAGGACTGGGTTCTAACTTGGACACGGAGGACGTAGCACGTAACCGTCCACCTAAGAAATGGTGACGCGGTGGACCCTTCGGGTGCTCTTCGGGTTTGACCCGAGTGTGGTCTGGTTGTACTACGGCACACGAAAGGACGGAGTCCCGGAAACGTGTATGTCAAGAAGGGTGGGTCGGACGGGAAGGGACCGTAGAGAGAACTGTAGAAGGGAAGGGAGGTTGTCATTCAAGGTGGCAGTACGTCAGAAACAAGTAGGGAGTCACCCTACTCGAGTAGAAGAGTCCTCGTGGGGATCGGGATCGGGTCGGGATGGGTCGTCATGGAACAACGGGGAGACCCCGCACGGACACACGACTCAGTGAAGTCAACACAAGTTGAGACACTGAGATACCCGACATCGGACGGTCCAAGGAGACAGGTACCCTAAGACGTCCGTATGTATGATCTCACCCAACAGTAAAGGGCCCTAGAAGGACTGGGTCCCTAGTTTGGACCTAGAGGACGTAACGTCCGTCTAAGAAATGGTGACTTGGTGACCCCTTCGGGGGAGAGACCCTGTCCCCTGTATAAACTCTTGTGTAACGACAGGATTCTTCGTTCGTCGAAAAGGGTACAGAAACGTAGGCACCAAAGACGGACCTTACGAGAGGGAAACGAGAGAGCGAAAGGACCGTTTGCAGGGGTAGAAACTCTGGGTACATCTGGGTGGGGGAGGAGGGTACACAAAGAAGTCACTTGTAGACAGCTCGTCGATCCCACTTGATCCGTGAACTCGTGGATGACACGCAGACCACGTTCCGAGACCCCAACACCGTCCGAGAGTTGGGACACAAGTTCCCATCGTCGCCACCTCTCGTCCTACGAATCTCGGTTCTATGTCTCCGTCCCCTCCCCTTCACATTTCCCGGTACCCCACACACATTGTCCTCTCCCAGTCTCTCATTGGAAGTCGACTCTGGACTTCCTTCTCGCAATCACCCGACACGACGACTCAGGGTCATATCCCAACAGGTCCTCCAACGAGTCGGTTCTTGGTCTGGGTTCGGGACTAGAACCCTTCGGGTGTCGGTGGATCCCCGAGCCCGTCTATTCAGTGGTCCGTCAACTTCCCATCACCCTAGTCACGAAACCAACGTCACTTCCTCCTCGGATCCTGTGACGTTCTCGAGTCCCCTCTCCGACGTTTATCTCGGATCCTACCCCCACCACTAGTCCTTCCAAAGGAGATCCGCCACTGTGGAGTGAATTGAGAACTACCAACTACCCATAGACTGTTCCAAGGGCGACCCACTACCGGGGGTGTACCTTCCCGTCTCGGACACGTTTCCGTGCCACCGTGCTCTCGTCAAACAAAACCCTTGGACTCTCACCACATCACTCCGACCTCCCTCCCTACGACAACCCTACATAGACAGGCCTACGTACACTGGTCGTTCCGGAGGAATTGTTTCCGGAGACCCGGTGGGACCTCTCAAACTTGACACAAGGGTTTCAATACCGTTGGGTTATTCCTAAAATGTGTCCTCTCACTCACTCTTTCACCTGTCCGAAAGGAAACAGACTGAAACCGAGGGTTTCAGGGGCCTATCCTTTCCCCTTAGGGAAAGACTGACGTGAGGACCGAACCCAGACCCTACCCCGAGCTCCCGACAACACCCTGAAACTTGTTCGAGGACCGGGAGAGACTCAAGTCCAGAGGACCCATTTGGACGTCCCGGACTCCGGTCTCAGGACTACCCCGGTATCCGCCCCCGACCCCACAGAACGAACCGGTTTCGACCGACTTGACAATCACAATAATTTTTATAAGGAATTTTTCAGTACATCGGTGTGACGTCTTTTCAGTTCTTATCTCTTTACTTCATTTGGGTTTGGATGGGGTAAAGACAGGGGTGGGGTTCGGGCTTTGTGTGGTTACGATCATAAAACCAGAAAAGAAGGTCGTGGACCAAAAATATATCTACCGTAACGAGATAGATATGTTTATTAAATTTTGAGAGGGGGGTGGGGGTAATAACAACATAGTGCTCACAAAAGATTTACTGACGTCCCACCAAAATTAGGAAAGATTACCTAGATCACAGTCCCACCTCTCGTACTCGAAGCCTCAAAGACTCAAGTTTAGTGGGTGTGTGACGTATTGAAGCCCGTTCAATGGATTAAAGAGACACGGAGTCTAGAAACACTCCAACTATACTTACATTTTACTCAGTAATGTTACGGTCATTTGTAACCGGTAATAGTTACTGATGTCTGACACAGTGACACATTGTACTAAATGTCTCGGTAGGGGGACAAATTTTAAAACCGACGAGGTCCAAAAACGATGACACTTTTGTTTGTTTGTTTTTTGGTGACTTCGTTTGTCGAAACACGTATTTTGAACCAGATATAAACCCCATAAAAGACCCCTGTCTACTGGTTCTTATCCTAGCGATCTGGTCCTTCAAACTTGCAAAAATATCTCGAGGACTGTGTAATAACGGTCTAACAAAAGTCTTTACTGAAGATTAAATGTGAGGGTCTTTATTACGTCCTCTCACGGTTAAAGTGGTATGGGAGTGGTCGTGACTCGTAATGGTACAAGAATAACGAAAAACGATAAAATTGTACACTTCGAGTAAATTAAAAGCGACGATCCCTTCGTCTTGGTAAAGATACAAATAATCGACAATTATTGAAAAAACCCAGACGATCAGATGTCGTGTGTTAGAGAAGAATCTAGTTAATCCTTCTATCCCGAATTCTATGTCCTTTATCCCTTCTCATATTGTGTCCCCTGTTGTATCACGGTCTCACCCACCGCCCCTGAGTCTCCTCCCCCTCCCCTGAAAGGAGACCCGGTACTGTGAAAGTCAAGGGAGACGAATCTGATAAGTAAGAAAGTTTGTAAATAGTCCATGAAAAACCGAATTTCCATTTACTGAGTCGGAGATAACACGGGACTGTCTCTCGTACAGGTTGACGTCTCTACCTACTCTTTTGTCTGTCTTCTACCTTACCGTTCACAGACTACTACCTTTACGTTCCGTGTCTCCCTTGTCTCTTCTCCCCGCGGGTTGTATCGGAGCGTCAGGGCCTTCCGAAGGTCCTCCTTCACCGGAAATTTGACCCCGGATTCCTTAATCAAAATCAATTGGTCACTTTACCCCCTTACGTCTCTCAAGGTCCCTCTCCACTCCTTCACTCTTCCCTTCACCTCGTAACCCCTTCAGGAGCCAGACCGACAAGTCTCGCCTTCCACCTTTCTCGGTCACTCCGGTTTCACCAGTCGTCTCCGGTCAGTGCCTTCCGGAGTCCTTAGGTCTGGACCAGACCTTCCTTGCTCCCTCGGTAATTTATAAGAGTGCTCCCCTTACAACACTAGACTAAACATAAAATCTTTATCGTCTCCCTGACGTTATCCTCTTGTCTTACCCTCCGCACGCATCTCCACTCCCAGGGAGTCTCCTCCGAGAACCTTATCGACTCCGGTCTCGTCTTCCCCCGGTCCTGGTCCCGTTCCTTCCACCATCTTTATGAGGACCTACCTAGGACCGGTTGTGGACGGTCCTGGGTGGGGCAGGACACACGGACCTCCTACCCCGGACACACCCTAAGTCGTACACTGATAGTCGACTCGCGGGTGGTGGTGACTGGGACTAGGACGGACGAGGGGCGACGGAGGTCTGGGAACATACAACGAGGTGGGGAGGGGGGCCAATGGTTGGTGAAAGAAAGAGAGGAAAAAATTTCTTATTTAAATAACAAAAGTAATATTTTCGTTGTTGTAACGTCTCATAAACCTTTAGTCTCTTTGTTTCTGTTTTTTTGGTCCAATCAAGGTCGGCGGAGGGGGTCGTGACGGTCGGAGGGAGACCCGCACCAAGGGGCGTCGAACGAAAAAGACTGCGTCCAAAAATAAAAACGGAGAAACATTAGTATCATAGACCTGTCAAAACCCAGGACGAGAGAGGGTAAACGAACAACCCTCGATCAAGGGACCACCGGTACCCCAGACCCGTTTAGAGTAAAAAATTGCATAGACCCGACCGGGTCCCTACCCTACCCATCCTGTTTTCAACGAATTTATATGGGAGACAAGACGTCACCCGTTTCGATTAGTGGAAGGGGAACCCGACGGGGAAAAAGAAACGTTGACAAACACATCCGGACTTGGAGGGGTCCACCCTCCCGGACCGTGGTCCACATTGGGAAGGAGTCACGGGGACGGGGATCAAGGGGAAACACCTCGAACGATCCGACGGGAGTCCCCGGTGAGAGGACCCTTTCGCACTACCTGACTGAACCAAACGGTAGGTACGAGTCGAGACACTGGAGTCCGTTCAATGAATTGGAGAGACCTGGAGTCAAAAGAGTATGTTTGTTACCCAGATAACGTTGTCACTTTATTACCGATATTTTACGGGACTGTGGAAAGAACGGGATGACATTCTCAAGTCCTTTTCTACCAACTATAACATGAAAGAGTAAGACGTTTCTCAAAGACTCTGGTGGAACCTGGTCTACGACCTTACCGTCTTCCCTTGACTCGAGATGGACACATGTCTCGAGTCAGACCACCCCTCCAGTGGGTCCCTTTGTACTGACGCGGTCTTACACTAGTGGGGACGTGAGGACGTCTAGACCCACCGCAGGATGGAGGTAGTGAACGATCGACACACTGAAACCCGTCTAACCAGCTGGAGAGACTCGACGTCAAAGGAGAAGACAATCCGCGTATAGAGTGCCACTGCACTACGCACGTTGTATGAGTCGTGTCACGGACCGTGAATCATCCACAACTTTAGTTATCATCGACGGTAAAAATAATAATGACAATAACAATAAGGGTATATGTTCCACGACAACCCTTGTGTCTCCTCACTGACTGACCCCCAAGTCCCTTTCGAGGCATCTTCTCCCTTGTGAACTCGACCCAGAACTTCCTACTCATCTTCAAGTGGTTCACCCTTTCCTGTGAGATCCATTCCTCGGACACTAAGGTCCAACTTTGGACAGTTACTCCCCAAACAAGAAACCCACTGATTCCGTAGCACAAGTAGGGTTGAGGGGACTCACGGGGAGTGGCGGAGGGAGACCCAGACGAACCCCCGAAACACGAGGGTGGGAGGACAGTATCGTAGGTGGACACTGAGACAGGACCTCCAACACCCCAGGGCGAGTGCCCTCAACGGCACAGGGGTAGACAACTACAAACCCTAGTGTCTAGACACAGACAGTCTCAAACCACGACAGACAGACGTACAAGGACACTGAGACAGACAGACACAACCATAGGTCCCCTGGAGGGTCCGGTGTGGCACCACGACCCCCCGTTGGACGTACGAAGGAACCAGAGGTCGAGATTTTTTATCGGTCCGGAAGAACCAGTAAGAGGAGGGACCGGGTCCCATCGAGGACGGAGAGTGGAGGCAAGATAAGGGACCCCTGGAAGTTGGCCAAGGGAGGGTGACGACGGAGAGGATCGAAGAGGTCAGGGTGGATGCGAGTCGTCCGTCTCCCCGGAAAGATTTGGTGTCTAAGACAGGGTAATGGGTGGAAGAAGTTCAGATCTGGGGTCCGGAGTTTAAGTCCTTGACGGAAAGATCCAGATCGACACCGGTTACCGAGGTCGGAGTACAGGACAGAGTGCAGGTGTGACTAGTGAAATCGATGGGAGGGTGTGGTACGACAAAGAGTGGAACCTGAAAACAATTCTGACGACGAAGGTGGTCGTTACAAGGGGTGAGGAAGAAACGGACCGATTGAAGGTGAGTAGGAAATTCTGGGTTTCGTGTATAGTGGAGACGACCCTTCAGGAGAGACTAGAAAAGAAACGTAGGACTCGAGACCCGACGAGTAGGGACTGAACCCCCCATTCTTGTTCACTGAACGGGTTCTAGTGTGTCGATCACAAAACCTCGGTTCTAAACTTGGACCCACGGGACCCGAGGTTGATTCCGTCCAACAAGGTACCAGGTCCACTCCCCTGTCATCGATCCTGAACACTTCTCCTATGTCACCTAGACTCTCTCAAACCTTTATCTTAGGACCCCTGCACCGACCACCACCCAGACTCGACCCTTCCCCCTCCAGTCCCAGGCACCGTCCTCGTGGACCCGTCCAACCCTACGGGATGAGTCTCCCCTACGGATCTCCCAATGCATAGGGTCCCCTTCCGGTTCTGGTTTGACTTGTCGGGTACTCTCCAGTCCCTCTATTGACCTTTCACCAGGACCTCGAGATCCCCCGTCGGTCCAGATCCCCACCTCTGGACCCCTAAAAGACCATAAACTTCAGGACCTCACCTACCTGGTAGGTCCCTGACCCCGGCCACCTTCCTCCTCCGAGGGCGAGTGGGACTCTTCGGATCCGACACCTCCACGTTCGACCCTTTCTCTCACTCTTCTACACCTTGGGTCCCGAGTATTGTGACTAGAGGTTCCCAGTCCCACCGGCCCTCCGGTACTTCCTATCCTGACCCTCCACCGGGTAACCGAAACTGGTGTACCTCCAGGGACCACCGTACACCGTCCAGAGTATCCGGTTTTAAGAAAAAAAAAGTGTCTTCTTTTTATTCACAGACGAAGGAGGTGAACCGAGCCCCGGGGGTCTCCTGTCCCGAGAAGAGAAACGGAAACTAAGGGTCGTGGTCAGGGGTCAAACCGGGTCTCCTACATAGGTCTCGGTTCCCTACCCACCTACCCGTCCGTCCACCGAGATGTTCTACAAAGTAACTGGGTAGACTGAAAAAAGTGGAAAAACTCGTTCTTTTTATTTTACTGTGGAACGAGCGGGATGACGTTCCTAGTCCCGACACATAGAACCCCGGGTGGTGGGGCTCAGAACCGAGGAAGACCTCGAGACTTCGGGTCAGACATACAGGACGGGTTAACGGTCGTACAGAGGAGACGGGCAGACCGGACCTGTGAGTCGGAGGAGACGGGGGCCAAGAAGACAGGGGGCCACGACAGGAGTCCGAGGAGGGCGACTGGAACCAGGAGACTCGATGGACCGACGGGGTGGGTCGTGTGAGGGACTACGGAGGAGTGTCGGTCGTAAGGAAGGGTTGGCGATCGAGTCGGAAGTCCTACGACGACCGACCGGAGACAGAGAGGGGTGAAGTGGTGAGAGGTCGAGAGAAACCACAATCACCCATCGACGAGTGACAGGGTTTGGACGAGGTACAGACGAGTTTGACAACGGAGGTGGACCTACGGGAAGACGGAACATGTGGACAGGATTCGTCTATAGATCGGTGAAGAGAGGACGAATTTTAGAGAGAGTTGTGTCCAGACGCACCGAATCGAACCGGGGCCGGTGGAAGGGTGGGACAGAACGTCCAGGATCCTGACGTGTCTACGTGTGAGTGGAGCTTCCAAACAACTCCCCGAGTACACTCTACAAGAACTACGTGCAGATCGTTACTCGGCCCGGGGAGTTATTCCCGAGTCTTTTAGGTGGGGAGGGGGACGGGCGGAAGTGATTGTGTCCATCTACATGTGGTCCTAGACCTCGTGACTGGGTCAGTACCTCAAGGAATTCGGGTCGGACTCTTCCTGTGTCTCCTCACTCGCGACACACCTAGTCTAAGGTACTGGGTCCCGTCTGGGACGAGGGACAGGTCCCAATCCCCACCAAGGGAGGGACTAGTCCGTAGACTATTCACCGTCTCTCCTACGAGATAGGGTCGATACCCTGGGGGATGGAGGGACTGGTCACTCCCCGAAACCCTTCGGACCTGAACCACAACTTGAGTTCTCCTCCTCTCCTGTCGAGGGGACCTGGTCAGGTTCCTTGCCAACCCATGTCACCCGTCTCGCGACCCGGTCCCGTCCTTTCTCCGTATCCCCGGACACAGTTAGGGTAAAATGTCTACTCTTTTTACCTCCAAGTCTAACGGCTACGGGTTGTGACGTCCCGTCACGAAGGAAGACAAAGGGGTAGACACACCGGTCCTCGTTCACGAAGGGACCACCACCGGATCGAAGGAGGAGACGCTTTACCCCCACGTCTAGAAGGGTCGAAGGATCCCGAGACCACTCTTACGACGACCTATGTCTCCCGCAACATGTGGCAGTTGTCACCACCTATTAACACACCCTAACGGAAATTTTACTCAGACTAATAAATAAGGAAGTAAATAAGTAAGATAGGGCGTTGAGTGTAACAACTAGTGGAAACCCGGATCCGTGACTACTACGGTTCAACTTACTCTGTCCACAGAAGTTACGGGTCAGGAGAGACTCCGTCGAGGGGTCGAGGGGAAAGGGAGTCGGGACCTCGGAGGGATGGGACCGAGATGTCGAGTCTACTGACGTGTAAAAGGGGGCACCTGTTGTCGTCCCCTCCCTGTCCAGACTCTGAAGACTTACCTTCCGATCACCCACGGTACGGTAGGATTGTGTCCTGGACAGGTGTCAGGATCAGTCCTACGAAACAGGAAGGAGGCTTGTCGACCTCCCTGACTGCTCGACCTTAAACCCTCAGACCGTCTAGTCTCACCCCTAGAGTCGAGTGACGAATGAACGACACACTGGAACTGGTTCAGTGAGATGGAGAAACTTGAAGTCAACATTTCACCCCTACTCCTCACATGGACGGAAAATCACAGTCACACGGACCGTGTTCCACCCATGAATCATTTACCGTCGGAGGAGTGACCAAAATGACACAACTCCCTGGACCTCGTCAGTCCCTCTTGAGGTCCGTCCTTCACGACCATAACCCAACACTCCCTACCCGACCCAACCTACCCACCTTTCTTCCCGTCGAACCACAAACACGCACCACCTTTGTCCTTCCGAAAATCTCGACGGACCGGTGGGTTCTCCTCCCGTGAGACTAAGGGTCGACCGGTCTGAGTCTGGGTTAGGCTGGGGGTCCGACCCTCACTCTCCGTTCTGAAAATATGTGTCCATAACTCAGTATACGTACACCTATAAACAAGGTGGTTCCTGATCCCAAACGTTTTGTGTAAGGGGTCTCCTTCGTTGAACTCGTTTAGACTACAGATCAGAACTGAGAACCGTGGGATCGGGACACCAGAACCTGTCCAGAGAAGGGGAGAGAGGTTCGGAGTCAAAGAAGTGGTTTTTCACCCTATTATCGAGGACACTGATGAGGAGTTCATTTCTAGTGTTCGTTATTAAATATATTTGCTAGAAAGAATTTCGCAACTCTAATCCAACATAGGAATGTCTCCCAAAAAAAAAAGGACTTTGAGAGACGGACGTTAAGGTCATCCCGAAGAGGGCGAACATCTCGGTCCTTTTTTTCCAATTTCTGTGAAGTAAAGTCGGAACGGACAGTTTTCTTCGTCAAGGTACATTCGCTGGTTATGGTCATCCGTAAATCAAATCACGAAAGACATTCCCTGTCTATTTCTTCTCTTTAAACTATCCCTCGCTCTGAAGTACCTTATGGGGACAGGTCGTCAGAGACATGCAGTGAAGAACTGAATGACATCCCGGTGTCCTTCTGTACTTAGGAAACTTTCTGTTTCTATCGAAACTTCCGGGTGGGAAGTATCACGGGACCAACGTTTCGGGAAGAGTGACGTGTCCTTGAACGGTCTCCACTCCCGGTGGTCTGTTTAACAGGGTAGGAAGATGACTTCCCAGGGTTCGGAGTCCGGAGAAGTAAGGGGAGAATTCATGTCACAAGACTGTGTAGGAATATTCGTGTTACAACATGGACCGGTACAAACAAAGAACTCTTGAAAGGTCTCCATGTCAAGGGACCCAGTTTTTTATGACATTAGTAAACTCAGGGGTATTTAGTAGGACGGTTTAACGGGAAGTGTGTGTCTCCGACATTGGACCACTGGGTTCAACGGCCGACACAAGACACCCAGTCTTCCCGTCCCTAGTCCCTCCCCGTCAACGGAGACGAGACGCCGGTAACTGTTCCAACGGGGTCCTGAGGAGTCAAACAGGGACCCGTCGTCTGAACACACAGATTAGGTACCCCAACCGAGACGTCGGATCTCAGACACCCCCCCATCCCTAATCAGGTGACCGTAGTCCCACTAAACCCTCCCCACTCGACCCCCGACGAGACAAATCCTATCCTGGAAAGAGAGACCCCGGGTGACACCCTTTGCGACTTAAGGTCTCGAAGTCGGACCTCCACACCAAGAGACCCAGACCCCCTACAGGACGAGACGACACCCCACTCCCTGGGTGCCCCCGTCCCTAGGGTCTGTGACCGGGGCTGAACTCGCCCGTATCGACTACCCTCGAGTGGGAACCGGCTACCCCTCCCGGGAGAAGGGACACTGTCAGCGAGAGAGGGGCGTCCTACCGGCTCGGAGCTAAATTGTTGGGGATGAAGACCGGGGGAGGAGGGTGGTACGGATCGGTCCATTCTCCTTCGCAGCGGGGAGGACGGCGGGAGGGGAAGAGCCTCGACGAACCCAAACGCGGTCCGAAATCGACGACGGACGCCCTGCTCCCCAAGTTCCCACTGGACCGCCGGGCCCCGGCCCCGGCCCATGCCGGGTTCGGGAGAGTCAGGGAGAGGCGAGGGAGGGCGTCGACCTGTTGGACCAGGACTAATTGTTCTAGTTCCTCGTCGACTACCGCCTCTTCTAGGCCGGCGGAGTGGACGGCGGATGCAGCCGGAGCAGCGTCGTCGGCGACGAGCACGGTGGCCGCGGCCGGCTCTCGTCGGTTCGCCAGTACAGCGACGGGTTCGACGTCGTCCACGGCCCGGACGTGGGCGTCCGACACGGCGTCGGGCTGCACCGCGACGTGCGCGCCGGCCGGTGGTCGTGCCAGTGTCCATGCCTCCCCGGCCCACCCGCCCCGACCACTTCTGACCCGCCCCTGATGGACCCTCCCCGCACCAGTACGGCGGGCGTCGCCCCGCCCCGTCCGTCCCGGACCCTGCCCCCACCTCGAAGGTCTGAACGCCAGGAGATAGAACAACTGGACGATATGGTTCGGTCGGTCTCACCCGGCTCCAACCCAACGAACGGGCAGTTCCTTCGGTTCAGTCCTTAAAGTTCCTTCGGTTAAGGTCGCTTAAAGACCTTAGGTCTCCTCTTGGGATTGGTCTGAACACGCCCCCTAACTTCCCACTCCCTTCTGAAGGAACCCACCCAGGGGTACGCTCCTTCTCAACCACCAACTGATCCCCTTTGTCTCGTCGTGCACGTTTCACTCCTACACACAGATTTCGTTCTCGTCCTGTCGCAGGTCCACCCCTTCTGGTTTCCCACTACTTTGAGTAGTGGTAGTGCACCGTCGATTGAGGTTCACTCGTAAACGCAAGTAGTCACAAGTGAGGGTCGGGCAAGCCACTCCACCGACGGAAAATATCCGACTTCATGTTTTTTGTCGTCGAAGGACACCAAGTGGGATTGCAGAGGTAAGTCGTCTACTCGCTTGACGCCGGGTCAAAGTGTCGGTCATTTGCCGGCTCTGTCCGTCACACCAAGGTCTCGGGTCCGCACTTGGGACGGCGAGACGGCCCCGAGACGACTCCGTGGTCTAACACTTCCTGGGGCACCCGGTGAACCCGTCAAACCTAAAAATGGAAGTCCGTCACCCTCGGGCACCTTCATCCACTCCAATCTCTCGACCCAGAGACCGACACTCCACCTCTGAACCGAACCACCCTCTGACCGTACCTCCGTCCCTCTCGACGTCCTCACCCACCACCGGACCCGGTCCGTCGCCGTCTCTCCTACCTCTCTTCCCTTTTCTTGACTCCCTACGACTCCTCCTTCTCGGGTGTCCCGACCCACGACCCGACCTACTTCCTCACTCCTCACCCTCCTACCCGTGGTCCCTGTGGGTCCGTAACGGTCACTCTACCTTAGTATCCTCCTCGCCCCATCCCCTGACTGACACTCGGGTCAGGACGTATCTAACTCCGACACCCGACCCTTCTGTAGGATCCGTTATAATACCCCGACCCGACGGACCACGGGTGGAGTCGGACGACCTGTCTGAAAAGGGTCACCGGTGACATTGACCCGGTAACAAGGAGGAACCCGACCGGGGACGGTGGTCGGTCTACGCAGAGGGCGGAGGGAGAGTCTCTATGAGTTCTTAGAACCCCGGGGTACTCGGAGGGATAGGTCCGGAGGAGGTCGGTGGGAGACGTGTAAGGAAGGAATAATACTGGAATAATTTAAATAAAAAAGTAATATTTTCATTATAATTTTTTCATTATATTCGTATAATTCCCTTTAAACCTTTTTTTTCTCTTTGACTCTTTTTTTTTTAGTGAGTATTAGGGGTCGAACATTGGGTCGTCGAATCTCTCGGAAATCAGGTAAAGGAAGAAAAAGGTAGCAAAAACAAACAAAAAATTACACGTCCCCCACACAAAACGACTCAAACACCATTCCGATATGGGTACGGAAATTGAAAGAAGAGGATGAGTTGTAAAATAGTATTTGTTTAAGTCACGTAAAAATAATATTTCCATTAAGTATCAGTAATATCTTTTATATCTTTAACGTCTGTTCGACTTTCCTTTTTTTAATTGGGAATAGGATGATAACAATCGTAAAAGTATACAAAAGAGACATAAATAAAATAAAATAGGAAATTAGTGTCTACATTTTTTACCTACTTAAGTGGTCCATTTTCTAAGTTTATTATACCTTCGTCTATTGCATACTTTTAGAGGAAAATGGTTGTTTAAGAAACGGGAGGGATCTCTCTTCGTGTCAAATGTGGGTCAAAGCAAACCACACAGAGAAAAGCCTAGATAGGGACACGAAAGTGTGTGCGTGTGCAACAGACACACACGCATACGGCAACCCTACACCCATAAAAAACTCAGCCCCCCAAGCACGACACATACTAGCCGAGAGGGTGGACTCTCGTGTCAAACCGGAAGAAAGGGGCAGTGAGCACAGACACAACAGAAGCACCAAAGGGACAAGAAGTAGAACACCACTTGGCGTAGAGAGATGTGTCAGGGAGGACTCATATTCGTTTGACACAGGTCGAAGCAGACTAGTAGCAAATCAAACCTTCCAGGTTCATGTGTCTAGAAACAGGAATACACGTTTATCTATAGAGAAATACCCGTTAAAGATCTTAATCTTAACGAAACAGTTTTCAATATGTGTAAACTTCAAAGTGACCGACAACCATTTCGTGGGAATTAATAATTCCAACTATCCGAATGTGAGGGTCGTACATACTGTGTGTAGTTTATGGACACAGTCGAGGCCTATACTAGAAAAGGTCACGTGTTCAAAACCCAAGAAAAAAAAAAATTTCACATCAAAATTGACATACTATCTATAAAAGTAAAAAACCACATGAAAAGAACTACAATATGTACAAAGATCAGGGAAACAAAAATTTTCTTATTGACAATTATGTCTTGAATTTTTTTTCTTTTCTTTTTCAAGTAACAGTTTCTTAGTCTTTCAATTCGGTTTTTTTGACAAAATTTTAATGGCGTCAAGGTGGTAGGTATAGTGTGCAACCACATAGAGGTAGAGGATGAATTGAAAAAGACACGGAATTTAAAAAAAAAATTTTAAAATGGTTGTCAGAGGAAAAATAGCCCGTCAACTACAAGTCATCTCTTTTAATTAGTGTTAAATAACTTTGGAAGGGATCATAACGTATAAAGTCAACGGAGACTAAAAACGACAATATTTACTGCATCATCACTTGTAGAAACACGAAGTCTCAAAAAACGAACAGACAAGAAACAGCCCGACTAAAGGTTTCACGGGGACAATATCTATTAGTCTGAGTACATCAGAAGTCTACCCGAAGGGACCACCGAGTCACCATTTCTTAGGTGAACGGTTACGTCCTCTGCCTTAAGGTAGAGACCCACCCTTTCTAGGGGACCTCTTCTTTTACTGTTGGGTGAGGTCATACAAACGGACCCTTTAGGGTACCTGTCTCCTCGGACCGCCCGATATCTAGTGCCCCAACGTTTTCTCAGTCCGTGTCGAATCACTGATTTGTTGTTGTCAGGAATCCATCGATTTCTTAGAATGCGCCGAGAGTAAATAACTGGGGACTCATTTTGAGACGTTTCCCTTCCCCTCCGAGTCTTTCCGACCGCTGGAGAGTCTCTGTGTGTCGACCCACCGCCCCCGACTGGACCGGAGACCGACGGGGAGTGGGGACAGGGGTGGGGGCACAGAAGTGTCCAGACCCTTAGAGGAGGGCCTGGGGCCGACACTCGTGCAGCCTCAGCTCGCGCCCGTGCCCATGGTCGTCGGGCAGGTGTGGGTGGTGGTGGTCGGTCTCGGCGGAGTAGCGGAGCAGGGGGTGGGAGTAGAGTCCCTAGTGGTCGGGGGGGGAGGACCTGAGGTAGTTCTGTTAGGTCCCGGTACCGGACGAACCGGGGGGGTTCAGGCTCGCGCCGGCCTTTTTCTAGTTCCGCCTCTTGGGTCCCCCCGGCGGACAGGAGCATCAGGGGATGGGGTAGGACCGGAGCCCTCTCTGACGGTTCCTCCCGTTCTGTATGTCCACCCCCAGAACCACCCTCCCCAGGTCGCCCGAACCCTGTCTTCGACCACGGAGTCCCGACGGAGGCCTCGGATCGTCACCCCCTAACGTTTCTCCCCCGGGTCCCCGACCTTCCACCTCCTACACCAGATCTCCCCACCCCAGAGGACTGTGGAGGGTGGGTTTTAGGGTGTCGGACCCTAAAACTATCAGATAAAGGAAGAGACAAGTTCGTTATAACAGTTGGGAGTTACAATCTTAGTGGACCTCTCGAAAAGTCTTTACGGTCACGGTCCCGCCATGGAGGTCTTTAAGACTAAATTGAACAGCTCCCCTCCGTATACCTCCCGGACCCTACTCGGTAAAGTCTTTCGAGGGGTCTACTAATATTTCACAGATGTCGGTCCCGTCTCTTGAGTGGCTCACAACCTCGGGGAGAGGGTCTCGGTGCCGGGTCGTCCGTCCGGAAGGCCCACTCCACCTTCGGACGAAGGGTCGGACCACAGTCACCCGGAGCCCCCCTCCTACAGGTCCGACCCCCGGACGGACATCGGGGGGTGGGGCCTGGGAGGAGGGTTTCGAGACCGGGACCACGTCCCAGAGACTGAGTCTCCCGGAGGGGAGTCGAGAGGTCCGTACCCAGCCTCCCTAGAAGGGTCCCACTTCGACGGAGAACGGGCGTCCACATTCCATACGGGCGACTGGAAGAAGTGGTTCAGGCTCTACGTCTAGGTGAGGTTCAGCGTGTGTCTCCGGTTCGGGGTGTTCACGGGCGTGACGAGGTTCAGGAAACGGTTACGGAGGATGGACCGGGTCGTGGACGCGTAGGTGGATCCGCAGTTCGGGATGGTGACGAGGATGACACTGTTCAGGAAGGCTGTCGAGAGGGTGGAGGTTGTCGTGTGGTCCACTCACCGGTCGGACCCCGACGGGGCGACGTCGAACGAAGTCGAGCCGGGAAGAGATCCACGGAAGGGGTCTGAGGAAACGAACCGCATGTTCCGGAAGACACTATGTCGGAGAAACCACGAGGGACTGGAGTCGAGAGTGACGAACGGGAAGGGTGGTAAACAGCAGACATCCAGAAGCGTACACAATACAGGAAATGGACTGTGTGGTAGGGGGAGGAAAGGGAACAAAAAGACCGGGAGAGAACAGGTAGAGAGTCATTTTGGAGGAGGTCCTTCGGGAGGGACCGGGGGACACGATCAAGGTATCGGGAACCCGAAGGGGTAGGTTCGTCACCATCTGACAGAAGCTGAACGGACCAATAAATGGGTGGTGGGGGTTATATGACCCCTAAGAGCTTCCACTCCCGGGTCAGAGGAGGTAAAGGTGTGGGGGTCACCCACCGTGTATTATTCGTGACTTCGTAAATAAATTATAAACACCTTATTTATCTTGACTGAAAAGGTCCCGTACACTAAGTAGGGAAATTGCTTATAAATGTGTCGGGGGCGGTGCTCGTCCCTACGGGGAGCCACGACCCTTATGTCGTCACCTGTTTTGTCTCTGTCTCAGGACGGGAGAATCCCACATGTCAGATCAACTTACACGCTTTCCCTCTAAGTCTCTATCTGTACGAAATTCCCTTTTTTCAAAAACGTCCCCTTATGTCCGTAGTCTGACCGAGCGGTTTATTTTTGTGGTATCATAAATTTCTTTATTTGATTTCCAATGGTTTAATATCAAGTAGAGAAGTCTCCCTTTCTTCGGGTCGTCAAAAGAGCGTACTACCAAGAACACAGATATTCGTGCCGACAGACGGTTATAGTCGTAACGCTTTCAGTCCTATTTTATCAAAGACGACGCCTTAAACATTGAGTGTCTTTCACGAGTCCCCAACGACAGAAAACCCGCGATTCTGATCTGTCTCCCTGGACTCCAAACCAAAACAACAACATTAAATAGGTAAAGACAGGTAACAGAAACATACGAAACAGGGTCCCACGTTCTACAATATAGACAAAGAGACTGAAACTCCGCACTACTCATCCAAACTACCATTCCTTGTTTATTGTCCTACTGGAGTTCTACCGTAGTCAGACGAAAAGAGTAGGGGTACGGAGGATTCCGTACCTAAACTGGTGCTTCTGATCAAAGTCTTTGAAAGACTAAAACAGTACTAAAATGAAAAACTTCAAACCGATCGAAATACCTATACGTGCGTACGGTTCAGCGACGTCAAACTAAGAGACGTTACGATACCCGACATCGGACGGAGACAGGCACGGTACGGGAGGAGGTCTCCTAGAAGGACTGGGTCCCTAGACCTGGGACGTAGAGAATTACAGAGGACGTAACCGTCCGTCCAAGAAATAGTGACTATGGTGGACCTTTCGGGTCACTTCACGACTAGTTATTTGTTTCAGGGAGACGAACAAACCAATAATTTTCATCTCGTACACTGGGGGGTTCCAAACTCTCAATTGAAGACAGTCCTCTAAAAGATTCCGGGGTCCGATATTCAAATCAGACACATACACACTTTTCTAAAAAGAATGGTACAATAGATTAGCTTCTAGATAGATTCAAGGATGTCTTCTAATCCTTGGATCTTGGTAGTGTAAAGTGGAGAACAGTCCAACACGGGTATGTCGGACATTACCCTTTCAATGGTAGACAACCCTCTTAGGGATCAAACAGTCACAAAGACCCGACCGTCCTTACTGAAACGAGTATTGGAATTTCCGTTCCTAAGGTGTTCGGTACCTCATCTAAGTCAGGTCAAAGGACCTTCGGACCCCTCCGACATAAGGGTGAATGCTTCATGTCCGGAACAAAGAACGATAGTACGGCAGTACGGATTAATTTGCTTTAAACAGAAATTTACACTGTAAAGACCGTACCAGTACCAATGTTTAAACTAAATGGGTTAATATAGGGTAATCCTTCCTCCTGTCGAAGAATCACTTGGACAAATCTCTTTGCTTACCAAGATGCTTCCTTTTCAGAGTCATTTCCGTGAAACTCATAAAAAATCGTTAGTAAGACCCATCTAAACATCTGTGCCGGTTAATGTACAGAAAAGTTATCTTGATAGTAAAATTTTAAAGGAACTATAAAGTAGTCAAATATAGATACAATTTAAACATATCAGGGGGACGTGGGATAGGAGACGCTAAGACGTCCCGATTGACCTCGTTCCTTGGTAAATTCCTTATAAGATCAGGTCAAACAAGTTTATATCGGGGGATTTAACTTATTATCACCATCTAGTTTCCTTTCTTTTCCCCCGAAAGAGTATATAACCACTACCGAGTCAACCCTTTGTTAGACGGACGTTACGTCCACTGGACCCCAGCTGGGCACCCAGTCCTTCTAGGGGACCTCCTCCTTTACCGTTGGGTGAGGTCATGAGAACGGACCCTTTAGGGTACCTGTCTCCTCGGACCGCCCGATGTCAGGTGCCTCAGTGTTCTCAACCTATACTGAATCGTCGATAAACAATCTTCTATCTTATAAATGACGTCAATTTAGTGAAAATAGGTCGGGGTCCAGTATTAAGAACAAGGGACTAGAACCCCTCAATCAGACGAAACGTTTCAGTAGAGGAAGACCTGATTCCTGAACCTAGGACCGACAGAACCGGAGTCCGTCACATCCAGCACCACTACCCCGTAGAACCTTCGGACACGGGACCCAGAGAAGGGTTTCACATTTCTCGGTCACGTGACCGGGTCAGGAGAGGACTCCGGTACGTGAGGACTACAAAGAAAGTCTTCCGAGTTCGAGACTGGACTTCGTGTCCCGAAATGCGTGCACACTCCGTCTCTCGGTCTACACAACGATTCTGACTTACTGAGACCAGATAAATAGTATATTAGTTGTTTTAGTCTTACCTCCTCTCACCCCAGGAGACAAGTCCACACTACATATTAGTCAACAAGTCTAAGTCTCGTTTAAAAAAATTTGAAAAATGAAACATAACCCCATATCGACTAATGGTTACAACACTATCAAAGTCCATTTGTCCCTTCCCTGAGTCGGTATGTATATGTACATAGGTAAGAGGGGGTTTGAGGGGACGGTAGGTCCGAGGGTGCACTGTAACTCGTCTCACGGGACACGATATGTCATCTAGGAACAACCAATAGGTAAAATTTATATCGTCACACGTGTACAGATAGGGTTTGGGGGATTAATAGGGAAAGGGGGCAAGAAGGGTGACTGTTGGTATTTAAGTAAGAGAATTCACACTCGGAATAGGATAAAAATTCATTCAAGTAAAAAGAGGAAAGGAACATCTAAGGTGTATATTCCCTACAGTATTACTATAAAGAGGAGACACACTGAAATCAAGTGAGTCACACTGTCACAGACGTAGGTAGGTACAACGACGTCTACCGTAATAAAGTAAGAAAACTTACCGACTCATTATAAGGTACCACGTATACATGGTGTTGAAGAAATACGTAAGTAGACAGCTACCTGTAGATCCAACGAAGGTGCAGAACCGAGAACACTTGTCACGACGTCACTTGTGACCCCACGCACATAGGAAAACCTAGTACAAAAGGAGGTCTATCTACGGGTCCGCACCCTAACGTCCCAGTATACCATCGAGATACAAATCAAAAAATTCCTTGGAGGAACGATAAGAGGTAGCACCGACATGGTCGAGTGTAAGGGTGTCTCGCATAATATCCGCCGTTTCCGTGACTGAGTAGTAGTACTAGAAAATTAACTAGAGTACTTTGTCCCCGGGGGTCGGGAGTCCGGCACCTGGTTATCGTCGGGTACCGGACACTCCTTGACCCGACGTATCGTCCTCCGCTCGTCACTCGTTCGCTCGTTTCGAAGTGGACATAAATGTCAGTGAGGGGTAGCGAACGTAATGGTGGACTCGAGGTGGGGGACAGTCCAGTCACCGTCGTAATCTAAGCATGTCTTCAACCTTGAGACGACACTCGACACGGACACTCCCTAGATCAGACACACGAGGAATACCCTTAGATTACGGACTACTGGACTAAGGCGTATTACCACGCAACTTATTAATAAAGTAATATACAGTAGTATATATAATACGGGGGTATATAGTAAAATAATATCTAATACATTATTATTATCTTTAATTCACGTGTCATTTATATTACCCTAACTTAGTATGACTTTGATGGCGGGACGGGGAGACACTTTTTTAACAGAAGACGTTTTGACCAGTGACACGGTTTTTCCAACCCCTAGTGACAGTATTTCGTACACAATACTGACCGTGGTTATTCATCAATTTAGATCCTCTTTTCAGAAAAGTTTCTGTAACGAGACACCTGTGAAGAGCACGACCAGAGACATGTACTTTTATTTAACAACCCAAAAAAAAGAGGTAGAATTTTTCATGTGTTTATATATATAAATATAATGTACACTAATATATAATGTATAATATAATGATATATAATATAAATATATTTAATATACATTAATGTATATATGTGCGTATTTTAATTGAGTCCCTCTGACTCGAAGAAAAGAAAACTAAACGGTTGAAAGAGTACGATGTTTGAAGTACCGGGTGACCATGAGATCACAAACCGATTAATTATTTTACGCCTCTCATGTTTTGCACGGACGTAACCCTCGTAAACATTTCGACCCCTCGTTTAGAAACCACAACGGGTGACCGGTCGACCTTTGAGGGTTCTCGCAGACCCACACTTCCGATGGAACTATTAAATAATAAGACTTGACCCCCGGACCTAAACTCTTTCGACCGTCTCCTCCGTCCCAGCCTCGCAGTCAGACCATCCTTTATTTGGGCCCTCGTTCACTATTAATCTCAGGATCACAAAAGTCTTTATCGACAAACAAACTTTTATCATAAATTCCGGCACTGGTTTGTTTTTTAAGTGTCAGGGAACTCCCCTCTCATAAAACAGTCTTACAAGGAACAAGTCCCTAACGAGAGACAAGAACTCCCGTGTCAAGAAAAGAGGAGGAGAAAAAAAAGGGCTCACTAAACTCAAGTATCACCAACCTTTGATTTACTCGTTGTTTTCTCCCAGGATAGTTGTAAATCTCTGTTTAATAATCAGTAATGCGTCACCACATACATTAATTTGGTTACACAGGATTGGGTCACTGTTTCTCCACCCACAGGGGTCACGGGCGTTCAGGGTCTTAGGAAATCTATTTGTTTGGGTTTTTTCGGTTTGTATTCCTTCGTTGGTCTAAGGTTCAAAGAACAAAAGGTGATAAGGTGTCTCTGAGGACAAAAAACGGGGACCTAGCTCTTGGTCTGTCAGTTCCGCATATTAGTTTAGGTAGAAGGATTGTAACACGGTCGTTACTCCCCCCATTTTCTTCCAGTACAGTTTTGTCTTGGTCGAGACCCGTGCATTATTTCCGCCTCGATCTTCGTCCAACTCGGCCTGGGGGGCCCTCAACTCTCTCGACACGGACCTTCGTGCACCCCCGAGCACATCAAACTCACCGAACCGTCGAGACTCACAGAGCCACCCTGGAGGGAGACACTCTCCTTCCGTGTTCTGCTCTTTCCACTGAGCGTTTCACAAACGTCTTTAGGTCCGAAGCCTTCCCAGTCGGGACATTCAATATTTGTGGTGCACAGAAATTCCTCGTTTACTTGTCCTTAAACATCACTCAGATAAGTACCAGCTCTGTGTCGTCTACAGAACACAAAGATATCTACTCCATTGTGCAGACATCCATTGTGTCGACATCTACGGTGCTGCGTCTTTAGTCCCCATTGGAACAAAGTGCTCCCCCAATCAAATACTCCAGACTCTTCCCCGAGCTACAAAAATGGACAAGCCCATTGCAGACGCTCTGCCACTGAGACCAACACGGACAAATGAGTCCGACACCTCGCCCGAAACGGAGACAAAGGGAAGAGGACCGAAACACTACAACACATGTACACACTACGATTAACACCGTCCCAGCCAAAGAGTTCACACTACTATCACTGTAGGATCGTCGTTGACGAGGAACAGTCTCGTATGTTCCATACGGAATATGGATGAAACGTATATATGTTCCATAGGCATTTCAGGTATGTCCCATAGGTATTTCAGGAATGTGTCATACTTGGATAAAGAGTTATTCTATTACTTAGACTTTTCACGGTGCCTCTCTCTTGGTAGAGTTCCCTCCAGGTCAAAATGACATAGATAGTAACAAAATCAATGTTTTGTGTCACCCTGACTTCGGTGAGTTACATTGTACGGCAAAGAATGGACCTCCTATCTCCTATTTGCCCTTGATTACTGAAGAGCTATTAAGAAGAATTTGTATTTTATTTACGGGGGAAACAAAAAGTATTTAATAGAATTTTCTCTGTACTCACATAATTTTCGATTGCAACACTTTTACAGAATCCTTGTGGGAAAGACATTCAATGTCAGGAATTGTTAGGTATGAATTTTAAAAAAAATTTAATAAAACCCCACGTAGTTCAGAATCAACGCCGTTCACCCCAGAAAGCACCCCTCGTGTCCGCTGGAGTGAAAGTGAAAGGACGTAACCTCTTCCTTTACCGTTGCGTGAGGTCACAAGAACGGACCTCTTAGGGTCCCTGCCCCCTCGGACCACCCGACGGCAGATGGGTGGACCACCCAACGTGTCTCAACCTGTGCTGACTTCACTGAATCGTCGTCGTCGTCATGTCCGAGTCATCGACACCGTGCGCCCGAATCAACGGAGCACCCTAGAATCAAGGGTCTGGTCCCTAACTTGGACTTAGGGAACGTAACTTTCCGTCTAAGAATTGGTGACCTGGTGGCCCTTTCAGGGATGTTAGGAATAACAATAGGGGTAAAATCTCCACTCCTTTAACCTCGAGTCCCTCCGTTTCAGTGAACGGGTTCCGGTGGGGCGATTCTCCTCCGCCTCGGTCTCACGGTTCCTCGTCGGACACCGAACCACCCCCACGCACCCCCCACCCCAACCCTTCAGTCCAACGTCTTCTTCCACACCACTCCAGGTCCATCCTCTCGTTCCGCTCAGAAGACCTACGGTCCCACTCGAATCCCACCAATCACCCCACTTCCTCGTCGGGTCTCCGTGACTAAAGTCGAGACGGAGGGACGTGATGGGTACGGACCTCAGCCACCGCTCGAGGGGTGTAGTGATGTCTACGACCCTCAGCCCCGGTCACGAGGGGATCACCCTTCTACGGGATGTTTCTCTACTGAGTAAAGCCTTAGCTCCTGTACCGGGACTGAACTTAAAGTCTCCGACTTCTCGAACCCCCGGTCAATAGTCCCCTTGGCACCGAGGAACTTCGGGAAGACTCGGTCGGGTCACGACTCACGGTACGTATTACTCTCTAGTCACCGGTCTCCGTCCGAGACCCGGTTTCCTTGAGGGTGGTACTGGACCCTCCGACTACCTACACTTTTTAGGGTACTTTCGCCCTTTATGCACTACCTCCAACCCCTCCTAGTAGACCCAACCCACACCTTCCCAGGTATCGGGAAAGATCACTCTCTGCCTTTACCACAAGGGTTGATCCCCTTACCGTACTCGTTTCCGAGTCTCCGACCACCCCCCGACCCCTAAACCTAAGACAGGGTCTTTTCCCCCATTACATCCCCCACACTTCGTCCCGACACTGTTCCAGTCTAGGGTACGACGACGACACCACCTCCAGTCCTCTCCTCTCCGACTCTGACTCTCAGATCCTTCCTCCGACCCGTCGACTCCGTGCCCCCCACCTCCGGTCTCCTCGTTCTAGGCTTCGTTCCTGGACTACAGGGACCTCTTGGTAGTCAGTCAGTCAGTTGTGTGTGAATACTCTATGGGGACTCCTCATCCACCACCACTACTACACTTCGCATCATGACGACAGTGACTGACTGAAGTCCTCCTTTCTTGAGTGGAAGGATACTCCGGGTAGGACACGGTCCGGGACCCTACTACCACTTCTCTGGTTCTCGTAAGAACGAGAACTCCTCCCTCCGTCGGTCACAACCACTGATCTGTAACTGTTTCGTACACGGGTGTGTGTCTGAAGACAAGTCCCCATCCACGTCCCCGGTCCGGATCAGACCCCCCGGTCCTTTTCGAAGGGGGTAGTTCCCCGAAAATATGACTCTGGATCTCAGATCCAAGATCGGTCCACACTCGACCCCCTTCTCACACGGATCTTCTCCTCGTCAGACCTATGTTCTGCTTCCATCCTTCCCTGGACTTTACAAGTCCCACCCCACCTCTCCTCCGCCGTCCCGACCTCGGAACCCCACCCCTTCTCCATACTGGACCCGTCGTCACCCTCCGTTCCTGAAACCCCACCCGTGACACCCCAAATTTTGTTTCAGTCGGATGTAGGACCCCACGGAACCAGGGGAGACGGTGGACTGGGGATCGACTGGCTCAAGGTTTCGGGACCCCCCCTGTTCCTATCCTACTTTACCTTCCCAAGACCGTCGTCCACGTTGACCAGGTCCACTGGCAATTCCACGAGGGGAACATCTCTGCCCCACGTCGTCCGACCCCACTACAGGGGTTTGTACACTGTGGGGATTTACACGTCCATCTTATCTCCAGGAGTCTTGACGTCGGGTCGAGGTGGACCGGACAGAGGTGCGTCGGACTCTACGCCACAGGGACGGGAACCCCGAGGGACAGATAATCTCTTTTGTCTCCTCCCCCGCCAGTGCACGACTCCTACGTCGGTTCCGTGTCCCCCGCTCGTCTTCGTAGGTAGTCTGTACCAACGTCTACTCTTCACCAGGAGGACGGTCCTGTGTCCCACGTCCTCGTCTCTCCACTCCGGCTGGCGTCCACTTCCCGGAACTGACCGTGAGATCCCTTAGACCTGAGTGACAAGTATCACCCGTCAGTTCCAGTACCCGAGTGACTACCGTCCCTCACAAGGAATAAGGACGGACCAGTCGTGTCCCGGACCGGTCTCCCTGGAATCAACAAACTACTTAGACAACTACCCGTCTTGTTTAGTTCCCCAACCCCGAAAACCCTTCCTCCACCTGGTGTACCAGTCTCGACCTAAAGGGGGAGAGTAGATTACGAACAACCGTTGAATCCGTTTTCTCCAGGTGCAGATCGGACGTAAAGCAACGGGTGGACGAACCGTGTTCTAAACGCCTCGTCTACTGACTCCGGTTCGGATCCTCTCGTCCCTCCCGGCGGGTAGGGACACACACGCGGTGCGAGGACTCGGGGTCAAAACGTGATCTAGGGTCAGGGGGAGGTAGGAGTGGACCGACGACCCGTTCACGTTCGTCGTTGTCGGTAGTCTTTCGCGTCGGTAGTCGGAACTTCAGTGACGAGGGTTCAGAGGAGTCACTCCTGGGGGTAGTGGGATAAATTCTAATGTGGAGACTGTACTGGGGTGAGTAGGCGAAAGAAGAGTCTCGTGAATAATGGAAGATGTGTACGAAATGGATAAAGTACGAACGTCACCCAAACAGACAAAACAAGTGAATATACAAAACTCGTGGGTCCCACCAAGGACCGTGTGTCCACGGGCTGTATCATTAACAATTCACTTACTTATTATTATTATTACCATTCACCACTACCTCACGACTGAAACACGACTATAAACCGATTCGGGGAAACGTATAATAGATTACATTAGAAGTGTTTCGGGTCACTCCGCCTGCTGACGTAAAAATATGGGAAAAACGTCAACTCCTTTGGCTCCGAGTCACTAAACTGGTGCCAGTGGGCCGATCATTTACCACCTCGGTCCTACTCTTGTCTTTCCCCGAGTGTCCTTCCCGTGTCTCCCCGACTGGAAGTCCCGGTGGGACGGGACTTCAGAGAGTCATCGACCCCACTGGTATATCGGTGTACCCCCCCGCCCACCCGTCCTGTTTCTTTGACCCCCGGTTAACCCCTCAACAGAGGACTCTCTCCGTCCGTCCGTCCTCTCTAGGACCGTTTCGACACTTAGACAAGAAAAGTCACCCAACCAGACGTCAACTGAAAAAATCTTCTCCCCGTCTTACGTCAGTTTCGTTCGGACGGTGCTACTAACGCTCCGGACTCACCCACGACCACCTCCCGACCCAAATCATCCCGGGACACTCCTCGGACCTCCGAGACCAGTGTCTGGCCGTCACCCTTCGACCTCTTCTTTCCTGTCCCGACTAGAAACTTCAGGGTCGAGAACAGACCCCGAGTGAACCCCACCCCCCTTTCACACACCTCGACCCTCGGACCCTCCGAATCCCCGGTCTCCACACCCCGTCCGGTCGGTTCCCGAACCCCCGACCTCGACCGGACCCCCTGGACGGTCCCTGAGGTGGAATGACCCGAGGGGTAACGTCTTAGGTGTGTCCGCTGTCTGGGATGTTCACGGGTGTAGGACCGACGCTTTTCCGAAAGTGAGTCGAGAGGTTGGAGGTCCACTCACGGACGGACGGGTGAGACGGACGATCCACGTGCCGAGGGAGGTGGGAGAGGTCCCCTCGAGTCGACGGAGGACTGGGGGCGACACGAGGGGTGTCAGAGTGGTCGCGGTCGTGTTGTTCCTGTTCGGGATGTTCACAGGGTTGACGATGGCCCGGATGAGTCTGAGCCGGAGGGACGTCTAGGTGGAGAGCCGGGTGCGGTAGTTCGTGCGGTTCCGGATGACGACGTCGTACACGCCCGCACGGATGTGGAGCCACTCACGGTCCGGGGACCCTCGGAGAGGGAGTGGGGTCGGGGGAGTCGGGACATGACTACGAGGGTAAAAGGTCTACTCCTTTGACTCCGGGACCTTCTCCCATTCTAGTGTCACCTACAGTCTCGAGCCGGTAGGTGAAGGGGCAAGACAAAAACCGACGGAGTCCGATTCGAGGGGAGTCCGTCGGAAATCGGGCCCACGGTCTCCACACCAAAGGAGGTCTGTCACCACCTCCTCCCCCCGACAGTGGGACGAAGGGTCCCGGTCCCTTCCTTCACCCGGAAAAGGGGTGACCCCTTCGACGTTGGGGACAGTACCGGTGTTCCCCCGTATCACTGGACCGGGTCCTTTCCAGATTTGCCGGTCTTTCCACGGTTAGGGGACAGGAGACCACCCTTAAAGGGACTTGTTGCCGGAAAGTCTGGGTCCTCTCCCTCAGGTCCACTCAGTGAGTACACACAGGAAACCGGATTAGTCTATAAGACCAATTGTCTGGGGGTGTACAGGGTCACTAGGGGTTCGGAGTCAAACGAGTAGACATTTTACCTCCTCGGTTATCAAGAGTTGAGTATCGTGACAACTGACTCTCAGTCGCGGACTATCTGGAGTCGATTGTGTCAATCAATAGATGGGTCACAAAAGACTTGTGAACACGGTCCGTGAACCCTTAGTCCTACTTAGTTTGTCTGTATAAACAACGGGGGTCCGTCCAATCCTCAGATGACGACCTCTGTCTGCAATTTGTTCATCGGTGTGTTCACTTATACGTCACTGGCTAGTGCCACTGACGAGAGGTCGTCCGAAAGAGCTGGAGCCGGGTACAACCGCAAAAACGACCCCCACGACGGGACTCGTAATATCCCACAAATCGTTGTAGGAACCGGTGTAAGGTGAATCGTTGGCGAGAACCTTCTCCGGAGATCTGAAACGGTTTACAGGGAACCCCTCTTTAACGGAGACTAACTCTTGGAGTCGATATTTCCTTTTTTTCTTTGTATACAAAACTTTCTGTCGACGTCCTTCCTATTTTACCTCAACCCCTTCCCTCTACCAAACCCCATCCACACACTCCTTCATTGTAAATCTTCTTCCGCACCCCCTATTGACCGGTCCACTCCTCTTCTCCTCTCCTTGAAAGGTTCGTCCCCCTGTCACTTACGTTTGTGGGATCCACCTTGGGTGCGCCACACAAGGTCTTTGACTTTTTATTAATCCAGTGTGCTCCGACACCCCGGGACAATCCTTCAAACGTACAAAAGGGTCCACCTCACCCCTGGGTACCCCTCTTCCGACAGGTCCTCCCAATAAAACTTTCAAGTGAAACCAACCTCCCCCCGCGTACCTAGTGTGGAATTTCCTCCCCAGTGGTCGGAAGTCTCGGTACCAAGAATCTCCCCTAGACTTGAGACCCTCTTTCCCCGACAGTCTAGAGTGGACCGGATTCCGGAGTGGGACTTGACCCGGACTGACCCGAGGTGTCTTGTTCTTATTAATGGAAAACACTTTTTTGTAAAATCATCTAACTGAAAATTCGATGAGATTATGTATCTTCTTTGTAAACGCTTATCACTCGGGAGTGTAAAGGCGACCCCGAAGGGTCCACCAAGTCACCATTTCTCAGGACGGTTACGTCCTCTATGTCCTCTAGGCCCAAGCTAGGGACTCACCCCGTCTAGGAGACCTCCTCCTTTACCGTTAGGTGAGGTCATAAGAACGGACCCTTTAGGGTATCTGTCTCCTTGGACCGCCCGATGTCAGATACCTCAGCGTCTCAGTCTGTGCTACCTCGTACGTACGTATGACGGTAGTCTGGGGTCCTGGACCGTAGTTGGTCAGGAAGGAGTTGGTATAGGGACAAAAAACTTTATTTTGACTGTAGTATGACAAGGTAGACTTTTAAAAGTGAAACACAGAAATTTGTATGAAAAAAAAATTGAATAGGTGTTATGGAAATATTTTGGAATTTTACTAAGTGGTATCAGGAATTATAGTAGTTTATGGGTCGACCATAAGTGTAAAAGTAAACAGAGTACCTACCGTATTAAATATAAAAATAAATAAATATTTAAAATAAAAAATTAGTTCTAGGTTTATTTTAAGAATGTAACATGACCCAGTCACATCGAAAATTTGATGAGAAGGAACGGGGGTGGGGCTAGGGAAAAGAAACGTTGAAAGAAACGTTGACGGAAAAGAAACGTTGAATGAGTGACTTCTTATCAGAGGAGTAAACCTAAAACGACTAACGAAGGGAAACCCCCACAAACTATCGTGAAACAGTGGTGTAAACTCCCGAAGGAGACGGGCTACAACTCGTGTGACTCCATCCTTAAGTTCTGTACCGTCTACCTTTGGTCTCGTGGTGAACCGTCCAATCACACTCCCGGACACCCAGACGTCCACTCGGAACCCAGTGGAGTGGGTGGGTCAGAACCCACGGAGTCCAGTCTGAGTCGGCTCCGACCCCCACGAGTTTCCTACTTGGCTCGGACGGGTCAAATACGAAGATTTCAGTGGTCAGTCTAGTCCGGGGTCAAGAAGGGTTCCCTCCCCTCTCGACCCCCTACGAAGACGACCCCGAGGGTAGTGGTGGATCTTACTTTCCATCTCTGATCCCTTCGTCACCAGGGGAGTCGGGATGACGAACGATTCTCGCAATGGGAGTAGTGGTATCGATGGGACACTTCAGGAAGGAAGGGGTAGGGACGGACGTCTCTTCCTTTGACTCCGAACCTCCCCACTCTACTGAACAGGTTGCAAGGTGACAACTCTTTACCGTCTCGGTCCCAGTGGGCTCCGGACGACGAGGTGGGAGTGACCCTCGTGGCCGGTCTACCCCCGTCTAGACGAGGTGACCTGTCCTGAGGTGACGTCGGTTAACCAATTACCGGACCAGGATCTCAAGGTCCACCAGTGACGACTCCCTGCCCGGACTACGGACGGACGAGAGATCAGTCGTGTGTCACCCGAGGCTGAGACCATTTACTCGGTCGGGGGTGGTGACCGTCTTTACGTCATGGGACGCTGGTTATGGTCACGGGAAGACCGTGGGCGTTTCGACACCGACAGGTGGAGATCGGCCGAGTAGATGGGTCCTCGGGAGGTCGCCGGCGAATATCCTTGACGTCAAGGGGGACGCGGGAACGGCCGTCGAGCAAAATTCAAGACTTAGAGTGGGGGACGGGCGTCCTCTGGATGGACTACTTCGTGTACAGGTTTGTGTGCCACCACCTCGTGGACCACTCGGTAGTGAGCGGGGTCTCCTGCCTCAGGGGGTCGTAGGGCCACGCTTAAAGGGAGTAGACTCGGCTGGGCTCCGCGGCGGGGCGGGACGGGTGACCGTCTGTGTCTGGGTCCGTCGTGGCCGGGCTGAGGGAGGTCCCCGGGAGGTCCTTGTCGGCTCGAGAGAGTGCTGGAAGGACTGGAAGGTCTTTCGGACCCGACGTCTTCGGGACGGGCCAGGTCGAGGCCCCCACCGGTCCGGTTGACGTTCTAAGACCTGACAAAACCACCGTAGGTTTCTGCTAGAGTCTCGTGAAACTTGGAGAGGCGACCCAAAAGGAAAAGAAGGGGGTAGGAAGTGAACGAAGTGACAAAAAAACAAAACAAAACAAAACTAAATTCAAACAAAACCTTTTATTGTTTTTTTTTTTTTTCTATAAATAACCGGTTCTTCAACCACGACGATTCTGGCTCTTTACCTTTCTTGGCCTGTCTACCTGTGTCTCTGGGTCTCCCGTCGCACCCTGGAAGAGAACGGTGCCGGACCCCAGAACTCCCCTTCCGCGTCCGGACTCTCAGACCTGGCGTCACCCCGAGGGGCCACCCTCCCCGTCCTCCGTCGACCTCACTCGGTGAGCGGAGGGCGGCCGACGGTCGAGCTCGGAGGTCTCGACGCGGGACCCGTAGTGACTCGTCTCCCGGTACCGTCGAGGGTCCCGACGGGCCCGAAGTCCTCTGTCTACCTCTCCCCGGCCCTCCAGGCGTCCTGGTTTCCCACGTCCCAACCGACCCGACCCGCGTCCGGGTCCCTTTACCCTACCCCCGCCCGACCCATTCTGGGCCACGGGGGTGACGGGACTTCTGGTGGGGTCAGATGGAGTCACGACCGGTCCTTTGGATAGCCGATGGAGAGGGTGGTAGGGTCTGACACCCGTCGCCCCCTCCCTCACCCGGACCCCGTTCCTGGGGGAGGCGAGACGTCTTAAAGGAGGCCAACCCCGTCACGGGTTCCTCCCCAATGAACAGAAGGGACGGCACCTCCCCCTAGGGGTCGGGTCCGGGATCCGGCGAGCCGTCCCTTCCCTAGGAGCCCCTCCTCCCAGGGTCCTCGTCTGGGACGGGAGTCGGGGGTGTCTGTGTGGGGTTAGACTTTCGGTACGCACAGGCACATATATCCTTGATACATGTCTCGGGCCTCTTCGGGGGAGATGTAGGGGACCCCTTTTTTTTTTTTTTCTTTTGATCTGTCTTTGAGTAGATATATAAGACATAGACCTCAAGGCAAAACTTATAATTGACACAATAAAAATATGTGAAAAATTCGGAATTGAGCGGTAACTAAATGGTCAAATTGCAGAGGGCCCCAAAGAAAAGGGTGCCCCAAGAGGCGGGGCGGGGGTGGGGAAGCAAACTGAACGCAGACTATGAGTCATAACATCGAAAAGCAGGCGTACAATGATGGGACATTTATGCGACAATATGTATGACAATTGTGGGAAGCGAAAAAAGATACCCTGGAGGTCCGGTGGCATAAATCTTGATCAATGGAATAATTTTTTCTCTTTTGTCAGACGACCGAAGAGTCAGACGTAGCACCACCGTCCCTCCACTCCCGTCCACGGGGGGGGGGGTCACGCGAAGTCCTTGGTTCAAACGCAAGACAAATTCTTTGCCCCACCCCTCCTCTTTTTCCAGTTTATACCCCCTTCTGGGATTTCCCCCGTTCTTTGTTTCCTTAGGGTTTGGGAGACGAGAAACATAAAGAGACAACACTTCTTATTTGACATGGACGTCGGCCCACCGTCGCCACACACACGAGACACGCTCCCGCCCCGGCCCCCGTGGAAAGGTGCGAGGAGAGGGGAGGGGGCGCGGGGGGAGGTCTTGACCCTTCCTTCCCTTTACCGGAAAGAGCACGGGTAGTGAACGTCGGTTCTTGGTGCTCCCGAGGCTCCTCACGTCAGGAGCTACCACTGAGTTCCAACTCAGTGAAAGACAGAGGGTCCCGGTCGAACGATTCGAGACCCCCTTAAGGACGTAAAGGGAGGGTCCGTTAGTTTTGTAACTGTGGGGGGTGGGGCTGGGGCGGTACCCCTTCGACACACACTTCCCCGGAAGAACCAGCGGAGTCAGTGACTCTATCGACCTCCGACACTTTGCTCGACGACCCACGACGACGACGTCCTCAGGGTCCTACTTCGACTGAGGCTCGTTTCGGTTCTCCTCTCGACCTCTGTGTAGTGCCTCAGGACTTGGACCGAGTCAGGGTCGTGACTGAACAATACATTCGGTCATTTAGGAGTAAGCCCGACAGGAAAGCAAAAGGAGGTTCTCAGTCAACGATTTCCAACTGGTCGTGCGGTGACCGACTGAGAGGTTAGTCTTTAGAGGTAAACCACTCAATCCCTGTTCAATCCTCGACCACCCGTGGACTATACCTTTTGGGATACATCCGTCCCCACCCCACCCCACCCCACCCGACACAACACGGTCTTTGTTCGTCCTCCTGTTTCCTCCGTCTCTTCGTCTCTATTTGTCTTCTCTACCTCCCGTTCACCTGGGAGTCGGGGACTGAAACAGAGGTAGAAAACCGATCGAGATTAAGGGACGAACGAGTGTGTAGTCACTTAAATAAGTCATATTCAACGTTTACCACATCGAAGAGAAGAAAAGTGTCGATAAACATTCCGGAGGGGTCTGTCGGTAAAACGAAAAAGTGTAAAGAAAAGGTGCCCCTACCAGAACTAGGGACAGAGGAGATGTTACAGTGCTTGGAGACAGGTATCAAGTAGTCCGTGAGACAGATAGTTTAGATCAGGGAATTTAGATAAAGAGTGAAGGTGACATATTAGTATTCCCTAAACTAAGTCCAGTATGGACTTACCAGATCACCAAAAGGGGTGAAAGAAGTTAAATTCAGACTTAAACCGTTATTCCTCAAGAACTAGCCTCGGTGTCAGGCGAGGACCAGAACAAAAACGACTGACATATCTCGAAGAGGCAGAAACCGACGTTTCTTATATTAGTCAGACTAAAGCCACAACTGTTAGACCACTACAGGTACACATCAGAAGAGAAGACAACAACCTTCTCCCACAAACGATACTGGTCACGCAAGAGAACCGTCTTGAGACAATCGGAAACGGGACGAAGTAAGACATAAGGTTCCGGTTTAAACGGACAATGGTCCACAAAGAACTGAAGGATGAAAACGTAAGGTCAGGGGATATTACTTTTCCTGTAGATAAAACCCACAATCAAGATTTTCCAGAACATCCAGAAGTATCTTGGCAAGTTGAGATCTAAAAAGTCACAATGACCAACCCCATATCCGAACCTAGTGGTACTATAACTCACCAAACGGAACCTTTGCTCGTCTCTAGTAAGACAACAAAAACTCTAACCTAGGTTCATGACGTAAAGCCTGAGAAAACAACTGGTACTACCGATGAGGTAAAGAAGATTCCCTAGGGACGGGTGTCATCATCTATATTACCAGTAGACTTTCTATACGGGTAGACTTACGTCTCAAGGTTTCTTATCGTTCCTCTCTATTTTTTCCGAAGGAGTCGCTAGTCACGTTCCTTTATCTCCTTTTGTTGACTTATCCCTTCTGATCGCTAGAGAAGTTCTTTTAGTCTCTATGGTTCCCTTGTAAAGTACGTTTCTACCCCAGTTATTTCCTGTCTTTACCATACCTGGATTATCTTCGTCTTCTGTAATTCTTCTCCACCGTTCTTATGTGTCTTCTTGACATGTTTTTTCTAGAAGTGCTGGGTCTATTAGTACCACCACACTAGTGAGTGGATCTCGGTCTGTAGGACCTTGCACTTCAGTTCACCCGGAATCTTTCGTAGTGATGCTTGTTCCCATCACCTCCATTACCTTAAGGTCAACTCGATAAAGTTTAGGACCTTCCACTACGACACTTTCACGACGTGAGTTATACGGTCGTTTACACCTTTTGAGTCGTCACCGGTGTCCTGACCTTTTCCAGTCAAAAGTAAGGTCAGGGATTCTTTCCGTTACGGTTTCTTACGAGTTTAATGACGTGTTAATGGGAGTAGAGTGTACGATCATTTCATTACGAGTTTTAAGAGGTTCGGTCAGAAGCCGTTATGCACTTGGTACTTGAAGGTCTACAAGTTCGACCAAAATCTTTTCCGTCTCCTTGGTCTCTAGTTTGACGGTTGTAGGCGACCTAGTAGTTTTTTCGTTCTCTCAAGGTCTTTTTGTAGATAAAGACGAAATAGCTGATACCGTTTCGGAAACTGACACACCTAGTGTTGTTTGACACCTTTTAAGACTTTCTCTACCCTTATGGTCTGGTGGACTGGACGGAGAACTCTTTGGACATACGTCCAGTCCTTCGTTGTCAATCTTGACCTATACCTTGTTGTCTGATCAAGGTTCATCCTTTTCCTCATGCAGTTCCGACATATAACAGTGGGACGAATAAATTGAATATACGTCTTATGTAGTACTCTTTTGCGACCCGACCTTCTTCGTGTTCGACCTTAGTTCTAACGACCCTCTTTATAGTTATTGGAGTCTATACGTCTACTGTGATAGTAATACCGTCTTTCACTCCTCCTTGATTTTTCGAAGAACTACTTTCATTTTCACCTCTCACTTTTTCAACTGAATTTCGAGTTGTTTTGATTCTAGTACCGTAGACCAGGGTAGTGAAGTACCCTTTATCTACCCCTTTGTCACAGTCTGAAATATAAAACCCCGAGGTTTTAGTGACGTCTACCACTAAAAGACGTCGGTCCTTTAATTTTCTACGAATGAGGAACCTTCCTTTCAATACTGGTTGGATCTATCATATAATTTTTCGTCTCTATAATGAAACGGTTGTTTCCAGGCAGATCAGTACCGATACTAAAAAGGTCACCAGTACATACCTACACTCTCAACCTGATATTTTTTTCGACTCGTGGCTTCTTAACTACCAAAACTTGACACCACGACCTCTTCTGAGAACTCTCAGGGAACCTGACGTTCCTCTAGGTTGGTCAGGTAGGATTTCCTCTGGTCAGGACCCACAAGTAACCTTCCTGACTACGACTCCGACTTTGAGGTTATGAAACCGGTGGAGTACGCTTCTCAACTGAGTAACCTTTTTTGGGACTACGACCTTTCCTAACCCCCGTCCTCCTCTTCCCCCTACTGTCTCCTACTCTACCGACCTACCGTAGTGACTGAACTACGTGTACTCAAACCCATTTGAGGTCCTCAACCACTACCTGTCCCTCCGGACCGCACGACACTAAGTACCCCAGCGTTTCTCAGTTTGTGCTGACTCGTTGACTTGACTTACCTTACCACATCGTCGTCCATTCAATCAATTGGAGGGACACGGGCTAAAAGAGTACCCATTATACTCCTTTTATTATCATTAAATATCCTACCTATACGTTTAACTTACTTAGTTATCTATAATCCGAATCTTGACACGGACCGTGTGTCATTCATGGGTTATTTACATTAACAACAATAATAAACTACATAGGAACTACTTAGATACAGGAAATACTAGTCACTTGAGACTAATGTCTCACAATACGTGGAGCAATCCGTCCGACCAACCGAGTTACTCCACGTATTGTGTGTCCCGACAGTTTCAAACCCTTAATCCTGTAGACTCGACCGTAGCGTGATCCCTACCGACCTGTCCACGTCTAAAACGTACATCGTCACTGTGCTCCCCCTGACCTTCAGACTAAAAGTGACCGAGTGGACCTTCGAGAGTCCTCGAATAATCCAGGAACTCCCAGCGTCCTACCCACGACTCTTGTTACTAACTGTCCCTAGGACTTCCTCGACGTCCTCGAATAGGACCGAGATGTCGGGGTGGGGGTACCACCCGGAGACCCGGTTCACTAGTAGGTGAGACAAGGGGACGTCGAAGGAACTGGGGAGGGGGAGGAGTCTTTCTAGAGTTGGGTGACGTCCTCCGACGAAGTCGGGTCGACGTCTTTTGGGGACTGAGGACGGTAGTGAAGGAGAAGTTTTGTACTTTACCGACCGGAAACGACTGAGGAGACGTGGGGAACTTGAACGACCTCTTCTCTGTCCGTTCCTCTCCCTCTTCCGTTCAATAAAAGACCTCACAGTGTTGTGGACACGCCTCCCACTGACCGTAGGGGTGAAATGTACACTCTTTTGTCTGAGTTGTTTCCAATTCCTAGATCAGGTGTCGGTACGTGTCTCAGTCTTTCCCTCAACTAAGGATTGGTCCAGAATGACCGGGCTTGAGTCCAGAGACGACCGGCTCCTCAGCCAGACACACCGAAAATCACTTACGACGTCCCATTCCCCCTGTCAGAGGGTGGTCTCCTTCCCTACAGTCGAATATCAGTAGTTCAGTATTGGACAAGAGTCCGTGTGGACCGGACAAGAATCGAGATTGGGTCTCAGGTTTTCCGGAGGACCCAAGACGATTAGATCAAATCCGTCCTCTGTGACCCTGGATCCTTGACGAAACCTCTCCCATCTAGTAGTAGTTGACACAACTATTTTACAAACATTTTTACCACACTTTTTTACCAATCACACATTTTCGGTGGTCTTAACCGAATGTCTTGACAACAGGGTGGACCTTTGTCACCTCCGACAATTTTTAACTTCCAGATCCTCTTGTGATGTCGGTACCAAGTCCTCTGGGTCTCCCTTTAGGGTGGGAGAGACCCGGAGATCAAAAGTCGACAATTCTGTTATAGAGTCCCTGAAGGTCGTCTATTGAAGGGGTTGAGACGTCGATAAAGGGCCTCCCTTGGTGGAAAGGACCTTCCGGACTACTGTAGTACGAGGGTAAGCCTTGGACGTAGAAAGAGATAACTCCTACTTCTCAGACCTCTCGTCGGTGCCTATTCCTTTAAATAGAGGGTCTGTGACACCGATTTGTCGGCACCCAGGGTACCGTTCCTTTACAATAAAAATACTTAAACCTAAGAGGTCCTCTTTCCCGGTGTTCCTGTGACACCTTATTACAGAAAATAATAACATAACGAATTTATACATGTTTGGTACGGCTCTCGCCCCCTCCACTTGGCCTACGGTGACAAAGAGGTAGACCCCGAGGACGGGTCGCCGTCGATAAACCGGAAGCCCGGGCAGGACTGAAAGGTCGACGACTGGAGTGACTGACTGAGTGTCTACGAGACCCAGGAATCTGTCAATGCAAGGGAAAAACCCGGAGTCAGGGTGAAAAAAAAAAAATTCACCCCCAATACTCCTTCCCCGATTTTGTAGAGAAGCCCTCACCCCGGAGACGACTTGAGTTATTCCAGTCTTCACTTTTCAAAGGTCCGTCGACCACCACGGACCCAACGACATGTTTCAACCCCTTTCCTACCTGGCGGGCGGAGCCTCTCCGTGAAGGGGTTCCGGTCCGGAGGAGGTTAGGGGGCGGGGGGTAGGGGCGTCGGTCCGTCCAAAAGTACGTCAGAAAGACAAGGGAGGTCGAGGTGTGGGGAAGGTCTTCCCCGGGGCGGCCGTAGACCCTGGAGGCCCCGGGTCCCGTGGCGATCGATGCGTCGTTTCGTATGAGGAACCCGCGGGCCTCGTCCGCGCCCGCCGCCTAGAGCCGGGCCGCCGGATAGAGCCCCGAGGTCGTCTTGAGCCCGCTGTCGTCGAACCGCCCGAACACGTCGGTCTTCTTGAACAACTCCACCGAGAGCAGCACGGTCGCGCGGAGGTCCGGCGCGCGCCAGGGCGGCGTCCGGGGCGCGCGTCACGCGGCAGTCGGCGGCGTCCCGGCGGTGCGACGGGGGCTTGTGCCGGCGCACCATCATCTTCAGCGGGAGGGGCCCCGGGTCGCGCCGCCGGCTCGCGCGCAGCGCGAGCTTCCCGTCGTCGGCGGCCCCGGTCGCCATCACGGTCCGCACGTCGACGCGGTGGCTGAGCCGGTCGCGGAGCCCGGGCTTCCGCGGCGACTTCACGACCAGGTGCAGCTACGTCTCGTGCTTCGCGCGGAGCGCCGGGTCTGCCGGCGGGTCGCGGCGAACGTCGCGCGTACGCGCGGTACCTGTACAGGACGGTCGCCGCGAGCGCACGGTGCGCGAGGTGCGCGTCGGCCGCCGGGCCCGGGTCGCCGTGCGCCCCGTGGCGCCGGCCTGCGAGACACTTGTGCATTATGTGGTGCGCGACCGGGTGGTACTTCACGACGAGCCGGCAGAGGTCCTTCGCGAGGTCCATGAAGAGGTCCATGGACGGCCCGCCCCGCCCCGGCCCGGTTTAGTCGGGCCGGCGACGCGGGAGGCCTCAGGCTCCTCAGAAGCCCGAATGGTCGGGAGGGGTACAGGAAGGACCCTGGGACGTTGGGGTCCGGGGCCTTGAGGTTTTGATAAGTCGGGGTCTCAGCAGGCTCCACTTAATTTTTAGTAACGGGTAACAAACGGTAGGGACGGGTGTCCCCGAGACACAGGGACGGGAACTTGTACCGTGAGGGACTGGCGCATCCAGTCATCTCAGGGTTCCTTCCCTGCGACAAGACCAGGAACCCTCCTGACCGGGCAATGGGAAACAGAGAAATCTCGAGACCGGGAAACGAATTCGTGAGACTCCGACGGTGCTTCACTCTCTCGGACTCGATCGGTGCCTCTTTTCGCGGGGGACCAAAAGGCGTCCGATGACCGGGCCACCCCTGGGTTTGCAAACCCTCGTCCCTCCCCGGGGTAGACGACTCGGGACAGCCTTAAGGACTCGGTGTTCTGGCACTCGTTACCATTATTACTTAAGAAAAGACAGTAACTCAAACACCACTGTTTGGTGTTTGGATCCATTCACCCTACAAACGTTATGATAATTGAAAGATATTTGTGTGGAACCTTAGGACCCCAGTATTTTATTATCATTATTACGGACTATAAAATCTTGTAATTAGCACACCGTCTGTCAAAAGTTTCATTACACGTAATAGAGTAAATTAGAAGTGGTAATAATAGAAATAGAGTCCACTCCCTTGACTCAGTGTTTCTCGAAATAATTGAACAGGTTCACATGTGTGTCAACTATTCACACTTTGGTCCTAAACTTGGGTCGGACCGTAATCTCGGACATAGGAATGGACGTGAATGAGATAAGACCCACCTTGACCCTCTTCGACCTCAATCTCTGGAATCTTCGGAGTCGCAGGATACAACCCAAATATCTTGGAACCTTGAATCCTGGGACTTTGAAGACCAGGGTCTCTGAGACCCAGGGAGTTCGACCACCTTTCACTTTCACTTTCACTTTTAGCCATGTCAACACAGCTTACAAACGTTGGTGTAGCTGATATGTCAGGCACCTTAAAAGAGGTCCGGTCTTATGACCTCACCCATCAGAAAGGGAAGAGGTCCCCTAAAAGGGTTGGGTCCCTAGCTTGGGTCCAGAGGGCGTGACGTCTGTCTAAGAAATGGTGGACTCGGTGTTCCCTTTGGGTTCTTATGACCTCACTCATCGGATAGGGAGGAGGTCGTCTAAAAGGGCTGGGTCCTTAACTTGGTCCCAGAGGACGAAACGTCCGCCGAAGAAATGGTTGACTCAATACTTCCGACCACCTCTTTGGGGAATGAGTCGTAGGTCTTGTCTTCAACCCCGTGGTTCCAGGACCTCTCCGGTGTCAAGACGGGCGGACCGAGGGACCAGTCGGGAACAGGACAAACGAGGCACCGGAAGGTCCCGGGGAGGACTGAAAGAGAGGGAAGGTCTCACACCCCCTGTTTAAACCTCCTTTGAACTCGTCAACAGACCCCACAGACTACTGTCTTAAGGAAGGGGTCTGAAAACGTATAGAAAAAGACCTACGTTTCGAGAGTGACGGAAGGGTTTCGTCGGACAAGGTAATAATCTTTGAAAAGGAATCTAACGGAATTTGAGATGGAGAGACACGGGAATCTAACATCCTAGACTAACGAGGAGAATCCGTCTTGAAACGTAGTGATGACCTTCCACTTATGGTCGAATCTCTCGGACGACAGGTATTACCCCTCTATTTTTTCAGCCACGGGACTCTAAAGAAGAGGTGGATGGTGAGTCCCGAGGAAGAGGTATGGACCCCCGGGGAGTATAGGAGCTAACCGGAGGACAGGACTAAGACAGGGGAGGGGTGAGTCAGTGGACGGGGGTACCGGAGATAGAGCTGAACCAGTAGTAGTCAGACCCGGGGGGTGGTTTCGACGTCGGAAGCGTACAGGGTGAGACCCTCGGGGGTAGGAAGGTCGGGTACAGGACACTATGGTGGAGGTTGTCGGGAAGGAGTCTCAGGAGACCAGACGACTGCGACGGTAAGAGTCGTAGAGGGAAAGAAGTGTAGGGAGAAATGGGTCGGGTCTAAGTGAGGGAACGTTTTCGGGAGTCGAGGGGTCAGGGAGAGGACGGTAGTCTTAACGAACCGGTTGGAGGACGAAGGGGAACAACGCACGACACGGACTCGGTGACCGGTACCCGGGAAGACGGCGGCCCGGTCGGGGAGACAAATGGGTCAGTAACAGTAGAGGAGAGTGTTCAGAGTGGACTTTTCTGGTAAAAGAGTGGTTTTTGGGTTCCGGAGGTCTACCTAGACGGGGTCTGGGACCCGTCTAAGGAAGAGCCAACACTAAGACTCGAGGACCGACGGACACGGTCCACCTGAGGTACCGCAACCACAGGTCCCTCCTCCCCAGACGGGAGCGGTACCCCCAGACCCTGTTCCCCACGACAGAGACGAAGAGGAACCGTAGGGTACCGGGTCCTCTTACCCCACGGGGTGAGCGATGTAGTGTACGTGGGGGTGAAGAAGGACGATCCTACCGTGGTAAAGGGAGGGGTCCGGAATGGACGGATGTCGTTTCTGTCAGTCTGGGTACCACTCCAAGGTGACGTGTCGGAGAACGACCCGGTACAGACCCAGCTTCCACGGTAGGGTTTATTACCCTCGGGGGGTCCTTCATGTCCAATTCTGAAGTCCGGCCCGGGACCGGCCCCGTCCCTCCCTCTCTGTCCAAACAGGCAAGTGGACGACCCACTTACGAGTGACGGTGGGGAGGATCAGGACCCGGAAGCCCTGGTGGGTCCGGGACGGGGATCTTTAGAGATAGGGTCTGGGTCGTCTCATCACCCTCTGTACGATGGACTCCCCCCGGGACCCACCTCACGGATCGGGACGGTCCCAACCCCTACGCTCTTCCTGTCCCTGTGACCCCGTCTCGAACCATCCCACACCCCCACAAGAGTCTCACCCTCTCCACCACCGAAGAGCGGGTCCTAGGTCCCCTGGGCTCTTCAACAGAGATTCGTCCCCGTAAGACCGGTCTCCCGTCTGTGGGTGTCCTTACTCCTGAAGGTCTACGGACACCCCACCCTCGTCATCACTCCCCCCGCAGTCGGACGAGTCCTCGGGAGAGAGAAACGATGAATGTTCCTCCCTCTCGGGGGCTCCTACGAACACGTCGACACTGTCGACGGTGAGGGGTAGGGAGTCCCCCCGTGAACCTTTCCCGGTGAACCTGGGACGAGGACGACCAGGGTAACGTTCCCGACCCCTTCCCCAATATGGACTCATGTCCTTCGGGCTTGGCCTCGTCGGGATTCTACGGTTCACGTTCATCCTAGTCGACGGCCTTCTAAAAGAAGGTCCGGGACCCTCCACCCCTCACTTTCACTTACTTTCACTTTCAGCGAGTCAGCACAGGCTGAGAAACGTTGGCGTACCTGATATGTCAGGTACCTTAAGAGGTCCGGTCTTATGACCTCATAAAAGGGAAAGAAAAGAGGTCCCTTAGAAAGGTTGGGTCCCTAGTTTGGGTCCACAGGGCGTAACACCCACCTAAGAAATGGTCGACTCGGTGTTCCCTTCGGGTTCTTCTGACCTCACCCATCGGACAGGGAAGAGGTCACCTAGAAGGACTGGGTCCTTAACTTGTCCCCAGAGGATGTAACGTCCGCCTAAGAAATAGTTGACTCGACCTTCCCCGTAGTTGTTGAGTAAATATATATATATATATATAAATGTATGTGTGTGTATATATGTAAATATATACTTTTTACTACACTAAATTACAATTATACTTATATAATAAGACAGTAAACCACGTCTGTAACATTTCATGTCTTCTCCCATCTATCACGTCAGAAAGGACAAGAGTCGGTGGGTCAGGGGAGACGTCCCCGGATCAGACACGTATCTGTCCGTTTATATTTATGCCATCGTTTAAGAAAGAGGAAGGGGGGTAGGGAAGGAACCGAAAGGGGGGGTGTTTACCAGAGAGTCCCTATTCGACAAGAGGTGGAACGTAAAAGGTACCTGGTAATACAGGTAGACGTAAGAACTTCACGAAGGAGTGGGAGAAAAGGTCTACGAATTATACGGAAACTAACCCTGCCGTAGGAAACGGATTGGTCCAGTAAAGACTACTCATACATCTAAACATTAAAAAAAACGAAAAAGGGTCGTCGTCTATACCTCCTATCATTGTAATCCCACGAAACGGACCCAACCTTGCTTGAACCTGTCCCTTCTCAGACGCTCCCCTACGTCCCTTCAAACACCGACCCTCAACTCTCGTAGACCCCGAATCCCTACTCAACGACCCGAAGGACCTCCCGCCCGACGTCAGTCCCCTGAAACACAGACACCGCCGAGGTCAGTACCTCACCCCAGGGAGGTCGTCTCGAGTCGTTGGGGTAACGACCGAGGTTCCTCCACCTGAAACGCTAAACAGGTATCAACGAACAAAAGGTCTTCCCGAGACTTTCGACTCTTAAAACTATTCGAGGAGCCGTCCCCCACTCCCCCAGAGGAGGTCGAGAAGAGTGGGTACGACCCAAGGTCACAGACATCTGTCTGACTTGGGGACACCCCTCCTCGGACCGGTGACCTCGATCTGGGGGTCCAAACTTAGGGTCCGGTGGTGAAGAATCGAGAGACTGGAGCCCGTTCTAAGACCCGGAGATGTGAACTCGGAGGAGTAGATCTGTACATGAAGTATTCTTATGGATGGAATCTCCCGACGCCACCGATGACTCGAGTATGAACGATTCACTAATCTTGTTCCGGAACGCGTATCATTGTCGAGTTATTCGAAATCGATAACAACTAATAGTAAGTATGACAACAAGAGTCGTGTTTGAGGGTCGAGGGGAGGGACGGGATATTTCAGGAAGGTTTTAGACGGAGGAGACCAGAGAAGGTTCTTCCGTCGGACTAGTCTGGGACTAGTACGGGGACGGAAAGGACGACGGGGTACAGTGACAAGGAGTCGTCTACATAGGTCATTTATCTGGTCTCTCCGGGGAACGTTAACGCATACATGTGTGAGTGGGTACGTAGAGGTAACCTACGTACGAAGACAAGTCAACCGGTTTGGACCCACGTGACTGGGGAGGGAGACGGAACGGGTGACAGACAACGCTCAGGAGTCCCACACAACCGAAACGGAGGAACTAGAGGGTGAAGAGACGGCGTGGATAGGGGGGTAGGGGGTGTCACTGGAACGACCGAGTAGGGGTGGTCCTGGAGGGACGAGGGTCAAGGGGGAGGGGGTTTGTCGGGGGTCTCAGTCGAGTATTTTACGGTCGACGGTATTGACACAGGTGTAACGTACTCCCTTTAGGAGTTTCCCCTTTACGTAAATCATCCGTTTGTATACCTTTCTACAAGTGGGAGTGATCATTAGTTTCTGAATGTCTAATCTTGGTCCGCTCTACAAAACGGATATTTTACTCGTGAAAAATTTTTTCTTTACTTTTATCGGTGCGACACTCTTATGTCGCTCTATTCGTGAGAATGTGGACGGTCACCCTACATTTAGTGATGTCGAAAACACCTTTCGAGGAATGGACACCCTTAACTTTGAAAGTCGTCAGTAGGGGAAATTAGGTTAGTGACGTTGAAGACCCTTGGACAAGTTTCCTCTGGTAGAAGTCGTACCCTTTTCAAATACGTAGTTCTACAAGTGATCAAAGACGAGTAAGTACGTAAGTCGGATGCGAATCACCAGTGTTCGAGTCTTGACTCGTGACACGATCCAGTTCCTAAGTCTCCACTCGCTCTGTGACTGAAACAGAAGGTCCTCGTCCCAGTCCTTCCACACTACCGGTCTTTCTCCCCTTACCCCAGTCTCCTGTCTACCGTTTCTCTCCTTACCTTGTCGTATCGTTTCCGACACTAATCACATTTATGTTCTCTCGTAATTCCCGTTTGATCACCTACCGTGGACTCGGACCTGTCTACCCCTCCTTCAGTCCCTCCGAAGGACCTCCTCCACGGGAAATTCGATCCTGGTCTTCCTAATCTTCAATAGGTCCGTCTCTTCCGTCACCTCCCCTTTCCCTCCAGGCACTTTTTCTTTGTCGTTACACATCTTCACTCCTTCACTCTCTCTCGAATCTTTCGTACACCTTGACCATCCAGGAGGTGTCCCCACCCACCTCACACCTACCCAATTCGGTCTTGGTCTAGTGGGTCCTGGGTGTCAGATCCGATTCCCCAAACCTGAAGTAGAACTTCGGGACCCCTCGGGAAAAGTCCCAAAAGGGAAGTTTTTCACCACGTCGGTCTAAAAATAAACTCTTTATGAGGTCGGACCTGTACCTCACCCTCCGTCCCCCGTACCTCCGTCCTTCTGTCCAGTCACAACCGTCACCCAACCCTCCTCATCCACTACTTACCGACACCTCCATCCCACCCGTCCTGACCCCCTGATCGTTTCCTCTACTTTAGATGATCAGACCATCCGCAATTCCTCGGGTCTTCCGTCCGTCCGTCGGAGTCCTTTCTCAAGACCCTAAGGGGGCCTCCCGTTCCTACGACACCTTTTCCCTCTCGGTCCCTCCTCTCGGTCCCGGGTCGTGGTTCCTGTGTCGACCCCCGCCCGTCCCCGGACTCACTCGTCTCCTCCTTTACCTCCCGCCCCGTCCACCGAGAAGGGTCTTCAGACTGTCATTTTCCTTTCTCTGTCCTGACCTTGACTTCTCCGACTCCCTAACCCCGACTACCTCCGCACACACAAAGAAAATGCATCCCTCTAAACTCGAACCAACTTGTTCCCGACCTCTCGTGGGCACCTCTTCCGTAACGCGCCCGACGAGTCTATGTTGACCTTTTCCGGGGTCACAGGTCACTTCATTTGAAAAATACTTCTAAGACATCAGTGTACCTTTCTAGAATGTGCTTTTGGAAATAACCTTTTTCGTTCTAGATTTTAAATACCCGTGACACTAATGTCCAGATCATTAGTTTTGTACGTGGTCTCCTGACTTTCCTTCTTCATAGACACGTTATCCAATACCCTCCCAAAAAAAGGAAATAAAAAGGAAGGTGAACAGAGATTATACGAAAATAACGAAGAAAATTACTTCCTTTTTATGTCTCGGTAAATCTTTCTCGTTCGTCAAAATTCGGAATTTTCACTGACGTTCCACTTCAGGTGGAGAGAGTCAGGACGGATCTCTCGGATGTTTTAGTAAAGTGTGTGAGTGTGGTCTGGGTTGAAAGGGGAAGACCTTTGCTCTGACGTGTCGGCCGTCCGGTTCCACCAAGAGGATCGTAACGACCTTTTTCGTCTACCTCTATTTGGTGGGGTCACAACCAGGTACCTCTCCTCCTACTTACTCATTACGTAGGGGTACGTTACCTCTCGTCGGACCGGCAACTTTTCCTACTCCAGCCACCTATGCACGACAGACCTTTTCTCCCGGATTCCCTGAGTCACCTTCTCCTTCATTGTCTTGACACGTCTCTCCGGCTGGAGTGAAGACACTCCCCTTCCGAGAGCATGGGTACCTGGACACGTAGACACAAGAAAATATTTTACATGTGTCTACACATGTAGAGACAAAATATTTCTACATCCTCTTTTAGACCTTGTCGTAATGGGTTATCTTTATATCACACTCGGTCCTTATATTTAATTTAAAAAGATTATTATCATCGGTATAATTCTCTCACCTTTCTTGACTTCAAAATTATTAAATTAGGTTATATAGGAAAGTTATACATTAGTTATATTTGTAATACCTCGATAAAATGTCAACGAGAACCTTTGCTCTGACGGGGGACCTCCCTGTGGTCCCCCACCCACCCGTTCCCGTCCTCTACGCCCTCGTCTCGGAAGAGACGGTAGGGTACGAGGATCGGTCAGGGAGGTAGGTCCCGTCGGTCCGTCTCGGTAGGGGTCCACCAGGTCCACCCGAGATTGGCAGTCAGGACCCTCCCAAGACTGTGGATCCGGAAGTTGCTCGTGGGTGGTCCGGGACGGTTAGGGAGGAGGGCACACGGCCGGACCCTTGGGATCAGGTGTCTCCGTAGACGGACTGGGTGACAAGGGTCAAGGAACGAGTCTAAATTTTCCTGGGGGGTCGGTCGAGGGTGGACGTCCTCCGGCAGAGAGTTCCGGCGGAGCGTGACCGAGGACTTGGGAAGACCGAAAGTCCACCAATTTCCAGTTAACAAGCAAGGACTCACCCTTACGGAAACGTCCGGACCTGCCGGTGAGGGTCACCCTTCTCTCTCGAGGCAAAGTCACCGTACACGCGGGGTCAGACAAGAGACAAGTGGTATCCCAGTCTCAGTTCCCGTCGTCCTCTCAGTGGTCTGAGAAGTGTCCTATGCTCTAGAGGGTCCTACGACAGAAGGGGGTGGCGGGGTAAGTACGGGGCCTGGTAGATATGGGGTGCCGCTACGGGGAGGTCGGTGAAAGGGGGTTCCTGGAGATCCCGAGTCGAGCAAGAGTCGCCCAGTCGGAACCACGGAGGAGCTGACAAAGCCGATGGTCTGACCTGAGGAGAGTCCTGTCAACAGTACGGGGTAGAAGGGGGTCTGTGACCGTCGCAGGGGTGAGTGGACCCAGGAAGGGACTTTCGGTACAGTTCCTCGTCCACCCTGTCGGAAGGTTCTTGGTGGAGTCGGCTCTCGGTCCCTTCTTTACTGGACCATTGACCTTGTTTCGGCAAGGTCCGGAACACAGTCTTCGGTGCGGGGGTCCTGGTTCACCCTACTTGACGGGCCTCTCCTGGGGGTGGGGTCCCGGTTAGTGGACCTTCTCCCACCTAGACTCATGCCACCGAGACCAACCGGTCTCCGTGGCTCGGTACAACAGGGTTCCGAAAAAGGAGGGGATCCCCCTCCCCCCCCGGCCCAGGAACACGGGGAGAAGTCCAGGAGACACCACAAACGGTGGGTCTCTCTTGGGACAAGACGTCTCAAGGTCGATGTTGAGTTCCCATGGACTAACCCTGTAACGTGTCAAGTGAAGGTCCTCGGGAACTGGAGAAGTCATTTTGACACACGTATGGTCAGTCGGTCCTATCGCTTTTTCGTTGTGTTCTGACATTCCACCTTTCCAAGACCTTTCGAAATGTGGTCCGTCAAAAAAAAAGTTCACGTCTTATACTAAGTAGTCTTGAGTTAGAGTATCTAGTACTGGTTCTAAAATTTTGATACTTGTACTTGACTTTTAACAGTCTTACATAATATGTAGTCCCATCCATAATAAGACAAAACGAAGTCAATGTATGTAGAGTCATGTATATACTCCCACCCCTTGTTTGATAGCCAGTGCTAGTTTTCAAAACGTTTTAAGACACATTCCGTACTTGTAGTCCTCGCTTATATACAACTTCCTTCGAGGGAAGTCTGGCTCCGGAAGGTGGGTCTCACCTCTCTGTCGTCCGCACACAAATGGACAGTCAGTCGGGACGTCTAGGTGGGATAGGAAAAAGTCCTCAAAGTCGAGGGAGGGGGTGGAGTGTGTGTTCCTGTCGAGGCCGACCCGGACCGAAACAGGAGGTCTTTCGCTTTCCAGCTCCATTCGACGTGCCCGGTGTCACCGGGCGAGGGGACGGGACCTCACCCCACCCGTTGTGCCCCCAGAAGGACCCCCTGGGAGGGGTGAGGGGGAGTCGGGTCCCAGGGTACGACCGGGGACAGGCCGATCGGTAAGAGCTGGAAGACTTCTGGTCTGAGGGGTTCAGGATCGAGGCAGGACCCCCACCAGTTGATCAGTCAACAAAGAGGAGAAGGAGGTCCTTCATCAATGTAGAATTTCCAAAAGGCGTCAACAGTAGTTCTACACCCATAATCGAGAATTTTCCAGGGACGGTTAGTTAGAGGGACCCGGGAGACAATGTCTGACTAACTCACGTGCTCGCCGGACACGAACCTTCCGGGGAAGAAATAAGCTCCGAATCCGTTAGCGGAGGACTCCGTCTCTGAGAGGATTATCAAACGATAAGGTCGTAGGTTTCTTACGAGTCGACGGCTCACTCCGTCTCAATGGGGTTCCCGCCACGACCCGTACCTCGGCGTGGGTGGTGTCCACGTACACTCCCGCCCCTCGGGACCCGAGACGGAGGCCACGTGGTCCATGAGGACTGTTTGTCGCAGGACAGAGAGGTCCCCGTCTCGACTTCCCCGGGACCTGGGAACGTGAGGGTTCCTTATGGGCACTTCCTGTCCACCCTAGACTTGACCCCGACTCACACGGGAGTTTACTGCGCCGTTTCGCACCTCCTATACGACTGGTCAATTCCACCAGCAGGGGGTGGTCGGGTCCCTGGGTGGGAGAGGAACGTCCACTTTTCATCGAGAAGTCCTAGTGTCTTTCCGTAGGGGTCCCCTCTTTCCGTGTCTCCCTTACCTAAAATGCCTAAATAAAAATTTTTTGTTTTTTCCAATTTTTTCAGGAAGTAAAGGTTGGGACGGGCCCCCACACTCACCCCTTATCGTGCTTGACTCTTCCCGTGGGTGGGAGGGGACCCCTCTCAGGTTGAGAAGGGGCCTTCGGACGTCGCACGTCCCGTCCAGTCTCCGGCCGGGAGCGGGAAGGACGGGGTGGAGGAGGTACCCGTCGAGTGTGACGACGGTCGTTCAAGGTCTCCGTTTCTTCACACCCTCGGCTCCGCCTTCCGACGGAAGAAGTGGAGTCGCCAGTGAGGTCGAGAAGGTGGGAACCTACAAGAGACCCGGGGTGGTGACCCGAGAGTCCCACCCACCTGTCCGTTCTGGTCCTCCGCGTCGAACCGGGTCGGGTGACCGTCGAAGGAATTACGGCAGACACTGTGTCGTCCCGTCAGCCCCGTCCCCCGCAGTGTCACGTCCTTTCCCGACGTCTCTGTGGTGCTGTTAGACCTTTCCTTTTAGAGGACGATTGGACGTAGCGAAAGACTAGACGGAGACGTGGCTCCGTCGGGAAAAAAGATAAGGGGTAGGGCTCCGACTCACCTCAGGTCCTGTTTCGTGATTCACCGACAAACGATGTTTTGTGGACCTCTACGGTCCCCCCCGAGAGCCGGGTAGTCAGTCAGGTCCGAGGGTGTGTCAGTGTGTCAGTGTGTGTGTCGCAATTCCGCAGACATGGTCGTCCACACCGGTTTGGCCCGGGTCGAAGAGAGGGAGGTGGACGTTCCTACTCCCCCCTCTTGGGAAGACCACCGAAGTCATTGTCCGACTTCACCCTCTTCGACCGTTTGCCTTCTCGCTCGACCCGGGGCTCTTTCTTCTCCTCCTTCCGTCCACTCCCGAAGGCTCCGGAGAGAGGTCCGGGCTACCGACGGGACCCTTCACTGGGTTGAGTCCAACCCTCGGGACTGGTGTATGGGGGACCTTTTACCCCCTGTCTTTCTCCCTTCTCTTCGCCCCGATCTCAGCACCCTGAAACCTCCTTCGGTCACGATAGTTATAAATGTTCGTATTTCGGGGTAGAAGACACGGTGGATGGAGAGACGGGGAGGGTGTCTTTCTTTCCGGGGACTCTCGGTGGTTCCTCCAGGGCTCTGGAGGAGGGGTCGGTGCGGGGTGTCGCCCCCGGGAAGGGAACTGGCCGGGACGAGACCCGGGGGTCCTCACAGGCGGCCGAGACGAGTCAGCCCTCCTCCTCGGGCCCGCGGGCCGGTCGGGATCCTCAGGAACTCGTACGACTACGCACGCATCTAGAACTCCCGCCCGGGGTTGAACTACAAGTACCGTGAGTAGTCCACCAGGAGGAACTCGTCGTCGTCTCGAACGGGCAGTTAGAGGACCCGTGCCTTGAGGAGGCGCTAAAGGACCGTCGGACTCCCCTACACTGGTTTCTGTCACAGTTGGTCCCGATGTTCGCCAGTGACGGGAAGTCTTCGGGGCAAAGTGAACTGGGAGTGCTGGTCGGGAACTCCCTCGACTTCGACAAGAGTGAAATGTCGAACTCTCCGACTCACCGAATGGGTCCCGTCGGTCTGCGGTGGTACCGGAGGAACAAGTGTGCACAGGAACAAGTGGGTGGTGGGAGAGGTACCAGTCCCGATGGGGCCCCTTCACCGTCGTACCCTAAAGGCTCCGACCTAGTATTTCCCGTGTCGTGAAGTAGAATCAGAAAACCTATTGGAGAAAACCTCACTCAGTCGGTGATACAGTGTTCCCGTGAGTTCGTCGTGAGACCTCTTCGGGTGAACCTCTCCCTGACTCCGGAAGACGGGTCTCAGTCTGGGGGCGACGGGACCCTAACACCGACCTTCCCCCAAGGAGGTCGAGGTCCGGACATCTATGGACATGGGGACAACGGTAGTACTACCCCGGGGAAATTCTACGGGGTTCTACGGTGAGGGGTCTTGAGAACTCTACAACTGATGACATCCGGTGATCCGAACCCTATTGCAAAGGGTCGTCACTGATTGATTACGTCTAAAACCATGGACCTTCTCACCCACAACGGTAGTGGTGGGGAATTGTCACGCTCACACCGGACCCTACGTCAACACCCTCACCCCCACTGAAACTCTTCTTATAGATTCCAAGGGTCCGAGCGTCTTCGGACTACCGGAAACTCCTCTGACGACCCCTCCGAATTTCGTTTCACTCCTTTACCACCTTTGATCTTCTCCCTAGGAACCATACTTTACCTTTTGAATCGGTGTGACAACGACCACCACTGGACCACTCACACTCTGAGGGTGACTTGGTCGAGAGGCCGAGTCCCCTGGGGTCCGTCTTGGACGTCCACGGTAGACCGAAGGGTCGTGACGGCACCCTTTACGCTCCCCCATTTAACCCTTTGTCCTTTCTCGGACCTAAACGACGAAGACTTTTAGGAGTCGGAGAGGTCTACCGTTTACTGCGATTTTAATTCTTTACCAAAGATCACGAACAAAGTCGTCGTGTATTTGACCTTTTTTTTTTTTTTCAAAGGTCCGTTTCTGGTTTAGGCCCTGTGTCAGTTTTTTTGTGTCAGATTTCTACTCTGTCGTCCCCACAGAATTTAGTAGACAATTCTGACGTCTCTCGAGATACCACGTCGGAGTCTCTTGACGACCTAGTTTACGAGAGAGTCCTAAAATGCCCGCACTGAGTGTCTCGGAGAGGTAAGTTGTCAGACCGAGGAGTGTGACAATTCCGGTGTCAGGGAGTCGAAGTCTACTTCGGATTATACCTCATCCCGAACAGAACGTTTGTGAAAACCTATTCTAAATAAATTTTTCGGGTGTTTCTCATTCTCTGAGCAGACCGTCTTTGTGACGAGTGAACCTGGTGTTCGCAGTTCTCCACTGTCCTTTATTTCCGTCGTCCTTCGTCCGACTCTTTTGTTGAGGTGGTCGGTGGAGGAAGGTTCCCTCTCCTTCCTACTCAGTCCCACCTCGGGTCTCCTCCTCCTGGTGAGGTCCGAACCTCAGGAGTAGTAGTTCCTTTACGGGTGTGTGCGGACCACACCTGACCACTGAGGACGCCGGAGGACACACGAGGGAAGAAGTTATCCGTGTAGACGGCACTACTGGGACACGGGCAGGGTGGTGGAGGATCCGACCACCTCCCTTTTGCTGCTGGGACGAGTAAGAGTCCACACTTCTGACTCCCTTGAGAGGAACTCCTCGACCTGGGTCGCTTAAAGTAGACCCGGACCTGGACTCAGTCTACGACCCTAGAATTCTGGAACTTGGTGACGACACTACCCTACTCTCGGCACCCCGGAGCCCACCCCCACCCCCACAAGACGCACTCCCTCCTTGAACTTAGTGACCCCACTTGATGCGATTGACCGGAGGTTCATCGAGGGAGGTTATTGGGGAAGTACGGAAGTACTTCGGAAATGTTACTTACCCCAACTGGACACACCAGTTATTTTATGACGACTTCACTGTTATACACTAAAGACTCCGATCTAGTATTTCCCGTGTCGTCCACCGAGGAACACGAGAATCTAGAGGAGGACTCCCCAGTTGACCGACGGTGCAGTGCTCTTATGATCTCGTCGTCACAAGACTTCTCTGGGCGTACCTACCACTGGCTCCGGAGAACGGTTACCGGTAGGGGAGGGACTCTTAGTGTACTCACTCCGTGTTGAGTGACTCCTACCTCGGTTGTCGGAGTCAGCTCGGAAGTCTACCGGAGTCGGAACCGACTGTGGTGTCGGCGGATCCTTACGGCCACCGTCTTGACGGGTGGGGTTGGTGGACACACGACTGTCTGCCACCCCGACGTCGCTATCTATTGATTGTGGGACCCAATTCACCGTGTTGGTTCTAAACTCGGGTCAAGACAAATTCAGGCTTCGGGCGAGAGTCGGTGGTATCGGGTGAAGTCAGAGACTTACTGGACCGAATACCGACGGTAGTGATGGACTGGACCGGTCACCGACCCACTCTGACCGTCCTCTGTGGCACTTTATCGAAACCCCGGAGTTGTTCGTGTCGGTACGTCTACGCTCGAGACAGAAGGCTCGAAGTAAAGATCTAGGAGCGGGACTCTGGGACGTACGGGTCCCAGTGCCCGTCGGACACCGAGGGAGTGCACGAAGACGCAGAGACGCGGAGACGGGTCCGACGAGGGACTACGTTGGAGAGGTAGTCCGTGTCCGGACACACAGGTGACGGTGAACCGCAGGTGCAAGCCACAACACTGCAAGAGGAACTGTCAAAAGGAAGTGAGGGTGGACTACGGGGAGGGTTGAACGGGACCTCTGTGTGTCCGGGGAGTGTCTCGGGTGTCTATACAACCGCAGGCCGGTGTCCTGTGGTCAGTCCCGAGACACGATCTTCCATTCGAGAGTACCCGTCCTTAGAGGAGTGCGACTGGAGATGGGGCAAGGACTTGGACGCAGAGAGTGACTTGGCGGACCAGAGAGGACCCCCATCATCCACTCCAGAGAGTGCGGGAGAGTAAAAAGCGATGAGGTCCGTCCGTACCTTGAGGGTCCCGGAATGGACCGTCTCTCGCCTACTTGAGCATCTGTAGCAGGTGCAAGGTGAACCACCCGAGTGAACCGTCCTTCACCACAGGGTACGGGTGGTCCAGGGCGTACACGTGCAGTCCCTCGAGGTCCAGGGCGCCCGGAACAGCGGCCGCCCTCCACCTGCTCGACCGACTCTACCCCCTGTTCCCAAGGAGCATCGAACTCAATAGACTCGTTGCCGACCTCAGAAGGACCGACACACAATCGACGTCCCGTCGCCATTGACTTTCCCCATGCCACGGACAACCGACCCTCGTCTCTCTTTGTCAAAAGGAGTCCTACCCCCTCATTTGGTGGAGATCTCACGACCCGTTTTCGTCCATATCAGAGGGGCAAGACCGACCTCCGACGACGCATGGAGACTTAAGGTCTAGTTTTTCACAGAAACCGTTGCAGGAGAGAGACTAGGATTCGTCTGACTCAGGATCATGACCACGTGCGTGGTGGGACGTGACGTTAGTAGAGTAATATCCAGATAAGAAAGAGCATCTACACCCAAAAAATTGGTCCCGAGATACTCAAAACCCCTTACCAGACACATGGTGGACTTTCTTGTACATCTAAAAGAACACACACAGGTAAAAACTGATATCGAAAGTAGTCTAAGAATTTCTCCAAATTCTGGTTTTGTTATTGTTATTTGTCGTTTTGTATACCAGATTTCGTAGTGTGATCCGACAACTCAAGAACGTCGTGTTAAGTCTCGAAATCACGGATTGTCAACGACCGTGTATCGACCACGACTTTGTATGAATTACTTGTGTTGTAGGGCAAAAAATATCTCTGGAAGTTCCTAAGTCACGAGACTACGTGTCTCTTCGTTTTTCCACCCCTCTACTTTCGACAATCGAAGAAGAGGGGACCGGGAAGTCCATTCCGTCCGCATCGATGGACCCTGTCGGATACAGAAGTACGCGTCGGGGTCTTCAGTTCCTACCTCCGTCTGACCCTCTTACCCCACTCGTCTCCGTTCTAGTGCCTTCTCCCAGGGAGAAATCGTACGACGACGACGATTCAACGAAGTCAGTACAGGCTGACACACACTGGGGTATTTGCCTTCGGGTGGTCCGAGGGGGCAGGGACCCTAAGAAGTCCGTTCTTGTGACCTCACCCAACGGTATAGGAAGAGGTTACGTACTTTCACTTTTCACTTTCACTTCAGCGAGTCAGCACAGGTTGAGAATCGCTGGGGCACCTGATGTCGGATGGTCCGAGGAGACAGGTACCCTAAAAGGTCCGTTCTCATGACCTCACCCCACGGTAACGGAAGAGACGAGAACTCGTAGGTGTCCAGATTTACTCTCGAGAGACTTCCCTGCACCCCTTCCGAACCGAACTGTGTAGTCCTCTTTACTCTTGTACTACCTCGTGACTGTCCGTGTTGTCTTTCCTGCCACCCGTGGGTCCTAACACGATCTTTCCCTTCAGCCACCTCTGAACTCTCCTACTCGAGATCCGAGGAGACCGGAGAGTGGACGAAGAACCATAGGAACCATTCACAACCGTCTGACCGAAACGACCGGGCTGCCGCCAACACCCAGCACCGAGGACGGAAGACGTCGAACGAGGCCAGACTCACCTTTTCGGGGTGAGCAAACCACGTGGGGTGCAACATGGACGGTCTCAGTCCCCTTGTTCCCTCCAGTCCCGTCAACGTCCCACGGGTGCCCGGGGTCCTCCTCATTCTCCTCGGTTCCCCTTTTTAGACTCAGACAGACGAGTAAGGTTAGGATTCAGGTAGTGAGTCCTGGCCGACACACTTAGACCCGTTCAGTGAGTCGGGGACTCGGAGACAAAAGGGTAGACCTCAACCCCTACCGTGGTGAGTGAAAGACATTGACCAGACCGTCAATGTGTTCGAACACGAACTGTGTTGACGGACCCAGTGCCCTTCTTGAGTCCCGACGGGATAAGATAAGGTTTGCAATGGACACGGTTCTTCGATCACAGGGGACAAGACTACCCCCTGTCGAACCGTTTCGTAGTGTTTCCACGGCCCTCCTAGAGGTCGTATCGGGCTTCCCTTCCTCCCGACCCCTGTTGGGATGAGATTGACCAGGCGTCCCGGGGAGACGGACCCCCGGATCTAAGGGAAGAAAACCCTCGAGTCCGGGGAAGGTGGAACCGTTTTTCTGGTGTGTCGTGAATTCTCAGTCTGTAGAGCTAGGGGTCGAGTTTCTGAAATCCGTGTCCACGAAGAACACGGAGTCAAAGGATAGTACATATTTCCCGGACTGTCGTTATGGACAGAGTGTCCCAATGAGACTTCTGCTCTGTCGTGGTACACATAGTTGCGAGTCGTGTCTCTGGACGAGTACCGTCCGGGAGTCATTTGTGACTACAGATGACACTGGTAGACAGAAGACTCAACCCTCTCTCGAGTGTTTCCTCTACATCAGTCATGTCACCGAGTCCCGTTGCAAAGGTCACCCCCGAAGCCATTTGGGATGCCTCTATCCTCGACGGTTTCGGTCCGCGGTCCCCACGGGTCTTCCCGGTCTGTTCGATTTACGGAGAAGGAAGGGTACACCCGAACTACGACGAACGGACCTGGACGAGTACCCCAAAAACCCACTTGTTCACTGTCCTGTTACGAAGGTCCGTCCTCGACCCGTGTCGTCGTTGGGACTCCACGTTGGGACTCTCCTCCCCTCCCCGACCCGTGTCGTCGCCTGACTCCCGCGAATGGAAAAACGTGTTCGGTACCTTGTCTTCGCGAACCTTGCGAACTTGAACATCCGTTTCAGGTGGGCCGGTGTCTCGAGCGTGAACTCAAACTCCCCTCATGGGAGGAGAAACCTAAGACTTTCGTACTTTCAACCATTCACGCCTGTCACTCACCAGGGGTATCCTGACAGGTGTCGGACGGGACTCCGGAGAGTGTGAGACGGGTCGGATAAGGAGTACGGGTGTCGGCACGGGACGTCGTCGACGGACCTGTCACGGTTGGGTGAAAACGACGACAAAATACTGAAACATGGGACCTGTGGACTGTCAAAGAAGAAAGTCCCCGATCCTCTGTTTTGTACCACCCCTCCTCGATCGCGGGGGAGAAATACTGGGATCTTCTTTCGTCCGTTGGGAGATCTCCCTTTCACGATTACGACAGGGGCGACCAAACGTTAGTGAGATGGGAAGGACCCCCCACAGGTCGACCGACGGTCGGACCCGTAGTCTCGGGTCCTCTACCATCGGTGCGTCCGTGGGGTAGGTGGAGGTAAATCGGTCCCCGAGGACACCGTCCACGTCGGGAGTGACCGAGGTGACACGGAGACGCGACCCGGGAGAGGACTCACGTCCGGGGCCTTCGTCACCTCCTTCCGGTGTTGAACGGACCCCGGTACGGCCGACCGGATGTCGACTCGTCATTGAGGGCCCCTAGGGCCCCGACCTCTCCTCCTTCTGTGTGCAAAGGGGCCCCTTTCCCCGAGGATAGACGAAAGCTCCCTGTCCCGACTCACCCGTGACCCCCTTTGCAAACCAGCTGGTGGTGCAAGTGTGTTAAAGACCGGGGCTCTGGGAGGCACCTGTGGTCCTTTCCTGGGAGGCCGGAACGACTACAGGACGAGACGGGACGGACTTCCGGGTCGTAGGTGCCAGACCATGTGATGGAACGTCTATCCCGAGGAGGTAGAGACTCAGTCACCACCACCATACCAGGACGACGCCTTCAAAGAGTCCGTTCTTGGGGACACGTATGAAGAAGAACTCTAAGGGGTGGTCGTCCCTGCTCGCAGGGTGGATCTCCTGTTCCGCTGTCCTCCGGCACTCCCAGTCCACCCGTCCGAGCGAACGAGAGTCGGAGTAGTGTTAGTGTTCATATTTCGTGGGTCCGCGTCTCCGGTCGGGGGGATGGTGGTAGGTCCGTGTGGGACGAGTTCCGGACAAAACGACAAATCGAGTACTCCGTTCTACGGTGACCGGTGGTTTCCTACCCCTACTTTTACCGAAGTCGGGTCCTGACTACCTACCAAATCTCCCAGTCTTATAGAGGAGAAGGGTCGACAGATTCCGCGTGTCTACCTCTGTGTCCAGTCCAAGGCCGTAGCGACCTTGGTTCCGGTTCGGGGTCGGGAGTGTATAGAACCCAGTCCTTGTGCCGACTCCGACGTACACTCACATACCCACTATGTTCTCAGGGCGGTGGTAAGGACCTAGGGAATGACGAGAAAGGGAATGGTGACGGGATGGGCTCAGTTCTCCCTGTCCGTCGGTGTCTCTTCTCCTTGTACCCCTGTACCCCGGTGTGACTCCCCGGTGTGACTTTCCGGTTAGGACCTACCGAGTAAGTGCGAAACCAAATGAGGGAAGCAACGGAAAACAAGTCCGTCGGACCACCGGTCTGGAGATCGTCCCTCTCACCCGACGATGGGGCAGATGTCGATGTGCCAGTCCAGTCGATCCAAGACCACAAAGAGATCCTCCGGTTTCCCTCCTGACTCAGATTACTCCCTCCCCTACACTTCCCGATTTCAAGAAACATCGATTCCCCGGTGTCCGGAACTACCTGGAGGTCTCCCTTTCGTCTACTCTTGGTCGGACCCGTAAAAACAGAAGACCGTAAAGTCTTCCCGTCAGGTGGGTAGAGTCAATTAGTTCGAGTCTCCGAAACTTACTGACAATTTTGGTGAGTACCTAGGCTTCTTTCGAGTTTTCTGTCTACCGTAGGGTACTTCTACGACACAGAGATGGTCAATTAAAATAGTACTCTCTCCGACCTCACGTGAACCGAGACCCGGGGAGAGTGGATTCCTCGTCCGTTGGACAGAGTGGTTTAATGTGGACGTGATAGACCCGACCCATGACACAAATTACTCGGTAAAAGGACGGAGAAGACATAAAGGGACACTATATTACGAATTGAACTCTGTGAACTACTTTACGGGGAAGACTTCACGGGGAATGAGAGTGAGTGAGGAGAAAGTTCCAAGACAGGGGTGTTTTCTTCAAAGTCCGACCTTGAGACAAGTGAATAGAAGGTGAGTCTATCTAGAACTCCTAAGAGAAGATATGTCCAAGGCAGACGAGAGATTGACCGAGTTCATAACGGTAAACCCTCAACACCGTAAGTTTGGACTTGCTCCAGAGTAAAGGGTTTCAGGTAGTAGGACGTGGGTTGTGGGGTCACATTTGAGAGAAGATTGGTTCCCTAAGGGTGAAGTGGTCCACCCCTGTGTCGACTCAGACACACCTTTGAAGATTGACTTCCCCAGTACGGTTAATAAGAATTAATGACTTGGGAAGACCTAGAATCCTTCTGTGAGTTAGGATGTTTCTTTTACTGTAAGGAAACCCCCCTTTACTCGTTCCTTTCTCGTTTAAAAAAAAAGTGTAAAAATCTTTAAAATGTACCTTTACATTTTTATAAGATTATGTGTAGGTTTCATATGAATAAATTTTTTTTTTTTTTTCTCCCCTTTTCTTCATCAGGCATGGCCCTTTCCGAGGCGGGGGAGGACCTAGTGTTTGGGAAGCTATTGTACGCAGTCCTAAACCCCAAAGTGTTACCGGACACCACCAAATAAGAGTGGTAAGACCCCCCGTCACGGCCACTACGACCTCCGTCTCAAAGGCAAGGGACTCCAGTACGGCCCCGACGACTCCAGCCAGTCACGTACTTGTTACGGGACGGGACAGAGACACGTTCCTTTCGTCCTCTTGTGTTCGTCTACTCCAGTCTCGGTCCAGCTCCGGTCGTCTTCCTCTCGTCCCTGAGGTGGAGCGGGTTATTACGTGTGGCCCGTCAGGGGAGGGAGTCACTGGGTAAGTTTCACCATGTCAAAGGCACCTGTGTGGTGGTGTACTCAGATCAGGTAGGATGTTGTTACTCCGATTTGGTGGTCTGTACAAAGAATAAGAATAGGACGTGATTCTTATCAACCTGATCCAATTTGTCTGCTCCTAAGACGGAAAACCTCCTCACTTCTGGAACCAGTTATAACTAGACCTGTTTGTTCAATTGCAAGTCGAGTTCCCTCTTTTCACATAAGTTCCATGGTAGATTTTGGTCCTACTTTTTTCGACTTGATCCATCTCCCGAACCCCGAACTACCCAAACCCCCTTCTGTCTAATTTCCTTGGAAGATACTCCAAGGAATCCGTTCCAGGTTAAAATTCGTACGATACTTTACAGTTTCATGACTTGGGGTTCATTTGTAAAATTATATCTAGACGGATACGTTTCTGACCGACAAACCCTAGTGACGTAATTCTATACACACAGAAGATACAGAGGCGGTTCCTTCGGTGGTCCGTCTCTACTCCAATAGATGCGACAAAGACGTCCAGGACACGAAGCTTAGTTCGGAGAATAGGTCAAGAGTCGAAGTATGAGTTAGACTAGGAACCGGTCGGTGTCTCAGGAAGGGAGGTCCCTGTCGCAACGGATTCAAGAGGGGTATCCGGACAGTCGGAAGGAGACTTTCCGGACTGTCTCTCGAGGTTTCTCGCAACTCCCCTCGGAGGTACCTTGGCGTACTCCCTGGAGGAGCAGAGGTGAAGTTTGTCATGGAGAGTACTCGACGAAGTTACACACTCTTTGTTGAAAATAGAGGAGTGAAAACATTGAGAGAAGGGTGGGGAAGGGTCCCGGTAAGAGATGGTGGTGGTTGACACACTCGACTCCGACGAAAATTTGACCTTGAAGGATTTTTTCTTTTTTCTTTCTTTCTTTTTCGGTAAAGAAATAACGTTGTTCGGATGACGGTCATTCGTATTGAGTCACACATATACACATGTGTGAAACCTTTTACTAAAGTCATATTAATAATTTCGTTAAAAACGTGTTTTAAATATCCTTCTACGAGAATAAAGTACAATTTCTAGGTTTTAGGGTGGTGTCTTCTGCTTAAATGTTACGGATTAATATATCCTACCTCTTTAGTTTCATTTGAGTAAAATCCTTTCCAAATATTGACCGAAAGAATGATCATCAGGATCGCATGTTATTTGGTCCTATTTAGAAAAAACAATTTTTTTTCAATTGGTACTGTATGTAGAAGCCATGAGTCTGAAGATATTAAGTTGACATTACTTGAAGTCTCGACTCGTCCTCAATGGACTCTCTACACTAATTACTCTAAAATTTTATTAAGAAACCTCTGTGTCAGTATGGTCGTTCAATTCTTTTTAAGGAAAGTTACAAATATCAGAGGAAACTTTTTTTTAAAAACCTATCAAAACTGAAAAGATATCCCTACCTTTAAAAGATGAAACCTTAGTCACAAAGATTTAACATTTCCACAAACCCTTCACTTTTTTTTTTAGAAAGAATTGTTAGGTTCAACCCCCTAACTCCTCCTGACTCAATTGAGATCCTCCTGACTCAATTGACACGTTAGTTAATTCAAAGAAACGAAATTTTAAAATTTATGTACTTTTTTGATTAGACATAAAAATTTTTACTCATTTACAATTCTATCTTTCGAATCATAAATTTAATTTTAGGATAAAAATTTACTGTTAATAAAGGAAGATTAATCTCGGATCTATTTATAAGGGATCCAAGTTCGGGAATGGTTACAAACTGGAAAGAGACATTGTCGGGGTGAATCACTAAAAGACCGTAAACGAACTTGTGGAGATTACTGTTTCCTTGAGTGATGGAGACTTCATCAAACAGGGGTTGAACCTGTCAAGTTCTTCAAGAAGGAATGTTACTCGGTTTTGAGGTAGACAATTACAGACAGATGAATAGGACCAGGTAAGGAATCCTGGTGTGTCTTGTTCCGATCAACGTGCACGGGTTACCCGTTTGTGTGTCGGAATCTGAACCGCATCTCTGACCAGAGATAGTGAACTCCTAATCGCCGTGCAGGAATAGACAGAGACTCGGAGCCAAAGAGGTCGACCTTTTATGTCTGCTATCCTGCTGTGAGATAGCGGGACGATACTCCCGATTCACTCTACTACTTGTCGTCACGCCACACTCGTGTGACCCTTTGTGAGTTCTTTACGGGAACCACAGTACTTCCTACCGTGAGTACTGGGGTCGTGTATAAAAGAGGAGGTCCGGTGTGAGGGAGACGAGGAAGTTGACGAATAGATTTTCCGACGTTCAAGCAGTGGGAGACAGTAGAAACAGTCGTAGAAAATTCCAGTCTATCAATTGGGATTGCATAGTATAGTTCATAACTAGATCCTCTAGGTCAAACATTCTTAAAACAAAACCTCTCGTGCCTACTCGTTGCTCACCGAGGGAACAAGATCAAGTGTCGTGAAGACCCCGAAGGGACCACCGAGTCTACCATTTCGTAGACGGACGTTACGCCCTCTGGACCCAAGTTAGGGATCCAGTCCTTCTAGGGGACCTCTTCCTTCACCGTTGAGTGAGGTCATGAGAACGGACCTTTTAGGGTACCTACCTCCTCGGTCCACCCGTTTCTCAGCCTGTCATGACTCGTTGAAGTGAAGTGTCGTGAAGATACCTTAACTAGGTAAAAGGAGATGTAAGACTAGTACGGGAAGACGGAGAAAAGTGACTATAAATAGTGGTTTACCCACGACTATGGAATAGAGGGACTCTAAAGAGGTTGGAACGACCTGAGAAGAAAAACCGGGGAGATGGGATGACTAATTGCATGTGACGTTTCTCCACCACCGAGGACTCCCGTCTAAGAAAGGAGTACGGTTTATGTCATCGGTTGTCTCTGTAAGTGGTCGGGTCCCCGATGTCCCGGTTACGAATTGAGACCCTCCTTTTTCTGGACAAAACTTAAATTCGAGATTTTTTTTCCCTAGAATAATTCGTTCTCTTGTTTGATTATTCTGGAAAGTGATGTAGGAATCTTGCTAGTGAGAGGCAATATTGAAACGGACCAACGTCCTGTCTGTCTCAGGGTCCCGGCCTGTCCTCTCACGAAATGTTGAACATGTCTCCAAACGTTGCTAAGACAAAACGTCAGTAGAACGTCCGTTTGGGAGTAGTAGACGGGATCATTGTTTCCTCAAACCCGATAAAGATCTTACTGGTATGTGCTAGAGTGGGGGGCGGTTCGAGTCGTGTGACTCTAATTAAATTAGACGAAGGGCGAGAGGGTCTGACGAGACGCCGGACGAATTCCCTTTCGACGAATTTGCACGTTGTTGGACGGGACGACCGGGGTTCCGGTCTACTCTCTCTCTGTTTCTTCAGGAGATAGAAACCTTAAGAAGGAATGAGTCAAGGGAACTGGCCAGGGTTCCGACATTCACGACGACCCTAAGGGTGTCCAGAGTTTACGGAGATATGTCTCACTCCATGGACCTAGACGTTCCGTCTCCGGTCCTGTGGGACTCTTCCTCTTCGACGTCCTTCCTTTATTTTGGTTCGAGGTCACCCCCACCCCTTCCCTCTCCATCTTAGATCGTAAACTAACTTCGACTGGTGTTTCCCGGTTCATAAGGCTACTCTTACTTGTTTCGTCACACAAGACCCCCGCAGCAATGTATTGTGTCCGGAGTTGGACATCCGACGTAGAGTTAGACGAGAGTCCGAGACCGTCTTTGTCAGGAATATCCCTGACCTAATTTTGTCCTTCCCGCTTAGGGGAGGGGTGAGGGACCCGGGGTAAACACTTTAATAGACGAGTCCCGGTCAGAAGAGACGATCCGTTTCGTCCCCGGGATAAATCCGTCCCGACAGGGCCAGAACAGACATAGAAGTGCCGATTGGGTCACTGGTTGTGTAAATTATCCACGACTTGGTGTCGCACACCTTTGACACCAGAGGTAGAAGTGCCGACTGGTGTCATGACAAGAGGGATCAGAAGGTTGTCGTTGGTGGTCAACTCTAACCGTTCAATGAAAGACTCCGCCATTACTGACTCTGTCTCGTCGACCCGCCCACGGACGGATCTTCTTACCGTAAAGACCGATGGACCGAGACTTCTTCTTATTCTCGATGAAGAGTCGGGTAAAGAAGAACAATTCTCACCCCTAAAGGAGTCACCTACCCTTTAAATCGTAATTTAGTCGAGGTTTCTGACGTCGAGACCCAAGGGACTGGCCGAAACTTTGTGACTACGACCGAGGTCCGTAAACCTTTCCGTACTACTGGAGGTCTTCGTCTCCGGTCTCCACGGATTTCTTTGTCGGAACGGGGGTCCCGGTCCTCCATCCACAGGTCTCTCCGACTCGAGAGGACGGGGGCTTCTATCTCCAGCCCGACCGGGATCGAGCCAAGGTAGACCCGGTGAAACCTTGGTCGATACCACGAGAAAACCTCTTCCCTTACCGTGGGGTAATATCATGAGAACGGACCTTTTAGGGTACCTGCCTCCTTGGACCATCCGACGTCAGGTACCCCAGCGCTTCTCAGCCTGTGGTGACTCGTTGAAGTGGAAGTGAAAAGTGAAAGTACGTAACCTCTTCCTTTACCGTTGGGTGAGGTCACAAGAACGGACCTCTTAGGGTCCCTGCCCCCTCGGACCACCCGACGACAGATACCACAGCGTGTCTCAACCTGTACTGACTTCGTTGAATCGTCGTCGTCGTCGTCGTCTACCACGAGAAATATTCGTGTCTACACCGTTTTTAGTAGTCAATACGATTTTATGCCAAGTCATGATTGTAAATAACACCCACAAAGTCTACTGGACTGGTTCAGAAAGATAAACAGGGCTTTTATTCGTCGGAACTTCTGGACTGAAGTCTCTTCTACTTTTCGTTCGTCCCGGAGAGGGACATGGGGAGTCGAACCGGTCACCGGTAAAGGTGAAAGATGCCTGTACTCCTCATTCTTCATAAAATTAAAGGTTCTGAAGATTGATGGGCACGGACCGTCGTCGTGCTCATTCTGTTTCGATTACTTCAATTATCTCCTAAGTTCCTCCGTCTCCTCCACATTGTGCCTAGTAAAGGACGTCGTTTAAGGAGAGCTGTTTACCGTTTTGTTCCAGCGAATGTGTTGTGTCTCGCAAGAGAGGTCCGGCGACCGACACTTCAGGACGAGTGACCCGGAGTCGAACCGTCCGGTCAGGGTACCCGTCCTCCCCACTGTCGTCCCGAGGAGCTGTTGACGGACGAGATGCCTCTAGGACTCACCTCGCGGACGTTTCCCTGTGGGTCCCTTCGGTGTAGGGTCCGCCTCTCGTCGACTACGTCTGGTCCGTGTGCACCACGATTGTGCCCCTCGGGTCACTCGGGAGTCGTTTCCGACACCGGTGGGAAATGTTAGAGTAATATCGACCCGGGGATTTCTGTAATCACGGCGGGTCGTTCACTCCCTCCATGTTTTAGAGCAATTCATGGTTAGACGACCACCCCTCTCTCCCCCCTCCCCCTTCTCTCTCCCTTTCTCCTTAGCACCGAGGTAGGACCCTGGGACTGTCTCATCAGTTGATTTCTCTGAGTAAACCAATTGTTGGACGAAATTTTACGTTTATATGTGAACGTCAGTAAGTGTGGACCGACACTTAGTAAATCTCTTCGTCTCACGAAAGGAGGGACAAATCCCTGCCTTCCAGACCCCACTCCGTTCTACTTCTCACCTATAAAACCGAGTCCCCGTGATCAGGAGACACCTGACCCCAATCCTCCCAGGACCCAGATTGTAGAATTAAAAGGTCTCCTCCTTTTCCCACGTATTAATTCAGATGTAAAGTCTTACTTCCGGTCTCACACACGGTGGATTTACTTCTCTGATACAAGATTTTGCCCGAAAGGGACCACCGAGTCCCCGTTTCTTTTGGTGGACGGTTACGTCCTCTGGGCCAAACTTGGGACCCAACCCTTCTAGGGGACCTCTTTTACCGTAGGACGAAGTCATAAGAACGGATCCTTTAGGGTACCTGTCTCCTCGGACCACCCGACGTCAGGAACCCCAACGTTTTTCAGTCTACACTAAATCGTTTATTTGTGGTGGTGGGTGATTTGGTACGTATTTTCCTCGAGAATCTCCACCCTTTTAACATGAAACGAAGGGTGGGACCCAAGGGGACTCTTGGGTCTCCCATCCTCCGTGGTTCCGGTTTACAAACATCGAACACGTTAAGACCAGGCTTTACAGTCTGTGTGTTTTCCGACATCGGAAACGAGTGTCCACGACAGTGGTAGGACGGGAGTCTCGTGGAAACGAGAACCCTCGGAGAGGACTCTTCGCTTCTTTCCTGACAGTGTCCTTCTATGAAACCCGGGCGAGACGACTGAACACAGACGCCTCTCGACCGACCGTGTTACGGTCCCTTCGACCCGGTCCACCGGAGTCTGCCCGGAGGCACAGTGACGTCTCACTGGAACAATTCAGACCCAATTCTCCTAAGCTCTCGTCTGTCCGAAGGACCTAGAATTCGTAGTTCAGACCATCCTCCCTAGGAGGAGGAGGGAACGCCGGTAATGGTATGTCGACTGAAAGTCGGACAGAGAAACCTGTGTCCGCCTCGCGTGTCGGGAAGACTGAGTGGGTGTCCGGGGTCGGTGTCACCTGTATTCGACTTAACATTTGTCGACTTACAAAAGGTTCGCCGGTGGGGGTCGAGACCTCCTTCCTTAGTTACCTCACTTGGTGGTCGTCGGGGGCGTTCCAAATCCGGCCCTGAGTCCCCCCTAAAGGTGTGTCGACGTCGTGACGACGGACCGAGTCCGGTTCCTCGTGGTACGCTACTGATGGAGGTCGACGTCCCTCGGTCCCTCTCAAGAGTTGTTCTCGAGGTGAATGACCTCGGTCAGGAGGTCAGAGGTCGCGGGTCCCTCCCGAGGGTCTATGGGACTACAGTGTCAAGAGATCGTCTACGACGCTAAAGTGTTCCGTTTTCCATACCTTACCTGTACTCTCCGGGAGACAGGTCTCCGGTGTTAGTGACGTCTACTGTCCTTTGTACCGTCTCACCCTTCCCGTGGCCGAGACCCGTCTGACCCAAGTGTGAGACCAAGGTAGAAACTAGTGGACCCGTCGAAGTTCGTGAACCATGGACGAGACACAGACACAGAGGTTGATATATTTACTGGTAGTACGACGGACAGAACGTCCAGCTGTCACTTATCGTCTCAAATATGTACTTTTTACGAACCGTGACTAATGTAGATCTTCGACACAATGTGCCGTCAATTCTGAACCTTAGTCTTTCTGGGATTCGAATTTAGAATCTAATAGGGTCCGTTCAATAACTTCCGGAGTCAAAGAAGTAGACATTTTACCCTACGAATAGAAACAGAGTATACCGACACCGTTCCCAATTTACACTATGACGTCAATGTTACGTCACGTTCTCCGGACTGAACGGTAACCTCTCGAGGGTAGTGACTCTGAGTTCTCTGGTCCTTCGACGGGGTCAGAGTCACGTGACCCGGACCGGAGAACGCCGACGTCTCGTGTCGATAAGAAAGTGACCGGGTTTGAGTCCATAGTGAGTACAAGGAGTCTACGGGACCGGATGAGTCGTAGGACAGGACCGTGAGGACTCAAGTCCGAAGTCCTTCTTTAGTATGAAGGTGAAACTGTTACTTGACGTTGTGTTCCCTTTATATGGACGACAACTCCCGTCTAGTGTGTAGAGTTAAGTAGAAGTTGTCAGTAATTAGGTTTCCTGTACTCTTCACGGTCTAAGGGAAGGATACGTAAATAAAGTATTTCTCTTTGTTCGTTTCTTAAATCCTCGGTTTTTTCTTGGTGAAAAAGGGTCACCAAGAATATTACGGTCCTCCACCAAATCGGACACTTTTCTTTAATGAAATTTTTCGACTTCTATTTTAGTACCTTCTACCTAAACGTTGTCAATTTTTTTGGTGTTTACAAATCTTTTAAGAGATAAAAGTCCGACTATTGTTCCTTTCCGGTGGAACGACCTATACTGAGAGAACAAATGGTTGACGTCTTCGTTGTTATAAGAATCTCTTTACCCACTCTCACTCTCTCTCTCTTACGTGATCTCTTTCGGTCGGAACCAACAGGAATAGATATATTACCCTATCTAATAAAAATAGAACGTTTAGTTAGAAGAACTAGTAAAGACAAGAATCTTTTGTGACGGGAGAGGGAAATTATTGGTGACAGATTCAAAAGTTAGTGGGATGAAACGATGGTTAGTCGACTGTCTTCTCTAATTATGACCTCCGGATCTTTACACCTGAATTAGCTATAAAAATTTTTCATCATAAACCGAGTGTAATTAAAATTAAATGTCACGGTAAAAGAACCCGACAAATTTTTACAGAATTATACCGTCACACCTAAATCCGGTGTATACCTGCCAAAGTTTATACGATTTCTATAGTCATTGATCCCTATTAATATGTCATAAACTCTGTATTATCGGCACGTTGATCCCGAAATTTTTATTGAGGATCGTCAGTACTTGAGAGTAAAAGAACGGTTGTCAAGGTTATAAGTCGTAGTCCGGACGAGAAGGATTAGATGACCTCTTCTCAGTCAATACTGTACCGTAGATTTTCGGTAGAAAAGAATTCTCTTCGATACTGTTTAAAGTGACGATTCTTTTAGTAGGTTCTGTGTCCAAAAGACGAAATTTCTTTCGGGTTACCGTCTGACCCTGAGAGAAGTTGTAGACCTAAATAGAATCTTATGACCGTTAGGGACAAATTGTCGTTAGTGAAGAAACCGTCTACATCTTTCTTACAAAAGAAAACCTAACTTGATTTTTTTTCTTTTTAGTAAACCTTTAAATTTCATATCCTTTTGTGTAGGGAAAAGTGATTGATATTTATTAAACCTTCCCCTTCCTTTTTCTTTTTTGGTAATTCATACGACCGGATCTACTAAAATGTTACTTAGTGTGCCATTGTTAAATAATAAATTTAGTATACGATAAAAAATTCATATATAACAGTTTTTGATTAGTAAGAATTAATATATTGGCCTAATTGATAATTTTTTTGTAAAAAAATAAGTACAGTTAATATAAGATGAAAACATTGATTACCCCCCTTTTCGGGACCCAGACATTCTGACAACAGAACCTATTTATTTACCGATTAAGAAAAGGATTGTTAACGGTTTTACAGTATTTCAAGTTAATTTCTACCAAACAGAGACTCAAAAAAAAAAAATTTGTTCATATAGACACAAGACTACATTGATTTAAGTTCGACTTTAAAAATTCATTCAGTTACGAATTTTACTTTACACGTAGATAAACTTGACACCTATTCATGAAGTTCAATGGAATTTGTCCGGGTGATCTTTGTAGAAATTGTCTTGTGTATAAGTTTGCCTCAGAAAATTTGACCACTGAGTGTGACGTCAAATTTCGTCCGGTATTTTTGTGACTTTTGTATTTAGACATATACAAGTAGTGAGATGGAACTCCCCAATCAGGGTCGAAACTAAAGGTAGTGTGTTCCACGATCATTCAGTGACGTCTCTCAGTAAAGACAATGACCGTTTTCGGGAGCCCCCTCGTCTAACGCATTCCGTCGATCAGGAGTGAGAAAGAGGTCCTCACCTTTTGTGGGTTCGTAGAGATGTTGGTGAAAACACTCTAAGGAGGACTGGTGTCTTTTAGTAGTAGAAGTAGAAGGTCAACGTTTTTAACCGTGGTTTCTTTCCCTTATTTTCTCTTTGATACAAAAAGACTTCCACAGAACGAAGGAATAAGAATAAAGATCATCTACACTGTATCGAAAAGTCTCCTCTTAGAAAAGGTCCTTCCTTAGTTTAGACAGACCTCTCATTTACCGTGACGGACCTTCTTGAAATTATTATATTAGACCCTGATTAGTTCTCCTCCATTTTTGAGAACCACTTACAGTGTGAAGGTACCTCGTCGGAATAATCTTGACCTTGGTGGTAGGATAAGGGATCAAAAAGTTAAATTTGAAATACAACCGAATGGATGGATAGTTACACTCGACTTTCCCTTCCTGAAACTGTCCTTTCCCCACTTGAAATAAGTCGTTTATTCAATGACTTACGGATCTCTCTCCGGGTGTCGGGTCTCCTCCTGTCTGTGAATTAGTGTTGTCCTTTTTTCTCTGTTTTTCTGTAAGTGTTTGAGTCCCTTTCCAAGAATTTAGACTCTATCATTAACAAAAGAAAGGGGATTTTGTTCTTTTGGATGTCTCTCCTGCGGCTTCATTCTCGTACGTTCTGGTCTCCGTACTTGTTAAAGTATTTTAGTAGATAGATAAATAAGGGATAAGAGAGAGGGTGACTTTCTAGGTTCCCTAGGTTTCATAGACTCTGTCCTTTACTCATTCCGTCCTTTTTCCTACACCAAACTTTTCTCACCTAAGACCCCGACTCGGTCTCGTTCCGTGTCTGTGTCCCAGTCTCTACCCCCTTCCCCGGAGACCTCGTTCTTCTCTTCAAAGTTCCAGTGGTCAAATCTGATCTTTCAGTCATAGTCTCCTCCCTACAGACCTCTTCGTACTCTGTGGAAGGATTCTCCAAGAGGAGGTGACGTTACGTCTCGTTGTTCCCGACTTCTCCGGGTGTCGGTCCTCTTAGTAATGACCGTGTCTTTTTTCTTCTCGACCTCTAAGGAGGAGTGAAACTCCCGTCACCTTTATTATAGAACTCATGTGGACTGTTTCCGTTCAATCTTTAATTCGGTCCTGGACCGTCTCTTCACCTGCCCCGATCCGCCGGTACTTTTTATGCTTATAAGTAATTCATAGATACACGGTCGATCGTTATGTTGTTGTCGAATTTTTCCGCCGTCCCCGACCCCGCCGCCCGCCCCCGTCCCTTCCACTACTTTTGTCCTCGATGCCGAGTGTTTTTACGTCAAGCTGTTGACTTTTTCGTCGAGTTCTTGTTGTCTTTCACCTGAACTCTAATTGCGACCTCCCCCTTTTTTTCCGTGGAGAAGAAGGGTTACACATACCTGTTCGGACCTCTGTCTAGGACCCACCCGACTCCCCGTCTCGAGGGTACCACTCACGGACCTTTCCCGTCCACGGCGTGCTCGTGGTGACGGGTAGACGACCCGGGAGACACTTTCTTCGGTCGGGAACATTTCCTCGGCTCGGTCTTCGAGACCAAGGGCAGACCGTCCCTGACCTTGACTCCCTGTCTTTGTCACCCTTTGTGTGTCCGTAGTCGACTAAGTTTTCACACCAATAACGGTGTGTCTCTATGTCTACAACTCCCGCTTCGTCCCTTTTGGTGAACATATAAGAGGTGTCACGGATCCTGTTACGAAGCGTACCCAGTCCTCCCGTTTGTTCCACACACTTTAGACTCTCCTTGGTTTTGATGAATCGACACGTCCATAGAATTCTATGCTCTGTCTTGGAGAACGGGACATTGGTTGTGTCATTCAAAGAAAGAGAAGATCTCAGTTTTACTATACTTCGGGATGTAGGGTACACTGGAGTTGAATTCGGGATTTAGTTGTCTGTGACGGTGTCCAGACTCCGGGACATGTGTCTTATTTTTGACCCCCCACCCCCGTCCCCCGCCCGTCCCCGTCTGTCTGTCCTCGTTCTTCCTTAAAGGGACGGAGTAATCAGACGTTAAAAGTCTGAGTAGATCTTTAGGATCGTCAAGGTTGTAAACCCAATTGACCCCCACCCCCACTCCTTATTTTTTTTTTAGGGTCCACTTATCATTAACCTAATGGGTCGATACGGGGTCTCAGTTTACCGACCTTTTCCGGTCCTGTCGTCCCGGACTATGTCAATTTTACTGTGATAAAAGATTTGGTTTTTAACTCCGTGAACCGACTATTTCTGTTACCCTACCTTAGAAAATTTAACCCCAACAGGATCTTTTTAACCCCTGTATACCACCTAAATCCAGCCATCGAATAAAGTGTTGTTCCCTAGGAGACCCAGGTTATACGATTACCCTCCCCTAATTTCTAGACCCTACCCTCTAGATTCCCCCTCTCGACAGTGACTAAACAATTCGTCCTTTTCGTTATCTTTTGACACAGAGACATCTGTCGTTCCCTTGTTCCAGTTGTAAGATCCATACCTCGTCCTTCCTTTCCTTTCAACTAATCTTGACTTTGACACAGTCACTTTAGACAAGTCCAGAGTTTTCGCCGGAACCCCCTCCCTCCCACTCCTGACACTGCCGTCTCGATAGTGACCGTGTTTGACCATAGGTCGCTATATCGTCAGCGGCTGATCAAGAGTAGTGACGTCCCAGTGTCAATCGACCGTTGGACTGGAACCCGTCTAATAAAGGGAGGGACACCTGAAGTTAAATTGCTGCAATAGAGTGTCCAGAGCTAAAAATTACATTTCTCGGGTGTGTTATGTTATACGGAAGGAAACCGTATCCTTCCTCTCTTTTGCGAGAAGATTTTTACCTTCTCTCCTGCCTGTGTCTTGTCGAACAGGGAAAGGTAGGTTAATTTTCGGAGCACTCTGATCTAATTTTTGTTTTGAGAGGTCGATTCAGCGTCCGGGAGGTTCTATCCGTCAGCGGATGGGTCTTTCATCTCGCCTACGGTCGTCGGGACAGGGATTCGCCTGGCAGGTAGGGCCCTTTCGCGGCAGGGGCCTCTTGGCTTCGCCCCCACCCCCGCACGCCCCTGTGTTGCCTTCGCAACCCGTGCGGCTCCCACTGCGTTGCCGACGGCCCCCTCACTCCCCGTCCGTCCCAGGGCTGCTCCGCCCCCTCCGCGTCCTGTGGAGGGGCCGCGGCCCTCCCGCTCTCAGCGCCCGACCGTGCCGGACCGTCGGCTCATCCGGACCCGGCCCTCACCGTGGCCTCCCGCCACCGGCAACAGGCCACTCTGCTCGCGTCCGGCGCCCTGGGGATGCCCGCTCTTGGGGAGGGGGCGGTGCCCGTGACTGGACAGGTCCCGGGCCGACCCGGACCGGCCCGCCCCGGATGCGTTGGGGAGCCGGCCCGCGGCGGAGCGCGCCCCAGGGCCCGGGCCCGCCCGGCGGAGGAGAGGCGGCCCTCGGAGGCTCGGCCCCGGGCCCCGACGGCGCCGCGTAGGCTGGCGTGGCCGGCTCGGCCGCAGGTGTTTCCCGCCGTCCCCGCGCTCCGGCCCCACCCCCACGCCCGCCACCGCCTAACGCGCGCGCGCGCCGCCCGCGAGATCCTGACGTCGGCGGCGCCTCTGTTACGCCGCGCAGGGCCGTCCCGAGGGCGCCGGCGGAGGCGGCCCCCGCCCCGCTCCCCGCCCCCGCCCCGCGCGCCCCGCCCCGGAGGCCCTCCGCCCCGCGGCCGCGCCTTCGACCCGGCGCGCGAAGGAAACACGCCGGCGCGGCCGGGGCGGGGGCGCCGCGGGAGCCCTTCCGCGGCGCTCCGGCCACCGGCCAATCTCTGCAGTCCTACTCCAAATCCCTCCATCCGCGGCGCGGCACGGCGCGCCTGAAGGCGGGAGCGGGGCAGTCTTCAGGGGTCACGCCACTACCTGACACTGAGGGCGGACCGGTTCATCCTCCGTCCTTCTTATTGCTGATCGTGATTAACTCACGAATTAAACACAGTTCGGGATGTACGAGCGCGCGAGGAGAGTGAATTTTCTCAAGTGTTATTGGGGTGTTCATCAGTAATAGGAGGGGTGACCCTTGATTCATAGTCTCTCCAATTGATTACTGGTTTCACGGGGACAATGTGGAGGTATTTGCCCCTATTACGGAGGAGAAATCCGAATGATACGTCCAATTGACTCCCGTAAATGTGTTTAACGGCCGTCACGGACCGTGTGTCAACCTCGGGTCATTTACAATGAAGAAAAGGATTTGGTGCGACCAAATTTGACTTGACCCCTTCGTGGAGTAAGTCATCTGCACGATCTCGAACACTCTGGAAGTGTTCGGGGGTGGGGGGTGCGGGTCGAAGTACGACTTATCTACTAGGCTTAAAGAGAGAGGTACGAACTGAAGATAAAGGTTGTAATGGAAAGAATCGTAAGTAAGTAGAGGGGTAGGCAAAGGGGCGTCCGGAGTAGAGAAAAACAAAGGTGTAAAATGTCAATAAAATATAAGGGACTACCAAATGAAACGAGAGAAAAAGAAAGGGAGAGGGAGGCGGGTAAAAAGTTACGGAAGAAAGTAATTATAAGTGTAAAGGAAGGGAAAAGACAGGGATGTAAAGAATGTGAATATAAAACAAGATATTTGTACGGGTGTGATGAGGGAGGGATGGAAATAGGTGAAGTGATCAGGGAAGACCTTACGGGAGACGGGTCGAGGTGTACAGGTCCAGGATGGAGAGAATTTGCAGATCTGAGTTCTTTTCATCGACCGTTTAAAAAGTCATTCTCTAGTCTATCATTTATAAAATCTAAAACATGCAGTACACCAGAGATGACGTTGGTAAGTTGAGATGACAACGTAGTCCTTTCACTGGTGTCTGTTGTGTTGTATTTGCAGACACCGACACAAGGTTATTTTGAAATAAACACCTGTGTCTGTAAACCTACAGTATATTAAAAGTACATAGTGTTTTATAAGAAAACTCAGAATTTTTACAAAACACTTACATTCTTTGGTAATAATCGAACACCCGACATCCCTATGACCAGTATACTACTTAAACGGGGAATCCTACATCAAACGGTTGGAAACGAGATCTTATTACGGTGAAGGGGGGGACGTTAGATGGGTCTATTGGAGATGAGTCGTCATTGAAAAGAGAGAATGAAAAATTTCGTATAGAAAATGACATAAAAAAAGGACACGTAAAGAGTAGAAAAGGTCTCCTGGAATTCGAGGAACTTCCGTTCCATGTCTGGAAGAAAGACACACCTAATGGAGGGTAAAGTGTCATGAAACGTGTTTCGTCCGTAAGTTTGTGAATTATGTCTTACCTATAAATTTAGCACCCACGAACTGTCAACAAAGGTAACACGTTTTGAATGAAAAGAGTACTCTATGTTGGAATCCTTGTCCCACGAAACAATATACATATAGTAAACCTGGTCTAAAGTCTTTTTTTACAAATCTCAAAATATCTCTTCTACTTCTTTCCTTCCGTTTACAGTCAAGTAAGTCTCTAACAACCTATTGTTTATTGATTTGTTTCTGACAACTAATAGTGGTTGGACGTCTGTCCCGTACACAGAGGTCAGTCCAGGATAAGTTGTAAAGATAGTCGTCTAACCAATTTCTGTACGATATATTGTATGTCTACCGTTTCAATTCGTCTCCGCAATCATCTTACTCACTGTTGTAAGTCTATATTTTGTAAGGACCGGGTGGTGAATCAGAGAGACACGGAGTCAAAAGAATAGAACTTTTACCCGTACTATTTCCAAAGTCGAAGTCTCTCAATGACCGTCCTAATTCACTCTTTTACGTACATTTCGACCGTCTCTCCTGAGTAATTTACGGTCGATAATTGACAATTGTAAAAGACCACACGGAGCTTGACACCCGATTTACGTGTTCTGTGGTAACTTACCTGTATTAATTATTGTAAAATCGAGTGTTATATTTGACATGTTCAAACTCTACCTCCCCTGGACTTTACTATCGTCAAGTGCATTTTTCTTTGGTGTTTTTTGTCTTTGGTTTTGGTTCGGGTTGGGGAGACCCTAAGTGTTCTGTGTCACGAGACACTTGGTTCCTTTAGTAAGGGAACCCAACCCCCTCAATTGTACCCCAGTATCCACGTTACAGGACTACTTCCGTCCCTTCCCGTGATGGGGACTTCGGTCTTAATACCCCGACGGGAAAGAATGGACACTCTGAACCTCGGAAAGTAAAGGAGGAGATTTATTACCCCTGTTATCGTTACTAGAGAGTCCCTATAGTACTCACTCGTTTCCTTTTGTGTTGAACCGTGTATCATCCACAAGTTATTTAAAATCAAGGAGAGATGATATGATACCTCTCGAGACGGAGAACCTCCCGAATATTTCGATCCAGATCCATGGTTGGAACCCAGTGATCGTAGAAAAATATAAACCTTAATTACACGAAGTAAACCCCCTTAGTGTGAAATTCTCTTAATCACCTTTGCACCTTACACCGATCTGTTCTTACTAGTCGTACCACCTTTACCCTCCAGAACTACACACTATCCATTTTTTACTTTATTTAGAGTTTATAAATCGGACCTTTACAAAAAAAGAGAGAAAGAGAGAGAGAGAGAGAAAAAAAAAATTACCCCCCCCCCACTTACCCCTCTTCTTTCTCTGTACTATTGACAGATGTGTGTGACATCCTCTACCTGAGGTAACGTTAGGTGTTCTGTCTTAGTGTCGGTCACCACCTCAAAGTCCTGTTATGTAAAACCGAATTAAACTTTTCGGTGAAAGACTATTAATCTCGTTAGGATGTCACCTTACCCGACGAAATGTTTTACCACTTGGGGAAAAGTAACGTTAAACGGTTCTCTTGAGACTAGAGGAGAGAATTAAAAAGCTTACAAGAGACGAAAGGAAACGAAAAGAAAAGGAACTAGGGAGAAGGTAAGGAATATCCTGTAAATATTACTGAAACGGGGTTTCGAGAAAATAAGAGTAAAGAGAAAGAAGGTAAAGGTTTGGGGGGAAAGAGAACCAAGAGAGGTAGAGGTGAGGGTCGTGTGACCCAAGTTGTTACCTTGACGGAGGGACTCAATATGCACCGGGTGCCGGGTCTTACAGTAGTTCTAGACCCGGTTCTACCGACGTGTGTGACCGTCTCTTCCTTTCCTTTCACTCCCCTAACGACACCCCCGTTTCCATGGTGGCACCAAGAGGACAGTCCCATCTCCCTAGTCACCTCGGAGGACTTTGGGTCCAGAATCTCTTCGGACGGACGGTGACTCGCGAGTCACCCCTCGGGTCTCGTCTCGACGGACAAGCAAGTTACTCCGAAAGGTACTTAGGGGACGATCGAGGGGAATCTGTAACGGGAGTAGACACGCGATACGTCGGTGGAACAGTATAGCTGTTGAAGTACTTGTGAGAGAGTATGGTTCGCCTCGTCTCCTAACTCTGTTGACCTAGGGACCCACTTGAGAGTTGGACCGTATACCGATACACCTATGTAGACTGTCGTCACTGTCCGACCGGAGTAGATCTTGAAAGTCAAGAAAAGAAAGAGATAGGAAAATGTGGAAGACCCAGGGGAAAGAAATAGGAACGAAGCAGAAGAGTTAGGTAAGAGACTAAGGTGGATGGGTTGAAGAAAGAACTGTGAACCCCGAATATCAAAGGAAGGGCAAGATCTCCGGGTTCACGTTACACGGTTCCCCACCGTTCCTCCCGACTGAGAGAGGGGAGGGGGTTCCCGGGGTGATATGAAGTATGGCACTCGACCCCTGACGACCTACAAACTCGAGAACCCGTGCCAGTCCGGTGGACCGTACCGTCACTGCTACCGAACGACTACACCACTACCCGGTCTGGCTCAGAGGCTGGGTGAGAAGAGGGGTCCATTGTGAAGGAAGGTCAGTAGCCCCCACGTAACGACCCCGACAACTTCCTGTCCTGTCTATACTAAACGAGTACTTAACAGAGATGGAAAGACCTGCGCAGGGGGTAAAAGCACCTCGAACCCTTCTTCCTGTAATTCTAAGTCGGTCGGGGTTCAATCCCTCTCCGGAGAAAAGAAAGGACCTCACGAGTCGCTCCTGAAACTACGAGTCAGGTGTGTCTATGTGTAGGGTTTCCCCTGGCACCCTACCGGACTCACCACTGGAGGGAGAGACAAGGGACCCGGAACCCTATCCGAATGAGTGGTGACCACTTCGTCCGACATCAACATTCTACTGTCGGCTCCGCACGACCTTGGACGCGACTCCCCACACCCGGTCCGGGAGCCCTATAGGCAACACTCGGGGTCACAGACCACGCCCTCCCCCTGTGACGACTCTCGACGGTCCGAACACGTCTAACCGTCGCCCCGTGACCTCTCCGTCCCACCTACCCTGACCCGGATCGCCGTACCGTACCCGAAGACCCGACCCAACGTCCCGGTCCGAGCCTCCCTGGCTCCGGTCGACCCCTACCCTGCCCCGAACCTCGCGGCCGGCACTACCGACCCCGCCGACGACGACGACCCTACCGACGACGACGACGTAATGTTCGACCCCGACGTCCACGAAACTCCTACCGACCCCCTCCTCGACCACGCCGACGTCGACTCGTATCCGACTTCTCCCTCTCCGGTCCAATCCACCGTACCGAACCGGACCAGAAGACGACACAGGGGGGTAGACACGGGGGAGGGTGTAGGTGTATTTCTTCCGAGGGGTTTGAGTTACAAGAACGAAAGTAGAGAAAGGAGGAAACGGCTCTCAAATCGGACCGGTAACGATCCCGGACTGAAAGAGAGAGACAAAAGAACGAAAGAAGGATAAGACTTTGTAACCCGGGAACCGACCGGGAGTTTCGGGTTACGTTTCGAGTGGAGGAGACACTTCGGAAGAACCTAGTAAGGTCGACAAGTCTCTTTGGGACCTGTGACCTCCCACGATGTAAGAGAGAGAGGAGGTACAGGACGTGAACGAAACGAGGTACAAACGTTGTCCACGTCGGGCAGTGGGTCGGATCGAGACATTCCTACAAACAATCAGTGGGAGGACCGAGACGAGTCCGGCCCGGGAGAGCTCCCTCCCGGACGACGTGTGTATCAGGAGTCTGAGACCACCCTCCGTCGGACCCGACCTGGTGTCAAAGGAGAACAATGTTCACCCCCTGGAACCCGATCGACAAATTGGAGAGTTCCGGAGTCTACAGAACAGACTTTTGGTCTTTGTTTTTATCGAGAACGGGTCTCTCAACATTCCTACTTTCTTTCTTTCTTCCTTTGTTGTGTTTTTTGATACTTTTATTTTACTCTCTTTTTACTGTATTACACTTGTCGTGTCACGGACCGTGTGCCAGTGCCAGTTAGTAAATTAAACATAGAAGTTAGTATAGTAATTTTCACAATAAAGTCAGAATCGAATCCAAGACTCACAGGACCCGAATGGAGATGGTATTACTGCACATAACGTTACCTATTCTTGAAGAAGAATCGACAGAAGGGAATGTCCAGTACTTGGGGACTACTAACCTTTGTTAGTGTATACCGAAATAGATCTTGGAGTAAACTATGGATTATCATCTACTCCCGACTTATTTATTTACATAACAGTACCTGACCCCAAGTCCCCAACGGTAAACGACGAACGGGAAAGAAGGTAAAAATCGGTCTGACCGAACACCTCCACTCCTAAGGATATAAAAGAGTAGTAGGGAGGTGACAGGTCGAGTACGGAATACCTGACATCCCGAAGTCCTTTAAGTCGAGTCTCTGATCCGCAAGAGTGGAACGAGTGAGACTGATCACCGTAGGTCCGGTCGAATCATACTCCCGGCGAGTCAACCAGACCAGGGCGGATTTTTTCGACAGGAGCCGTCTCTGAGCATATCGATCTCCCGACCGTCTGTCTCCGACACGACACGTTTACGTGTCTCCTGGTGCCGACCTCCGAGTGTTCACCTAAAAATGGTGGTGTCCGAGGGTCGGTTACTCCCCTTACGGTTAAGACCCAGGACTCGATTATAAATTTTCCTAGGACACTGTGTCCCCGTTTCCTTCGTCTAACGTGTGTGTCCCCTCCAGGGAAGAAAGAATTTAAAACAGATATAATGTGTATCCAAGGGTCGATAGAGTAGTGTTCGGGTACACCTCAAAGTTCGTCTTACAGTCGTCCTTACCTTTCCTCTCCTGTCTTTGTTCTCCACAATTTCTCTGTGTTTTGCGAGGAGCACCGGATGACAACCTCCGTCTCCTCCTCCCTCATACCTACCGGGCGTCGATATCGGACCTACTGCCACTTGACACCGTCTCTCTTTGTACCCGCCATTACTCCAAAACTCTCTTTACACACCCCGAAGTCCACTACCATCTTGTAGGTTGACCTTTGACGGTCGTCCGTAAACCACTAATATTTAACGGGGACTCGTGTTGGACTCGAAACAGAGGATTAAAGTGGGACTTGTCGAGTTTTGAATTGTTAGTCCGTTTGAATCATTAGTCCCTGAAAATTCTACTAGGAACAATTCTATGGGTTCTCTATGACGTCTCCGGCACTTCACGGACCTATCCGAGATCGGTAGTTTTTCTAGACGTCTACTCCCCTTCATAGGGACTTCTGAGTTCCCTTTGAACAAGAGGGAATAGGGGTTTGGTACTTAAGGATAGGACCCTTGTCTCAGGTACATCCCCGACGACCAAACTCGACTCTCGACCTCTACCATGTCCAGTCTCTCCGATTCTCCCAGTCTCCGAACAGGACGGTGGGTGACCGACACACTGGGCCCTGTCCAGGAAAAGAGAGGGTCCTGAAGTCCCAAAATAGACACTCTGTTCTCCAAACCCGATCTACTAGTATGTCAGACTACCCCCCACCGATAGTATCCTTTCCTCACATTTTAAGTCCTAAATATTACACCTTTTTCCTTCAAATCTCTTCCAAGATTAGATACCACGTATTTCTCATGTCAATCCGTGTCCTGTGTACACAAGTGGTTCTAACCCTCTCCGTTGACAACCGGAGGGTCGGGAGGTAGGGACCTGGAGGAGAGACAGGGCGAGAGGGGCTGGGACACGACGAACACCTTCCGGTGACAAAGTCTTGTTTACTACGATCGTATACGGCTCGGACCTTTGTCTCGAGTAATTTCGAATCTCTTCAAGTATCTAGTTTCTGAGGTCCTATAAAACCCCGTCCCCCTTACATGCAGGAATTTGAAAGTTCCAATTATTTTTCGTTTCTTGTACTAAATTGAGGTCGTAACACGACGCAGTTTAAGGGACTTAAATTTCGCAACGTCATTGAAAGATTAACCAGAAAAACTAAGAAGAGAGATATTAGACCGAACACCTATCTGGTGTTTAATTAGAAGGATCCCGTGTCTGGACTAGGGACTAATTCCCGGCAGTCCCTGAGAGGAGACAGACACCAACAGATTCCGGGGACCACAAGTTCTAGAAGAATGTTGTATTTGATTGGAAAGTTAAAAATAATAAAGAAACTAGGTTCGGTAGAAATGACAAGTGACACGGGACATGTCTTCAAACATGGGACAGAGTGTGACAGATCTCATGGTATTTAGTTTAGGAGTGTTGGAGGAAAAGGACGGTGAATGGTCGTCACCCTCCGACCCGTTAGTGACCTGGAGAGACCTGGAGAGACCTGGAGACCGAGTAGTAGAAATCTCACCCCCAGTACTACTATAGATGTGAGTATCAATAAAGTCACTTACTGAATAGACGAAACTATCTGTCTTAAATCCTAACTAAACAAAGGAGGTTTGACGGATCTTAAATCGTCTACGAGTCACACCGACATACTTACGTACTGTCGTTCCACCTTGAGGTCGAACAAACGCGGTGTCTTAAGAAGGGGAAGTCTCGAGTTTATCCGTACTCGACCCCTATTCGGATGTCCGGTAAAACCAAAATAGTCGTGAGACCAAATGACGTCTGGAAGGAGGACACATTGGAGACGAGTGGCGGACGGACGGGAATGGAAGTAGGTGGGATTGACGAGACGAGTGACAGACATGTCGTAAGGAGAGGTGACACGGGAAGACCGAAGTTGAAGTCACGAAGGTAAAAGACCTTACGGGAGGAAGACGAAGTCACTAGAGTCACTCCGTATTCGAAGAAACCGGGTCCGAGTCGAGTACAAGAGAGAGAAACGGAACTGGGACAATACCCAAAAGGGAGCCTTCAGGACTTACGAGAACGAAAATAACGACTAAAGAAACTAAGTAAACACTAAATTGTACACGATAGAACGTCTACATCAAGTAGTTACGAATTTTTAAGAATAGGGGGATGGTGGTAAAATTGTAGAAAACTTCATCCGACGTATAATGTCAACTACTACGACCAAATTAACCATCACGAAAAGAATGTCCGTTTTTGTACCACGTAACATCAGTCACCATAGAATTTGACCTTATGAAAAATACGAAAACACACAAATAAAGGACAGATAGACCGGTCTAATATACGAAAAACTCAGTTTCAAAAAAAAAAAAAATTCTCTACACGAAATCAACTTACAATCATTGCAAGTCACAAAGAAAAGGGAAGGTGTGACAGGTCGTGTTATTGGATGCACAGGCATCTACGAGTCGTTGATAGACGACAGCTAGTATCACTCCAGTCACCCCACCGACTACCACCCGTGAAGGGTGACTCCGGTGGTATGGTCTCCGACGGTGTAGGGAGAAGAGATGTCGAGTCTACCCCGTATAGTCAAAAACTTTATAATTACGTGTCTTTAGAGAGGCCCGGAAATAAAGGAGGATGTCAGGTCCCCAAAGTAAAAAGCGAACCTCGAGAAAACCGACGGCGGTAGGGGGGTGACGATCTTCCGAGTGACGAAGATCCCTTGTTTTCGAACCAAGGTACCCTAGAGTCGGTACCGAGACCTTCGGGAGTAGTCAAGAAAGACAATACCTTGTCTCCTCCCCGTCCGGATCCCGGAGGGGTGTAATCCCGGGTCGAGTTACTTCTCTGAGATCCGGTCGAGAAGAAAGGGCAGACCACGAGATTGGAACTGTCGGCGGAATCTTAGACTTCTCTGGTTAAGTGACAAGGGGTTTGTTAACCAACAATCGTCGTTCTCCTAATTCCCGGGGACACGTCCTCCCGACCGACTCCCAAATGGTTGTTGCGGAGGAAACGACGTAGGTGACGGTCTTGAACACTGGTCATTACCTGGAACTGACTATGATTCAGAAGGACCTACGTCCTTTTTCAAGTGACTGGTCTTCACGACCCTAAGAACGGAGTTTTGTGTACCCTCGACGTTCGTAGGGTCTACATCCGACCTCCAAACGAGTTTATGTAAAAAGAGACTCGACGTTATGAACTGATTTTAAACCTTAATGGACCTGATGGTCACTCCCCTCCCACGAACTCTCTCTCCTTACCGTAGTGAAAGATGATGGATGATGAGAAGTCCCGAATCTCTCAATTTACTTCTCTATGAAAGTTCGATAGACAAGTGAGTTGTTTTTAGTGACTCGTAGTTGATGTCTCGTTCGTGACACAAACCACGACCGGTTTTGGACCAGGGATCTTATCCAAATCACCTTATGTCAAATCGTTCTCTCTCAACCATTTGTCTATGGGAGTCGTAGTGAACCATTTATAATTACTGTCCTCTGTTCGTGTGTGATGACTCTTGTGTCTTTTCCTCTAAGGCGAACCTTACCTCTCGTCTCTTCCGAAGGACCTCCTTCATGCATAGATCGTACTAAGTCTCAAGACTTCTGCTACTTTCCTTCTCGTGCACCCTTCTGACCCCGTAATTTATGGTACCACGAAAGTCCCTGTATGTCCCGTAGGACGCGTCGACTTAGGGACCACTGACCACACTCTTGTCGGTCTCTCCTCTGTCAACCGGCCCCTCCCCCCCGCCCGTCACAGATTTACTACGGTCGTGGGAAGTCTCCAACGAGTAGAGGTTTCTATGGAGTGCACTAGTCCGCAGTCCTTCACTGACTCTAACTCCAACTGAGACCTCCAGTCTCAGGGTGTATGTGTATTGATCTGTTCCTTCGCGGAAAATCCTTTTAGACTTCTTTATCCGTGTACCTAAAAGACTCTACGTCAGGACGGTCCGACTCCCGATCCTCCTTGCACTCTCCCGTTTACCTCGACTCCCTTAGAGGGACCGTCTCCTTTGTTCAAATGTTTTTGTCCCAACAGGTGGAGACCCTGTACGACACCACCCGACAGATACGGGATTATAGAAATCTGGACGGGACGTCGATGGACCGTTTTGGTGGTCTGTGGGAGACACTCGTCCTAAGGAACATTCTGTCACGTCGTAATCTTTCCTTTGGTGGGTGGGAACCATCTCCCTACTTTTATGTCGTCTTCACCGATTGCCGTACCTAAAATCTCTGTCTAGACCAAACGTAGAACCAAGACGGTGGATGTCCGACACGTTGACTTCTGTTTAACAAATTGGAGAGACTCAGAACTAAAGGAGAAGATGTTTGTCCCTATGTGAAGTGTCTCATCAGACAATCATAGTTTACCTTCTAATACAAAGTTGGTGTTTCTCTTCTCCAAGTGACGGAAACAAGTACGACTCTTCTACGTGTTATGTGGCATCGATAAGAATTTTATGATGGACGATACATATATAACGAAACTTGAAGAGTTTCGTAAGAATATTAGACTCAGAGTAAATGAGGAATGTTCGTCGGAGACTCCGTTTACCCGTCACAAGGGTACAATACTCGTTCCCCTCAACAAAGGTCCTCTGAAGATGTTACATCGTCTAAGTCCCTTTTAACTGAAGTAAACTGTGTACTCCGCCCCACAGAACCTAGAGTATTTACGAACTTTTTGCGACTGCCCACTCACTTCCCGCGTCAGTCGTTCACGTTTAATTCTGCCGTCCGAAAGTTCCCAATCAACCTCCGACAACTTTTGAAACCTCCATTAGAACCTACCTACTCCTTCCCCCTCACACTACGGTCCTCCTCTCCACCTTCCAGACGTACCCAGTGTAACCAGTGTTTCCCCAGCCCCAACCCCCCTCCTCTCCCCCTCCTAGACACAGCCCTTCGGGACTCGTTAATGTCATCAAGACCCCAGAACTTCAGGGGGTGGGTCTCAGTCTCAGTCACCAGTCTTCAGTAATTGCACGATTAATAACTTATGGAGGACACTGGGCTACTTCGTCCTTTATTCTGCGTCACTTCCAAAGATTTGTTCGTTCCACGTTCAGAGACTCCTTCCACTGAGACCGTCCATACCCTCCTCCCAATCCACCAGTCAATTTGGAGTATGTCAGTCGCCCGGAATTCGTTTGGACCCTCGACTGTGTCTCTTTTATACCAGTCTTGTACCACTCTTTCACCCACCACTACCTCCCACCCTTATTCCTCACTTTCCCTTGCTCATAGATGACACTCGGACGAGTCACGACCTATGTAGTGTAGAGTAGGTAGAAACATCGTACACCATTTTTATTGGTAGAATCAGAGTATTTACTTCTTTAGTTCCAAATGTCTCTACTTCATTGTCCTACGACCAGTGTCTTGGTCATTCACTACTTCGACCCCAGACTTTGGTCCAGAGTGACACTTCGGATACGAAAAGGGTAAGATTGTGAGGACGGAGGGACTTCCCTTTACTTAGTTTTGACAGGACTCTAACATTCGGACCCAGGTCCTTATGGACTACTGACACCTGTCACCGGTCCTTACCCCTTTCCCCCTAGGAAAGACTTCTCCCTCTGAAGGTCGAAACCCCAAACTACATACTTAAAGGTTTAAAATTTTTACACATACGTCCACCCCACTGTAGGAGTACCCTCCTAGGGTGTCTGTCGACCTTTAGCGACCCCCACCCCCACCCCCCCGTCTCGACCTACATATGACTCCTCAGTAGACACTTGCCACCCCCGTCCGTAGACTTTACATTCTTTTCCGTTCCAGACGATCTTCTCTCCACAGTCTCAGTTTGTGCTGTCCCCTACCTACCTGACTCGCAAAACCCTCAGGGTGTCGATTACCGTCACCCCGGCCCCTCTTCGTTCCTCGACGTCCCGGGTGGATGCACGTGTCTACCAGGGTCCGGGTGCACCGGTGAGACCCGTCTCTACAGAGGGTCACGGTCGACTCTATTAGGGGAAGTGAAGACAAGACCTCTGTATGAGTCAAAAGTTCCGCGCTGAGTTTAAAGGTATCGGGGAGAATCTTAAATGTGAACAAGTCGAGATTACGGGTATACCAACCGTAACACAAACTGTGTATTATCCACGATTTACTCATAAACACCTCGACTTAACTTGTTAATTCCTCCCTTTCGATATACCTCTACCATTAATTAATAAAAAAAGACTCGGTATGGAAGAAGTAAACACTCTACTTATTAATAACGATCCTTATTTACTCTATACATCCAATCCGTAAATCATGTCACGGACCTTGTACCAACAAGTAATAACCAACCATTAATAGTAATGACCATCGTTGGTACCTACATTGGATTCTCCTCGAATCCCCCTTTCTCAACCCCTTTCTTCCTTACGGGCCGTCAAGGTTCCGTGTGTCAGACGGAGAAAGAAAGAGAGAGAGTGTGTGTACGTGTGGGTACCACTCTTTACAAGTTGTTTATATTTTGAAGAGACGACTATAGACGACCGAAGAGGGTTGGGACTGGATTATGTTCCTCCTCTACGAATCATTGGAGTTAGACCAGGATGTCACCCATTGACTTTACTAGCAGTATTAGCCAACGGACTAAAATTGTAATTTTAACAACCTCGGTCTTTTGTCCTGGAGCACATTACAAAAGTAAAGATAACTTGAAGGAGTCGTTTTCACACAAGATGGGGTGTCAAACCGTCCACGAAACCCTCCCTTTATACCATGGGTTCCCAGGACCTTAGTCGTGCGCAGTGTAACAGGTCGAAGAGTGTCTGTCTTAGTGATGAGGGACTGTGTTTTGGGAGAGACACCATTTTTGTTTCGGTGACACACCGTCCGGAAGGGTTGTCACTTAAGAGAGAGGAAGGTCTCTGGACTCCTCCCTGCTTCTGTGTCTTGTTTCTGGCCGTAGACCTCGTATTAACACACTTTTCGCGGGTCCTAAAGACCACTGACCTGCCGAGAGAAAATACTGTCGTAGAGGGAGGACCAGTCGGTGAAAGAAGAGTGGAAACCCGGACGTACATACAGGTCCCCGGAACTCACCTCGGTGATCTCACTCCTGAGGTTCTTGGTTCGGAGAATAGTCCTCGACACTGGGTCGAGGAGGGGGTAGGGGTAGAGGAGACCTCCGGTCCCGATACCCCTGGGGAGAAGACGGGAGGACCAAGTCAGAGTCAGAAAGGTAGTGTGACGCTCCGGGTTGGAGGGACGAGACGAGAGACGGGGGAGGGGGGAGGGGGTGGGTGGTTGGGTGGGGAAACGGCCCGTATTCCCTGGAAAAGATAAACGTCTCGGATTTCTTCGGGCAACGGTTCCACTGTCCTCGCCCTTGTCGTCCCTCGAACGGTACCCCCCTCCCCGAAACGGGGGTTTGTCGACAGTCACCCTCGTCAGGGTCGACCCTGACGTCGTAAACGGACGACCCCTCCCTTGCCGGGGGTCTCTTGTGTAAGGAGGACGAGAGGAGGGGCGACTGTGACGGGGGGTAGTGTTCAGAGGTGACCAATGAAAGGGACCCCCGTTGGTCGGTCGGTCGAGTTTTTTACGAAGTTATTGTTTGTTTTTGGACGGTGAGGCGAGGGGTCAGGGAGAGAGAGTCAGAGAGAGAGAGAGAGAGAGAGAGAGAGAGAGAGAGAGAGAGAGAGAGAGAGAGAGAGTGTGTGTGTGTGTGTGTGTGTGTGTGTGCGTACGCGTGTGTGAGACTAGGGGCGTCAAGTAAGTGTCACACAACCGACCCGTCCTCCGGTCTTCAATGGAGGACGGACCCCTTGTCACCGCCGGGTCCCGTCCACGACGAGGACCGGTGGGGGAGGGGTTGGGGGTAGTCCAGTCCTCTTAATAAAATCTGAAAAAACAACAAGATCTTCGGGACTTTCCTAGACAATCGTAGAATTCGGAGGGGCGACGGAAGGGAAACCCGACAACTCCCACCCGTCATCTTGGTGCCTCTCCTTCCCCACCCTCCCCTTCACTTCTTGTCCCCCTGTCACCCTCCGTCTTGTTACGTTTCGGATCACTAAGGACAGTGACCCCTCTCTCAGAAACACCAGACGCTGAGTGTCGACGAGGTATCTCTCAAGAACATGACGGATATCGGTGTATGACAATCAGAATCCGGTGTCGACCCCGGGACCCGGAACCAGACATTGAGTGACCGGAAGGCAAAATAGTTCCGAGTTCTCTTCTCTCGGGAGACGATCTGAGACATTTTGGGTCTTGTTAGACTCTTGGTGCTCCGAGAAACTTGAAACCCAGTCCTTATTCTTTCCGGATCCTTCGGGGTTTTCTCGACTTTCTCCGTTTGTACCGAACTACTAATTCTCGTATGACAGACTGAGTCGGTCTGCACCTCAACCAAAGGTCAAGACGGTGCATTATGACTACACTGGAATTCACTATAAATATCATTAAAGAACCCATTGGTGAGACTTGAAGCCAAAAGAGTAGACATTTTACCTACTTTTATAGATGTCCCCAAGAAGACTTTCCGTCTTCTCCACCCCATGTATTTTTTCGGGTCGTATAACAGATTATGTGTAGTCTGCAAAAATAGTCACGACCAGGGGAGACACAAGTCAAAAGAACTCCGGGGTCCCAACGGATCCTCGGAATCCTCCTTTGGATTCTTGTCCAGAAAGGTAACTTCCCAGGAATCTGAGACCCCCCACCCGCGACCGAATCTAGATCCGTCCCCAATGCGAAACTGGACCCATCTTTGCCCTAAGAGTCGTTCAGAACCTTGCGTCTGCAACGAGATACCAAACTCCACCGTACTCCTCCATCCTCTTTACAATTAAACCCCAGGAACGAAATCAGAATCGACTATAGTCGAGTAAAATTCTGTGGGGTGGAGGGGAGTGGGTCTGCAATGGGAGACTCGGAGCCAAATAAAGAGGTATTTTCCTTCTTCGACCTGATCAGAGACCTCTTTCGTTACGGTCTGTCCTTCTTTCCGGGTCTCAGTGTTCCACCAATTCGAAGACGTCTCTCGACGGACGGAGTTGAGTCTCCCAGGTGACCTCCGTCTCTGGTGGAGACAGGAACTTCGGAGGTTTTCCACTTATTTCCTGAACTTAAGTCCGAGAAGCGCCAAGTGTAGTGTTCCGAGATGGATACGGAGACACTAGACAGATCTTATAGAAGGGGAGGAAACAACCCCTTTACTGAGGACGAAGTTATAGGTCACGGTAAAGGAACCCCCCTGTCGTAGAGACTAGGTAGGACGGACCGTGTCTCCACAGGTAGACCATTCATGGAGTATGAATGAGGATGTTACCGTTAATACTTTAGTTTACCTAAACGAATTCTTAGATAGAGGGAAGAAAACTAACGTGGGAGGAAATCCACTCTTTAGTGTAAAACCAGTAACACCAATTAGATCATTGTTCGTGTTTCATCCGAGAGTTCTTTTTATTTTTGCGTCCAATCTGACCTACCATTTTACCAGACCCACTCCTGTCTCACCCTCAGCAATAAAGTCCCTACACTGGTCCCACTGAGATAGACATTACGTTACAGTGTACCAGGTAGTGATGTAAAGACACGATATTCTCGAACCAGAAGAAGGGCTCTGACTAATCAGACCGAAGGTCCCGACGACCGTCTAAAGGAGTAGTTTCTAACGGAAGTCATCCGTCGCGACCCTCTTAAAATCGTCGTCCCTCTTAGATCGGGATCCCTTATGACTAAGTAGGACAAGTATATTAAACGGAGTATTCATTAGACGACCTAATAATGAAAAAATTAGACGTTCTAAATAAGAACTCATGGTGAGAATGACCGTTTGGAAAGAACCGAGGAGAGGGAGTCCGATCTACCACGGAGACACTAGGAGGCCCCGAGTCTCGATTGTAGATACGGTCCGACATGAGTAGACAGAGAGGTCTGGGACGGGTGGACCCTCCGTCCCGGGTACAGAATAAATAGAGCCGTGGGGGCCTTGACCGTTGTATTGGCTACGTATAATCAGTTGTTTACAGACAACTCACTGCTCTTTTATTTGAAGAGTGAAGGAGTAGAGGGACACACCAAGAATGTACGGAGACCGATCGGGGACAGGAAAAAAAACGACTGAGAATCTCTTAATGTTTTATCACATTGACGGTTTGGAGGTGACGGATCCACTTCTCGATGCTAAACAATGGGACTCTTAGTACCATGGGTAACACTTCTTCCAGAATAAACCCTAACGGGACCACCAGGTCACCAATTTTGAGACACGAGGGTGATGTACCCCGTGTCCAAGCTAGGGACCTACCCCTTGATTCTAGGCCGTACTGTGTACCACACCGGTTTATTTTCTTTTAATTTACTACCTGGTAAATATACTTGTTCCAAGAGGAGAATTTTTTTTCTTTTTCTTCCAGGGTAAACAAAGGTGATTGTACCGAAGGAAGAAATTTCGACCTGCTCTTCGTACTTTGTCTGAGACCTCGACCTCTTGTAGAGTTCTGACATCTTTTCCCCTTTCTCTCTAGGTGCCGACTGTGGAATAGAACGGGTACCCTTTATCCTCTCACACTTTTAAAGGGGGACTGGGTAGCAGGAAGACTCAAAAGACCCTATCCGAGGAAGGAGGACCTCACGAATGGACCACGTTACTCGCCCACCCATCGGTGCCGCCCGTGGTAGGCCGACTCGGGTCGGGCCGGGAGGTTCGAGGGCCCGTGTGACGGCAACGACAGAGGAGAGAACTCACCGAGACAGTGTGACAGCCAACACGGTCTGAACCGTGGACGTCCCCTTGGGACTCGTCACAAAGACGGGACACTACCCCATCCGTCTCCGACCGATGGTGAACCGCACCCGAAGTCCCGGTTCGACGAGTCCTGTCCGACCCACCCCCATCCCGGGCTCCGACGACGTCGACCACAGACGACACTAGCCTCCCAGTTCAAGACATGGACCTTTTCTCCCCAGACATCCTCAGGTCTCTTACACCCATACTCGTTACGGCTGTGTATCAAGTCTGTCCCTTCCTCAATCCCTGCCTAGGTCCTTACGACTTGCACTCTCACTCGACAATTCTAGCCTTTCTTTCTCTGTTCTCTGTTCCCCGACTTCCTCTTTGGTCCTCGTCTCAAAGATTTCCCCTGTCTGTCACACGGCCAGTAACCTAAGTAGATGTCTTCTTTGGTTTAAGACTCGTCCCTACAGACGGAACCGACCCCGTCCGACCCCTTCCCTCCGACCCCGACGAAGAGGGAAGACAATGGAGGGGAGGAGGGGGTTAGATAGTCCTACCCGACGCATGGTGAATCTTTCTTAGTACCGTCCCGTACCCCGAAGGGTGTGACCCTTTCCGGTCCCGTTTTCACTTTCACTTAGCTGGTCGTTCCAGAGGGTCCACTTCCTAATAGGACAGGACTCCTATCCCAAATGTGTAGTCGTGCCGGTCCGACTGAGTTGAACCAGGGACCGTGGGAGACGACCTGTGTGCCTCCGACACGGTCTGAGCGTAGACTGGGGATAGGGAATCTACCCCGACCAAGGAGGGGTGGTGGGTGTCTTAGAAATGTCGGTGTCGACACAGACACACGAGGGTCGTCTTTCTTCCCTGGATCCTGAGTAGGAACGAGGGAGAAGGTACGGCAAAAAGGACTAAGGATCTCGACGATTGTACACATTAGTCTCACCTTAAAAGGAAAATTTTTCGTTACTGTAGTCTCGAGTAGGACCCCTCCCATATTCCATCACTCCCGGTGGCCAAGACCGTTAGTGTGAACGAGGACGGGACACCAGTCCCGGACTTCGTCCCAGGCCTCACCGGCTCCGGAAGAGTCGCTCCTCAGTTCCTCACTCAGATCCCCATTACCCTGCGGCAGAGGGTGGACGAAAGGACCTCGTGGGGCTCTGCAAGTTTCGAGAAGGTCCCGAGTCCGGGTCTGGGTCGTAGTAACAGGGGTACCGTCCCCAGGGGTGGGGGGACGGGTGGGTGTTCGTACCTTAGGAGTGGACCCGTCCCCACCCCCCGGCCCGCCCCCTCGGTCACGGCTCGAGTCCGACGTGCCATCGCTGCCACCGGCACCCGCACTTCTACTCGACTCCCCTGTTTCCTTGTCACGGCGGATCCGAGGATCGATGGACGTGGTCCAATGGACCGACCCGGACCTTAGTGTCCTTTGCTCCACGGAAAATGGACGGGTTACACCCGAGTCGGTGTCCTGTGCTGTCGAGTCGGTCCCTCGTCTGCCCCAACCCCCCTCCTGCACCCCCTCCACCCTCTCCCTCTCTCAGGTCCCCACAGAGGACTTTTAGAGTTCTCGGGGGAGTTCAGGACTAGGTCCGGTCCGTCCCTTCCCGGTCTCGATCCCACGACAGGACCCCAACGTGGTTCAGTCCACATGAAGTCTTCGGAGACGATTCTCGAGTGGGGTCTTTTCCCTGGTTATTACTACCGGTCTGTGGGAGTTCAGGGAGAGACGTCGTAGGACCCCTCGTCCCGGGGACCCGACTCTGTCTACGGGACCTTGGTACAAGATTTAGAGTGGACGTTCAATACACCGTCGGACCTACCCTCCCCTCAAACCCCCTCTTACCTATGTACACATACATACTGACTCAGGGAAGCGACAAGTGGACTTTGGTAGTGTTGTAACAGACAATTAGTCGATATGGGGTTATGTTCTATTTTTATTTTTTTTTTAGATTGGACGAGACCTGAGATCCACACCCAGTCTTGTCCTGAAAGACGGTCTTTCCTAGTCTAATCTAAGAAAACCGGTGAAAAATCAGTTTAAATCTAATCCGACACACACGCACACGCACACGCACACGCACACGCACACGCACACACACACACACACATATACGTACTCGTCTCTGTTGTCACGATTTCCTTGGTTCTCTTTGGTTCGACATGAGCACAGATGTAGAGGAACGTGCCGCGCATCCCTGACTCCCAGAGACACGCTGTGAGGGTGGGAACGCTCAGGTCGAGACCTGTACATATACTGCCGTGTAGACGAGGAGACTCGCTCCCGTGGGGTGAAACCCCTCCCTCCACCGGTCCGAGGTCCCGAGGTCGCCCGTGTTAACTCGGGCTCTTCCCCACCCCATTTGACTTCTGTCTCGTCCACACCCACCACAGTGTACCCGACAGACCGAGGGACCTCTTCACCTTCAGACCAGGGGTACCCACAGACTCCGATAAGGGGTCCTTTCCTCGACGTGGAGTCACTCAAGTCTCAATTCTTGACCTCGTCTTGATCTTTTCGAGGGTCACAGTTCGAGACCGGTGTTTTTGATTTGCTCCCGACCCCGGCATGTCGGAAATCCTACCGTACAGTTCCTCGACCTCCCTCTTGTTAAGTCTCGTCCCAACCCTCTGGTCTGAGTCTCACCCGACTCGGGTTAGATCTGGATCTGGATCTGGACGGACGAAGGAACCCACTTGTTTACGACGACGAAAGGACCCTTTCAGACGAATAAAATCCTTGGGGAGTCGAAGAATACCCGGAGACATGGAGAATCCCTGTCCACAGTTCCGCCCTGAGATCCATACACACACCTCCCGACTATGACAGGACTCACGTAAGCCGGGTTCGTTCGGGTGGACTATCTACGAACTGACCCACCGGGACTACCCTTACCTCCGGGCCGACCCTTACGTCACCACCGTTGTCTCAAAGACCTCGACCGCCGGCGGAAGTGGTGGACCCGACCTTACGTGAAAACCGGAACTTGATCACCGGTTAGGGACGTCCTGTCGGGGTCGCCTGACTCTGGGGTGAAGGCGTCCCATGAGCCTACAAACACGTCAACGAACAGAGTGCTCAGACTCCCCTGTCTGGTGGACCCGTGTCTGGGCACCCAGGGGATGACATTGATTAAAATCCCTCACCAAAGACCATTCTCCTCCTATTAAGACAAAGTAAGAGTCTCCCTTTCCTTTCCTCCGTAGTACCCATTGAATTAAAACCGGACCTTGGGATGGAAAGAAACTCAGTACCTCGGTTATAGTTTCGAGGGCAGTCGGAAGGTCCGGCGGAAGAAATACAGTGGGGACGAAAGGATGGTTGACAGGTGGACCACGAAGAAAGGGTGGAAAGAGATTAACGGTGGGAAGAAATTAGCGGGTCGAGGGTTGAAGAGACGGAGACAGGAGGACCGAATGGACTCGGTACCGGGTCCGACCCCTGAGTGGTAGACACGGGCCTCTATGTAGACACGAACTGAACGTCAGTCCCGACCTCTTCTGCACAACGGGTCTTCGTGTCGGACGACCCACTACGGGCTCCGACGCCGGCTCAACTGTGAGACTCGGGCCAACTACTCGACCCGACGACGACCCCTCCGACGGTCCAACTAGACCCCTCTCTCTGTGCACGTCATCCTTTGCCCACGAAGACACCGAATTGAGACGTGGGGAGTAGGTGAAGAAAGAGAGGTGGAGGGGACAAGGAACCACCTGAGTCGGAAGAAATCCTGGTCGAGACTAGGGACCCAGGACCTAGAGGGGAGTCGGGACGACGCAGAGACCGGACACACGCCACGACAGCCTTCCCCCGACTCGGTACTTGACCCTCGGGACTGTCACATTTCTACTGTCCCTCAATGATTGGCTTTAATCTTTCACCGTGTGTAAAAAAAAGACCGTTCTCATTACCTAAGGTCGGTACTAAGATGTACTGACTCCTAAGTGGTGACAACGTAGTCCTCCGAGTACTCGTAAAACCCGTTTCTCCTTCCTTCACCAGGACCTTGGCACCCGAACCGGATGACGAGGGGTGGGATGAGTGGCTCCTACTGACCCGTCCCCGGACACGTCTGTGTGACGACGGACTTCACGAGGGAACAGACAACCGGTGGTCCGAACGGACCCTTTCTTCTTAGGAACAGTGACTCCGGGTCTAGAGGAGGTCGGTCAGGGAGCCGGGAGTGGGTGGTACCCTACGTGACGTCCCGTGACTACTCCTCAGTACAGGAATGAGACCGGGTAGATGTCCCGGAGTTCGTTCACGGAGTTCGTTCACGGAGCCGAAGGAGAAAATATGTCACCCCTGACGGACGTCCTAACGGCTTTCCGAATGTGCTCCGGCTCGTAAATGTGTCTTCGTGAGGTCGACAGTCGATCCTGGTAGTGGGTACAAAGGTCGAAAGAAGTCGGGGAGTGGGGCGGGGGGAGATAATATGGGACGAGTGTCCGCGGGTGTACCACTCGACCCGTGTCTGACAGACCTTACAGGTCGGACACGGGAGGGGAACCGGTCGAAGGAGAGTAGGAAGTCAAGGAGGTCGTCCGTAGGTAAGTAAGTGAGTCACACGGAGGTCGTCTGTAAGTAAGTAAGTAAGTGGCAAAGAGGTCGTCCGTAGGTAAGTAAGTGAGTTACACGGAGGTCGTCTGTAAGTAAGTAAGTAAGTGGTAAAGAGGTCGTCTGTAAGTAAGTGGCAAGGAGGTCGTCTATCCAGGGGGAGGTGGGGTCTGATTCCACCCGGAGGAACAATGAGAAGAGAAACCCTCTCGAACAGTGATGAGACTATAAATCGATGAAACGAAAGAACAGATAAACCCAAAGACAGATGAACGACGGAGGGGTGGTGTTCGAGGTCCTCCTGTCCCAGGTGCCACGTGGGCCCCGACTGTACTTGAGACCGTATGTCATCCACGTATTCGTAAGACAACTGACTTCTGACTCCAGAAGAGTCGGTGACTCCCGTCTGCCCACCCGACGTACCCACTGCCGGAAGACACCTGCGGAAGCACGTGGGAGTCAGGGGAGGGACGCCACGCCTCGACACCACTCCGTCCGTCAGGGGGGAACTCGTTCCGGTCGAGACGAGTTCTCGAGGCACCTGGGGCCCCCTCCAGACTCGGAGGGTCTCGGAGAGAGGAGTAGACGACTTCCTACGCCTACTGTCACCACGGACGAGGTGTCCCCGCGGTACTCCTCCGTCAGTCTCTTGCACACCCTCCCGCCCCGTGGACAGAGGAGGGGACGAAGGAAACCACCGTAGGAGCCAGAGTGGACGACGTGCCGACGGTCCGAGACCTCGACGCGTGACGACTCCACGACGACGACGTTCCGGCGGCAGACGTCGTACTCCACGACGACGACCCGACGTATGTAGACGACGTCCATGACCCGGCGGCACGACCCGACGGCCACGTCCCGGACGACCTAGTGGACACCTCCCACCCCGGCCCCTCCCTTCTCGGGGAAGACGCCGGTCCGGACGAGGTTGTGGAGGGGCGTTTACCGGTCCAGACACTAGGGGTGAGCGGTCCCTCGTCCCCTCTACCGACAAACGTGTCGAAGTGTGCAAGGGTGGACTAGATAGAGGTAGAGAGAAGTCCCATGTGTGAGGGACAAGACAGCCCTATGCCCGCCGTGTACGGGGAGGTTGTTGGGAGTCCAGTCCTCTGTCCTCTAGACACGGTGACCCAGGATACCGTCCGAACAATCCATGGGGAGAGGTGGTGAGACGTCGGAGTCTACTCTCATTGTCCTGGTGTCCCCACTACTACTGTCTCACTTGGCTTCGAGTTGTTCCGTCTCCCCCCTTTCCCTACCCCTCTTTCTCTCTGTTCGACCTTCACCCCCGGATCAAGTCGGTCGGTTTGGTCTTAGACAGGTTCCCGTTGGGGGAGGACCGTCCCAGACGGGGGTCGACGACTCTCCAGGATGACCAGGGAGTCCTCTGACAGAGAGACCGGAACGCCTCGTCCCTACGATGTCGGTGTCTCTACGATGTCCATGTTCCTACGACGACGTCGGCATCCCACGACACAAGGAGAAAATGAAAGAGGGAGGAAGAGAGGTAACGAGGGAAAGAGCTCGGTGGTAGAGGGTGATCAGAATGACGATAAGGGAGAAAAGCCTACCCTGACCAACTCGGTGTGAGGGGGTGAGAGGGTAAGGAGTTTCGGAGAGGAGATGGGAGTCCTCCTTCCTTTTCACTTGTGGACAGGAGGTCGGGACTCTGGGACATAGAAGAAGAGATAGGAGGAAAGAAGAATGGACAAGTGAGAGGACGGTAAAAGGGTCCCACCCCCCACGGGATGAACCCGGGACCGGTCCGAAACCGGGTGAAGGATGGGAATAAGACGACTTAGGGAACCAATGTCCCGACGAGGACGGGACCCAAGACGGGGGACCGTCACTCGGAGGTCAGATCGAGAGAAACCGAGTCTCACTAAAGGTCCCCGACCATCGAGAACCTGTTTTAGTGGAACCCCGAGTCTAACCCCCAAAATATTTTTGTCCGACTATAGTGTCTAAGAGGTACCCGAGACCCCAGAGGGGTCTGTGGGAAAGGTGTATGGTAGAGGAGGTATGCGAAGGAAGTCACGTGAAAGGGGAGTCCAAGGACGAAATGTACGTAAGTCAAGAAGAATATGGAACAAGAGGGGTATTAAGAAAGAGGACAAGGGAAATAAATCGGAAAGATAAAGGGAATCTGAGGATTTTCATGGAGGGTCGTAGGTCTATCGTCACCATCTCTGTCTGAGAAGGAGGGACCTCCTACACTTGCTTACCTTCATCCTCCCTGGGGTGACCAAGATGAACCCACACCTTGTGTTGAAGCCCAGTGAGGTAAACGGTCTCGTCTTTAGAGTGTAGGGAAAACGGACCTTAACACCACTCTCCGTCCTCCCCGTCCTCCCGTGGAGGATTACAGTCGTCGATCTTTGCGCGATTTTATGAGCACACGTTTCCCGGGTTCCCTCCTCCGAGACGTCCTCCGCCGTTCCTACCTTCGTACCACGATAATTCACACTCCGTCTCTGTCGATCCTCTCCTTTCTAAGGTCTCATAGACTACCCCACACGGGATCGATCTGAAGAGCCCGAGAGGGTGGTAGACGACACCGAAGGAGAGGTAGGGGATTAGACCCGGATCCCGGTTTCGTCCCATTCCTGTGAGTAGACCATGTGAGTTTGACGTTGCCGCTTCGGTAGTCTTTTGTGTAAAGAGACGACTCCAGAAAGAAAAGACGGATAAAATAGGTCCTTGAATTTGGTCTGTAACATCCCTTATTCTTGTGTCTAAACCCCACCCCCACCTCCCACTCTTAGTCCAAGTCGTAAAAACAGAAATGGACGTACTGGGACCTATTCTGTGGTGAAAGAGACTCGGAGTCAAAAGAGTTGATATCTTAACACGGATTATTCTTGGGAGGAGGGTCGACCTCCTCTTCTATTTATCCGTTTTACGAAACCTGTCGTACCCCACGCACCGTCTACCGTCCGTTACACACCAGTACTGACGTCAAACCTCCTCACACATCAGTGGGTCTTCCGGAGTGCCCACTGTAAAACGTTTGGTGACGAAATCCCTTCTTACGTCTTCCGACGTTTCTGTTTCCCAACAAACCCCCAGGAGAAATCAGGACACACACTCTGAATCTAAACAGTACCCCGTTACCAGTGAATCTATCACCCAGATCCAACGTCGACTCGACTAGGACTAGTAAAAAAAGACAAACGATCAAAGTGAACAGTCGGGAATTATTAAAGTGCGCGTAGAGGAGGGGTTTACTGGGACACCCCAGACTCAGTGGTCCATTCTTTCCTTAAAAGGCCGAGACGATTCATAAAGGTGAGAGGGGCCTGGAGGAACTCCCTTGGGTAGAGCGTAGTGACGAAGAGGTTACCACGTGTCTATAGACGGTGATTGTATGTGGGAACACGGGTAAGAACTAAACCGTGGGACCGACAGGCTGGCCTGGTGCGGTTGTGCAGGAGGACCAATTACTCATCAGTCCACCGTAGAATGGACGTGTCAGACGGCCAGTCCATAAGGCGACATGTGTCTTTAGACCCCTGGGCACCCGGCCGGTGACGGTGGTGACGACGACGGCGGCGGCGGCGACCGTGACGACCACTGTGAGCGCGACGACCTACATACCCCCTGGCCGTCGAGCAAGAGGTACCGGATACCCTACCGTGTCAGTCCCACGAGTCCATCGCCTACTCGTCCGTCCACGACCCTCCTTTGTCCGTCTTCCCTTTACGAATTGATTGACCTCTTGCGTGTTCATCCGTAGACAGAGGGGGTCGGACACCACCCTGGAGAAGACTTGGCTCCAGAACTCGGTGGGGACGGTAGTCCTGTTCCGAGCGTTCCGCTCTACACTTTAGTCCAGTCGGACTTAGATTTGGGACACTGGACAATAAGACGAGCCCCTCCACTTTCTGTCGGTGCCTCCTAGGGGATACTACCCCAAGGAATCCCTCGGGTACATTAGAATCCCTCGTAGGAAGCGTGGTCGTTGGAGAAGTAGTCACCCCACCTCTTTGACTTGTAGTCTCTTTAATAATGAACAGACATAAATGTGTCCGTCAAGAACTTTCTTTACCCTAGTTTTTTAGATCTCTCTTGTCTTACTTTCTTTCTCCGTTATTTTATTTGACATCATAAACAGAACAAACGGTTCTGTCTTCTCGAAACTCATACAAATCTCAGACAAAGGAAGGGTTTCATGAGTCGCTCACGAGGGGCCAGATACGACTCGTCCTGTGGTGCAACTCGTTACTCCACTTTTGGTGTCCGAAACCTCAGTCTCTCTGAACCCAAACTCAGGACCGAGACAGTGAGTGGTCGACCCTTCGGAACCGTTCAGTGTGAAGAGATTGGAAGACAGAATTAGACCGTCTGTGTTCTGACATACCTAACGACCCTCCTATAATTGCTATGTTTCACGATTCACCCCTCAGCTAGTATATGACTCTCAAGGAAAAGTGACCGACAACGCGAATAATTTTGACAGGGGTCGGACCAAGGGTGACAGGTCAAGGTTGTCTAACTAGGAGAAGGTGCCACCTTGACCGTCTCAGAGGACCTTGAAGATAGGACCCGTGATTCCTGTCTTCACGTCTTTAAGGAAGTCCCTGGTAACATACGAACCCTAAGTCTTGACCTTCGACACGTAGGGAAGTTCCGTTACACTAACCCTCACCTCTTCTTTCACCCTTTTTCCTTCCTCAGCCCCTTTCAGTACGGGTCCAGAGTCCAGTTCAAGGAGAGAAAAAGAAGAAAGTACGATAAGGATTTTTAGGATTATATATACACACACATATTCGAAAGGAAGATGGGTGAGGAGGGATATAGATTTTTGGTGTGAAGAACCAGTAAGATAGTATCTTAAGTTAAGAGACGAACTCCTAATACGGTTGAATTATTTACTTCTTTTATTATTGTATAACTCTTAGAATCACGTTTCTTGATTTTATCAGCAATTATTGCGGGACGGTAGAAGAAGGGTTGTACGAATCAAACCTCCAACAGTCGTAAGGAGTCCTACGACAAGAGTCTGACCCATTCAAAATGGTACCCGACGTTTTTCATACCCACTTCCGAGTTTCTGTCCTTCCAACCTCCACTCCTTAAGGTCCAATGAGGGGCACCTTCCGTTGTTCAACTTCAGGTCTCCGGATACCGAAGGTTCCGTTTCGTTTGTTATGAGTACTGGACCAGGAATTCGTCACTAAAGGGGATCGAAAAATTTAAAATTAAAATAAGAAAATTTTTTTAAAGAACCGGTACGACATGTTGTACACTCTGGGACCACACGTAAAGCCGACTTCTGAAACAGTGTATAGAGTGTAAATTTATGAAAGAAAGGACATACTTAAAAGACTACAGATGACTCCAAACTCGACAGTCATTTCCAAAACGGTGTGAGTTTGTTTGTTTTGTACACTCTAGGTTAAAGGGTCTAGTCCCTAACTTGGACGCGGGGGAACGTGACCTATACACCTCAGAATTGGTGACCTGACGATCCCTTCCGGGAGAGGATTAAAGATACAGACGAAAATGTCGGTGTCCCGTTTCGGCGGGAGGTACTTAAGGGAAACAGGACTTGACGTGCGTCGAGATCCTGAGTAAAACCGGTGAGTGAGCAATTCTTACGAGTACTACTATTACCACCACGTCCGACTTCTCTGTCGTTTCGGTTGTTCGTAAAGGACACGAGACGAGCCAACTTTAAATGGAATACAAGGTACCTTCCTTCCCAACCGAGCTATCTTTCCCTGTCTTCCGTATGAAGACTAGAACGTCTTTGACTGTTGGATCAACATCTCTACTCAGAGACAACCTTAATCCTCCGAATGGTTCGTTGTTTAGTCATTTACTCTCAATACAAGTTTGAACCTTATCGGGTGTCTTAGAGTTTCAGAAGAAAATCAAGTTACGGGTGGAGGGAAAAGGTTTGACAACTGGTCTTAACCCAAAGTCAAGAACGAAACGCAGGGTGGGATCCTTTAGAGTTGCCTTCATCATATGAATATCTGTATTTGTTTTACTTTGTTCCGTCTCCGGTGTCGTTTATTTCCTCCCCCGTCAGATGTAGGACTCACCAGTCCGAACCGAACACAAAAACGTCACCGGTCCCGTCCAGAACCCGTGTCACGTGTGACTTAAAAACTACTCTTTATTTTCTTCTGTTGTAAGATTTCTGTCGTCCCGTAAACAAAAACCTTTTTGACGTGTCCGTTCTATCGTCGACGAGGGGTACACTCTCTCTCTCTCTCTCTCTCCCTTTCCCTTTCTCTCTCTTTCTCTTTCTCCCTCTCCCTTTCTCTTTCTCTCTCTCTCCCCCTTTCTCCCTCTCCCTTTCTCTTTCTCTTTCTCTCTCTTTCTCCCTCTCCCTTTCTCTTTCTCTTTCTCTCTCCCCCTTTCTCTTTCTCTCTCTCTCTTTCTCTCTCCCCCTTTCTCTTTCTCTCTCTCTCTCTTTCTGTCTCCCCCTTTCTCTTTCTCTCTCTCTCTTTCTCTTTCTCTCTCTCTCTTTCTCTTTCTCCCTCTCCCTTTCTCTTTCTCTCTCTTTCTCCCTCGCCCTTTCTCTTTCTCTCTTTCTCTCTCTTTCTCTTTCTCTCTCTCTCTCTTTCTCTTTCTCTCTCTTTCTCTTTCTCTCTCTTTCTCTTTCTCTCTCTTTCTCTTTCTTTCTTTCTCTTTCTCTCTTTCCCTTTCTTTTTCTGTTTCTCTCTCTGTCTTTTTCTTTCTCTCTCTCCCTTTCTCTTTCTCTTTCTCTCTTTCTCTTTCTCTCTCCCTTTCTTTTTCTCTCTCTCTCCCTCTTTCTTTCTCTCTCTCCCTTTCTCTTTCTCTTTCTCTCTCTCTTTCTCTTTCTCTCTCTCCCTTTCTCTTTCTCTCTCTCTCTCCCTCTTTCTCTCTGTCTCTCTCTCTTTCTGTCTCTCTTCCTCTCTCCCTCTTTCTCTCTCTCTCTCTGACTGAAGTCGTTGTGTCATACAAAGGACTTGAGAGAACGGACCGACGGGGAAGGAAGACGAGGGTTCGTCCGGAGAGGGAGGAGAGAAGAAGTGGAGTTAGAACCGAAGACGTGAGGAGAAGACAGAACAACTAAAAACGGGGGTCTGGGACCAAAAGGGTAAGAACAACGATCGGGAAGTTGGGGTAGGAAAGCGTCGGGGCACGAGTGTCGACGGGAGGGGGGGTGGGGGAGTGTGAGTGGAGAGGAGAATTTATCATAAGGGGGGAGGGAGAGCGGGGGAACAGGAGGAGGGTACCTGGGACTGACCGATGAGGTCAATGAGTCTCCGCGAGAGAGGGATGAGGGGAGACGAAAGAGAGGGTATGGGAGAGGGGCGGCGAGTGAGGACCAGGGTGAGGGGCCCGAGGTCGAGGGAGAAGAGAGAGAACGCCAGGGGGACGGACCGCGAGAGAGAGGGGGTCCGGACTAGTCTGTGTAGGAGAAAAAGTAAGAGTCCGTGTACCTTTCCTTCCCTCTGAGGAAGAAGGAGGGAAAGACGACCGGCAAAGAGAGACAAGAACGAGAGTGAAAACTTCCGATGGCGGCAGAGAGGTCAATGAGAGAGAGACCGAGGAAACGTCAGAGAGGACGCCTCGTGTCTCCTCCCTTCTTATCCGAGACGGTATGTCTGATCCCTAGTGAAGGTTCCTCTTCATTGTGAACTCGACGGGTTTGGATGTGACACAGAGACGAAAGTTTCGTCCTTCGACGGGTCAGGGCGGAAGGTGAGCAGTTGGTGAAGATCTTACAAGGGGTTAGTTGTGCAAGGATCAAAAGGGTGTCGGACTTGTGGACTACTCGTAGATCTCGTCCGCTCCATACGAACGATTCATGACCCTTGACTTTTCTCTGTACCTGGGAGTAAAGTTGTAAGTATTGAAAACCTCCGAATAGTCTTTACCACTGTGGATTCGGGATATCGGGTCTTTTTTTACGTGTCTATATATTTTTTACACGAATGTTAACATCTCCAATTACTTAGAAACCTTCGGACAGGGAATTGAGGACTGAGGTAAAAAACAACCACCCTAACCCGTATTTCATGTTTAAATCTTCATTTTAGTTACAACAGGTGGGACTAGACTCAAGGTTTACTCAGTATTCTCGAGTCTTCTCACCTGACTCGTTGACTTGACTAGACTACCCTCAAGTTATAAATCGAAAAACTCCTTGATGGTTTGTCGAAGGGAGTTGAAGTAAGAAACTATAAGGACAACAGGGACGTGGTAAACAAGTCAATAGAGACAAGACCGTAAGTCTTCTCACCACACAACTCCCTACGCGCGTCACACCACCTCCCTTTCTCTCCCTCCCGAAGGGATCCAAAGCACGTACGTCTCACCAATGACGACGTCCACTTGTCTAGGGGTCGGAACGGGAGACGGGTAAGAGACCACGGGCAACAGGGTCCTCTCCTCTGTACGATTTCCTCTGTCTCGTACCTGAATCCTCTGGCCACTAGGACCGAAACCCTTACGGTCGAGATGACACTGATCGACGTACCGGAACCCGTTGGTGATAGATAAAGGTCTTAGAAGTGGTGGGGTTTGTATTTGGGGCAGTAGTAAATCGTTATTGACTTGCAGGTCGGGGACTACTTAAGATTAGATGAAAGAGAGAGATATTTACAGAGAAGATCTATAGAGTATATTCACCTTAGCACATTATAAACTGGAAAACATAGATCAAATGAAATAAATCGTACAAAGGTTTCTGACCTCTTACCTTACCGTTGGGTAAAGTTATAAGCACGGACCTCTTAGGGGTCCCTGTCTCCTCGGACCACCCGACGTCAGGTACCCCGACGTTTCTCACCCTGTACTAGCTCACTGATTGTGAAAGTGAAAAGTTCCAGATAGGCACAACACCGTCCACAGTCTTAAAGTGGGGAAGAATGCCAACTTATTACAGGGTAACATACATAGATAGTGTAAAGTATATAGTTAAGTAGGTAACTGCGTGTGAACCCAACAAAGGTGTAAAACCGGTGACACTTATTGTGACGATGCCTGTACCCGCATGTTCATGGACAAACTCAGGGACGAAAGTTAAGAAGAACCCATATATGAATTCTCACCTTAACGATCTGGAATTCTGTCGTATAATTTTTCGTCTCTGTAATGAAACAGTTGTTTCTAGGTAGATCAGTTCCGATAGCAAAAAGGTCACCAGTACATACCTGCACTCTCAACCTGGTATTTCTTTCGACTCGTACTTCTTAACTACGAAAACTTGACACCACGACCTCTTCTGAGAACTCTCAGGAAAACCCGACGTTCTTCTAGGTTGGTCAGGTAGGACCTCTAGTCAGGACCCACAAGTAACCTTCCTGACTACAACTTTGGCTTCGAGGTTATGAAACCGGTGGAGTACGTTTCTCGACTGAGTAAACTTTCCTGGGATTGCTGTCTCCTACTCTACCAACCTACCGTAGTGACTGAGTTACCTGTACCTAAACCCATCTGAGACCGTCAACCTCTACCTGTCCCTCCGGACCGTACGACGTCAAGTACCCCAGTGTTTCTCAGCCTGTGCTGACTCGTTGACTTGACTAGACTACCCTCAAGTTATAAATCGAAAAACTCCTTGATGGTTTGTCGAAGGGAGTTGAAGTAAGAAACTATAAGGACAACAGGGACGTGGTAAACAAGTCAATAGAGACAAGAACCCGAGAGTGTCAAAGGGGTGACAAAGAGTTACACCGTATACCTGCGGGTACTCGACTGGGACGGACGGAGGGACCGGAGTAAAAGGTGTGGTGTGACAGTGACCCTTGACGCACTAAGGTTTTCTGAACTTCAAAACCTGTAGATCAAGAAAGACTGGAGGCACAAAAATGAATACAACAAGGGAGGAGGGACTTTACGGGCGGAAGGTAGACAGTGACTTGCTCGAGGAGTCTAGTAGTCTTGTTGGAGTCCGAGAAGCCACTTTTAAAATGACTTGTGTCTAAGGAGATTGTAAAGAGAACGAAGGAAATTTGATCCAAAATTAAAGAGGGAATCTCGGCAGGTCAACCAACCGATAAGGAATTGTGAAACACGAATGGAGAGAGGATCGAGAACATTACAGTACAGTGTACTTTGACTAGACAAATATACAGACAGAAAGAGTGATCTGAGACTTGAAGACCCCTTGTTCTTAATATAGGACAAAAGGGTAAATATGGATCACAAAATAAAGTATTTAAAAACAACTTGTTTTAACGAACTTTGTATGGTGTGAGGTAGGATGAAGAACGACCTTTCGAAACAAATTAAAGATAGAGTAGACGTCTTAAGAGTGGTTGAGGAAAGTTCGTATATGGTGACCACAAAATTAAAGTCATGGAAGATAATCATAGACGTGATTTTATAACTAATATATAACTCGTGGATAATACATAGTTAGAGATATCATCTACGAAATATTTATATGTACTAGAAAGAATTCCTATCTATAATAGGGTTAAAACAGTTACTTCTTAACTAGTTTCATTGAATAGATTCCAGTAGTGTCTTGATCCTACGGTTTGAGTCAGACTGAGGTTTCGGTCTCGAGAAGAGTTTGACGTGGGAGACTCTACAGTAAGTGCTAGAGTAGAACTCGTTAATAAAGTTACTGTGACCGGTTTCAGATATGACCTCGTTTGGTCTAAAAGTCTCCACCGTTTCTTAACACCAGTAACTTAAATTGGGGATTAATAATTAATTACAGATAATTTATAACGTATGAATGTTTTGTTGGAGAGAGACGTATATTGTACCCGAAGGGTCCACCGAATCACCATTTCTTAAACGGACGGTTACGTCCTCTGCCCTCAAGTAGGGACCCAATCCTTCTAGGGGACCTCATCCTTTACCGTTGGGCGAGGTCATCAGGACGGACCCTTTGGAGTACCTGTCTCCGCGGATCGTCCGATGTCAGGTACCCCGACGTCTCTCAATCTGTACCGACTCCCTGACTCGTGCGTATATATATTATATGTTTTCTATTATGTGTTCCCATGAGTGGTTAGTTAAATTCTTTAGTTTGTAATGGTATTAGGGGGAACAAAAGGGATACGTTTTTAACTTCGGATCGCAAACCCCTTCACTCAGTGAATTCCTCTGACCCGAGGCGACTGACAGGAGGTCTTCGTACCAGTACCTCGGTGGGGACCGTTTGGATGACCTGGACACCAACTTAAATGAGTTGACCTCCTGACCGCAAACAGGATTCCTCTTTAGACTTCGATCCCAGGACGGCATACAGTGAAAGAGTGACCAGAGGACCACCTTTCCTTGATCCCAATCTTTCTTTGTCTTAATTCATCATTCGCATCTTGTTAAATCGTCGAAAATCTGTAAAAACTGATGTCGGGTGAGAAACTTCGGTTCGAACGTCCCAGAAGACGGGGTTTCAGGACGAGACACCCTTCGTCGTCTACGAAACTTCCAAGTACCCTCGGTGCCTCCGCACTCATCTAAGAGGAATGTGGGGGTGGGACCCCGGGATGTACTCTTTTAGGGTTGTGAAATTTGAAGTGAGCCGAAAGTTGTAAAGTGTGTGGGGATAAGTTAGAGGAAAAGTTAAGGATAGGAATAAGGAGGGAAGAGGATTGATCAAGGAATGAAAAGGGGGTTCCGGTGGGTAGGGACACATGAGGGTGACGTTTGCGTCGGTCTAGACTAATTACCGATTACAGATCTTGACCATCAGACAAAGAGAGACCCAAGGTTGAGTGACACACCAAAACACACTCGACCGCGAGACCTCCGACACGGACCATGAAATCGGTTAAAGGGGAAGGGGTGGCATTCCCTGGTGAAACTTACTGTACGACTGACATTGGCCGAGGCTATCACTAGACTAATGTCCAGGGACGACGGGTCTCCCGGACTCTGGTCGTCGACCTCTTTGTGACTACCACGACGGGAGGGTCCTCGGTGGTTCAGACCCCTTGTGATCCGAAAACAGGGCTCCCAGTCCCTTTATTTAGGTAAACGACGCCTAATGTCGACACTGTCCCCAAGGTCCCTTCATCTGTTCTTTGACTTTTGTCTCGAGAGGTTTACCTCGAATTTCGGAACCCCCACCTCAACCCAACCGAGAGGGATTATCTTCCCTCTGACTGACTACCCTCTACTCGTCAGATCACCGGGAGTCTCCGACGACCACACCCTTACGCCTCAAACTTCTCCGTCCCCTGTCACGAGAAACGACGCCTAGACGGAGAGGTAGGTCCATGTTCAGTCACAATCGTTTCACAAGTTCGAGAGATCTGAGTCCCCGGGTTTTCCTCTTGAGGAACGTGGAGGGATCTCAAAGACGTAGTTGTAATCACAGGACTAAACGCGATTACACTAATACGGAGACCGTCGACAGACTTCAATGACTATATGACCTTTGTCGGGTCTACCTCAATCGAGTTTGACGACGCTTTTCAAGAAGAGAGAGGGCTCAGGAGATATACGACAGAGGAAATCACAGAGATCTTTGGGTTCATGTATTTCCTTCCGGGTGTTCGCCTTTATTTCCTAGTCTCAAATTTTGACCAGTACATCAGGATCGGTAGTTTTATCTTGTTAAAGTGACACTTTATCTTGGGTTGTTTATTTTTTTTAAAAAAAATTATAAAAATTTTCATAAAAATTCTCTGTGTGACTCTCTACGTCAAAGTTACGGACCCAACCCTTCTAAGGGATCTCCTCCTTTACCGTTGGGTGATCCATAAGAATGAACCTTTTAAGGTACCTGTCTTCTCAGGTACCCCATGTTTCCCAACCTATACTGATTCGTACGGGTACCCTACGTAGAGAAAATAAAACGTGAACCTTTATTAAAATCTAAATATCCTTTCAACCCTCTTATCCGTTCTCGAGGGTATGTGAGAATACTTGGTGTCATATTAGTAGTTTCGGTCCTTTCAGTGTATCTATGTGACAATAATTTGTTTAATGTCTGGTATAAACCAGGAGGAAAATCAGGAACCTTACCCGAAGGGACCATCGAGTCAGTCATTTCTTTGACGGACGTCACGTCTTCCGGGCCCAAATGAGGGACCCAGTCCTTCTAGGGAACCTCTTCCTTTCCCGTGGGGTGAGGTCATGAGAACGGACCTTTTAGGATACCTGTCTCCTCGGACCACCCGAATCGGGTACCCCAGTGTTCTCAGTCTGTGCTGAATCGTGGCGACCGGGGTCTATGGTGCGCCGCAAACTAAAGAGCGGAGGAGTCAGAGGAGACTGGACACTGTTAAAGTAGGACAGGCCAGAAAGCACGGTGACTGTAAAAAACTACTCTTGACCAGTTAATAAGGGGTCTGACAGGAAGTTCAAGTCAAATGAACCACCAAAAAAAAAAAAGGCGTACTAATCTGACTCCAAACCTCTTCCACTACCGTGGGGTGAGGTCATGAGAACGGACCTTTTAGGGTACCCGTCTCCTCGGACCATCCGACGTCAGGTACCCCAGCGATTCTCAACCCGTACTGACTCGCTGAAGTGAAAGTGAAAAGTGAAAGTACGTGACCTCTTCCTTTACCGTTGGGTGAGGTCACAAGAACGGACCTCTTAGGGTCCCTGCCCCCCTGGATCACCCGACGGCAGAGACCCCAACGTGTCTCAGTCTGTGCTGACTCCGTTGAATCGTTCGTCGTCGTCTAACTCCAATCTTTCGATTGGAAAAGTCGTTTCACAACGACACAGGAAGGGTCATGGAGTAGAGGTCCCACTGTACAATAACTATCCAGATAATGACCACTACAATTGGAGTCAATGAACCAATTCCAGTCTTGGGATATTTAAGTTTACTCGTTTGAAAAAGACTTTGGGGTAACAAAGCAAACATTAAATATCTACCGTCTGAGATAGTTCACAAAGATATTGTTCGACCACGACCAACCGACTTCTTATACTTCCCCTTTTTCCCAAACTAGAGAAAACCTTCCTTGTACGTCAATTGCGGTGCAATACAACCGGGAGCCACAAACCCTTACCTCCGTCGAAATCAGGGTGACGAGATCCTGTCCCGTCGGTATCTCGGACGTAGAAGACACCGTCCTAGCCGTGAAGACTTTACCCGGACTCTCGTTTATAAAATCCGAGACGACACTGGTGAGTCGAGACGACACGTTTTCGTCGGTACCTGTTCGGGATTCTTCTCACACCGACGTAACGCTATTTTATAATCAATGCTTTTTCCTCCGCCCGACCCAAACCACACACCAGACATCAAAAGTCCCGGGGACCAAACACGTCTGGGTGTGCCGACTGACGTGCGAACGTGGTCCGACCGACTGTCGTACCCGAGACCACAATCTGGACCCAAGTTTAAGACTCGTCCTGTGTGTGAATCGGTGTACAGGAACTCGTTCAATATAGTAGACAACCCGGAGTCAAAGAAGTCGTCTCTTTACTCTAGGGTAAAGGGAGTATCCGACCAAGACACCCCATTTACTATAGACATTTCGTGGCTCCCGGTGTGAGTGCACTACTTACACTCCTCCGTTCGCACTAAACCCTAAACCTCTTACTAATGAAATTTGCACCTAGGGTTTCCAACAAAAACAGTAGTCAGTGTCAGTGTAAGTTTTCAGAGAAATATTTCTTGGTGCCAGACCAGACAAAATAGACAAATGTAAACACGGACGAAAATTTTCCCGTAAAAGGTCTTCCGAGAAATCCTCGTCTAAAACTGTCAACTAGAGGTATCACTCATTCTTACGCACGAGAACTTTGTCGGACGGACCCGAGGTGGAAGTTGAAGAGTCAAACTGAGGTTCTTTCAACCCTTCAGGAGGGGGACGGTGTAGGTCCGAAGTCAGGGGAGTTGACATTTTGACCCCGTTACTATAGTGGAACATCACAACAAGCCTCATAATCTACTCAATTATATCTCTCTCGTCAATCTATACATTGACCGTGAATCATTTGAGAATTATTTACAATAAACGACGATAGTACTAATAATAATTAACGATAATAATAACTGTAACCTCTTCCTTTACCGTCGGGTGAGGTCACAAGAACGGACCTCTTAGGGTCCCTACTCCCTCGGACCACCCGACGACAGATACCCCAGCGTGTCTCAGCCTGTGCTGACTTCGCTGAATCATCATCATCATCATAATAACTGTAATAATTTCCAAGAAGTCAGAATTGAGGTCCCAAACTTCTACCTACAATAAGATAACCAAGTCTGTTTGAACTTAGGTCAACAACGTAATTCAACCACGGGTTACAATCCTGTAAGTAGAGAAATTAAAGGGTCGGTCGGTAGTATGTGACATAGACACAGGAAAAAAGAGAGTGAAGTTTATGAGGAACAATACCCGATTTGACACAGGGGAGTTTTTCTACGGGTTAAGGATTACGGTTGTACAGTCTTTCTCCGGATTAAACCTTCGTGTCATCTATATTCAATTGTACTCCAGTATGGACGCATCCCATCCGGGGAGTAGGTTATTGACCATAGGAATACTTTCTCACGTCACATCGTTTTCTCTGCGTCTACATATCTTACCTGAAAACCTGAGACTCCCTCTCCCTCTCCCACCCTACTAAAGTCTCTTACCGTAACTTTGAACATATGATAGTACATTCTTTACTTCACGGTCAGATACAAGCTATGTCCTATGTCCTACGAACCCCGACCACGTACCCCTACTAGGTCTCTCTACTATACCCCACCCTCCACCCTCCCCCTAAGTCCTAACCCTCGAACACATGTGGGTACCACCTAAGTACAGTTACATACCGTTTTTGTTATGTCATAACATTTCATTTTATTTCAAATTTTTTTATTAATTAATTTTTTTTTGTTTTTTGTTTCTTTCTCACGTCACACTTCTCCGTCTGTGTGTTCTTCTCTTTCGTCGGTACACTTCTACACCCGTCTCTCACCTCATTACAAAAGTATTTGGTCCCCTATGGACCCCAGTGGTCTTCGGTCCTTCTCCGGTCCTTCGGACAGTCCCCCTCGTACCGGGACGACTGGACCTAATTCTGGAACTGAAACCTGAATATTAGGGGTCTTGATACCCTGTTGATACCCTGTGTCCCGACACAAACTCGTCGGAGGACCTAATGCCGTGTCTGAGTTTTCTCTCCTCCGACGACAAATCAACGATTCAACACAGGTTGAGACGTCAGAGTACCTGACATCGGGTGGTCCAAGGAGACAGGTACCTTAAAAAGTCCGTTCTTATGGTCTCACCCAACGGTAAAGGAAGAGGTGTCCTAGAAGGGTTAGGTCCCTGTCTTGGTCGTAGAGGACACAGAGGACGTGACGTCCACCTAAGAAATGGGTGACTCGGTAGGATCCCATTTTCTTCTGAGAAGATACTCTTTTTCTACGAAGTTAAAGGTGGTTATTGGAGTTTGAATCTTTTGAGAAGAAAACATACAGACCCCTGTTTCATTTGAGAAGTAGACTACCAACGTCAGTCAAAAGGGAACACATCAAAATCGTCTTAAGACGTAAGGACCCTAAACAGGTATCTTCAGAGTCCTCGGTTCCGATATTTTTCTGGAGATATTTTTGGAGAGGTATGATTCAAAGAGGTGGTTCGAGTGTAGGGGGAGGGGTAAAGATCTCGTAAGGTAAAAGACGGTGGGGTAGAGTCGGAACTTGACCGGACTACAACCCAATTCAGTGTCATCCGATCAGACAGATGATAACGATGAAAGACTTTTTGTATTGACTCGATCCTGTCTCTAATCCCCTTTATCGGTCCGAAAGTTTATTAACAAGTTCCTGTACCTGTGATATTTCACAAAAAAAAAAAGGCCAACACGACTCAGAAACAACACCACACACACACACACTTCCCGTCTCGAACAGAACAACGCTTCGTGTCCGAAATCTCTCATGTATGAGAGATCAACGGCACACACCCGAGTCATGGTGACTCCGTACACTCTAGAATTAAGGGGTTGGTCCCTAACTTGGACGCAGGGGACGTGGCCTTCCACCTAAAAATTGGTGACCTGGTGGTTCCTGCTGGGAGATATTTCAAAAGTGGTCTGAATAAAAGAGAAGAACAGGATTCGAGGTTTGACCTATATGGAACCTAGATGGTCACCGGGACATCGATAGTGGACTGAGAACCGTAAACGAGTGTAATACTTGTGGTCCCAGTTCTCAGGGAACTTTTTCGTCCCCGATACAACCCCATGACGGTGAACTTGTACGAGGGGGTCTCGAATGAGGTTCTCATATCGGTAGGAGGAAGTCTCAAAGGAAATAATAAGGGATACTCCTCGAATTTTTTACCCCGAAACTCTATAATATATCTCTCTCTACCGGACCCCATCTTCACTATGGAGGACAGTACTTCTGAGAACCAGACATACACTTACTGGAAAATACGTGATCCTTCAGTCACCGGAATCTAGACCACGACCATTGACTATTAAAAACGGTAAGACCCCCATGGACGAATCGCTATCCTCGGACTTTACGTACTAGAATAAATAAGGAGTGTTATTTGGATACTATGTCCCTAATACAGAAGTAAGAAGGGTGTTCTTTTGACTCCAAGTCTCGTCGGATTTCTCAATGTACTCCGGTACCTCGAAGGTTTACCACGTACGTCCCAGACTTTGGTCCCGACGTTCAGATGTATGTTCACCGTGTCACTGAATGCACGTGAGGTCAGATCCAGAGAGACCCGGTCACTTAAAGAAGGGTTAAATTGAACCGAGATACCGGAAGACAGACGATCTGACAGAGTGTCCACAATAGAGTTCGTCCCCCAGTCAGGTGTCGTCTAGACAGTTGACATTGAGAGGGGTCCGAACGGAGACACATGGGGTCTTTAGTGTGGACCTTAATCCCACACAGATTGTAAACATTCGGAAAGGACATAGATAAAAGTCTATTAATAGAATAAATGTATATTCAGACCAGGACAAGCGCAACAAATGTTTTAGTAAACCCCCTACTTCTTGTGGATGGAAAGGACTTTCGGGTGATACACGGCCCGTGTCAGAGTCCCTCATTGTACTAAATCTTCTTTTTTCCTTCTCAAGACATAAGTCTCTTCCGATGAAGGTAAGGACGGAGACGAGATCGACCCTTTGGAATCCAATGAATTCAGGTACCGAGAGTCAAAGGAGTAAACATTTGTCACGATGACTATGTCTAAAAATTCTGACTAACCCTTTTAACTTATTATTTTACGTTCATCAAACGTCGTGTCTTATCCGTAAATTATTACTAGTCGGAGGAGTGGGCGAATGAGAAAGACCGTAACAAAACCTCATCATTAATGACTAATAATGACGACTCCTTCGTGTAGTGAAACGACTGTTTCCAAGTATATCAGTTTCGATACCAGAAAGGTCATCAGTACATACCTACACTCTCGACCTGGTATTTTTGCCGTCTCACGATTTCTTAACTACGAAAACTAGACACCACGACCTCTTCTGAGAACTCTCAGGGAACCTTTCGTTACTCTAGTTTGTTCGGTTAGAATTTCCTTCAGTTGGGACTTACGAGAAACCTTCCTGACTAAAACTTCGACTTCGAGGTTATCAAACCAGTGGGCTACGTTTGTCGACTAGATAACCTTTTCTGGGACGATGACCCTTTCTAATTTTAGTCTTCCTTTTCTCCCGTTGTCTCCTACTCTACTAACCTACCGTAGTACCTAAGTCACCTGTACTTGAACCCGTTTGAGGACCTCTACCACTCCCTGTCCCTTCGGACCGCAAGATGTCAGGTACCCCAACACTTCTCAACCTGTACTGAACCGTTGACTTGTTGTTGTTGGTAACGACTCCTTGGACGACTCCTTCTCCCAAGACTCTTCAGTTCACCGAACAGGTTCTAGTGTGTCGATAATTTACCGTATTTGGTCTTGTCAGACTTAGATCTTGAGTTCAGACTTGACAGTATACCCTCGAGGAACTTACACCTCTTCCTTCTGGGAGTTGTTAAACCCGAAAATTGGGAAATGTTAATAACTTGTATGAGGATAAGATCCGAACTAATATTTGAGAAGGGGTCGTAGGATTTTCGGGGAAAGAGTTTACATTCCATAAAAGAAGGATTCGTTTCCCACCCCCCCCCCCTTCCTTTTTTTTAGGGTAGTGTGAATGTCCACTTTAATCTTCTCCACTATTGATACATCTAAATTGGTACCATATATGCCACACACATACACACTCTCCCCGTCCAAGTGCGTACGTATGAGTACGTGTACTCGCGACCCTTCTGTCCGCCTTCCATTCTCTGGTCTTCGAACCCCTCAGACCACCCGACGGCAGATACCCCAGCGTGTCTCAGCCTGTGCTGACTTCACTGAATCGTCGTCGTCAAAATCTAATTCACGGGGTGTGCTGGGGTCCGAGACTCACCATTGTCACGAAATCTTTTCGTCTCTCATTCACTAGTTATTTGTAACAAGAAGCCTCTGTGTCTACGTCTCTTCTTTACATACCTATGGTTCCCTGCCCCACCCTGTTTGACCCTCTAATCCTGACTGTATATACGTGATGATACGTATTTTACCCGAAGGGACCACCGATCCTGTCATTTCGCAGACGGGTGTTACGCCCTCTGGACCCAAGCTAGGGACCCAACCCTTCTAGGGGACCTCTTCCTTTACCGTTGGGTGAGGTCACGAGAACGGATCTTTTAAGGTACCTACCTCCTCGGACCACCCGATGTCAGGCACCCCAGCGTTTCTCAGCCTGTGCTGACTCACTTAAGTGTACGTATTTTATCTATTGATCATTCAACATTGTCACGACGTTGGATGAAATATCGTGTCCCTTGAGATGAGTCACGAGAGACCACTGGATTTACCCTTCCCTGAGATTCTTTCTCCCCTATATACATAGGTATATTGACTAAGTGAAACGACATACCGTCTTTGACTGTGTTGTAACATTTCGTTGACATGAGATTGTTTTTGCTTGTCTTTTTACTTTTATTTTTACCCAGGACCTCGATGAAAAGTACGTCACTAGCCGACCAGTCAAGCGTTCCACAGACCTACTCACGAGTCCGTTGTAATATGGCACTTGTCCATAACTCGGAGGAAGGGGGTGGGAGAGGAGGGTAGAGGAAACCTTGTCGAGGGAGGAAACCTTGGAGAGGGAGGAATCCGGGACCGACGAAACCGGGTCGGGTGGTCAATTTCCTGAGTCGGCAAGGATTCTCCGAAAGAGAACGACACGCAGACGGGATCGTTGAGTAGGACCGTCGGTCAAGTCTCGAAACCCTAGTGTTTCGTTAAGTCTCAAAGGGGGTGAGGGTGTGGGCAGGGACGGGGTCGGGTCGAGAAAGGAAGTAAACAGGGTTTCTTATCGGAGATTAACGAGAATTGTAAGGGGAGCTCGCCTTTGTGTGGCGGCCAGACACCAGTCGGATCCTAGATGACAGTGGTGGTCAGAAACCGAAGGATAACATAAACCTTACAATACAAGATAGGGTAAAATATGGGTATACAAACGAAATAGAGAAAACCGTATGGACGACCGAAAATCGAAGACCATAAAAATCTGGTAGAACGATGATAAACGTCTTCTTTTGATAAAATTATACCCATCTAGGAGAAGTTGAAAGGTGAGAAAGGTCCGTTCACATGAATGAAAGGGGGAGTATTAATATTTTTGAAACCATCGATTAACACTATCGATCTTATCCTGATGTCTCACCTTTGACATTTCTCTACCTGAAGTTGAGTCGTCCTTTTTTCACGAAGGATTGTCAACCTCACCAATTTTCACCTCACCCGACGAAACACTTCTTTACTGAAAAGTCAACCACCTCCGTAAGTTCGTCTCCCACTCGGTCCTGACACACTAGGTGCGTCACAACGGAGATCCCAGAGAGAGAAAAGTTTTCTAAAAAAAAAAATTACACCTGGTAAAATATTTCAGAAATAACTTAAACAGTATTATAACAAAGACAAAATACAAAACCAAAAAACTGGTGTTCCGTACACCCTAGAATCGAGGAGTTAGTCCCTAGTTCCTGGTTTGGGTTTGAGGGACGGAACCTTCCGTTTTAGAATTGGTGACCTGGTGGTCCCTTCAGGGAGGTCCCGGAGAAAAATTGAGACCATCACACATTGGTACTTTTAGAAAATGACCTGTGGTCTTTAGGTTCACTTTTAAATTCGAAAATCGAATAAAAATTGTGAAGGCAAATTCTTGTAAGATTTTACGATCAGAACAAAAAGTTCGTTGTCCTGTTGAAGATTGACCAAAAGTAGTAAGTTCAATGATTGTTTTTCTTATTTAAGGTAATCACATTTGAAGAACTAAGAGTAGTGGATGAGTTTAATCTTTGATGTCAAGAATAAAACACCTGTACCGTCGGTGTTTCCATCGATTCATCTTTCCGACTAGTAAAGAAAACCTGAAGTCTTGTGACCAATTTGTGTTTTGACCGAGTGGGTTGGCTGTAGGTAGGAGAGGTACAAACGACTTGTTGATAGTACACGAACCATGACTTATTTTGTGTTTACACTAAGTCTATAACTGAAACCTGAATCGTCAAATACTCCTCTTTATTCTTTTCATGTAGTTATTTATATTCTCCCTAACCGTTTGTAAAAGACATTTCCCGGTCTGTCATTTGTCGAGTCCGAGACTCCTGGTGTAGACCAGAGACAACGTATGAAGAATAAACTAGAGGGAGGGGTTGGTAAGGATCAGACGACTAGGGACTTTACATTATTGCACATTACACTATTTGATGACAGCTCAATCGATCTTCAAAGGGAACCTCACCCGGAAGTTTCAACCCAAACTAACCCTGAGACCTTCACCCCTCCAACGTAAGATCCCCCTTCCTCTAATAGGGGTAATGTGTGACAGGGGACAAGAGATAAGAATCTCGTCTCCAAAAGTTCCTCGCCAGTCATAGTGAACCCGTAAATAATTTTTACGATTAGAAGTCCGAATGTCACCAAGGGTTTCAAATCGTATGGACTTTTAGGCGACCTCAAACAGTTTTGACTGACGGTCAGGGTGGATGACTAGAGACTACGTCCACCAGGTTCGTGGTGATAGCATAGTAGAGAGTTTAGACATGTATGACCAAACCTTCGAAACGGGACATGGTCCGAGTACGGGAAATCACGTGCATGTGTCTTTCCCCGAAACTCGGTGACATTCAACCGAGTCGTATAGTACACCTGGTGTCGGAACAGATTGAGTTAGTTTGATACTTGGTACGGTACATCCCGGTGGGTTCTGTCTGCCCAGTACCACCTCTCAAGACTGTTTTGCACCAGGTGATTTCTTCCCTTACCGTTTGGTGAAGTCATAAGAATGGAACTCTTGGGGTACTTGTCATACTTTTCCGTTTTTCTATTGTGACTTTCTACTTAAGGGGTCCAGCCATCCACGGGTTATACGATGACCTATTCTCACCTCTTCATTGAGGTCTTTGTTACTTTTCTACCTCGGTTTCACTTTTGTTACGGGTTAACACCTACACTGACCACTACCTTCATTTCAGGCTACGACATTTCTCGTTATAACGCATCCTTGGACCTTACAATCCAGGTACTTAATTCCATTTAACCTTCTCCAGTTTGTCCTCTACTGTTCTCACTTGTGACTGTAAAATCCTTAGTCACTTGATTTTACCTACCCTTACCCGTTTGAGTCAAATCTACTGGTAATATCGGTGAGGAACCCTTTCTTAGGGAATTTTCTTTAACTCATCGGGAGTACCTGTTGTTTTCTCAGACTTTACGTCATGAACCCATGTACGGGGAAAGACTCATGTACGTGATTTCCCGTGCTCACACCACGCCCCGTCTACTAGAGACAAGCAAAGGTTCCGTTTGGTAAGTCATAGTGTCATTAGGGTCAGATACGGGGTTGGTGATTACGGGTTCTTCGACTTCAACTGACCAAGACACTACTGGATGTTCTAGAAGATCTTGATTGTGGGTTTTTTCTACAAAGTAGTACCCCTTACCTTACGTTTTCGTCCGACAGTTCTCTATAGACCTAAATGTCCGTTCAAACCGGAACCTCATGTTTTACTTCGTCCCGTTTCCGATTATCTCAAAACGGTTCTCTTACGTGACTAGTTTCGTTTGTGGGAGAAGGTTGTTGTGTTCTCTGTTAAGATGTATACCTATAGTGGTCTACCAGTTATGACTTTAGTCTAACTAATATAAGAAACGTCGGTTTCTACCTCTTGGAGATATGTCAGTCGTTTTTGTTCTGACCCTCGACTGTCACCGAGTTCAGTACTTGAAGAATGACGTTTTAAGTTTGAATTTAACTTCTTTCATCCCTTTTGGTGATCTGGATTTAGTTTAGGGAATACTAATATGTCACCTTCCCTGTTTGTCTAAGTTCCCTAATCAGATTATCTCACGGACTTCTTGATACCTGTCTCCAAACACTGTGACATGTCCTCCGTCACTAGTTCTTGTAGGGGTTCTTTTTCTTTACGGTTTTCCATTTTACCAACAGACTCCTCCGGAATGTTTATCGACTCTTCTCTGCACTTTTCGTTTCCTCTTTTCCTTTCTATATGGGTGGACTTACGTCTCAAGGTTTCTTATCGTTCCTCTCTGTTCTTTCGGAAGGAGTCACTAGTTACGTTTCTTTATCTCCTTTTATTGTCTTACCCTTTCTGATCTCTAGATAAGTCCTTTTAATCTCTATGGTTCCCTTGTAAAGTACGTTTTTACCCGTATTATTTCCTGTCTTTACCATACCTAGATTGTCTTTGTCTTCTATAATTCTCCACCGTGTTTATGTGTCTTCTTGATACGTTTTTTCTAGAAGTACTGGGTCCATTGGTACTACCACACTAGTGAGTGGATCTCGGTCTGTAGGACCTCACACTTCAATTCGTCCGACATCCTTCGTAGTGATATTTGGATCGTCTCCACTACCTTAAAGTCAACTCGATAAAGTTTAGGATTTTCTACTACATCACTTTCTCGACATGAGTTACACGGTCGTTTAAACCTTTTGAGTCGTCACCGGTGTCCTGACCTTTTCGTCACGTTTAATTACTCGTCACGTTTAATTGTGCGACCGTTTCATTACGAGTTTTAAGAAGTTCGTTCCGAAGTTGTCATACACTTGACTCCTGAAAGTCTACAAGTTCGACCTAAATCTTTTCCGTCTCCTTGGTCTCTAGTTTAACAGTTGTAGGCGACCTATATCTTTTTCCTTCTCAAGGTCCTTTTGTAGATAAAGACGAAATAACTGATGTGGTTTCGGAAACTGACACACCGAGTGTTATTTGACCTTTTAAGAATTTCTCTACCCTTATGGTCTAGTGGACTGGACGGTGGACTCTTTAGACATACGTCCAGTTCTTCGTTGTCAATCTTGACCTGCACTTTGTCACCTGATAAAGGTTTAACCCTTTCCTCAGGCAGTTCCGACATATAACAGTGGGACGATTAAATTGAATATACGTCTCATGTAGTACGTTTTACGACCTGACCTACTTCGTGTTCGACTTTAGTTCTAACGACCCACTTATAGTTATTGGAGTCTACGTCTACCGTGGTGGTAATACGGTCTTTCGTTTGTCCTTGATTTCTCAAAGAACTACTTTCACTTTCTCCTCGTACTTTTTCGACCGAATTTTAAATTGTCAGTCTTTTGATTCTAGTACCGTAGGTCAGGGTAGTGAAGTATCGTTTATCTACCCCCTTGTTACCTTTGTCACTCTCTAAAATGACAGAACCCGGGGGTTTAATGACGTCTACCACTGACGTCGGTACTTTAATTTTCTGTGAACGAGGAACCTTCTTTTCGATACTGTTTGAATCTGTCATATAATTTTTCGTCTCTGTAATGAAACGGTTGTTCCCAGGTAGATCAGTTCCGATACCAAAAAGGTCATCAGTACATACCTACACTCTCGACCTGGTATTTCTTTCGACTCGTGGTTGCTTGACTACAAAAACTTGACACCACAACCTCTTCTGAGAACTCTTAGGGAACCTGTCGTTCCTCTAGGTTGGTCAGTTAGGATCTCCTTTAGTCACGACTTATAAGTAACTTTCCTGACTACGACTTCGACTTTGAGGTTATGGAACCAGTGGACTACGTTTCTTGACTGAACAACCTTTTCTGGGACTACGACCCTTTCTAACTTCCGTCCTCCTCTTCCCCTACTATCTCCTACTTTATCAAGTGGCTGTGTTACCTGTACTCAAACTCGTTCGAGACCCTCAACTACTACCTGTCCCTTCGGACCACACAACGCCAGGTACTCCAGCGTTTCTCAGCTGTGCTGACTCGCTGACTTACTTGACTTCAACTACTGAAGAAGGAGACTCCATCCCCGAAACTTGGAACAATCCGAGTAGATGACCCCCGTCGACGAGTGACGACCGCCGACACACGAACCCTCCCGTAAGGGAAGACGAAGAACCAATAGCCGTACGTAAGACAGAATGAGGACTATGTAAACATATAAAAATAGTGGCAATGGTTTGACAGGGGTGACGTAACTCGACCCCTGATGGAGGTAACTAGTCCGGTTTTTTTTCTTTTTTTTTCTGTCACGGAAATAAAACCCTAAATTTACTGAAGATTTTTAAGTCTACACCTTAAGTCTCTCTGACTCGACTCCTCCGTCCATTTCTTCCCTTTCTGTTCGGTCTGCCTCAAGTGTCTCCTTAGAATCTCCTCTGACACCCGTTGGTCTGTGCCCTCCTTAGTAATTAGACCGTCTGTACTTCTCGTTTTTCGTTAATCAAACGACCCCAAACATCGTCGGTTACTTCACACGTCATGAGGTCACCTCTCAGACCACATTCCCGTCCCAGTAACGATCCCTTGAGTTTTTCTCCTGTTCCATTCCCTCCAATCTCCACCCTTTCGGTAGACCCCGATCGTCCTTCCCTTTCCTTTCACAATCATCAGAGGTACCGTTGAGTAATGGGCCACCTCTACAGGTCCACATCGACATGTGGACAGTCCCGAACGATACGAGAATAAGTTCCTTCACTAGAACTTTTACTAGATCCACGAGGTTTCACGTACGTACACACATATGTTCGTGAGTTCACACGGACACGTGTGCGTGTGTGTGTGTGTGTGTGTGTGTGTGTGTTTATAAGAGAAGTGTAATGAGAAGTAAGTAGTCGGTTAAGGTTGATCCGTCTTCCCATCCGACTCCTAACGGACCAAGTTATTCTGGTGTACGGATTTGTAACCATCCCAGTAGTGTCTGTGCTAGGGTTTGAAGTCAAATACCCCGAAGGAATTGTGTGACCTTTCGTACGAACCAAAAGGACAAAGTGCGGAGTAAGTGTGCGTGTAAGAGACAAGGAAGGTCTGTAGGACGTCGGTACACTTACCTACGAATAGACGGACGTGTGTGAGAGGTCTGTGTAAGTAAATAAGTAGTAGTGGACCTAAATAAGAGTATATAATTCGTGATAGAGGACGAAGATTTTTAGTGAAGTTTACAGTCTCAACGAAGGGATCGAAGACAAGGACGACAGACGTCCTGGACGATCGAAACAGTAAGAGAATTCTTTCCTTTTACATGGTTATGACCGAACTGACTCATTTTCGGGTTGGGCTTCGTCTAACAGGATGGCACCCTACGTCCACACACCGACACCACAGGGGCGGAAGTTCTGGTAGGGGAAATAGAGAGAAACAAAGTGAGGGAGAGAGAAGGACGTGTTACGACGTTAGTGTGTGTATGAGGCCCGACCCCCTTTTTTTTTTTTTTTCTGTCGGATTAAAGGACTACTAATACAGCAATGGATCGTTGTCGGTTAGCCCCCGACCCGAAAAACGGACGTCATAAAGTACGTTTATCAAACCTCTTTAACGTCCCATTGGGTCCGACGAATCAGACAGAAGAGTCCCCTGTGTAATGTCTTATTTTGGTTCGGTTTTCCCCCGACTGACGTCGGTCAGTGTACGGAGTCTATCGTCCGGTAGACTAACGAAAAGGAATGGGGAAGACGGGACGTGGAGGATTGTCTCGTACTCCCAACGTGTCTTTCTGTGGGTACCTCCGGTTTTTTCAACTTTTCCCCGAGTAATTGTCGGTAGGAAATGGGACTTAGAGACATGACTATTGGCCTCGTGTCGTGTTGGAGACTATGAGACCTTTGGATGAAAGGACCCTTCCGTTCTTCTGACGTAATAGTCATCAACAGACACGTCCTGCACTACCTCCTTGGAGGTGTCGGGAGACAAATCTTTCTTCGATTTTGGAGCACCAAGATCCGACTAAATTCTCGGAGTAGATACATGGTATAGAAGAAATAGGTAAGTAGACAACCGTCTGTAAATCCGACGAAGATACAGGACCGATAACATTTTTGACGACGTCACTTGTGATCCTATGTACACAGAGAAACTTAATACCAAAAGAGTCCACTTCATTCAGTCTTTCTCTTTTTATTTATATCATATACTTACGGATACATACCATAGATTTTTCTAAAATGTCTACTCGGACAAACGTCCGGACCTTCTGTCTGCCTCTGTGTCTCTCGTCTGTACACCTGCGTCACCCCCTCCCTTCCCATCCGACCTAACCCTCTCGTCCTAACTGTCTGTATGTGATGACACACTTTTATCTCCCGATCACCCTTGGACGACTTATCGTGTCCGTCGAGTCGAACCACAAACGACTGGGAGATCCCACCCTACCCCCTACCCTCCCTCTGAGTTCTCCCTCCCCTCTATACATATGTATGTCGACTAAGTGAAGTGACAAATCGTCTTCGATTGTGTTGTAATATTTCGTGAGTATGAGGTTATTTTTAAAAAAATTTGTCGGACTAGATACGGGTACAACCGGACAGAGTGTACCCTTTCGGGTAACAAGTGTTGACGTAAGAAGGACCACGCACACACGATTCAGTGAAGTCAGCACGGGCTGAGAAACGCTGGAGTACCTGACATATCGGGAGGTCCGAGGAGACAGGTACCTTAAGAGGTCCGTTCTTATAGACTCACCCAACGGTAAGGGAAGAGGTCCCCTAGAAGGGTTTGGTCCCTAGCTTGGACCTAGAGAACTTAATGTCCGTCTAAGAAATGGTAGACTCGGTGGCCCCTTCGGGTGACTGTTTAGGAATAAGTTTCCCAACTTGTTACTCACTTCGATGTAGAGAGTCTGGAGGAATTTCTCTAGAAACAACAAAAGGGTTCTTCCTAACTCATAAACTATATTTTGTAACAGTCCTCAGTGTCTATGGTCGAAAGATCTTCCAAGTCCCTGACCAAGTGATTCTAGATTTTGACCCCAGTATTTTCCACTTGAGTCCTCTCTCTCTCAGGTCCAGAGAGGGGGCCCCCTCACTCGGTCCGAAGTCTACCATCCCTAGTCTAAAGTCCCTAAAACAAAACAACAGTAACAACTGAGTTTCGAGTCGTTAGTCGACGACCTATCGAGGAATGACAACAGAGTCGGTCGTCAGAGTGTTTCCACACGACGACCAGTGTGCCACTTATCTGTCTCGTCGGGTTCAATGGTGACCCTACCTTTTGGTTGAGTCTTAGGAATATGACGACTGAACATAGAAAATGCATAAACAATTCTACTTTATTAATCTGAAGGTAGTAACGTCCCTCCACCACTGTCGAAAGGTTGGGGACTGTAAGTGTCGGAGTGGTAGGTCTCGGGATAATACCTTGATTTCTTTTCTTGACAGTTAGACGGAAACAAGTCTTTCCGTTCCCAATTCCTTAGAGTAAGTAGACCCCCCGACCTTTAAGAGAAGGGTGGGGTTAGGATACCACTTAAAGTCTTTTAAGAACCTTAGTCCGTGAAAATAGGAAGAATTTTTAGTGTGATATTCGGGGTTAAAATATCTTCTTCTTTGACTACTCTTCGAACCAGTTCACTATGTTCACCCTGTCGACCCCGGTCTTTCGACCAGAAGAGTGAGACTTCAGACGCGATACTGTAAGTCCAGTAGGATCTGGTGCGATCCAGAAACATCGTCCTTTTTAGTTCCGTTTTTTCCTTTGTCGTTGTCTTTCGGTGAAGAGTTTCAATTTTTTTTTTAGGTAAACGTAAATTATATCACGTTATGCCCCGAAGGGTCGATCACGTCACCATTTCTTAGACGGACTGTTATGCTCTCTACGACCTCTGTGCCCAAACTAGGGACCCAACCCTTCTAGGGGACCTCCTCCTTTACCGTTGGGTGAGGTCATAAGAACGGACCTCTTAGGGTACCTGTCTCCTCGGACCGCCCGACGTCAGGTACCCCGGTGTTTCTCAGTCTGTACTGACCCGCTGACTCGGGCGTGTACGTATCACGTTACATAGAGGTCACTAAGAATGGAGACCGACGTGTAATCTTGGTGGTCTGCTAATAAAGTCTGTATGAATGTGGATCCGGGGTTAGGTCTAATTAATTAATTCTTAAAGACTCCTATTCCCTCTCCTCAACACAAAATTTTCGAAGGGTCCCCCCTTTTTTTTTTCGAAGGGTCCGTGTTGACGAAACCTTTTACCAGACCGTTAAGAATATTTTGACTTGTATATGGATGGGATTTTGAGTCTTTAAGGTAAGAATCCTTAAATAAGGTCCTTTTACTTTGGTAAACAGGTATTTTCAGAATATGTTTGTACAAGGATCGACGGAATAAGTATGATCGACTTTTGGACGCCATATAGGTACGTCACCTGATGATAAGTCGTTACCTTTCCTCGTTTGACAGTTACGTCCGTTGTGGAGCCTACTTAGAGTCTCTGCGATGCGACCTACTCTCCCTGGAGTGTGTTCTCACGCGCGACGTACCAAGGTGAACGCACTTTAAGATCTTTGTCCTTTTCAATTTGATCCCACCCGTTTTAGTCCGACCACTAACGGAGACCTTCACCCCACACCACCTATTGACCCGTCCCCCCTGAAGATCCCACTTACCGTTACAAAATATGCCACTACCTCAACTATAATGTAATTACACATAATATACATATGTACATATATGTATATGTACAACATACATAGACAGTTTTGAATTGTCTTACCACATGAAGTCTAGACACGTAAAGTAATATGTATATAAAAAGAAGTTTTCTTTTTTCTTTATAACTTGAGATTAATTACTTCCCCGAAGGGACCACCGAGTCTACCATTTCACAGACGGACGTTACTCCCTCTGGACCCAAGCTAGGGACCCAGTCTTTCTAGGGGACCTCTTCCTTTACCGTTGGGTGAGGTCGTGAGAACGGATCTTTTAGGGTACGTACCTCCTCGGACCATTCGATGTCAAGTACCCCAACGTTTCTCAACCTGTGCTGACTCACTGAAGTGAATACGACTTCACAAATCCCCACTTCGTAAGACTACGGACTTTGAATGAAATTTTAACGTACTTTATCTTCTACCTGAGTATTACCTACCCCTCTACCTGTCAACCTATCTATACACTATTCCGTTCATACCATTCTACGATTGACATCTTAGATCTCCTTGTATGTATATATTATAAGTGACACAGTCAAGTCAAGTCAAGTCAGCGAGTCAGTACAGGCTGAGAAACACTGGGGTACCTGGTGTCATGCGGTCCGGAGGGACAGGTAGTGGTCGAGGGTCTCAGATTGGTTTGGGTACAGGTAACTCAGCCACTACGGTAGGTTAGTAGAGTAGGAGACAGCAGGGGAAGAGGAGGACGGGAGTTAGAAAGGGTCGTAGTCCCAGAAGAGTTTACTCAGTCGAGAAGTGTAGTCCATCGGTTTCGTAACCTTAAAGTCGAAGTTGTAGTCAGGAAGGTTACTTGTGGGTCCTGACTAGAAATCCTACCTGACCAACCTAGAGGAACGTCAGGTTCCCTGAGAGTTCTCAGAAGAGGCTGTGGTGTCAAGTTTTCGTAGTTAAGAAACCGTGAGTCGAAAGAAATATTAGGTTGAGAGTGTAAATATGTGCTGATGACCTTTTTAGTATCGGAACTGATCTGTCTGGAAACAACTGTTTCATTATAGAGACGAAAAATTATACGACAAATCCAACCAGTATTGAAAGGAAGGTTCCTCATTCGTAGAAAATTAAAGTACCGACGTTAGTGGTAGACGTCACTAATACCTCGGGTCTTTTTATTTCAGTCGGTGACAAAGGTGACAAAGGGGTAAATAAACGGTACTTCACTGCCCTGGTCTACGGTACTAGAATCAAAAGTGTTAAGAAGGTTGAAAAAGTATAAATTTTAAAAAGTATTTATTTATGTAAAACCCCTTTTTTCTAGGAGTCTACTATGGTTACTCGTCTGTAACCCTATTTTCTGTTTAACATTTACAGAATAACTTTTCAGGTTTTACTTATTACGACACACTGATTGGAAGACTCTACTGACATTAGTGTGGGAATTATGTGTGTGTGTGTGTGTGTGTGTGTGTGTGTGTCTCTCTTTTCTTTTTTTTGGACCTCGGGACCTTATTTACCCGTTAAACTTTATTCTGAAGGTTCTCAGTCTGATTTAGAATACCTGTGGGATACCGGATGAAGTGTGACCTGAATTTATCCTGTGTAGTAAACTGTATACCACACTACTCTGTTTTACAGACCTTAGTCCTGTCGTTGCCTTTTAGATCCGTTATCTCACCGATATAAATTCGAGATCTTAACCTTTCGAAATTTGATGTGAGTCGTTCATATTCTCTTTTCACGATAAGTGCTGAGTCGTAAACTGAATTTTCGGGGATAAATCGGGGATTAAGAGGAGGTCCCGAACATGTAGAAGAGTCTGATATTAAAAGGGAGGAAGTAAAAGAGGACCAACCTGGTGTTTAGGTGTCCCTAGTACGTTCCAGTCCATGATCTCTCCCTCTTCGACCACACACCGCGGGGCTTTCTAGACTCACCTGTCGACTAAAGTTACCCCACCCCTCTCTCACTCCCCTCCTAATTAACCCCCTTATTACGGTAGTTCTCGTTATACCTGGGGAAAGGGCTCGACGGGGTAAATAAGATGCATTAACGAAGTAAAGGTGACCGTCAAGTAGAGGTCTACTTAAAGTAATGACCACGGAACCGATAGTATAACTAATGGTCAAAGTAGCTAAGAATAGAACGATTAATCGTATATTTAATCGGTAAACCCCCTTCGTAATCCGTTTTAACTTAAAAGAGGAATTAGAAGAAAGTCTTCCATTTACTTTTACCTACACCGGACAATTCCAGGTACCAGAATGGTACTGTGCTAGATTCACGACAAGTGTCGGTTCCTTAGGAGAGGAACCCCGCTCCCGTCGGAAGGGTGGGGTGACCGACGGTACCGACGGTAGTCTGGAGGAACCTCAATAGTTCTCTTAGACTCCGTCTCCGACCTAGACGTTCACCTCGACACAAGGGAACCTCCTCTGTGAGACGTGACGAAGACGTGTGTACACTACGGCACCACAAATGAAGGTTCCGACCTTGGCTCTTACGGTAAGACGTTAAATCAAGTCGTCATTCTATTCCCGAGACCTTAGTATTAGACCCAACCTTACGAACGAGACGGGGAATGTCGGTATAGTAGAACTCGTGAAGTTGTAGAGATTCCGAATCACAGGAGTAGTCATTTTACCCCTGTCAGTGTTACGACCGAAATAACGCCTCGACACTCCTAATTCTCTTACATGAGTCTCGTGACGAGTCGTGTCACGGGTCGTACGTCATCTGGAGTCCCTCACAGTCGTGACAAGTCGTCTCTTCCTAGAATCTTTTGCTCCGTAGTCCTAAGGGGTCTCCCTCGAAAGTCGAAGTTTGGTTTTACAATGAGGTTTGAGGGTCCTCAGATTAGGGATCTTATCCAGTACCGGGTAATCGGTCCGGTTGAACCAAGAACGATGAGTTCTGGACTCGGAGTCTACTCGTTCTACTATAGTGCACCCTCGTCCAAATTTTACTTCTGAAAATCCGGGGTAGGAGTTAGTCACCTTAGTCTTAGACGGAACATTGTTCTAAGGGCCCCCTAAGTATACGTATAATTTTGAACTATTTGTGACAAAATTCAATAGGGGACAATACCTGACTTACGAACACAGAGGGTGTTTATGTATACAACTCAGGGATGGGAGAGTCACATTACCGTAATCCTCCATTAATCCTAATCTACTCCAGTACTCCCACCTCGGGAGTGTTTACCCTAATTACGGGAATATTCTCGGTGGTCTGGATCTCCCCACCCTACCCCACCCTCCACCCGTCCTCCAGGTTCTTCCATGTGTATACATATGAATACCGACTAAGTACAACTACATACCGTCTTTGGTTCTGTTATAACACTTCGTTAATAGGAGGTCGATTTTTGTTAACTTTTTTTTTTTTTTCTCGGCGGTCTCTCGAACGAAGGAGACGAGACGAGAGACGGTACACTCCTATATTCTTCAATCGACTGATGTTGGGTCTTCTCCCGAGAGGAACATGGGATACTACGACCGTGGGACTGAAGTCAGAACTCGGAGGTTGTGACATTCTTTATATACAGGCGACAAATATTCGATGGTCAAATACGATAAAACAGTGTCGTCGGGTTCGATTCTATTAGAATGGACCAATCTCTTCTTTCCCTGAACCTCTAATGGATCAATCTTGTACGTCGAGTCCTTTCAGTCCATTGAACGGACCTCAGTCGGGTCCCGTCTCGGGTCTGTTCCGAAAGCCAGGAGACTGGGACTCGGCCCAGGTCCAAGCCGTCACGGAGGACGCCGTGTGGGTGACGAAGAAAGGGAACGTCACCAAAACCACCACCATCAGAGCTGCAACGGAACTCTATGTAGGTGATACCCGAAATCGTCCGCCTCTAAGGCAAAGTAAACCTTATGACGTAGGGTCAATGAACTTACTGGAGTGGTCTCCTATGTCTGCACTACCTCTTTCTATGTCTTCGTGTAAGAAGAGCGGGCACTAGTGGAGACGTTCGAGGACGGGAAACTTGAGTCTTACGAAACCTACTCCTGCGTGTTCTTGACGATTGTCCCTACGAGGTCTCCACTACTTATGTGCCGATTCCTTGGGTCTCCGACTCTCGCACAGACACGCCCCCGACGAAAGTAAGAAAGTTTATAGAAAATTCAATATTTTTAAAACAAAATATAGGAAATATAGAAAATTTAAAACAAGGGATACGTACATTTTGTAAGTCTTTAATCAGTTATTATTAAAAATTTTCTTATGGAATCTATCTACACGTCAATTTTTCTTGTGGGGTAGACCGGGACGGTAAACTAGTAGATCGATATGAATGTCGACATGAAAAAAAAAAAGGAGAGAGAAGGACTTTGGACTTCGAAGTTTCGTAAACACCTTTCTGCCTTATTTGTCACCACCTTTCTAAGACTCCGACCACACGTCTATATTTGTAACTATAACGGAGACGTAATACTCAGTCTGAATCAAAAAAAGGAGTGATCCT